>OX438746.1:30875551-32075551 GCA_949316235.1 Oegoconia quadripuncta
TGAAGATCTCAAGGTTGTAGGATTCAGGAAAGGTAGGTAAATTTTAACATTACATTTATTTTAAGTATTTTTTTTAATTTAATTATATTTAAGTGTTAAAAAACATTAAATATAATAAAGCGAATTTAATTAAATACATATGTGAAAACTCTGCAAAATACGTCAGTAGTTTTTCCGCGATGCGCGTTCAAACAAACTTCAAACGATTTCATTTCATGTGTAGATAGTTATCCGTTACCTAGTTTGGGACAAGTTCTATCTAAATATTATAAATGCTAAAGTTTGGATGTTTGTTTGTTGCTCAGTCACGGTGAAACGGATGAACGGATTCGATGAAACTTAGTAGAACATATCCTGGATTAAAACAGGATATTTTTATCCCGATAAAGTGAGTTATTCCTGCAGGATATACAAATTAAACCTATCTGCGATAAAGTTATTCCACGCAGGTGAAGCCGCGGCCGGAAAGCTAGTTGCATATATGTATATACCCATCTCATCTCGTGGGTGTCATAAAAGCCGGCTAAGGAAACGTCTGTATTATAGAAGGACATGTGGTGAGCAGCAATGTCAATTGTTCCAAATATCTGCTACTGCGAAGTTATACAATTTCTGAAGTTCTGAAGAACTGTTCGAGCTAATACCCGCTGCTCAATTTAACCGATACACTTCTCGCCGAAAATTTAATTTCCATCCACATCACCTGGATGAGTGGAAGTCTACCACTGTACGTTTCTCAAGAAACGTCTTACCACCTACAACCACCCTGTGGAACGGACTTCCGGCAGCGGTATTCCCGAACGAGTACGACATTGGAACCTTCAAGAAACGAGCCTACACCTTCCTCAAAGGCCGGCAACGCATCTGTGACCCTTTTGGTGTTGCGGGTGTCCATGGGCGGCGGTGATTGCTTTCCATCAGGTGACCCGCATGCTCGTTTGCCGCCCTCATATAAAAAAAAAAAAATACAAGGTGGTGGAACGAGCGTGTAATCTGTGGGTCTAATCTCTAACGAAAATAGCTTCGGACGGCCGTAACTTCGGACTTTTTTTTTTGCAGGTTACAATGTCAATTACAAACCAATCGTCATTATTTTACTTTTGTTGTATATAGTTGGACATCACAAGTTTTGTCACGCATCGAAGCATCACGCAAGGAATGTCTGAAGTCATGCAAATAAAGGATTCTTAGCAAAAGAAAAAGTCCCGAAGTCTATTTTCGTTAGAGAGTAGACCCTCTGTTTCGGAATGTCCCTTACAGATGCGATACGCCTTACGACCAGAGCATCGCAGTTATACATGTTTCATCGATTTCCTTTGTTGCATGCTCTGCAGGTTGAATTTTCAGCTAATACCATCTGAAATAAGAGGTCCATCGTACTGTAGTGTCTAGTAAGCGCACTGGTCGATCTGTAGATCTGCCCTTAGGTTATAACCGTCATCGCTAATGTTCACCAATGAAAACCTGGCAAATAGCCGGGCGAACGATGAACCAACGAATCACATGTCAGAACATAACAGATGACGATATCGATGGAAATTATGTAATAGAACCCCTGTTTGTGGATGGTTGAAGTATGATAGATGTATGATTGTAGGTGAATCGTTACCCTCGCAACGAGCATCTCTGAGAGCTTCCCCTTGGAGTCTTCCTTGGTGTCATCAAGCGCCATGGCTTTAACACCCTTCCGCCCGCTTCGCTCCACACTCTCCGCGTCCTCGTTTCGAAGTATTTGCTCCGAATTGCGGAGTAATCTGACAACAATAGCAAAACCTGTTTAAATGACTGATGACATAGATTAGTAAAGGTAGATCGATTATTACAAGCTAAATTCAGTCGTATTTATTATGCAGTAAAGTTCAGAGTTAATTAAAATCTTTATGCGACGTATGTTCTTTTTAAATTGAGAAAATAAGGGAAAATGCAGCACTGTCTTTGGGTAATGCTAAAGGGTTTAGCAGGCTAAGGAAGTAAGTGTGGCCCCTGTGAGGAATAGTTGAATTGGTAAATGTCAATTGTTTTTCACCTCATTACCAGTAACTAATCACTCCAGCCCTCTATTTTATTTTTATTTATCATTTATTGCACACAAGAAAAAAACATACAGATACAACATAATAGAGACGACACAACAGGTTCTGCTTATTTCTACAATGAAATTTCTCTATCTTGAACTGTCACAGAGATAATGTTAAAAATGTCTTTTCTTGACATTTTTTTTTTAAACTTGTGTATCTCCTAATTCAACAATCCTAGTGCAACATACTGAAAAAAAAAACTAACGAAGTATTCAAGTATCAAGAGTCTAGCCTTCTGAAGGTTCGTTTTTAAGTTTTATGTTTGTTGTCTTAAGGGTGTATTATTATTTTATTCTAGGTACACAGGAACTATCATATAAACTTAGAATGCAAGACTCTTTTGATACTTGAATACTTTCATTAGTTTTTTATTTTTTTGTTGCACCAAATATATTATTTATTTGGAACTCACATTTTCTCAATGTTTTTTTTATTATAAAAAATCGTATAAATTACTTATAGTATTAGCTACTAGCATACGAAAAATCAATTGATTATATTTTTTTATCAATTGATTATAGAGGGCTGAAAGTTGGAGTGATTACTAGTAATGAGGTGACAAACAATTGACAATTACCAATTCAAATATTCCTCACAGGGGCCACACGTCCTTCCTTAGCCTGCTAAAACCTTTTTACATTTTTCAGTTGGAAAATGATGTTAGTTGCATCAAAATTTTCATTAACTTTGCCACACAATAAATACGACTAAATTTAACTTTTAAGAAATATTGCACTACCTATTGCAATCTATGCTGATGATTCAAATAACTATTAAAAAAGAGCAACACCAGAGTTTCTTGCTCATTCTTCTTTAGGCAAACAGACTTGTCAGTAAGCCGCTGAAAGCGCGTATAAATTAACAACTATTGTGTGATCAATATAATCTCACCTGGTTATTTGGAATATCCCTTGTTGGATAATAGCATCCAGTTCAGTCTCCATTTCTCGCATGAGTTTCACGTCTGGGAACATGTCTGGGAATCGGTAGCTGGAGACAATAGAGATAACAAATAGTGTCAAAATTTTTACATAAATAAAAAGATATTTATTCATCATAAACTTAATGAACGTAAGAGTTTATTAAAATATACAGACAAAGTTGATATGAAACCCCCCCCAGCAGATAGTATTAGTAGTCATAGTCAAATCAAAGTTCGACCAGACTAAGGTTGTGACCATGTCCTGTGGGTAGGTCATCAACCTATAATCACTTTAGATAACGGGTTGAGCAATTAGTCTCTTTCCTGCGCAACACAAGTGTTTCGTTTTGACCCCATTCCTCTCATATCACATGCATTGTCCTACTACTGGGGCACAACTTCCTCTATGATCCACCAGAGCAGTGCAGATTACACTATCGTGGCAAGTTGCCACTGGCAACCTGACCGACTGTTGCCTATGCCTCACGCCAGTCAACATACGAGTTCATCACCTCCTTGTGGCTCCCGGAGGACTGCTATAGAATCAACTCGTCTGATCCAGCGACTGTCGTAAAAGATGACTGAGCAAAAGTGCGATCGACTGCCCAGAGTGGCGATTAGGGCAAATCCTCCCATGGAGAGCGATGCAAGTCGCCTCATGTGAGAGACTGTAAACTTAAGACTTCAATAAGCTGTACTGGTTCACTTGGATTCCTACTGATTTCTTATTCCTATTAATGGATCAACATTAAGTCTTGTTTGCGTAGGGGGAGTGGAAAAGTGTTTTTGTACGGGTATACGTACAAAAACACTTTTTTTTATGCACGACCGGTTCGTACTTGACCTCAATCACACCTAATGTTAAGTGAAGATGAGGTCGATGGTGGAAGCGTACTGACCCGGAAACCCCAACACATTTGGGGGACTGGCTATCTTATCTCTGACAACCGGAACACAACAATGCCATTAACATTGCTGCTTGGCGGCAGATTTAGATAAGATGGTGGTAGCTAGCCAGGCGGACATTTAAAATGCCCTACCACCAACCAAAACATGTACCCCGCTGGGGATCGAACCAGCGACCTCCGATTCATACACCCAATGTTTACATTGAGCCACGGAGGCGGTAAAACATACACTTTATATATATTCTTTTTCCTTTCGTCTACTTTCAGTAAGCCAAGCCATATCGAGTACCATTTTGATTCTAGCTCTTATGAACTCTACATATAGTTACTGTGGGAGGATGGAGACAGAATTGTGAATTATCCATTCCCCATGATATACCATGCATCACTGTTCATATGAGGATTTGCACTAATCACCTAGAATTCAACAAAAATGTTCTCACCTTAACCACAAGTATAGTTCGAGGACGTCGAACACGGACTCTAGATGAACTAGGTCCATGATGGTCTTCGGCGCCGGCAGCGGCCAGTCCACCGCGTTGCACATCCAGTTACGTGTGATGGGCTCCGTACGACTGTACTGACGGACCATCTGTAGAGCAAACAAACTACATTAACGGGTATGGAATAGTAATGATCACATGTGTCTCAGACCTCATACGAAAGCTCAAGGTCACGCAACGAACTATGGCGAGAGCGATGCTCGGCGTTTCACTACGAGATCGATTCAGAGGGTGGAGTGTGAGTTTTGTTTCGACTTAACTTTACTACCGCGTTCACGTTTACGTGAAGATTTGTATGGAGAAATGTGCAGCGCCTCTAGCGGATAGTTTGCAAAACGATTTTTTTCATAGGGACTTTTTTCGTAAACGCGAACGCGATGGTAAAGTTAAGACAAAACTTACACTTCGCACACAGGAATGAAAAAAATCCGTAGAAAAACGAAAGTCAACGGCATAGCCCCGCGGATTAGCAGGGCACATAAGTCGAAGAACTAATGTCAGGTGGGGTATTAAAGTCGTTGAGTGGAGACCACACACCGGCAAGTGCAATGTAGGAAGGAAGAGGAAAATCGCTGAAAATCTATAGGGGAGTCCTATGTTCAGTAGAGGAAGTCCTGTGGATGAGGAATAATATTGGGTGTTTGCCTACGAAATTGGAGTTTTTTTTTCTTCGTTAATCATATGTACCAATTCCTGCGATTTTCAAAGCTATACCCAAATTTGTTTTTTATTTGGAAAATGGAATATTATTTCAAGGTTTCACATGAAATATTTTTTAATTTCTGGGCTAAATTACATAATAAAAAAATTTTTAACAGAGCTCTTTTCATGTGCTTCCCATAATCATTTCTTAGATTCGCTGAAAGTTTTATAAAGCGGTTACTTTTAAAAATTAACGCTGCCTATACTTAACTTAATGTTATCCGATAATACACACAAAGTTTAGCTAAATTTGGATTTGCCGTTCCCAAAAAAAAATCAAAAATGTTTGTATGGAGAAAACAGTCTTAATGAAATTCTTCATACAAAACGCCAATTTCATAGGTAAGGACCTAATAAATAATGGATAGTAGTATCCCACAGATATCGTAAGTCGCATTTTTATCGAAATTAAAATTAATCGAAAGCACATCAACAGCGAGTGGCGAAACGTCACGAGTGGTCACGTCAAAGGTGATTGATTCGAATCGTCTCGCTCCAATATTACAACCGACGAACATGTATGGAACATTTGATGAGAGTGGAAGAAGCAAAATAAGTATGTCAGGATGGTTGCAAGTCAATCAATAGTCAATAGTCTCTACCAACCCCAAAGGGAAACAGGCGTGAGCATATGTATGTGTATAATTTGGTTACCTATTGAAACGCATAACGTTTTTCACCATAAACTGACAATTCATAATATTACTCGCCATAATAGCCATTTGCAATAAACCGTTATAGCATAACTTCATTACACATAATATCATATGGCCTAAACCTGTAAGGCATAATCATAAAAAGGCATAATTTTAATAAGCATAAGTAATGAAAGGCATAATTTTTGTTGACCATAATATTCAAAAGACATAATATTTAAAAAGCATACATGTCAACCTAACACGAAGGGTATGGCGGAAGCGAGCCTAACCTATCCATGTCGGGGTGCCAAGAACTCCCGTGCTCACTTCGCTCGCACTCGCCCGGCTCGCTTCCGCCATACCCTTCGAACCTAACCTAAC
Organism: Oegoconia quadripuncta; assembly: GCA_949316235.1. NCBI lineage: Eukaryota > Metazoa > Arthropoda > Insecta > Lepidoptera > Autostichidae > Oegoconia > Oegoconia quadripuncta. Next base: position 30,881,684 of record OX438746.1, read on the forward strand.
CATGTCGGGGTGCAGTTATGCTTTATAAAAGTATGTCAGTATGAATATGGTAATTTATGCATAATTAAAATCTGCGTTTCAAAGTATGCCTTATAAAAATATGGCAAATGAAACTATAGATTGATATGATTATGGCTTTTATTATTATGCCCTTCAACAAATCTGCGTTATTATGTTTATGCGTAATAATAAATTTGCGAAACACTATTATACTTATTAATTTGTATGCCATATGATGTATGTCAATTGAACTTATGACAATAAACATTATGCGTTTCAAAGTGTCACCGTATAATTTACAGTTTGTATGCTTATGGGGCTAAATCATAAATAAAGTTGATTTGTAATAAAAAAACTTCATTTTCTTAAATATAATTTTCACAAATTCAATCCCGTTTCTAGGCGCGGCAGCATAATTTTACTCATTATCCTTACTTTCATTTTAATGCAATGAATTGACAATTATGCTGTACAATAACGTGCCCCCGTAAAAATGTGGCTCAGTGAACGAAATTTTTGGCAGCCACGACACAGTGTACAGCCTAGTGTCGATGTAGCTAATTGTCATTTTGTATGGTTTCTGATTGTGAATAAAATATCTTATCTTTATCTTATCCTTACCTTGAGGAACTGTGCGCATACAAACGGCAATTTGTTGTTGATTGGCGCGCAACAGAACACGTAACGCGCCCGCAGTGGCAGCGGCACGTGTTGGATCATTTCCGCTAAGAACTTGAACGCCTCAGTATTGCACATGAAGTACAGGGAGTCGTCTACGGTGCACAGGTGGACGAATATGTCCTGGAAGCAACAGATATTCCGTGTGGATTGAACTGCTTACACTGCGAACACTGTTCCCGGTCGATTTAAATTGTAATTTAAAAATTGTGCTATGCAATATAAATATAATAAATCGAGGATGCGCATTTATGTATCAAACATCATCGTCATAGGTATGGATCCAATTAGCGAAAAAGTTTACTTCCGCAGCGTATGCAGTGTGGTACCTTTATATAAGCCCAAAATCCAACAGTATAAATGAGGGAAAGATTGAAGGGAAGTGAGGAAGGGGAAGACCTAGGCGCAATTACTTTGAAGAGAAGCAATTATCTGTTTATGTTAGCCGACTTCAGGTGACGGCAGGCTTCTATCTCGTGTCATCGTTGAGAGACTACGGGTCATACTGGCCTGGTTATAATGTTAATACTATCTCCAGATCTATTTGCTTCCTTACCATAAGGCTGCTAAGACTCGCGTGTGGCAGATGGTAGGCGTACAACTCCATCTGTTCAGCAGTAGGGTGGAGGCCAGCCTGGGTGACGGGGTCAGGCGGTTTCGATAGCAATGTTTTCAACGTAGCTAGGTCTTCGGGTCGGAAGGTAGTCACGTAACCCGTCTCCCACACGCTGCCGTACCGGCCGGCTCGACCTTAGACAAATTGTAAATTTGAATCTTCAAACATAGTGTGCTGCCGTAATACCGTATACTTTTCGGCCCGTAAAAGCGTTGAACCAAGCTGTGAACCAAGTGAGTGTTATAAAAGGCTACTAACAGACTTTACGACAAAAAGATATATCGGTGTCGATTCGGATGTACACCAACTAAACAAAATCCAGTTTTGGATTGGTGCCGTCTCAGCGTACTGTTGCAGGGAGAAAGGGACAGTACTACTTTAAAACTGGTTGTAGTTTAGTTGGTGTACATCCGAATCGGACGACCTGTTTGGTGCAGTGGTTAGAATCTCTGACCACTATACCAATAGGTCTCGGGTTCGAATCCCGCTAGGGGCATATGTTTGTGTGATAAATATGGTTATGGGCAGCGGTGACACTTACCATCAGGTGCGCCTCTTGCTCGTTTGCCCACCTCTTCAATAAAAAAAAAAAAAAAAAAAAATACGGACATGTGTACCCGAGTTATGGATGTTTTCATTTATAATCAGTATTTATGTACAAAAAAAATATGTATTTATGTAGTATATCAACCATCTGGTATCCACAACACAAGCGTATAGTTGCTTACTGTGGAACTAGATGGTGCTGTGTGTATGTCTAAGGATATTTATTTATAGTCAGTCATGGTTTGGCGTATTTTCAAACAGTTAATTAAAATAGTTAATTATTACCTTGGTGCATGTCTAGAAGTGCTGCCTAGCTCTTAGTAAGAAATCGAATCTAATTTATCATGGTTTTTAAGCACTTACTCAGTAGGTTTTATAGCGGAGTCTATACTAAACGGAATACAATTCATTCAATTTCAATGGCGATAGACATAGTCACGTGTGCATTTCTGTATAACCGAAACTGGCGAGGTGAACCGTGGAAGTTGTTTTAAGCGTTAAACTTCAATTGTTGGGACTACCCAAACGCTTACGTTTGGTATATATGGGATAAAGTCCGTGACGATATGTTTGCATGCTCAAGCTAAGCTGTTAAGTTTAATTCGATTTAAAACCTTAGGCGCAATTCCTCTGTCACATTTCAGTTTTAGTCATCTGTACTTTAGAAAACAATGCCGATCTTCTAATATGAATAAATGAAAGTGTTGGAGTCTTTTCCTCACCTGCAATCTGCAGAGCCTGTGATATACTGATGACATCCATTTCTTTGTCACCGTCCTCATTGATCACTGGCTTTATTAGGGAGTAGAATATTATCCTTCTGATGCTCCTAAAATATGATAATTATCATCACAAATAAATTTTATTCATCGATAATGGCATTGTGTGTATGTCCAAGGATATATATTATTATTATAATAGTCTAATCAGAATATTTTGACGAGATATTAAATTTCTGTTTGTGAAATCATTAAAGGAGTTGTTGAGATATGATATTTTTTATGACATCAAGGAGTCGAGCACAATTGTGTGCATGTAACTAAAATCACTTCGTCCAAGTAGGAATCTTTATATAGTAGGCCTCCAAGTAGGCTTTTTGTATGATTATCTAGTTATAGTTCGTAGGCTTAGTTTATGTATTTTTATCTTTACGTTATATAATAATTACCAACTATAAAGTACACCCGTATTGCTACTATTAGTGCAAACCTCATCTACTGGTAGCTTGTATCTTTACCCTAAGGTGTGCCTGGAAGAGATCGCTGTTAGTGATAAGGCCGCCTTTTTGTGCGATTAATGATGTAAAGAAAGAAAGAAAGAAAAACATTTATGTACGCTGTATTCTACATTTGTGCAATAAAGAGTATTTGAATCTTTTGTGACCACAGACTTCGTCCCTCCTACACTAAATTGTTGACTTAAGTGGAGAGAATAGTATGTAGTAACCAGGTTCGACTGTTCCTCACCAGTAGCATTACAGGCGAGATAATAGTTGTAATGCTCATTATACAACTACCCCACTCTCACTCCTACGTCGAACGCGATAAACGATGTCATGCTACGGGGGCAGGATGACAACAAATTTTTACGACCATGGAATATTTATTATTATTTTCACAACTAAAATGTAATACCTTCGTTACTTACAAGTTAATTCCTAAACCTATGGCGTCTGTAGCAACCATAACTTTGCAAGAGCTATCAGGATCATTGAATTTGTTCGCCTGTGCTAACTTTGTGCCAGGAGGAAGACTTCCGTAGATTACCGCCACTTCATGCCCTCTGCAATTTATATACACGTAAGTAATCATATGATTTAGATGCGATTCATTTTTTTTTTCATTTTCATTCATTCACATTAACTAATTGGCAGTTATATTTCATTTACTAATATCCCAATGAAATTATATCTAAATAAAAAGTATTAATCTTAGATCAAGGTGTGTTCCCACTCAAGCAGAAAAGGCACAGGAAAATGAGGCAATAAGCTCACTTGTATTACACAGCTCAAAAGCCGAGCGTGTAGACACTTTTATTGTCTGATTCTTTTCCGCTCCGCGTGAGTGTAGACGCAACCAAGGTCAGGGCCTGCAGTCTCGACATAGATAGCGATCGTTACGTTATCGAATTCGGTCGTTAAGTCCTAACAATGTTATTTTAATTGGAGAATTAGAGTCTTTAGTATCAAAATATCGGTTTCCATTGAAACTACGATTCAGGCTTCCAACAAAAACCGATATTATTATGAACACAATAACATTTAGAATAAGATCGTTAGGAGTTAACGACCGAAATCGGTTGCTATCTATGTCCAGACTACGGGCCCTGGCCAGACATGTATGAGTGAGTGACGAAACGCGTAATGGCAACGATATCTGCATGGTTGATATATTGTAATTTTTTCTAAACAAAATCGACCTCACATCTCGCGTTCCGTCACACAGTGGACATATAATAATTTTGAAATCATTTAAATGAATGATTGAGGCCCGTATTAAAGAATGTTACTCGAGCAGAGATCCCCACTTGAGGACAGTTAAAAGGGGGCAGCTTTATGTAACTTATATAGCGGCATCTTTCTAACTATGCTCAAGCGTAGATCTAAGCTTGAGCAACTTTCTGAAATACGGGCCTAAAACTTAGTAGGTCACTTTTACACAAGATGCTATAGCTAGAACTATATAAAATGCTAGAACTATAGCTATGCATTTATCAAAAACAAATAGGGAAGTAAACTACTTTAAGCAATACACATTTACGTAAAAATAAATAACGCAAAAGATTTGTAGAATTAGATAATCATTTAGTATAGCTTGTGCAAAAATGCCTGACTGCCACACAATAACATTGGCTTTTGGATACCTGCCTCAAGGGACTGACCTCTTTTCAATGGCTCGACTTACACTATAAATGTCATTCTTATTGAAACACACTATGCAATCTCCTGGTTGCACATTATCAAGTGAGCCTAAGGCTGCATCCTCTACCTTTAGTTCAGTTAGCCTTTTGTATGAGCGTATCTGTAATACAGTAGACGATGTTAGATTATGTACATCAACATGCCTTCATACAACAATGACACACGTCTTCAGAATGATGGGGAGTGTGCCATACTTCACTCGGTGCTAATTAACGCACAATTACTACTCAATCATGCAGCTTTCCTTTACCGAAAAGTCAACGATAATGGGTACGCCTATTTCTTTTTAAGAGTTATAATTGAAAAACCATTTGGAGGGAGAAAAAGAAAGAAAATTTAATTTAAGAGGGTGTTTCATAGAAACACCCATAACCAAATTTTTCGAAATTAATAAGGCTATTCCAATGAAACTTTATAAGCATAAAACACGTACATAGATCTAGTCTATCGAGTATACGTACGAGTCTCTCACAACACAAATAGTGGGTGCAATAGTGCTTTAGCGTCTCCGCTATCGGATTCAGCTAGGGCACTGTACAAATTAATAAAAATAGGTTTAAACTTAAGGGGATGAAGGACTATCGACAATACAGCGACATAGTCAATATAACTAAGCTCTCAAAATTAAGATTAAAAAAGAACTAGCTACTACTGTTGTTGTAATGCTTTATTCTAATTGGTGGGTCCATTTATTTATTTTTATTTATATAACACTTTATTGTATATAAGCATACACGTCAAACAAAACAAAAAAAAAACAGGAGAATATTAAAATATACAAAAGGCGAGCTTATCTCTATAAGCCGAAGTCCATCAGACAGCCGACTTAATTATTCTTTTTAATGCTGCTTATTATTCCTTTTGGAGCAGTCCCATGCCTTTTGCATCCGGTAGCGGCCGCAAGTCATATTCTTCAGACACATGTCGTGCAACTCTACGCCTAAGAGTTCGAGAACATTCCTACCTATTAAAAAGCTTCTTAAACCGAGGTCTAAAAAAATCGCTATCAGCGATGAGACCGATTTGTACCATTTATATTAAATATTCTTTGTATTTTATTTTGTGTGCAAAAAGTATTCAATGCTAATAACATTAACTGACCAATAACCATGTTTGAACACAACAGCACGCCTACAACAATACCGCCTACCTATGCCTACTTCACCTCACCGATTTCAGAGAATTTCCTTATTACTTTCATCACATACCTCCATTTCTTCACCTGTTGTGTTACATATTTCTTCTATGAGGTTTATAGCACCTGCCTCGCCACATAGATGTATTTCATCAGCTTGAAGCCCTGAACGATAAATATTTTATTTTAATTGGCCTTGTTGTTCCAGTGTGAACGATAAGAGGATCAATAAAATTACCGGTAAATGCAATATGATGAAGCTACTTTCTTGATAACAATTGAAACTTGATTTTAAGATGGTTTATTCGGTCCATTGGCGTCCTTATTAGATAAAATAAAATTCTTTTTAAATACAGAATAACTGATGCTAAAAAAGGTATTATTTGTAATTAGGTATAAGGCTTTATGGGTGCAGATTGAGCAATATTTTTAATTTATACTGTATTTAAAAAGAAATCTTCATTTATCCAACTAAGATTGCTGGACTGGACAGATGCCCTCTTAATCATATTGCTTATATTATTAATTATATGTGATTGATGATGATTCCCAGGCAGGCCATGTAACAATTAGTTTTTTTTTATTTAATTAATTATGTGCCTGCTCTTAAACGGTGAAGGAAAACATCGTAGTTGTTGTTGTTCGTAATCAGTAGTGGAGTCATCAGAAAACAGGAATTACACGAATTCAAATTTACTCTGTATAGTAAAAGTTTACAGAAGCAGTCTTCTTACATCCCATATACATATGATTCAAATGAAATATTGGACTTGAGATAACTCAAACTAATCATTTTCATTAATTGTGCTTTATATAATTTTTAAAAATTTCATATGCCACATATAAATGTGCCGTGTAACTTAAAACCCGTTTGCATAACGACGAATAATGCCTGAGCGACTAGGAAGCGCACTGGCATCATACAAGCGGCCGTAAGGACAGGGGATAAGATTGAAGTTCAATTACTTATAAAAACAGGCCAACTGCGCGTCGGGTCACCTACAGTGTAAGGTACCGCAACATTTATCTACTAGTATTTTTTAAATGTTAATTTTACCGACCCTAAAAAGATATTTTCTATTTCACAATGATATTCTTAAATACAAGTTATTTTTGTAATAGGTAAACTCAAAATTTCGACAAATTATTAACGTATCTCAGAATCATAATATTATTGTGGTCTTTTGAACAAGTATAAGTTTACATACAAAACACAAATGTATTTTACCTAATATAGCTCTTGTCCACGCCCATCCTCTGCCTCTATCTCCAATCATTTGTATTTCATCTATAATTGCTACTTCATCTGTAAAAAAAGAGTATAATATATCACCAAGTTTATGGAGACTACTGAAGAGTTGCAAATTAATAATGCATTAAAATCATGATTTTAATTCTCCTGCTTGTACTCCCGTGGATTTTAAGGACATCTATTCTGATTGTAGATTATAATTAACCGATCAATGACCGATAGTGGGGGCAATTTTTATATGTTTTAGGAGGAGTCTCCAAAACTTCAATGCTGAGGTTGAATGGAAGAGATCTCTTAAAGAGATAACACCACCTTTGTGCATGACCTATTGTTTGTACTCTGTTATATGTAATTTTTGGTGCAATAAAGAATATACATAACAGTTCACATCACGAAAGAATTCTATTAATAAGATTGTTTTCTTGTTGGTGGTGAATAATGTCGCTTTTCACAGCAAACAGATTACTTATGTTATAGTTCATTTACTTCAAGCATTTATGTCTATGTAAGACACATGTTCAACATTTGTTGTATGTCAATTTAAATCTATTGGAAATAATAGTCAGTATGTCCAAGCTACTACCGCTTCGGGAAGGGAAATCATCCGTGGGAAACGAAGCGGCGGTGCAAAAACCCACAGGATCAGTTTTAGTTTGGCTGTTTGTTGCTCGATCACGGCAAAACGACGTATGGATTTGAATAAAATGTAAATTAAATTTGGTACACAGGTAGAATATGTCCTGTAATGGGACATAGGCTACTTTTTATCCCGATACACTGAGTAGTTCCCGCGATCTCAACCACAAAACGCGCGAAATAAATTACATGTATAAACGGATTCCACATGGGATAAGCATCAAAATAAACATTCTATAACTGGTGCATAAGGTTCATATTCAACACAAACATTAATATTTAGAGGGATTCGAACCAATAACGATATTTTTTATGCACAATGGGTTAGCACTTGACCTCAGTCAAACCTGATTTTACGTGAAGATGAGACCGAAGGTGGAATGACCCCATCTTATTACCATTATTTAGGGTCATTGCTCACTAGACCAATCGGCCGTTCTTAATGATTCTAATAGTGTGAGAATGTAAAGCTAACAAACTAGGTGACAATATCTGATGTGACCAATGGAGCAAAGGTTAACAAGAGTTAAAAATCATATACTATACTCGAATTTGTGATCTTTGTGTATTTCGTAAAAGTTTCATAAATAATTTCTTAAGAAGTAGAGGTATGAGCCTTACAAATATCATTGAGTGATGTCATCTCCACTGTACAAGCAACATGCTCTGATGGGGTTAACTCCGTTTCATTTAACTGTACGGGCACACTTTCCAGAGTTGTTTCAGTCTCTTCTGAAGATGTTAACATTTCATATTGGGTTGCATGCCGTCTCTCTTCACCTGTGATTAAATCACATGGTGTTCCCTGTAGAAAAAAAATTCTCGTATGTCATTGAAGTAGTAATCCTCCTCTAGTACTTTCCGAATTATTAACAAATTCGTGGCAGATGAGACACTTGAACAGAATGGTAGCAAATAGAGCTCAGTGGAGGGAGTTGCAGAAGGCTATGCCAAGAGGCACTCCCAAAGAAAAGACCTATTATAAGATTGAATAATTATGAATATGTAAAATTCTCATACATTGGAATAAAAGGCTATTTTATATTGTGAAATCAGAAATACGAGTAGTTACAATAGCAATATGAAGATTTATGGGCTAGGCTGATTTCTTTGCTCTTGGGTATACAAATAGAAATACAAATGATTTATTTGCTATTGACTAGGGTACATTATAAGGGTAGGGTACACTATGTTGTAAGATAATGTTAATCAAACAACATCTTACTTCGAATTGCTCTTTGTTTCATTTTATCTCTATCTAAATATTACAGTTATTTATTTAGTCTATCCCTTTCACTCACATCCCTTTCATTTTATAATAAGTCTGTCTCTTTCGTACCTCTCACTCGCATGATGCAAGATAATGCCACAGTATTACAAACAAGATAGTTAACTTACACTTTTATTAGACTTATGGTATATTTCTGTTGCGAGCAACTTGAGAGGACCACAGTAAACACCAGACTTTGATTGAAGGAATCTCTCCATGGCGTGATAAGTTTTGCCAGAATTAGTTGGGCCAGCATGAAATATTATTTTTCTAATTTTAGTCCGGGCCTGTGGATACCTTGGAAATAACAATTAGAATTAAATTTGGCTAATAAATTGTAGAACTGTGTTCAAATAAAATAAGCAGGCTAATACATTCTTCAATATTTCGAAGCGAAATACATTAGGTATTAAATTGTTATTTAAAACTGGAAATAATCTTATTTATAAAATACAGTGCCTAAAAGATAAAAAAAAATTCTGATATTTTTTTTTCATATTATTATTTTGATAATTGTTTAACCTCAATCAGCAGTTAAACATACATTGTGGTATTTAACTCGATTTGATTTGAAATATTATTAATTATGGCTTGCTTAATAATAACTGTCTAAAAGACATTTGAAGTAATAATTGACAATGATGAAAGAGATTTAGACAGGTCTTTGATGATGCCCCAATTAAGCTTTTTTTTATTGCCTTTTCATTTCTGAACCATATCGGTATTAGAAAAAATGACAATTACTATTTTAAGTGCTTATGTATCAACAAATAAAGAATTTTTTGACCTTTACTTGTACATTTTTAGAAAAGCAATATCACAACATGTGCTTTGTATATGAAATTAGAGTGGTAAACAGATTAAAATTTATACCAGGCCATGAGTTGTACTGCCTCATCTCTTCATAAAAATCAATCAAGGTAACAAAATTAATATCTCACCAATTAGCTGGAGTTCTTAAGTCCGAAATCTTTTTCAGGTCATCTAAACAGTCTAAATGTGGGAATGCTAATCTGGCATGGCGAAGAAAATATGGAAATAAGTCATCAACATGGCCAGCACCTGAAATATTGAAAAAACAATTATTTCTTTATTATTCCGAATCTTTATTATTATTGCCGAAAACCAGCCAAGTGACAATTTCAGGCTTAACCTAATCTATTAAATGTGGAAGATAGAACCAACCCATCTCTTCCTGTGAGTGTCGTAAAAGGCGACTATGGGATTTTCCACCAGAAACATCTACAGATTTGCATGTTTCAACACCCATGGGGCACATCCGTTGTGGCATATGTATTTCTGTATATTTTGAAAGGTGAACTGTAGATGTTGTTTTTAAACCGGAACTTTTACAGCCGAATTCATAGAAGTAACAATACTCTCACAATGAACTTCCAAATGGTTTGCAAGATGATTGTACTAAATTGTGATACATAGATGCTAAAAGCTAACCTAATTGCAAACTGACAATAGTTACATAGACATTTTGGGTACTTTATGGGCTATGTAAGTCCATTTTATATGCCGAAACCCGAAAACGTATGAAAACTACCAAAGGTCAATAGTCTTTTGTGCCTAGACTACAATTTACAGCTTTCAACATATTACATGCATTTTGTGCCTATAACATCGGAATATTCTCTTTTTATATTAAACATGAGTAGATGTTAATATTTATATATCCTCCGCAAAGTCAGTAATTCATTGAAAGGGTTATGTATACGCTTTTTCAATAAGGTTACTGTTGATATACAAAACCTTCCTTTCAATAAATTTAAAGATACTATAAAATGGAAACTTGTTATGAAAGCATATAATAAAATATCAAATTATTTCTATGATAAACATTCATGGACATAACCAGCTCGTTCGCATAACCAGGCTATTTCACAATTAATAATGAAATATTATTGTGCCTTTTTGTAATATAAAAACCTTTTTTTTAAAGAGCAACCTCTCGCGTTTCTTGCTTGTTCTTCTCAGGGGTAAAATTGCCTTTTGAACAAGCAGTAGCTTGAAAATGTAAAATCTGACTATTTTAAGTGTACCCTGTGTTTTTATTGAAGTGTCCACATTAGTTACAAAATATAAGTAGATACCTAGTTCATAGAAATTTGTCCTTATGTACTTCCAAATTCACTGTATCTTAGTTTCAATATTATAATTATATAGAACTGAGTAGGTAACAAACTAGATTAAGTTACTATGCGATTGTCCCTTGTCATCACAACGAAAATTCTAAAGGCCATCTGGCAGCCAACATTCATTTTTCTATATTTTCACTAAGTATGTGAGCTCACATCACATGTAAATAAGACGATGCACCTGACGATGACGATAGTCTCAAAAGAATCCCAAAAATCTGAAACATTATACAAGACGTGCACCAACAACAAATTAACTATTTATACTGATCACAGATAAGAAATAATATTCCTTGGAGATGTTTGTGTGACAATTCAATTCGACTAAATTCGAATAACACATCCTCGCACTAAATAAAAGGCATGTGGTTAAATTATTGTAACAGGGGAAATGCAACGTTGCCTTTCCCTTCCTCTGTAAGGGCATTATAGTTAACTTGGATATATAATGGTCTATGAATCATGAAAACTTACATCACTGTTTAAACCTTAAATCGAGTTATACTAAACAACATTTCAAGTGTTTGATCAATGTTTTCTATGAATTTGGCTGTTAATGTTTCGAGTAATGCTAATATTTGGGATATCCCTGACCACTCCATTTGGTATAAGGGTCATGACATATGTATGTATGAATTTACTTCACATCAACAATCTATTGAAGTACAACAGCCAGATACAAACATCCACATATTTTTTGGGAGAAATTGCCGCAATGAAACAATATGCTGTTATGTGGCAGGTGGTTTGGTGTTGGTAAGAAATCATATGACTGCATCCTGCGGTTCTATCTGTATACACCCAAGGTTGCCAGAAGTTGACAAAAATATTAAATAACCCTTGGTGAAAGTAATTCCTGCAGGGAACATAACATTGAAATGCCGAACAGTTGGGTATAAAACCTAGTAAACCAGACTTCAGCTTCACCCTGACTTGACCTTAACAAAACAAAAGAGAATTATATCTAACCTTGAATTATATCACTTATTGTAATGTGTAAATCTGGAGGTAAATCATGTTCCAAACAGTGTCTTCTGAAAGATAGGAACGCTTGATGCAACAATTGATCATCCAGACCATTTTCAGAAGCCAATACGCGAACTTCCGGCTTCTGGTAAAATTTGTTCAGTATTTTAAGCAAATCTTGTTTCTTCAAACGTCCGGTGAATTCTACTCCAATGTTTATGTCATCAGGGTTAGGCTTCACTGGAATAGGGACGAATAATGAGGCATTCCCGCGGTCGTGCTTTTTAGTTCTCTTGAAAACATAACCTATACAACCGACTTTTACTTTACGAGTACACAAAACATTGTTTCTGAGGAATGGTGAAATGTTCGACTGCAATTTATCTGCACATTGAAAAGCTAATATCCGTGATAAACCTTTGTACATTTTGAATGAGAAGGAAACAAAAAAATTAACTAAAAATTTAAAAACCCACTTGTCACATTTTGATTTGACATTTGCATTGTTTTATTTCCGCCATTTAATGGTAAGCAAAGAAATTATGTCACCGCCGCCTAGTATGATACAATTTGCCCCTGTTCAGTTTTACAAAACGACGTAGTCGCTTGCAAGATGAAACCATTATCTGAGTAATCTGTGAGTTGAACTAGGTGAAGACAAGAATCAAGTGGCCATCCTGCAATTCTGTAAATCTCGCCGAGATTTTTGAAGATACTAAGAATAAGCTATATAATACTAATTTATAGCAATCGCTGACCCCGTCGTTCCCTCTTCATGATAATGCAACATCACTCGCTGTGTTCCCGCCGTCATCAAGCCTTTATTTACTAATTGCTTATAATTTAAACCGACCGTGAGCGGTGTTAGTAGTGTGAGCAATATGTAGAAGATGCATTTCAAACCGAGTCAAGTCAAATTGTCAATTTTTTTTTTGTGACGTTGAATTGTATGGACGACGGACACGACGACTTGAAGCAATTTCATTTCGGCTTCTAAAACTATACTATTGTGCTTTACTTAAGTTTCACATGATAGAAATTACTAAATACCCGGATACCGAACACTATAATACAGGCATTGTGACTTAATATAGCTTTCTGACAAAATGGGTAAAGCCAAAAAAGGGAAGAAGACCCTTGCTACGGAGGACGGGTAAAGACTAGCATATGTTTTGCTTTTATGTGTGTTACTTTTCAGATGAATAGTGATATTTCAAAACTTGTTACAGCGACAGTGATGTTGATACTACCAACACCGATAATGTGAAGCCGGCCCAACTTAATAAGAGCAAGAAGTGAGTAACTTTTAGGTTATTTTCTATTTCAATTTATTTCAGGCAAACCTATTCGAAATGTTGAGAATGTATGTTTAACTAGGTAGGTCCATACTCGGGCAATCCTCCATCTGCCCATCTTACTCACAATTATTGTCAAAAGTAATTAAACTGGTGGTATAAGTCATTTGGTGGAATAGGCAAGATATTTTGCTAGTATTAAATGACTTATTCCACAAATAGCACCCATTTAACTTTTTTTCGTGGACGCTTATCGACACTGTCCAAAAATTGTGAATTGTTATAGTCATGGTCACATAATTTTAGTAAATGCATTACACTAACCCTCTTATTCATAAAAATTTACAAACGCTTTATAAGCCTGTTTTAGTTAAAGTATGTTTTGTCACTTTCTTTCATTGCAACATTTCCTTATGAACGACAGAGACAAAACAGCGTTTGTAAATTTTTATGAATAAGACGGAAAGACTAACATGTAACACAGAGACAGACAGATCTTCAGACACAAACATAAATGAGTATTGTACAATACATGCATGAAATTTTAAATGGGGCTGCAAATGCAGCTGCCATAACCCTTATTGCCACAGGAAAGTATCTACCGGAGATGTCCATTATTTTTAAAAATATTTCTAAATAAAGTCAACCAAGTGTGTGTCTGGTTCCATAACATATAAGTAAAAAAATTTAACAATTGTGACTTTTTTGTGTGTATTGACTAGGTTATGTTTAGGATATCTCTCGCCACCCCATTTGGGATAAATGTTTTGAGTTTATGCACTGTAAATTAACTAGCAAACTACTTACCTTTTGAGTGTCGTATTCATGGATAATACAAAAAGCATGTATTGCCAAAGTGTATTTTATTTGGTAGAGGTTAAGGGAAGAAACGATACAGGACCTTCGGGAGTGCGCACTAGTGCCATAAGATAAAGGATAAGAAATACTAACTACTTAAGGAGCCTAATACAATGATATCGCCATGCCTAAGTTCAACAAAACAAATTTTTCTTCCCGCATAAAACCCTCCAAAGATTATTTTTGTCATATTATATAATATTTAGTTTTGGACCAAAATTTTACATAAATGGTGCAACTATCAACTTTGTAACTCTTCACATTTCGGAGTTAGATGCCAGATTAATGGTCAGACACAGTAGTTTCAGTAATAGGGTTCCATTTCTTCTGCTATAAAACCCCGAAAATGGTACAGTCTGTAATAAAAGACAGTGACAGACAGACAAAGTGAAAACTTTTTTTTGTCCTATGTATATTTTCTATCCAACTGCAGTTGGTCTTATGGTCTTTCACCCGTACAAGAAATGAGATTAAAGGGTATGAAAAAAGCATTGTAAAAACTGTCTTTTATTACAGAGTGTAATAAACAGTAAAACAGGTTTTCCTCAAAGGTCGGCAACGCATCTGTGACCCTTTTGGTGTTGCTTTCCATCAGGTGACCCGCATGCTCGTTTGCAGCTCTCTTATATAAAAAAAAAAACAGACAGTTCTAATGGATTAACAATAATCCATTAGAACCAGACATTGTCTGCCCAATTACATCTAGCTAGACCCATTAGTTCCATTGTAATATATCATTTCATATGCATAGGATTGCCGTGGATTCTGATGACAGTGATGAGGAAAAGCCAAAAGCTAAAGCCAAACAGAAGAAATCTATTGAGGAAGATGTTAAAGTAGTCACAAAGAACATAAAAAATGTGTCAATTTCTAAAAAGAAAAGGGCAGAAGACAGCAGTGATGGTAAGTTGCTTGTGTAGTATGGAATTATAACTAATCACCTAATCAATTAATTTATTATATACGTTTCAGTATTTTTAACCGCCGATGCAAAGGAGGGGTGTTATAAATTTTACTGCTATGTGTGTGGGTCTGTTTGTGGCACAGTAGCTGTTAAAATGGTGAACCTATTTGGAGGGGTTTTTTTTTTATTTGAAAGAAGATTTTTTATTTTCTAATGATGGTTTTGCCATCGACTCACTAAGAAGAAGAAGTGGTGTTTACATGTGTTATCAAAATCGATTCAGCCGTTTTGTTTTAATTGATTGTTTTCATGGGCGTTTTCCAAATTTTCAATTAATAGTTATAAACATATTTGTGTACCCTAATTACAATAGATGTAGGATATGTTATGACTCAGTACATCTAAATAAATAAAAAAATAAATAAAATAATATTTATTTCAAAACAGCTTATTCAATTACTACACTAGTAATAGGGTTCTCCTAGTAGGCAAGTCGAAAAACTTGCCTGTGTCAGGAGGGCCCACTCATTCATAAAACTATATTTACTTTAAGCTGGTGTACATCGGTTCCGATACAGCAGGCGACAGACTATGTTACAAGAACCACATTATTATAACTAAATGTTCCTATATTCTATAATCATAAAAGTAAGAGAGAGATTGTGTGTGTGTGTGTGTGTGTGTGTGTGTGTGTGTGTGTGTGTGTGTGTGTGTGTGTGTGTGTGTGTGTGTGTGTGTGTGTGTGTGTGTGGGTGTGTGTGTGTGGGTGTGTCTGCGTGTGTGGGTATGGCTGTGTGTGTATGCGCGAGTGCTATATATGTATGTATATATATATATGTATATGATGTGTGTTATGTTATATATTTCAGCATACTTTTAGTAGATAGATAAACATTCGTTTTTATCCAATCAGTGATAACTATTTTACAATCATAGTATTGATATATGATGTATGTTATGTTACATATTTTAGCATACTTTCAGTAGATAAATAATCATTAGTTTTTAACCATTCAGTGATAACTATTTTACAATCATAGTATTTCAAATTGTAAATATTCAGAATATTATTTAGCTGAATAGATATTCAACAGATATTCAACTGATTGATACCTACTCTACTGTCTATTTTGGTTTAAGCAGTTTGGCAACATCGTGAATAACAATTATCTATATTTCTCCAAAAAATGTATTTGTTTATTAACTATAAATTTTATCTAGGTTATACTTTCCATGCAGGTTCACTTTAGAAATTCATCATCCATTTGATATTGCATCATATGTATGAGACACCAACTTAACTCAGATTAGTATGCTGAAACAACAATATCGATTCATTTTGCATGTTAAAGTATGCATAACTAAATTGTAACTCCTTATAAATTAGACCTCTTCATGCTTATGTACTTCTCGCGCCCACAAGACAAGACACACAGAACTCGGCTGCATGCAACGTCCGTGTGTGGTGGCTATCTTGCTTCCATACATCTTTGACTTTAGATGGAAATACATTTACACTAGTGTGAACTAAGTGAGGTTCATTCGTAAATCGTATTTGTTGATAAGGAGAGAGCAAAGCATAGTAGTACACTTACTGAAAATCTAATTTTGTGACTAATCAATCACAGATGAACCAGATAAAGGACCAGAACTGAAACCAAAGAAGAATAAAAAGAAGGAAGAAAAGAAAAGTGCTTTTTCTATGCTTGAGATAGAAGATGAAGGAGACTCCCCACCTGCGCCGCCATCTTCTGAGGATGAGAAACCATCGGAAAAGTTACAGAAAACATCTGCACAGGACAAGAAAGAACCTGCAGGAAAGAAAGGCAAAAAGGCAAAACGAAAGAAGGAGGACAGTGATGACGACCTTGAAAAAGTTCTAGCTGAGTTAGAAATGGAATATGCAGGTGTTAAAAAAGAACCAACCCCTCCTTCAGTTGATATTGCACAACCAGAAGTTGTTGAAGAAAAGACAAAATCAAAGAAGAAGGGTAAGAAAGAAGAACCAAAACAGGAACCCCAAGACGATGCTGATGAGAAAGATGCAAGTGATAATGAAGGTGATCTTACCATTAAAACTGCTGCTCAAAAAAAGAAGGAAAAGAAAGAAAGAGAGAAGCTGAAGAAGCAAGAAGCTAAAAAGAAAGAAAAGGAACATGATACTAAAAAAGAAACAACTGACAAACCAGTACATAAGGAAGAGACGAAAGTAATTGAAAGTAAATCTATTGAAGAACCAATGGAGGAGGCTAAAGCTCCATCTGAAGAAAAAGACAAAGATGGAGAAGGTGATGCTCCAATAGCAGAAGGTAAGAAAAAGAAAAAGGGCGATAAAGGAGAGAAAGCAGAAAAGGATGATAAAGGCAAGAAAGGGCCAACTAAGAAGACTATTGCTGCTATGCAAGAAGCTTTGAAAAAAGTAAAAGAAGAGGAGGAACGTATGAAGAAAGAAGAGGAGGAGAGGATAAAGCAAGAAGAAGAGAGAGAGCAGCAGAGACTGGAAGCGATAAGGTTGGAGAAAGAACGAAAAGACAGAAAAAAACAAAAGGAAAAGGAGAGGAAAGAAAGACTTAAGGCTGAGGGCAAGCTACTGACGCCTAAACAGAAAGCTGAAAAAGCTAGGGCTCAAGCTCTGTTGGAGTCTCTGAAGGCTCGAGGTGTTGAAATTGGGTCAGCTGAAAAGAAGCCACCAAGACCAGGGACACGAGTCAAACCAGGTAAATTTAAAAGCCAAATGTCACAAGAAGCACCTACGTCACCAGTAGAAGAAAAAAAGATAGAACTGGAAATAGTGGATAAAAAGGTAAGTTTTAAAATTTTTCTGCAGTCTGAAATATAAACCTTTACAACCTTGCATAGTACAAATAGAGTTTTTTCAGGAAATCATGAATGTTTTAAGTACTTTAGCATATTGTTGAATTCTGTAATTGCCAGTGGTGGCTGCCTATTTCGATCTCAATATGAAAACAATAACAACAAATAAATATTAAATATTATCTAAAACCACTCTACGTATTTACGACTTTAAAACAAGTTCACTTGATTTGTACCTACTAATGAATTAATTTTCGCTCGAACGAAACTTGTATGAAGAAACTAGGCCAATAGGCGAATTCGGAAGTAATCAGTAATAGAAAATTTCGACCTTGCTTGAGCTTTGACCTCCGTTGCACTTGTCACCGAGACGCGACACACTCATTTTTTTTAGTTAACTTTATATTATAGTTAATTGCAAATAGGTAATTAAAATAAGTAGAGTGTTTATTTAGAAATGTGGTAGCAGTGAAATGTTATTATACACGTGGAATAGACTTCATATATAAACAATATACTCCAATACAGATTTTTAAAATTACTCACATATTGTTTTATGAAAAAAAAATCATATCTATACATATATACAGTAAGTTAGTATAATGCACCACCTGTTCTCTGATACACCAGCAGCCCCCTGGTAATTGCTGTAACTAAAATAAAGTTTCTCCAAAAACATTTAGGATTTCCTGAGAAAAGTTAATTTAATTTCTACAATTCTGTAAAGGTTTATGTGGTTTATATCGTAACCTCTTCATAACACTACAAATGATATTTTAATTTCAGGATGAACCTCAACAGAGTGTTGCTGTGAAAAAGGAATCAGATGATGAATCTGTGAAAGATGCGTGGGACGCCGAATCTTCTGAGGAAGAACCAGAGCCACCTGCAAAGACAGAGCCTGTGACACCACAAGCCAAGGATGGAAAGAGGCCTCCTGCAAATAATAAAACTAAAGAAGTAGGTTTGCTTTGCACTTTGTAATCAGATATAAATTAATTACTAATTCATTAGTCTAGAGATGTGAATACTATCATGTTTAATTTCAGAATGTGGAAGACGATGAGAGTTCCTCTGAAGAGGATGAGAGTTCCGAAGAGGAGACTAGTTCAGAGGAGGAGTCTGAGGACGACCAAATGACCGATGCTCAGAAAAAGAGGGAACTGATTTTGAAGAGGTTGGAGGTAAGATTTTAAAGGCCAAAAAGCAAGAGAACGTCAATATATCAGATTTGACTTGAAATTTCAACTCTTTCTCAAGCCCTCTTTTGTCACTTCGTATGAGAGAGCAAGTAATTATAATTATTATTATTATTATTATTAAATTCTTTATTGCACACAAAAATAAAATACAAAGAACATTTAACATACATGATGAAGTGTACAAAGGCGGTCTTATCGCTGATAGCGATTTCTTCCAGACAACCTCAGTTAAAGAAGCTTTTTTAATAAGTAGTTGGATAGTGCAAAGTAAAAGCTGAATAACTTAAATATCAGTAGGAACATAGACGATACATAGAAAATACATAGGTATAGTGGAATACATACAAAGATACACACTTTCAGATATCATTGTCACTGTTTTATCCACTGCTTTGTTTACAGAAACGTCGCGAAGAGAACGAGGCTAGCAAAGTGAACAACCCGCTCCGCGCCGCTGTTGTCTGCGTATTAGGTCACGTGGACACAGGCAAGACTAAAATCCTAGACAAGCTGCGACGTACAAACGTGCAAGACGGTGAGGCAGGTGGTATTACGCAACAGATCGGCGCTACCAACGTGCCCATTGAAAATATTAAGGAGCAAACTAAACATGTTAAGGGGGTGAGTGCTTTACAACTTCGAATTTATTTTTAAATTTCAACTATCTAACTACAACTACTGTAGTGAGCGATAGATAACTTGTATAGACGCGCGAAAATTTTAACGTACTAATTTCATTTGTTTTAATAAATACGTTCTGCTCTTTGATTTGCATATGGAGAATAAGTCGGACACATTTAGGGCTTGCCCGGCTTTTTCGCCTCTATAAAGCGTACGCTACTGATGTAAGAAAACATGCAAGCGAATATACATGACCACACTAAGGAACCACTCCAGGGCGACCCGATTCTACACGCATGAAAATACGTATTTTGTATCGAGTATCTGTATTTCAGATACTTGTATCTTAGATAAGTTACATCTCTGCATATGGGGAGGGCAGAGCTTTTGTGGGTTCATACATTAAAAGTTTAATGCTTGTCACATGCTTGAATATTATTCGAAACTTCCATAAATGCACGCGTGACAGGGGATGACCGAGTCGCCACTGAAACTTGCAAGTCGATAGATGTTTTTTGGTTAGGTTAGTCGCCTTGTACGATACTCACGAGAAGAGACGGGTTGATTGTATTCTTTTTTCGTGCCGAAACTACACGGCATATATTATATATTGCGTAAGGAAATAAAATGTTCTCCTTTCTTTTTTTCAGGTGACTGAAATCGCATTCCAGTTACCAGGTCTACTAATCATAGACACACCTGGGCACGAGTCATTTAGTAATTTGAGGAGTAGAGGATCGTCTCTATGTGATATAGCTATTTTGGTAAGTATATTATGTAGTTATAGTGCTGCTAGTATTAAATTACACCTATTTGTTATATCTTTGAACCTTTACGTTTTGCCCTGAACAGCAGAAATGTAACCATAAAATTAACAAAGCTTAGATTATAATATCAAGGGTTAAACCATTTACTTTATGAATAATTTGCAACTTGGAAAATTCGGTATGGCGCCTATCTTTCTAATATTGTTACCTAAAATTCGACTAATTTTATGTTGATATCGTAACTGTGTCATCTAATAATTTAAAAATAACTTCTTTAAAGAAACAGAAGATACCACAATTATTAGTTATTTACTCAGGATACAAATACTCGTAAAAAATAAAAATTACAATTTAGACTTACAAAAAGAGCTAAAGATCCATTAAGTAATTACAAAAGTTTACGATATAGAATAACTTACAACTGAGAATGGCCATCGCAAAAATGCTATGACATTTTGCTGATATAATGTTGAAATTATTGAATATACAATCTCTACAGGTAATATAACTATTAATTTATATTTCATTCATATAGGTGGTTGACATTATGCACGGTCTGGAACCACAAACGATCGAATCTATCAACCTCCTGAAGCAAAAGAAGACTCCTTTCATTGTGGCGCTGAACAAAATCGACCGTCTCTACGACTGGCAGAGTGCGCAACGGAAGGATGTCCGTGACATACTGAAGATGCAGCAACCTAATACTCAGCTGGAATTCGATAAGAGGTGCAAAGATGCTGTGCTGCAGTTTGCGGAGCAGGTAAATGGTCTTGTGGACTGTACACTTCGTGACATGAAACGAGGTGTAGTGATGATACAAATATATTTTTTTCGCAACTTACTGACCTGCTCGGATAACTGCTATATTTATTTAATACATTTTCCGTTTTCATAACCTTTCTCGCACCCTTTTGTCATCTTTAGTTATTTACTCTGTGATATTTTTAGGCTTATCCAGCAATACATTAATAAGGACTGCTAATTATACTATTTGTCCCGTTTTTTCTACAACGGGAATATAGTTTCATCTGCTTAACAACTCAAGTTTATTTTGTGTCTGTGTGTTTTATTTAGAATTTTTTTAATCTTATATACAATTTTGCCCTTTAGGACGTTTACTTCGGGCATTAAGGAATATTTTGTTTCTTTGTTTATTTTAAATTCTTTTTAACGACGGGTGTTATGTGTTTGACAGCGTCATGTGTGTCCAGTCTTTGCCCGGGTGTATCCCAATAATCAGATGTCTGCCGATTTTTTAATGTTTATAATTAAACTAGGAAAAAGGTTCTTAGTCACGTTATTTATATTCTGTTCTATATTATGCCATAGAATACATAATATATTATGCTTAGTTCGTCGGGGGTTTTCTACATTTTCCATTTATGTTATTATGTTATATTTCTACTAATTTCCAACCAAGGTTCTGCCCGTGTGGTTTTTGTATTACCGGGAAAAGAATAGCCTATGCTTCTCTGATTCTTCAACTTTCCTGTACTCCTTGTGAAGGAAAGACGAACAAACAATAATGTTTAAGCAGTCTGAACCGGTGTTATTATTATATTTTTTCTTTCGACAGGGTCTTAACGCAGCCCTATTTTACGACAACCCCGACCCTCGCACTTATGTGTCCCTGGTTCCCACGTCCGCAGTCACCGGCGAGGGGATGGGCAATCTCCTCGCCATGATAGTGCAGGCGTGCGAGGGGCCACTACATAAACGTCTCGTCTTCTCACAGCAGTTGCTCGCTACGGTGCTCGAGGTAAGTTAATAAGAGAATCTTAACAAGTTGGAAGGTTTATTTTATTTTATTTTATTTTCTTGGGAAAACCAACAGCTGTTTTACAAATTATCACTTAAACTAAGAAACTAAGTTTAGTTGGACTACTGATCGCCCTAGGTCTAGCCTGAACTACGCAGCCAGCTCTGTTCACCAAAAATTGATTAATTACTTGCTCACTTTAACTTCTTGTCTTATCAGTCACTTAAGAATATTATTAACACATAACATAAAGTCACATCTCAAATGGGGTGTTCAGAGATATCCCAAAATGGGAGTTCTTAACATTAAAATTATTAAATAAATATTTTCGGACACTTATACAAATCATGTAGTTCCAAACTAAGCAAAACTTGTGCTTTGGATATAAGCTATAAAACGTACATAAATATATGTATACTACAAATAAAAAAAAACTCTGGAATAAATTTACCCTTCGCGGGATTCGACCCGAACCACCCGTGGTTGATTCTAGATAGTAGCAAAAGTTTATCGATAAAATATTCGACGACATTCATCTCATTAATGATAAAGCCACCCTTGGCCTATCCACCAACACCATACTTTTAATTATTTTTTTTATGTACGACGGGTAAGCACTTGACCTTATTCTTATATTCGCCGTGGGGTTGGACATATGTCCAACGGCACCTGGACCCAATCGGGATCTTTTGTGCACTTGCCCCTGCTTTCGCTCTCTCCTAGCACTTCACCTTAATCACACCTGATGTTAAGTGAAGATGAGGCCGAAGGTGGAAGTGTACTGACCTGTAAACCCCATTTTATTTGGGGGACTGGCTATCATATCTATGACAACCGGAACACAATAATGCTGTTAACATTGCTGTTTGGCGGCAGACTTAATTTGGCAGATTATCTTTGAAAGAAAATTTTTCGCATTACACGTCTGTTATATAAGTGGTCTGTGAACTACACCAATCGGCCGTGTAATTATGACTATAGAAAACTAATTTGTATTGCAAGAAAATCGGAAAAGCATGCAAGTGAGTACAGATAATTAACTCTGTATGTAGATGGATAGACTGCTCGATTATTGATCATGACAGTAATTTCGTTCTTATTTTGTCAGGTGAAAGCAATTCCTGGTCTCGGCACTACGATAGATACGATCCTCATCAACGGCACGTTACACGAGGGCGACACGATGGTGCTGGCCGGAACAGACGGACCAATCGTCACACAGATACGATCGCTGCTAATGCCGCAGCCAATGAAGGAGCTTCGCGTAAAGGTTCGTCTACCAACCAGTCATCATTAGTTTTTTTTGTATTTTATTAATCTGTCATAGTGTGACGATTCGATGGTAAGTAGAGTCTTGAATATCGGTACAAGGTCGTAGGATGACATTTTGGTGAGTGTGCTTTGGAATTGCATGAAATTGTTCCACCGGTCGCTCTGAGAATCTATGGGGGAGGCTTATGTTCAGCACTGGACGTTCTGTGACTGATATGATGATTCCACCATCGTTTTTATATCTTTTGGACACCACTAGGTATGGAGAGGGTTGCCACCTTGTTCATAATGCGAACTGCTAAGATATGGAACTTCCTACCGGCATTGATATTCTTTCAATCTTGGGATATTCATGTCTAGGGTAAATTGGGCAACCCCGCATGCTTCACCATCGGCTGCATTGTCACTTTCGACCAGATGAGGTTCTGATCAAACGTATCTCCAGTCAATCATAAATATACAGGGCGTCCCAAAGTTATGGGACATGAAGGGGAAGTACCTTAAATATCGTAGATAGTGAATTTTGCTCAAAGAAGACTTTATGTTATTTTTAAAAGTTAGTAATTCTGCATTCATAGATTTTCTAAAAATTATTTGCTTCGGCTGGGAATCGAACCGACTCAAATGTGAAAAAAAAAACACCCTACTTTTATGATGCCAATCGAAAGAATAGCTAAAAAATAATAACTCTGCCTAAGTAACATAGTATTTTAAAAGAAAGGAACAACGTGAAATTAATCATTTTAATCAAATAAAAAACATACATGAAACTGCCGTAGTCAATTAAGTAGGTATTTTTTTGTAAATTAATTAATTAAATGCTCAAAATGTGATCCCTCTTGTCTTACGCAAATCGCCAATCTTTTAATGAGCCCGCTGCCTGTTGATTTTCTAATCATTTTATGGTGAACACTCGATGTGATATGGCACAATTCTGTTTGCAACTCGCCTACGTTCTCGTATCGCTTTTTGTATAGCATATCTTTCACGTATCCCCAAAAGAAGAAATCTAATGGTGTGAGGTCCGGGGATCTGGCCGGCCATCTAATCGGTCCATTTACTTAGGCAGAGTTATTATTTTTTAGCTATTCTTTCGATTGGCATCATAAAAGTAGGGTGTTTTTTTTTTCACATTTGAGTCGGTTCGATTCCCAGCCGAAGCAAATAATTTTTAGAAAATCTATGAATGCAGAATTACTAACTTTTAAAAATAACATAAAGTCTTCTTTGAGCAAAATTCACTATCTACGATATTTAAGGTACTTCCCCTTCATGTCCCATAACTTTGGGACGCCCTGTATAGTGCAGTTGAAAAATAAAATTATATCTGACATTCTGGGAGGTTACACAGGTCATGAGCGGTAGTCATCATTTTTCACCACATGAGCTGCTTGCTGGTTTATCATATCAATACGTGATATTTTTTTTTTCATTTCTGAGCAAATAATAGAACCAATCGATTTGTTCCAACGTAATTCTAATGTAATTCCTCGTTATAGAATGCGTACATCGAGCACAAGGAAGTGGTGGGGGCCCAGGGTGTGAAGATTGCAGCTAAGGAGTTGGAGAAAGCAATCGCCGGCCTCAATCTGCTCGTTGCACAGAAACCAGACGAGGTTGATGTGCTCAAGTGAGTTTGTAATACTAAATCTAGCTCCCATTCATCATCTCCATGGCTCATTAGGCCACGGGTTTGATTTCCAACGGGTTGTTTTGTATTCGGTTTGGTTAGTGGTGGTACATTTTTAAATTTCCGGCTGACTAGTTTTCATAGCCACTACAATCATCTAATATTAAATAATACTTTAAAATGCGATGTTGCCAGCTAGCACTATAAATGCACCCTTAATGACGACATACGACTTACATTTGACTACGGTTTGTGAACCAATCATCTAGTCCCAAACTAAGCAAAGCTTGTACTATGGATACTAGATAACGGATAAACATCACATAATTATATAAATATCCATGACTCGGGAATAAATGTTGCATTGCAAGACTGCATGGGTAGTTATTACTATAAATAAATATTTCGGACACTTACACCAATCATCTAGTCGCAAACTAAGTAAAGCTTGTACTATCGATGGATACTACATAACGGAAAAACATACATAAATATAAACAATGACTCCACTCCATCACACAAACATTTACCTCTCGCGGGATTCGAACCCGCAACCTTTGGTTTCGCTTTGGTGTCGTCTAAATAAGTGATATTCCGTCGCAGAGAGGAAGTGGCCCGCGAGCTCAAGAGCGCCTTGTCATCCATCAAGCTAACGGAGCGAGGCGTGTACGTGCAAGCTTCCACCCTTGGCTCGCTGGAAGCTCTTCTAGAGTTCCTCAGGACGAGCAAGATCCCTGTAAGTTTTACATTAAAGGTACCAATTTTACTATCTCAACAGCCAGACGTGTCCATTATTGGGGCACTAGGAGAGATGGGCATAATTGATAGATTTGTGTCAGTCTTTTGGCTACTACCGACTTGGCTTAATGATTGCCTTCAATTGAAGACAACCGGGACTATCTGTAATCCTTGCCACTTGTTTGAGGATTGACCACTTCTGAATAAAACTTGTATAATCTCTGATTTGCGAGAAAAGCTAATCAAAATAATCCGATTATAAGACTGTATGGGTAGTTATTACTATGGTATATAAATAAATATTTCCGACACTTACACCAATCATCTAGTCCCAAACTAAGTAAAGCTTGCACTATGGATGGATACTAGATAACGGATAAACATACATAAATATAATATAAACATCCATGACTCTGGAATAAATGTTCCTATTCATCACACAAACATTTACCCCTCGCGGGATTCGAAACCCGCAACCGTTGGTTTCGTTGACAATTCATTTAACTTGTAGTGGTCGTAAGTTGCCAATTTAAAAATTAGCAAGTAAAATTAGAACCTTTTGCTGTTTACCTAAGGAGCTGAACTTTTGCATTCTCGTTCAGTTCTGATGGCAATACATTTATATGTTAG
The DNA here is from genome assembly GCA_949316235.1 of Oegoconia quadripuncta. NCBI lineage: Eukaryota > Metazoa > Arthropoda > Insecta > Lepidoptera > Autostichidae > Oegoconia > Oegoconia quadripuncta. The sequence continues at coordinate 30,908,340 of OX438746.1, forward strand.
ACATGAACTGATGCTGCAGCCAGGATCGTCTCCTCACGAGGGTAACCCCTTTAGACTAGAATAATATGTGATAGTCACTGATATGTCAGTGTAAATCTTATTTTACCGATATTATGTACTTTCATTTTGTTACAGTACTCTGCCATTCGGATAGGTCCCGTAGTGAAACGTGACGTCATGAAAGCATCCGCCATGTTGGAGCATGACTCTCAGTATGCATCGATTCTAGCCTTCGATGTTAAGGTAAGTGCATTTATTGACTGTTATTTACTATTAGGTAAAGGGTAACCCATAAACTAGTCATAACTAGTCATCATCTTCTTGCGCTGGTCCCGATTTATTTGGGGTCGGCGCTGTACGTATTTTTCTTCCAATCTCCTCTATCAACTGTTACCTCATCATTCAAAGTCAAAGTTGCTTTATTTTGTGGGTACACAGAGTACACTAATAGTCAATTTTACATTTTTTAAGCTACTGCTTGTTCAAAATGCAATTTTCTCCTGAGTAGAACAAGCAAGAAACTCGAAGGGTTGCTCTTTTAAAATCAGGCTTTGATTTTACATAAAGGTTTTTATATTTCATTATTAATAGTGAAATAGCCTGGCATGCGAACGAAATGATTATGTCCAGGGATGATTATCATCTAAATAGTCTGATATTTTATAATATGCTTTGTTAATACGTTTCTGTTTTATAGTATCTTTAAATTTATTGAGAGGAAGATTTTGCATATCATTCACTACCTTTTCGTTCATATCACCCTTCACACAAGCCAACCATCTTTTCCGCGTTCTTCCTCTTCCTTTCCAATCATCGACATCCATATTCATCAGTCTCTTAGTAACATGCGTTTCATCCTTCCCCATAACATGTCCATACCAAGCCAAACGGTTTCCTTTCAACTTTTCTGTCACGGATGCCACTTCTAAACTCCCTGTTACATACTCATTCCTTATTTTATCCATCCTCGTCCACTCCATCTCAATATCATCGACCACGTCTAAAAAGTATGAGATATTTTCTATACTTATTAACTTAGTAATAAAAATTAAAATTGCTAGGGTGTATTTAGTTGGCGTGAATATAGTGATGCGTTATAATTTATATTTAATGATTATTTCAACATTTTTATTTTTTGTATGAAAACATAAGCGCCGAAATAATCCTAAAAATGACTTATTTCAAATGATAACATATCCATACACAACGTCGCGACCTTTATGCCAAATGGGGTGTTGAGACATATCCCAAATATCAGCGTTTGGATGGTCCAAACATTAAAAGTTTAATACTTGAAACGACATCCACGGTTCACACACGTGCCAGGGGGTGAGGCCATCGCCGTTAAAACGTGTAAATCTGTAAATGGTTTTTGATGAAAAATTTCTTAGTCGTCTTTTAAGACAACCACGGAAAGAGATGAGTTGATTCTATCCTTTTTACATGCCGAAACAACAGAGCACTCAATGCTGCATTTTCCCTTATTTCTCCGATTAAAAAGAACGTAAGATGAATAAAGATTTTGTTCAACTCTGATCTTTACCGTACAATAAATACGGCTGAATTTAGCTTGTAAGGGAAAACGGACGACCTACTCCTAAGTTTATTTTAGAAGAAACTGTTTTCTAACCTCAAAATGTATGGTAGATTGTACAGTCACTCTCGCGGCACCTATTGGGAGAAAGACGCAGTTTGCCGCCTCATTAGAAATCTTAATTATGTTGTTGACGCGTGCTGTCTATGGTTCAGATCGAACGCGATGCCCAGGAGATGGCAGACCAGGTCGGCGTGAAGATCTTCGCAGCCGACATCATTTACCACCTATTCGACAAGTTCACGGCGTACCGCGAGGAGCTCAAGCAGAAGAAACGCGATGAGTTCAAACACATTGCCGTCTTCCCCTGCAAGTTGAAGGTACATACAACGATAGAGTAATAAACTACCTTATATAGTAGGGCGGTCGATCTTGTATAATCCGTTTTTTTTTATCCACGTCGTTTCAGCGCTTACCTCAATCACGCCTGAGGTTTTTGTTTATGATTAACTGAATACGCGTTTCACCACAGTTTTACCTGATGGAAAGTGATGATGTGGCCAGTGGTGAAACATGCGATCTCGGTAGATGCTTATTCACCTTTGCACTTGAAGATCTTAAGGTTGTAGGCTTCATGAGTTCAGGATGTTAAGGGAAGATGAAGTGAAAGTACACTTACCCTGGGAACCTCCAAATGTATTTAGGGGACTGGCTATCTTCAGCAGCCGGCACACAACAACGCTATCAACGTTGCTGCTTCGCAGCAGACTTAGATAAGCCGGTCGTAACTAGGCCACGCGGACATTTAAAAAGGATCGATGACATGTATGGCGGTACGTGTATATTTTATGGCCAGTAATACACCAGCATCTGAACTAAATAGTCGTTTCATTTGAACAGACACATCAATCGACCAAACCAAGTATTATACATATAGCAGGGAATTATACTCCGTTTTGTAAACATTTAGTTATTTATATTGAGATTGTGTAATCACTAATACAATTTAAATCTTTACATACAGGTGCTACCTCAATTCGTGTTTAACTCCCGCGACCCCATTGTCGCCGGCGTGATGGTGGAAGCGGGCATTGTGAAAGAAGGCACGCCCATATGCGTACCCAGCCAAGAGGTAATTATATCTGGTCATGATTTAATCCTTTTTTTAATCATAACAAAAACAGAAAATATTGTCACAAATGCAGTATTACCTACTAAAATGTAACATTATCATGAATCCGAATTAGGTACTGCAACCTGTCTTACAAATTATATTTAGTCATATTTATGGTGTGATAAAGATCAAAGCTAAAGGAAATTTACGCGACTTGCGTTCTTTTTAAATCGAGAAAATAAGACGAACGTACAACATTCGCATCGGGCAGTTTGGTGCAAAATTTTAACCCAGTTTCAAAACGACGTGAAGCTTTTTTTTTATTATGACTTAGACTTAGCACATGTGAATAAGTTCTCATTCTCAATACCTTAACAACAAGCTTTTAATACTTCATCATGATTATCACATATTATTCTAGTACAAAGACGAGTAACATAAAGTCATCGAGGAGTTCCAGTGGCAATCTTCTAGCTTCAGACCGAACGCCTGACCGTCGTCATCATATGTAATAGAAAGGGCTTATGGTAATAAAACAAACTAGCCCAAATTCGACTATCTGGCCCTCAGGGACTTCTAGTCCCGACATCCCGGCTCCATCATCAGATCAGCTCAATGATATCATAATATTGCATTGTCACCGAACTTACATAAATATGTCAAATTTCAGCTCCATCAGATACCATACCAACAAGTGGCTGAAATATGCTTTGCAATTTTTGAAACGGACAACTTACGTTGCAAACTCAATAAAAGCTTGTAAATATATTACTAATTCGTTTCATGTTTCTCATTGCGTGTACTCCTCACGATATTCCCGTTCAGCGTGACTAACTAACCTTTATACCACAGTTCGTGGAACTTGGCCTGGTGACGTCAATCGAGATCAACCACAAGCAAGTGGAGTCGGCACGCAAAGGGCAGGAAGTCTGCATCAAGATAGAGCCTATTCCGGGGGAAGCGCCCAAGATGTTCGGGCGGCACTTCGACGAGACTGATATGCTAGTCAGCAAGGTAAATTTAATCCTAATAATGACGGCCTGGTTGGTGTAGAGGTTAGAAACTCTGCTGCTATATCAAAAAGTCGCGGGTTCGAATCCCGCTAGGGGCATATGTTTGTATGATTAATACAGACTCAGAACTATCATGAATAGCGAAACGTACTCAAAGGAGCCTCGGGCCCGATTTTGATGAAAACTAAAACTGCATCATTGGATTTTTGAAAAATTAATATTCTTAGCCAGGAATCGAACCCGTTGATTTTGAAAAAAGAAACATACTGTATTATTACACCATTCGATAGTGTCGCTAATAAGGAACAAAGTCTGGGAAGTAATGACAGGCAAACTTAAGGAAATAGCTCATTTTTTATTTATCTTATGTCACCTACCTATTCAAACATACCTGATCAATTGTTCAAAATGATGACCATTGTTCTCGATACACTGCTGTAGTATATATAGTATACCCTGGCTACCTCTCTGCCAAATTTCAATATGATCGGTTTCGCAGTTTAGGCGTGAAAGCCGGACAGACAGACAGACATACTTCCCCATTTATAACACTAAACAAATAGCGAAACAACGTCGCCTAATGAAGAAATGACAAATCCAATATTCGACTAATGTTATGTGAATGACAAAATTTTGGATTTTATTTGTTGCACAATCACGGCGAAACGACTGAACCTATTTGGCTGAAATCTGGCACACAGGTAGAAAATGTTCTGGAAGACGACATACTTCTTATCCCAGTAAAAGGTTCCCTCTAGGCATATAAGACTTGTCATCTTTCTATCCATCTATTTTACTCAGTCACTGAGTACTGGGCTGACCGAGGGAAATGGAAAAGGAAAATAGGTTATGCGAACCGCAGGGTAAAGACAGGAAGAAGTTATTCAGTGGGGTATACAAGCAACTAATGGCCGAAGAGGCCCTCGCAAGATTGACTTTCGGGAAATGCTGTAGGCACATTCCTAATGATATTAAAATCATATGAGTAACATATTCTTAAATATTTCTTTAAAACCTTATCATCAAATTTGTGAAGTTAAAGTGAAGGTGGAAGGAATGTTGCGTGCCAGCATCTCCTTTGTACCCGTACCTACTACCGAACAACTCGGAATTTTTCGGTCACTTTCGGAGACAAAATAATTCGAGTTTGACTTGTAAACGTTATATTTTTAACTTAAAGTTACTGTTCATTCAGAAAGTTTACTCCCTAGAAAAGAATGAGCAAGTAACCTTATCAATCATGTTATTCTTACAGTGGGATGACATACTCGTACATAAGTTTCAGATCGCTAACATTTCAATATGCACATTACCAAAATATAATACTAAAAAATATATTACTAAATTATCATTATGATCTCATTTGGAATCAATAGCAACCTTAGGCCGTGTAGATTCAGAAGCTTGGCTCTATATGAGATCTGATATCTTTTTCACAGGGCAAACCTTATGTGGTCGTCTTGGCAACATTTTACATGAAATGTTTTTGGTGGGATTACCTTTCTAAAGAAGTAACACACCACACTGTTGCATAGACAATTATGCTTATCTCTCTGACGACATGGTTCATATTTAGCCGAACTAGTGTTTCTTGACTATGAATGAATGAAGTTGAGCTAAAATCTTTTTAATAGCGGTCTTTTTAATCTGCTATTATCGAATGTCAAATCAAGAACTTGTCTACAAGCAAAAGTCATCTTTAAAATGACGAACCTTTTCATTCCTCGACTGTACCTCGTATTAATAGATGTTGTCCGAAACAAAAATATCTAATGGAAAATACGAGTATTATATCTACATCTAAAGTCACTCGTACTAATCGAATAAGAATCTACATTATTTAAAACCTTATTCCCTACAAGAGCTTATTCACTTTTTGCGTTCTATGGAGAGTTATTCCAAAGGTCTTTCAGATTATATGATTTACAATTTCAGCTTTACACGTCTCCACTGTTGGGACACAACCTCCTCCTACTGAGGAAGTGTATGGGCCATAATCCACCACACGGGCTCAGTGCGGATTGGTGGATTTGTGTCAGATTGACGGTGTTCTTAAGCCGCCCCTGTAGGCCACTGACTTGGTTTAACACTTCCTTCAATTAAAAACAACCGGGACTGATTAGTTAACGTGCCCGCCTAGGCAAGGATACGCATTTATTAAAATACCACTAGTGGTCAACCCTCCATGAACTGACTGCTCCAGATATTACTCCACCTCGTCCGCGTGGATCTCGAAGTAAAAACAACTATAGCGCTTTTTAAATAACCGTTAGCGCCATCTAGTTTTTTTTATAAAATCGTTATCGAATATACATCGATTTTGTTATTTTTAGAAAGAATTATGAAACATATTGAAACTATATTTTTGTCCATAGTAGGACTCTACATACCAATGTTCATTTTTGTAGTCCTTGGTTCTGCAGATATTGATTTTTATTCGAAATATTTCTCCCCCCTTTGTCTTCCTTAGGAGTGGATATTCCAAAAATCCGTTCTCAGTGCGCCTCTGAGTAATCTAAGGAGTACACCTGCCAATTTTAATCAATATCAGTCCACGCGTTTGGGCTATGCGATGGTCGGTCAGTCAGGACATTGCCTTTTATTATAGTAAAAAGGAACATGTAATTACATTATATTGATCACTATTTCTTTTAAACGATTCTAGATTTTTTCTATATATAAAGTTTTCCTAAATTATTGCAATGCTAAAGTTAACAATTTGGTGACTTTCTTAAATTTATTCCGAAAAGATAGTCTGGGGCACAAATTGTAAATCGCCCAAATCGCTCGTTTCTACAGAACAAAAATACAATTCATGTCCGCGTTTATTATTATATGCCGGAATGAGCCTTGCCATTTTAATTCATGCATCCATTCCCAAAATAGCTGTATACTTTGTATTTAATTGGCAACTTCCATCGTATTGATTTCCATTTAGTATTCACAGAGACGCAATCAGTCCGGAGTTAGGAGCGGTGTTTGCTACAGCACAGTTTTGCGTCTAACGCTGCATTTACACTACACGTTTTTTAAAAGTGAATTGTAGATTTTTATTTTTCGGGGCTAGGGACTAGTTACCGTACCCTTAATTTCGTGAATAAAGCTGACGATTTAAGGGCAAATTGAAGCTTGAATTTCCATTGAAAAGCACTTCATCGACAACAATGAACCAAAGAGATTAATGCAATCTCAAGTTCTATGTAGAAACGAGCGGTACGTTTAAAAAGATAATAGAAGCTCATTACAATAGGGACAGACACATCGCCAAGTGCTTGGAGAGAATCTTCTTTGGCTTCTTTTTTCCCCCTTTTTTCTTTTGTAACAACAATCTTGGCGCAGTCACATTCGCTACTCGTTTTTCATTAGCGAAGTTCAGCAATTTCTGACTTGGTCAGTCCCTGGATAGATGACCAGTAGTGACATTTTAATACTGGTGTTTCCGGGTATGGTAAGTAATTAGTTTCGATTGTTTTCAATTGAAGGCAGTCGTCAAGCCTTCCGGCGCCGCCGCGGTAACGTTGACAGACAGTTTCAACTGTGTCTCATCGCGGCAGTTAAATGTTATAATACACTGATTGCCAGGTGCGCACTGGTCTGACACATCCATCAATCTGCACTGGTCCCTCGGCGGATCTGGCATATTACGGTTCTAATGACAGGAGTCTGGTCGTGTGGTTCCTAGCAGAGTAGAATCAAACCGTCTCTTGCTGTGAGTGTCGTAAAAGGCGACTTAACGGTGAGCATAACAGTATAGACAAGATGGGCAGTCATTGGTGCAGAGCTCCTAAACAATCAGTGACCGTCATCCTGCCTGCCTAGCAGCGTGCCCATTAGGGCAAATCGATGCAAATCGCTCCATGGGAGAAGTTTATATTTCGTTTGATGTGAGAGGCTGACCCATCAGAGGTACGTAAAGTTGTTGATATGTTGTGTGTATAACATTATACATGACATAGTAATTTGAAATGCCCACGTACTAAGTCCAGGCCCGCCGCACCCAGCCAATGACAATTGGGATAGATATTCTCAACCGGTGACGTTTTAATGAATGGGCAACGCATTGCACAAGATATCGCGACTATTTTCGCTCTCTAGACAAATGGCACCGATTGACATCGCTATTTATAGTCCGATCGCGTTCGTATATAGGATTATTTACTTGTCCTGTTCAACCTAAACTGCAAATGTTTGCATTCGAGAATAGAACGGAAGCCGTGCGTCGCGATTGTGTATGTTTTGTTGCGCCTCAGTTTACACGTCGACTATTGATATTTGTGTGAACCGAGTGTGTACAGTTAGCTTCAACGGCAGCTGATCAAATCAAAGCTTAGTAAGAAATTATCTACGATATTGATCGTATTTGTTTTATTCACTGTGGATGTATCATTCAATATAACTGAGAAGTAAGTTTAAGTGGCAATGGGTAGACCATGCTCTGAAGTACTTGAGGCGCAGTCGCATTCGTTAATCACTTTTGATTGGCGTAGTTAAGCAAGTTTTGGCGCGGTCAGTCCTTGGATGGATGATTACTACTGGCGATTTTATACGAGTGTGCTCGTGATGAACATTTACTGGGATCACGTGCTTCATCTTCGACCACATCGTCACTTTCCATCAGGTGAGATTGTGGTCAAACGCGAATCCAGTCAATCATAAAAAAGAAATTAACAGTCAAACCCGGTTGTCTTCAATAGCCTAAGCTATGCCGATGATCCAGCCTGATAAAAATCCACCAACTGGCACTGAGACCGCGTAATAGTTTTAAAGTCCCTGCCTGGAAGAGACCGAGACAGTCCCTATCATCACTTCTCCCACTGTAACTCCTAAACTAGTATCAACAATGGTACTTACTGAAGGTAGAATGTGTCCTACATGACTTTACGTTTAGTCACGCAATGCGTCCCGCTCACTGCATCTACACGCAGACCGTGGTGTATACGAAAGCGGGGGGCCAGCTTCACTTCACCTCTTTCCCCATAGAGTTGGCATCTGGCATGGCAACTTCTTTTCCTACTTACATACCCTATATCTAACTTTAATTAGTCAAGTGTCCAAGGTAGGAATAGAGGCACGTAGAGACCCTTTGGTAGGCGCCATTTCGAGTACCATTGTTAATCCAAGGGGTGTGGAAGCGGGATTGATTCATGCTATAAATCTATAATTACATCAGTTCTTTTGCTGCAGACTGTACCACATGTAGGCATAACTACCCGAGCGTCTCGGTGTGCAGTGTTGATTTGTGTACCTCCGACCGGCGGCAATGCTCTAATCCTAGTATAGCTACCTGCCTCAATTCGGTGTGTATGTAATATATTTAAGGAAAAGTGTTTTAGAAACAAGGTAATAAGGCAACACCTTAGCAAGACTCACTAATGTTTTATGTGAAACTAGAATGTCCTGTGAATTATTGCAGGCGCATCGATTAATTGCGTATAGTCGATTTGATTGTGATGAAGATGCAAAAACGGCGTCCCTTCTTTACGATCAGCGTGAATTCGAAAAGTAAATTTAGGGATGATTTAGGCGCGTCGTTCTATTTTGTTTATACAGGATGAAATTTAATTCCTGTAATTCCTGTTTACTGGTGACTACGAACAAGTTTCCACTAGGAACCATATCCGAAATCGATCAAAAAAATTTCGATTACCCATACAAAGTAAACCATTCTGAAACCATCTTCAGTATGAAAGACCAACAATTTTCGGCTGGTGACTCCCCTCCTGGTTACGACCACTTTCCATTTGGAAATATAAGCGAATTTTGGTTTCAGGTTTACTTTGTGTTGGTAATCGAAAATTTTATGATTATGATATGCTTCCTAGTAAAAAGTTGTTCGCAATAAAGAGTGGAGTCATCAGTAAACAGGAATTACACGAATTAAAAGTCACCCTGTATAATTTTTTAAGTATGTTTTTAAACATGGCTAATTACATAATATTCATAAAAGGAAATCGTTTCTGAAGGTACTACCCGCTAAAATTTACAAAACGATGGTTCTATGCGCACCCTGGGAGGGATGCTAGATCGATGTCGAATTCCAGTTGATTTTATGTAGAAACTATAGCTCTTAGGTGGCAATTAATAAGGGGTTTAGGGTACTAAGCTCGAAAGCATTTGAGAATACAATAAAATGCAGGGCCCGGCTGGATCGTGAATGTTGAAATTTCTTATTAACTCTACGAACGATACGAAGAAGCCACTGACTCCTGAGATACACATTTATTTAACCTAGTTTAGGTGTCAGAGACTTCATAGGAGCTTGTAACAATTTAATATGTCAATAAAGATATTTTTTTTTAATACTTATGTTCTCCTCTTTTGAGGGTATTACCTTATCATGCGGGCCGTAGCCAAGCATGATAAGGCATAACCGAGTTATGGTACGCGATTGTCAATTATGGTTGCTGATGTTAAAAATTTCCTTATTATTATTATACAAATTAATTCAATACACATTTAGAAAATTCGTATAAGGGGGGTACTAATTATATACACCGACCATAGCCTTCTACAGCGATGGTTCCTGCCAAGTATAACAACGTGAAAGTGCCATAACATGTTTTTGCTAATGAAAAATTTATAAATATTTTTATTGTGGTCATCCTACATATAAACACACAAAGAATAAGGATTCTTTTACCATCAATGAATCGTTCATTTCATAACTACATAAGTAACGAAATCCAATTTTAAAGGAAACAATAATAAGTGATTGCTTAATCCAGAAACGTGTTGGTTAATTTTGTGTTCTTCATATATTTATCTTCCTAATGTTAAATACTGCTTTATAAGGCTACTTTGAATAGATAATAAACTAAAAATGTTGACTGAATCATGTCCTTTCTGAAGGAAGCTTTAGACATACAAAAAAATAACATGTTATTATAATTAAAAAAAGGTGTTTCTAACTTAATGTAATGAAAAGAAATGGCTCTCTTATTTCCGTGTTTCCATCTAACCGGCGCATTCGAAAGTATCAAAACCTTATACGACACTTAGCGTTGATCTAGAATCTTGATACTTGACATAAAAAGGAAAGTCTATCTCTATCGAACATCCAAAGGATGAAGCTTGCGAAGTTTGCGAAATGTTGATTAATGGAATATGTTCTTCTTCATAAGCATATGAACTGTCCACATTTTCATATGTATATAGCTTGAAGTTATAGGTGTCGAAGTCTGACATTTTCAACCCGGCCCCATCCGCCGCGAAAATACAAAACATACCGAAAATCTGCTGCGACAGAGCGAATGTACACCGTAAAATGCACTGTTTATTTCAACAGTAGAACCTAATATATTCGTCGATGTTAAATGTCCGGGTTGAAATCTGTGTCGAAAACTTGCAAGGAAAACCACATATGCTACAAATTTGGCCCTACAGAGAGCCTCGTTCAAACTTAGTACAAATATACAGCTAGCACGGCCCATTATAATCGCTAAATCTATATGAATTTCTACAAAAAGACGGCATTTCTTTACAGAAGGACATTGATTCAGTTTGAATCTTGTCGCCTTGAATTTGGCAAGTTAATTAAAATCTGAACTAATAATATTGGTCGGATGACTATTAGTCACGTGCTAATGCAGGTCATGGTGTCATTACTAGTCAGTTTTGATATTTCCGATGATTACGATTAGAATTTACCATTAAAATCGCTTATTACAAAAGTACGTATGTGTATTTTATGGAGTAAATTCGCTTTGTAGCTGCAGATTCTCGAAATGTTTTTCCACACTTACGGATGATGGGGTCGGACTGAAAACGTCCGGCTGGTACGGCCACTTATAACTGCTTCAAACTCTTTGGAAAATAAATAGATACGTATGAAAATTAAGGAGTACATACTTATGAAGAGAAGTACATTCGATTAGTAAACATCTCAAAGCCACCGAGTAGGCCTGCCACGAACGTAGGAAATTGCTGAAACTGCGTATATCATTAATTTATTGCTGTGTGCAAGTTGAGGTAGCAATTAATCTCTTTTGTTCTTTGTAAGATGTTGGTTACCATTTCTTGAATTCAGAGAATTAGGTGGACAAGGTAGACGTTAGGTGAATAGTTGCACCGTTCAAGGAATTAAACATGATCCGATAATTAGTATTGATCACAGTTGGTCTGTGGCAGATATATCAGTCACCTGACTTAAGGATACGGTTACGTCAATCTGTAAAATCTTAACGGAAGTATCCATAGGGTTTGAAATAATCGATTCAATTAATGTACTTGACTAAGTAAGTAATAACATAGGGCAACCACTTAGTAGATACTTATTTAGGAATATTTTTCGTTTTTCATCATACATAACAAAACTTGTTTATTCTTTAAGGAAGTCATAGTTTACCATTTCTGATGTTGTCTCCCGAGTCTTCCCGGGGAACGATAGTCAACAAAATTGCAATTGGACAACTTTTGGAACGTTTCGTGTTGCGCTAACGATTTCGAATTCGATCATAAATAACAGCTGTCAAATTAACGGTTTATTAATTTTATTTTAAATTGACAAGGAAGGACGTGTGACATGAAGCGTTGAAGTTACAATTTAACGCGATCGGGCTTCTAGCCGTCAATATGCACCCCTAGGATGCGATTTTGACCTTTCACCGGTTGAATGCGCATGCGAAAACTACATTTTTTTTACAATGCATCCGTAATTTCCGCATGCGCATTCAAAAGCGGCGAGTCTAAAATGCACTTCTGGTTCAGTCGCCAGTCACCAGTAAACAGCAATTACATGAATCATATTTCACCCTGCATGAACAGCAAGTCATATATTAAGCAATTCGTGGTCAGTTTAAATCATCATCATCTTCTTGCCCTGGTCCCAAGTTATTTGGGGTCGGCGCAGTACGTCTGTTTCTTCCAATCTCCTCTGTCAGCTGTTACCTCGTCATGCACTTCTTCAAACTTCAAGAAATTATTACAATCACGCCCTTTTCGTTCATATCATCCCTCACACAATCCATCCATCTTTTCCTCACTGTTCCATCCATCACTGTTTTAGTGACATACATTCATAAAATATTCGATGTTAATTAAGGTCAGCTTAAATGTTTGACTGTAAATAGAATAGGTATGCTGATAAATAACCTTTCTGTTTATAAAGCTTGAAAATTTGCTGTAAATTACCCAAAAATATATATATAGAATATGTAAATGTACATCACATGAAATACCTAAGGCAATAATTTATTTATTTTTTTATTACTTTCGTTTCACAGGAATTTTAAAGATAAAAATTTATTAGGAAATATTACAAAACACTATTTCATTCATAATCGCAATGTATACCGTATGAATGCAAGCTGGCGGTTAGCATCAATGGCCCCCCTCCCCTCGGTTCCATTGATCGTGTGCAGTGCGGGGGGGAGAGCGGGTCACTAGGTCGAGGGGAAATTGACAACGGGGGGAAAGGGGATCGGTGCACTCCGACGCGATAAGATTTGCTCTGTTGCTTAGTGTATGTAGTCTATGATGTAGTTGTATTGATTGAGGGCCCTCTTATACAATGACTACAATGAAAATAAATATTTAGTATTTATTTTCATTGTAGATAATATTTTTTGTCGAATGATAAAAGAATGCCTACCCCTACGGGAAACAGGCGTGACATTATGTATGTATGTATGATAAAAGAATCTTATGAAACTTGTACATTTATGTTGAGAACGTTGAGGATTAGGATAATACCACAGTTTTATAGTCCAGTAAAAGTACGCAGTTTTTGTGGTGTAACTTCCTATAATTTTAAAGTTTAGTTTAATTAATCAAAAATGTTATCTTAACAATTCTGTAGGTTGCTTCAGGTATAGTATAGGTTTTTAGTTATAAAACCTACAATATTAAATTAAAGTTACCACTGTGAACTTCATTGCGTTGTAGAAGATGCTAAGCTCTCCTAAAACAATTTTCTAAAAAATATGTCACTTTATATTTTCTAAACCTCGGTGAAATTTTTTAGAAATGTAAAGAAGTTATTGTTCGATTTTTTTTAAATAGTTACAGGGGTTCCAAGTATAATTCTCCGAAGCAATGAAATTCACAGTGGTAATTTTAATCATAATAGTCTATGTTTTATTACTAAATATCTATATTATATCTAAAGCAAGCTACCAATTTGTAAGATTTTTTTTATACTATCCATGCGCAAAAAATTACGGTCTTTAAAATTATATGAAGTTAAAAGTGTATCCTTATCCTTACTGGACTAATAATGATACTCGAGCCTACTGATTATTTTGTTGTGGTCAAACGTCATTGTATTTAACCGACTTACAAAAAGAGTAGGTTATCAAATCGACAGTATTTTTTATGCACGTTCCCCTATATATCCTGAGTTGTGTACTGATTTTAATGGTTCTTTGTTTTAATATATAAATAGTTAAATAACTTTGATGCGGGTTCTTTGGTTGTGACTGTATTCCTGTTTGTTTCTTTGTCCGAGGGATGGGATCCTGGTGATCTGTAGCACAGGCCTAACATTTTTCACATGCCAGGTGCTCTCAAATAACTGTATGCTAACCTCTTTGTATACATTAAATTGTACTATTACTATTTATGTAATATTTTTGTGAGAACAAATAATTGGCTGTTGTAATATTATTTGATAGGGTATAATACCACCACATTGTTCCCATATACAGTTCAGCAGTGGTAGCATGACAATTTGCCATATAGTTTATCACACATTTTATCGCGGTCCTCTGTCAAAATGAGCGACAACAATCGTAGCAACATTTTGACCAAATAACGTGTGATAAACTATATCGCGTGTGGTCATGCTACTCATGCTGATGATGCATTCCGGAAATAGAGTACGGAACCTTTTCGAAGTCGTTTGTTTTGCCAATTTTTGGCGGTTCAATTATATTCTTTATAAAAGTATTTTCTTTTCAATACCGAAGAACCAGGTACTTATACCAAAATTCGTATTTATCAAGCAATTACCAACTACAAACTTAAACATTATCTAAGTTTTAGCTCCTTACTACACGACTCCACCGAAATTTTTCCACCTAAAGTGTCTCATCAAAATGAGTTTTTAGAAAGCTGCGTTTATATTTTGAGCATAAACAACATAAACACATTAATCTTGGCGTTTCGACCAAGTAATGTAAAAGCACTAAATGGCGTGAACTCAGCAGATTTCCACCGAGCGAAGGCCGCGTTATTTTCGTCTACGTGACGTCACGGCTTTCCATGCGTTAGCTAAGTGTCTGTCCACAGTCACTCCCACGTGGACCAGCCTATGGCTCTATGAATTCCCTAATTGAATTAGGTAAATGGAATGCCATAGGATTGGCGAGTTTTAGCGAATTAGTTTATGTAAGGTGTGACTAAATTAGCATCAAAATTGATCCGCTTTATTAATTAAATATGTTTCATTATTCAAAACGTTCACCAGTATACTCGTTTACTATTACCAAATATACAATACATACATAGCTACAATATTATAGTTCAGTACAGATACAAAAGAACACAACAACGACTGCTGTAAACATATAAAATCTTTTTGTTTTGTTTCACGAGAAACTTCCTAAACTATCACGGTGATGTTTGTTCGATCGTTTGGTAGATGTTATTATTAGTGGAACTTGTGTATTATTTTCTTCTCTGCAATAATAAGAGGCAACCTTCATGTACCTACTTACTACTGCAGTGCTACGAAAACCTTCACACATGCCCAATTTATAGGTTTACACTTAATTATGTCACCCCACAACACATTATAATGTAACTCGTACATAATTGTTGAAAAATATTGTCATCCATCCAATTCCCATAGCTCTTACAATTATTAGCTAAAAGTTTTCTAAAAATATCCTACACCCTGCGCATTCATAAGGTGGCCGTGTCTATGACGTCATGCAAAGCTACTTCCAATTAGGCCATCCCTGACAACTTTTGGTGCCAACCGATATAACTTCTATTTCGTTGTGGTAAGAGCTATATTTCCCTTTGGAAGGCAGCAAGGTTGCTCACAACCACATGCGCCATCGGCCCCACAGCGCGTGCACACATAAGCGTTGACCGGGTCAAACCCCCATTCTAGGAGCTCCATTGATATTTTGCGACGGTTTCATTCACGAGTCAACATGTATGAAGTCACCCTAATTGGTATTAGATGGTTCTAATACTGTAAAAGTGTGATAATGCTCATTAGTCAAGCTTTTATAAATTTAAATGACACACTAATTTTGGTTGATAAAAAGCTATTTTTTTTTTATGGTTAACTGGATACGCATTTGACCACAATCTCACCTGATGGGAAGTCCCTCAATATTAATTTTTAGTTTAGGCATAATAGTGATACCTCAAGTCCGACCACATTAATATAGTGTTTATTAGTAGTCAGATAATTGTATTAGTTTTTACTATGCAATAGCAATTTTCACTGAAATGAGATATATGGAATACCAAATTGAGTGTGTATATGGTTTTTAATTGAATAACAGAACGCAATGGCACTGCTGACATAAGGACTTTATAGCACCTGTATCACTGTACTAACAATACAAAGTCGTGTAGGTGCCATCGCAATAATCAATAGTACTACTGACAGAAAAGGAAAATATCAAGAGATATTTTAATACGTTTTACCGTATGATCGTCAACGACTCGTCCCATATTTCCCAACGTTATTGCGCACCCTTCGATCACAAGGCAATTGAATTGCCCGTAGCCACTCTGCCGGCAATAATACGGTTTCTGAGTTGCGTTCAATGACGTTAGCGAATCCCGGGGACCCCGAGCAGCTTCTGCAGCGGGGCCGAGGGGTGCGGGGTGCACCGTGACCCAGTTCTTTACTTGCAACCTGTTCTATTTTCCCTATGACGTCATAACCCTCATTCACCCCGAAGTGCTGAATCGATGCGCCCCTAACTGGGTCGAGCTGAATGGAGCGCTGGTACATTCATCATGGGCAGCTATTTTTAGCTCCAGAGGCGGTCACAATTTGGAGCCGGCCTTTGGAACCAGTTTTGGCGGATGTCTTGGTTGCAATTAAGTGTGCGCACTGCGAATTAATTTTTATGTCAATCGAATAGGTTCTGTAAATTGTTTACATGGCTTTGGAATGCTAACTCGAGATATACCTGGACTAAATAAATGTTCTATTTTGTTAATCGTTAGTAATTCTAAACGTATCCCTAATTGGTTGTAACATAATACTAGTTGTAAACTCTCCTTGTAGCTGTAATGAGTTGCGTTCAGAGACCTGCTCTTTTCCTACAAGTGTAATAGTAATGATAGCCAACTTAATCACCTGAACATTATATGGGGCTTGTTTTTGTTACTTGGACAATATGTATTGGACAATTACCGGAATTGCATTTTTTGTGAACTTTTATTATTTTATATTTATTATAAACATAAAATAATCAACCATTTTTAAAGGACTTCAGGATATTCCAGAAACGTATTCTCAGAAATGTTATCGTTATAACTACGATACAATTAGGTATTTAGAAAGAAAGTATTTATTTGGATTTCTATTATAAAAGTATTTTCTACAAAAGTTTACAACATAGGTACTAAATCCAAAAAGGTCTCCACTCAGCACGTGTCGGGTTGGAGCAACCACGACGACGCTGGTATTTAGTTGCTTTTATTTAGTTTTTTGTTTATGTAATAATTATTATTAAATTAATGGAAGAGCGAGATCTTCTGACACAGGTCTCAACAATGTAAGATTATACATATATAACGAAAACAAAGTTGTGAATAAATATTTTCATTTTCATGTTGTCAGACAGGGTGGCACACTGATAGTTTGTTAATTAAAATTCAAAGTGAATAAAAGTGTTATGACAATCCTATCGACTGACTGTACACACGACTGCACACTGAATGTCTTTGAACATTTCGACTCGTATGAACTAACAGTAGCTATTTGCATTCCATCCCTCAATTTCTTGATAATATAATATACTTTTATCATTAAATGTTCGTCTTATGCCGTGTGATAGTGTAATAGGATGAATTGTGTCTTCCCATGGGTGTCGTAAAAAGCAACTAAGGGTCGTGAAATGCTCACCGACCAGCGTTATAATATAAACAGCGTAGACCAATTATTGGCAGCAGCGTCACTACTAGTGCGAATTTACGTTTGCCATACCACCTGTTCAGGATGACGATTAGGACAAATCCTCACACGGAATAAAGAGTAAACACTTCAGTAGTATTATGTCTAACACACTACTGTAGTGTTTTTTTTATTATTATTTGAGAAACTTACACTACATTATTCATGACATTTTAAAGATAGATCAAATTGTTTCCAGAGATAACTATATCATTTTTAAGTAGAAATGATGGTGTAGATACTAGAGACAGAGAGAGCGGGGCTAGTGTCCTTTTTATTTAAGCATGCGACCCTTGTATAGATCTTCTTCTTTTAAGAAATATGCTCTTGCAGATCTATTGTGCTAATAATACTAGGTAATCTAGTTTTGTATGATCTATATAATGTTTAAATCTAACAGAGTACGTTATAACTTGTAAATACACGTAGCAATTATTCCAAAGAGGCAAATCGTACTCTAAAAAATTCCCTCATAATGTTCCATTATGATACCAAAATTTATTATGTAGGTGTATGGAGTAAATCAATAGATTGAGCAAGAATACGTGTAAGAAGCAGATGGAATGAGCAAAATATATTTGAAAAATGTCTGTTTTTCTTATTTTATGATTTTGTTGCAGATATCGCGTGCAAGTATCGACGCGTGTAAGGATTACTTCCGCGATGACCTCATCAAGACCGATTGGCAACTTATGGTCGAGCTGAAGAAACTCTTTCAAATCCTCTAAACAGCCTTCTGAACTGCCCTCTCGGAAAGCTCTCCTGCCCCTAAACAGTGTGACATTGGATACATTGTCTGTTCCATCTAAACCTTCGCTGCTGTATCATAGAATCTCATATCCTTCACAGTTCTATGAAATTTTGTATACTTTCTTGAATGTAGCCATATAAATGTGTAAGTTTTATCGAGTATGAAGATTGCGTATCTGTATGTTAGGCCTTGCAGAGTCGCACGGGATGCTACTTGGCAGGGTTATAGCGTTGTATCAGTTTTATACCGATATCTTATGAGTTTCGAAGTATTGTCACCAATGTTTTAATTTTACCTATTACCGTGGTCTGTATTGTATAGTTTTAATTAGAACCGTTTTAGCAATCAATACTTACGAAGAGGTATGTTGAAATTAATTAATTACGTATGCCTTGAGTTTGTGACACCTTGTAAATAGTACGTTAAAAACATTTATTTATTTGTATTACCCAAGGTACGTTTTAATTTTAAATTCTCAACCTTTCGTATCTTTGTTTGGACTTGGGAGCGTTTTGGTAATCAACGTGCAAAACGTGAAATTTTATGAAATTATGATTCGGTATATAGATGTAGATTGATGTATGTTTTGTTATTAATACAGAAGCATGTGTAAATAGTTATTAAACAAGAATTTTTTTAGTTACATATATATATATAATTAACCTAATACATTGAATGTGAACGTCTTTACAACAATCTTACTGTTTTGTGTAGTGCAATATACGATCTCATTGTTTAATGAATGTGTAATTTTGTAGGGCAATATCTTTTTTTCTGCGGTGCTTCTATTGTAGTTGAAATATATCGGACTTTTGTATTAATGTTGTCATTCGATGTCTATGAATAATGCACCTAATTAATTCTGGATAGGTATGCAACTGAACGCACTGTCGTGGGTCTGTGGACGGAGGTCGTCTATTGTACGAAAATGTGTATTCGATAGAATTTGAGATGTATCAACAGTCCTTGTAATTTGTGCATACAGGGATCACTAATGAAATTTGTTGGAAAATTGGACAACAGTCCATAGTGAAGGTACAGAAGGTTGTATTTTATATTGTAGGTATTTTCCCTTTTTGAAATGCTTTGTATTATATAGATGGAATGGGACATATTCTTATATTGAAGAAGTTTTATTAAATTACAGATTATATTTTTGAGTTTCATTGCCATTCATTACACATAGTATAAACCTTTAAATAAAATAATGAATTTCAATTAAGTGTTCTTTGCAAGATTATGACGCTTCGACTTTATGGAAGTTGGATCATTGTTTTATTTATAAAGAAAAATCTCCCTCAGCTAATACAGATTAAATCTTTCTTCAAGGAATACAGCCAAATAAGCACTGAGGTTAAAACATTTTTAACAAGAATAGGTATAGGTTACGTATAGTTCGACACTTTCGAATACAGAGAGGAGAAGGAATTTGCATGACGAAATTTTGGGTATACCTATGTAAAAGAAAAGATGTATCATAAGGTAATTATAAAAAAATACCTTTTTTACGTTAGGCACTACTGCTTGGCACTACCAGTAGATATATCGTTACCTAGAAACCCATAACAATAATACTCATAATATCAATTTCCTCCTGTAGAAACCGTACAGATCGCGGCCATGGGAGGCTTCACGTCTAGCAGTGGATTTATCTAGGCGGTTGATTCTATAAAATTTCCGTTTTTAAAAACTGACTAGCTGGGCTAACCATTGGCCGCGAATTCCAAATTCAAACATTTTTTGCTTGGATTTATGCATGTTATTCTTTTTTCATAAGGTCAGATAAGATAATTGTTGAAAATTCGCATTTGATTTAGCACTGTAAAAAAGTAGAACCAACTTGTCTCTTCCTGTGGGTGTTGTAAAAGCTAAGGGACTTTACACCAAAAAAGATCTCAGCCTTACACGTTAAAACAGTGATAGGCTCACCCCGTGTGATTTTTTTATATTTCGAAAGTTGAACCGTGGATGTTGTGTCAAGCATTAAACTAATGTTTGGAACCAAATGCTGTTTGGGATATCTCTGACCACTCCATTTGGGATAAAGGTCGTGATATTATATATGTATCTTACCTACGAGTTCCGTGGGTAGATACGGCGCAGACGGTCCCGTACATTTTTAGTTTGATCGCTGCCGTTCGGGAAATTCTATCACAATGGAATGGAATTCCGCTGGCGGTTAAGGTTTGAAGATGAAGAATTTAAAGCGATATTGGTAGTGGAACCATCTCATCAAACTTCGACTGAACTAGCAGTTCCTTCAGAAGTGACAAAACAATATTTGTATGATATTATGATAAAATCGACAAATTAAAGAAACTTGAATTTATAGTTGGGTAATTTTATCACTTGGGCATGCCTTTGGTTGGACATTCTTTCTTCGTTTTGGACATATTTCTATTTCTGACATTAGTCATGCAAAGGGAATTGTTATCCTAGAGCCTCGTAGAGAGAATCGTTATTTGCGATGAGAAAAATGACAACCGTGAGCTATCATCGCAGTAGTAGTTGGAAACATTCCTGGCTGGAGCAATGCCCAAAACTACCCAAAAGAAGCTTATGATAACGGTATCCTATCCATAAGATGTAGACCAACTGTAAGTGCAGACTTATTTTTACTGTGCTTAATGTATTATCACGAAATGCAGACAATGATGGAGAAGTTCGCAGTAAAACAATCGAAGCTGCCCCCGTATTGTAAACGTATCGACAATCGGTGCCGGAAAGTTTTATAAACTTCGAATGCCTGAACAAAGCGCATTCGATATTTGAAAATTTCCGAATCGAATGTCGACTATCGAACCAATTAGAATATGGGCCGGTCAATCGCTCATCGCCACTGCTGCTTCACAACGTCCTGTGATCGAGTTCACTTTTGCATGTCGTAAGTATAATGTGCCTAACTAGGTATTAATT
Organism: Oegoconia quadripuncta; assembly: GCA_949316235.1. Lineage (NCBI taxonomy): Eukaryota > Metazoa > Arthropoda > Insecta > Lepidoptera > Autostichidae > Oegoconia > Oegoconia quadripuncta. The sequence continues at coordinate 30,929,754 of OX438746.1, forward strand.
ATTTACCTAAGTATTGCTAACTCGCAAGGTTACCATCGAACACCATTAAAATGCTAACGAAACTAATGAAATAGTTCGAGTAATAGGTATAATATAATAATTTTTACACAAAAACATAGTTAACTATATTCTTCCTATACAAAACAGCAATTATACACGCATAAAACGAAATACCTAGGTAAGATAATATGGATTTGTGAAGGAACCTCAACAATGGTATTATTGGAATGGTAATAAAACTAATAAGTGAAATTTACTAGTTAGAATATAATAATTTTCACACAAAAAAATGGTTATGTTTCCTGTACAAAACAGCAATTACTTACCTAAAATAATATGGATTTTTGAACGAACGTCAAAGCTTAAATTAATATCGATTACAGTCCGTCCCGATTGTTTTCAATTGAAGGAAGTCGTTAAGAGGGGGGCGGCAGTTTGAAGACACTAACCGTCAGGTGGCCACTATTACAGTTTGACCGTGTGTACCTACAGGTCGAGTGGTTCTCAGTAGCAAGCATAGGCCTATCTCTTCCCCAAGTATGTTCTGATAGGCGACGACGAATTTCGCCCTCAATATCTTTGAAGTATACCTCAATTTAGGTTATAATATTGTCTCTCTCTCGTTTTGTAGCTCCTATCTCTACAATGACATGAGATGGCTTTTTGGCGGGAACTCGGCGAGTGAAGTAGCATTTTTCTTTATAGGTCTTAAAATTTGTGCATTCTAACTTTTGAAGCTTAATAATGGCAGAATATTGTGCAGCAAACGTTAGTGTTGGTGTACAGGTGAAGGGAAGTGTAAATTAAAGTGCGTAACGGAGCTTTCGGGTTCCCACAAGAAACCGCCAAAATCTTTTGTAAAGCATTCTGCCACTTTACTGAAGAATGACTTGACCGTGACTAGACTCTGTATACGACGATTTACTTGTTTTGATTGAGACTGACCTATAAACTGAAGAAATAAGATAAATAAAAATTTTCACTCGAAACTGGCAGTAATGTCCCTCGACAATGAGGTTGACTGGTTGCCATCCTCAAAAATAAGAAGAAGAAGAAGAAGACATGAGATAAGAGTCTGACATGTCTTTTACTCACTTATAGGTCAGTCCATATTTGGAATGATTCGATGATTCGTATTCGATTCGAAGTTTCCGGAGGAACTCGGTACCTGACTTGTGAATGTAGCCTCTAAGTAGGACGTAATTTCAAATCGACGACGACGTAGAAAATACTTTAATACTTATTGAGAGTACCGAAAAAGATTTTGTATAGAATCTACTGTAACATCAGATTGAACAAAAAAATAGTATGCCAGCTATAGTGAGGAGATACCATGAGTTTGTTACAATTAACCAAAAAAATGAGGTTACAATTAACCAAAAAAAAAACAGGAGATCGGATAATATGGAATTTATTTGTCTCACCAAAAATGATTAGTGGGGAAAAGCCTCTAATATTTTACAGTGAAATATGCTGGTGGAGGAGAATGGAATAATTCCGATCAACTATCAGTAGACGGGACAACAAATAAGAATTTTAGTAGACCCCTACCCTGGTACCTACAGGCAATTCAATTCAAGAAATTGCAAGAGAAAGTAAGTAACCGAATTGTGGTTATGAAGGAGGCATCAACAGAGAATTCTAGGTACTTGTCAGGGGCATTCCGATCACCTTCTTGCTATGTGAATCATGGCCGTGATTCATGTCATGACACTCAAAGATTAGGTAATAGATAGGTACTACATACCTAGGACCGGACAATAAAATATAGTTTTAAATTTTTTTAATCGTGTTTTTGAAAACTGAATTCCCCGACGAATAGAATACGTTATATTTTCTAGAAGTAATACATTTATGAAAGCCAAGGTAGCTCCAGACTAACCGAGCGCGGCTACTCTCAGGATTCTGCTTAGGGAGTCGTGTTCGCCGTGGAAATCTGAAGGAGGAGGTAGGCGCCTCGCTAGCCTAACCAGTCTGGACCAGTGTGTTGTAAAATTGGGAAGGAGGATCGCGTCCGAGACTATACCAAGCGAGCAGTTCAAACAGAGGCGCCTTTGAGCACAACACTCGTACTGACACCGCATGACTCGGGATAGAGCCATGCTCGGCCGAGGCAACGAGCGCCGCCGGGGAGCTAGCGTACCTAGATGATTACGTTATGATAGTGTTATTCCTCTATGGTTATGATAGTAGCGAACGTTTCCTAAATTTTCAATTTGTGATTATTTTACAGTAGGTACACATTTCTCTATCAATTCTTTTTCAGCTTTGCTGCAAGAATGGACGAATTTATCCTAAGAATAAAGCTTTTTCATACAACGTATAGATAGGTGATTAAAGCATTACAAACATCTAAATAAATGAAATGTAGCTATTAATTTCGATACGGTTTTCACCTTTCCATAGCTACCGCATCTTTCAAGAAATCGTATGGTATAATTATGTATTATGTCACTGTTATGGATGGAGTTCGTTAGACCGAAAAAAAGACTTTCATTTTATCACTTGTGAAATGTAAACATTTTTAGAAATTCTTTTTTTTTTAATATTTGATACCTCAGAATTGTTAAAACATCCGGTGTGATTGAGGTCAAGTGCTAACCCGTTATGCATAAAAAAACTGCATGAAAATTCAATGCATTCGTACCGAAATCAACGACCATGTTACGGTGACCCGGATTCATTGTCCCGGGGGTGTAGGTTACCTAAATTTGATCAAGTCGATTCTGAGAGGTGCCTGCTATCATAGGTGGAGTAGGTATACGACTTAGGTAAAATCAGGTGAGTTGCCATAACATTGTCTCTGACGATGGTCTGACGTAAAAACTGTGTAATCGTTCAATTATATACTCGTATTAGCAAACATTAAAAAAACTTTGAATTGTCAGAGTCCAATTTCACATTTTACTAGGTTTGTATATATGTAAAAAGAGAAATCCAATATAATGACAGAGAGTGGCCAAACAGATCTACCAATTTTTTTGTAGCGAGGCTGTTTATGTGGGGCTTTAGGCCTCAAAACCTGTCTATTTAAATGTGGTTTCTTTTTGTTTGTCGTCAATAATGTTGTGCCCGGAAGGCCATCATTCCTCACTCCATTCTTAAGACCACCAATGCCAGGACAGCTATATCGTTGATGGGGTGGGGCGAGGTATTGTAGGTACTGCCTGCTTCATATTCTTGGTTCTACTTCCTTGTGACGCAGATTGCATAATTTCAGTAATTCTAACTTTTTCTGACTGAAAGTCTCGAAGTTTTTTCATGGCGAGGTATAGGATGTAATGAGGAGATATTTTGTGGTGATGATTATTAGAACTTTTATTGGTTTGACTGAGTTTTTTGGATGCAAAATGATGCGGTAACCATGGTAACGGACTAAGCGTAGGCGAGGGGGTGGCGTTTTCAGGGTCTAGGTCACGCCCCGGGCTGCATGACGCATGCGCGGGCCTCGAGCCTCCGTTCAGAACCGCTCCCGTTCAAAGCCCGTCGGACACTTCCTGATGGCAGGAACCTCTGATGTTCAGCTCGTTCATATAGTGGGTGAGAATTCAGGATTGCCAGGTGAATTACACGGTTTAATATAGTGAAATCAGTGTTGGTGTTTGTTGCCCGAAGTTTGTGAAGTGATTTCGTCATCATCAACATCATTACCGCAGAACAACAATTTTATGGTCTTTAATACGGTAATTATTTCATGCTGGTTATTTAATTAGATTTGTGTATGATTATGTTAGAGTTATAAGGAAATTTGTGATTTTCGTATTCAGCAGCCGGTAGGCCTAAGTAAGTGGAAGGCCGTCGGCCGCGATTCCCGAACTCGCGACTCTCTAGGCACTAGAGTAGGTACTCGCACTCCTGGGTTCTAGATTTTTTCGAAATTATAAATTGAAATGCTTCAATGCCGTTTGAATCAATTATGTAGGTTTTATATGAAATTCAGGTCATCCAATTATGTTTAACTATATTTTTTTTGGTTAAGCATATTTTTATAAATAAAAAAACGTCTCATCAATAAAGATTCAGACATTATAGCATGGTTGAGGAATAAGTTTAACATCCCTAATTTTGCATTTATAAGATTAAGTAGGTATACCTATATTTAATATTTTATTAATTGTCGTGTAAATAACGAATGATGAGCGTTTATTATGTAAGAGTAACTTAATTAAAACACGGAGAACCTAAAAATAAAAAAGTTAAATTAAAAAAGGAAACTCAGAACCGAATCTCCACTCTCCATAAATATGAAAAGTAAAACTTGTTCGAAGTCCGTGATGGGGGAAGCCCAAAAGACTGGCAGCATACCCCTTTGAATGGCAAGAATAATTCGCTGCTCGAGATAGTTGACAGCTCCTTTTCTTTACCGAGTCCTTTGTCACCCAAGGAATCATATTCGCGCGTCAGTACTCCTCGTGTACCTGCATAGGTTATTCTAGGTATAGATTGGATTAGATAATATTGGGTCTTTACCTATGAAATTGGAGTTTTTTTTCTTCGTTAATCATATATACCAATTCCTGCGATTTTCAAAGTTATATCCAAATTTGTTTTTTATTTGGAAAATGGAATATTATTTCAAGGTTTTACATGAAATATTTTTTAATTTCTGGGCTAAATCCCAAAATAAAAAAAAATTTCTTAGATTCGCTGAAACTTTTATAAAGCGGTTACTTTTAAAAATGAACGCTGCCTATACTTACCTTAATGTTATCCGATAATACATACAAAATTTAGCTAATTTGCCGTTCCCAAAAAAAAAAAAACAAAAATGTTTGTATGGAGAAAACAGTCTTAATGAAATTCTTCATACAAAACACCAATTTCATAGGTAAGAACCTAATATATCCATCTACTAAACTACTTATGTTGTGAGTATGACGTATACTCCAAAACCCTGATCTTACTTAGTAAATAGTTATCTACCTCTATTACTTCGCGAGGCTGAGGGCTAATGAAGGTCTTATAGAGACCTAGCCCAGAATATAATTTCTTTTAGTCAATAGTCAAAAATGATTTATTTTGTAGGCACAAATAGACATATTTTACATTTTTTAAGCTACTGCTTGTTCAAAACGCAAATTTCCCCTGAGAAGATTAAGAAAGAAACTTAAAAGATTGCTCTTTTAAAAGCAGGTTATATTACAAAAAGCACAATAATATTTCATTATGGTGAAATAATCTGGCATGCGAACGAGTTGGTTATGTCTAGGGATGATTATTATCTAAATAGTCTGATATTTTATAATATGCTATTGTAGGTGTTGCAGATACTACTTTAAATTCCTACTTATGTATATTGAACCTGGGTTTTGTTACATCAGGGAGATTAAATTAACTAAAACATCATCCACATTTTTCATTCAAACTTTAAGCATTTAATTCGTTGTAAGATCTAATAACCACATAATGGGTAGCAATAAACTTCACAGCATTACAACAATATAAAACAAATTATAAGCTATATAGCCAAAAATTAAACTTGACAAATTGAAAAATACTAAATACTTTGGAGGATCCTGAATTAACAAATTGTAACGCAATGCACATAACAGTAAATTGAAACAATGCATATTTCTGTAACAGTTTTGTGTACAATAAAGATCCTCCTTGGAAACAAATGGTTCTATCATCTAGATAGATAGACCAAACGAACTGTGTTAAAAGTTAAATATCTTCAAAACGCCCTAACCGATTTTCATCAAACATTACCGGGTTTAATCTGAAATATAAAAAAAAATGTATATCTAGAAAACAATCGAAAGACCTAAAAAAAGACGAAATGCACCAAGAAACTGAGTTCAAAGCTAAATATCTTCGAAACGACTTAAGTGATTTTCATAAAACATTTTCATCTCAAATTGAACCACGCTTTACGGAGATACGTCCGGATACAGACACACACACATAAAAAGAAACGAAAGCAAAATATAATAATACTAGCGATCCGCCCGCGGCTTCGCCCGGAATAACTTTATCGCGGAAATTTGTTTATTCCGCGGGAACTACTCATTTTATCGGGATAAAAAATATTCTATATTTTAAACCAGGGTATGTTCCAAATAACAAATATAGTATACCAAATTTCATCCAAATCCGTTTCACCGTGGTTGAGCAACAAACATACATCCAAACTTTTGCATTTATATATTAGTTTGACTGACTAGTCAATATCTAACTAGATATTGATACGTTGGGTTGTATAGTAATCGTGTGTGTGTGTGTGTGTTTAGAAAAATAAGATAATAGGGGTTGTGTAATTGGCAGTAGATATGTCCAAAACTGTATGTCTTACGTCGATAAATACTTATCCAGTGGTCGAATTCGTTCTACGGAGAGATCCATGACCGGGAAAGTTAATTTTACAAGTATTACAGATATATCTACCTCCCTCAAAGGGACGTTGTGTAGTTTCAAAACCTCTTAAACTCTTTTGAGCCTTCCTATCATGTTCGTCACGATCTCTCCACTCTGTCAAAAAGAAGCGGCGCAAGAAGTCTACAGTGTCTTTGTTCTTTCTCTTTTTAACCGATACCGCGAAGGACGGGATATAATTTTAGTAGGTTTGCATGTGGGTATAGATGTTCCATCGTAGCGATGAAATGGTTAAACAAATTTTGATATTGTCTTTGAATTCATTAGGGACACGAGTATTTAGTGGCTATAAAAATTAAAATTGATAAAAATTAAAAAATAAATCTCAGTTAAATAAAGATATTCATAGGTGGGGTACTGATTTATATAACATAAATGAAATGTTAGTATTATCCTGCCTAGCTACTAAAGGCTTAATTAATGTACCTAAGTTCGTGTGACTAGAGATTGGAGAAACAAAATAATGTTTTTTCTACCAATTTGTCCTTACGTCTCCAATTTCAGCTAAACACTCAATATTTCTCCAAAATTCAGAAGTACTCACGGATATAACAAGCTAATTAGACTGTTATGGTACCTACCTACTTACAGTTAAAATATTCATATTTTTAAACTTGCATCGGAGCGAATCAATCGATTCAGCTTATACTCGTTAACCAAAAATAATCAAGAGCCTTTTCTTGTTAACAAAAATTAATGCTGTATCAACTGATCATCTCGAAATTAACAAAGACCGTCAAGAGCGATTAGGATTCGTGCGTAACCCTCATTACGTACATAACATCAATTTACAAAATTTGGGAGGCCCTTTTCCACAGAAACGGCTGGAGGGTATCAAGTTGAAATTAATATCCAATGCTAAGATCTGCGACCGCATACTGCTCTAAAAAGTTCAAATTCCCAGTGCAACACAATAAAAAGATACGGCCATTCAAAGCTTATCTTCAACAGGCTTACACGTCTCCACTCTTGGGGCACAGCCTCCTCTCACTGAAAGACGGCCATAATCCACCACGCGGGCCTAGTGCGGATTGGTAAGATTCGTGTCAGACTAGTGGCCACCTGATCGTGTTTTTTAGCCGTAAGCTGTAGGGACTGTAGCTGTAGCCGTAAGCTGTAAGGGCCGTAGCTGTAGCCTTAAGGTGTAGGTCACCGACTTCGCTTAACGACTGCCTTCAATTAAAAACCACCAGGACCTACTATTTAACGCACAGAAACACTCGTAGCGTATATTCATACTAAAAGTCCTCACTGGCAGATCAACAAAACCTATTAAGATACAGAATCCCAAAAACACAGTAGGACCTAATACTGTGAAAACAGGATAAACTAATCTTGCAGTAGCCATTCTGTTAGCTGCAAGATGTTAAGTGTCTGACCTTCTAGAAGGTTTATACGCCGAACACAGCCTGTTAGCTAAATGTGTTGCCAGAAACTTGAAATAAAACATAATTCCCAATATGTGTTCGCGATTGATTATTTTGATTCTGCCTTTGATTGCTTTTTTCTGACGTATTTATTCAATTCAATTATTATTATTTTTTTTTATTAAATACTGGATTCGCGTTTTTCTCTCTTCATTTCTGTTCATCTGACGCCATTAGACTGACGGATTCTCTACCATATGAACGAATTACCTAAAATTCCTAACCCTAGTTCAGAAATCATTCTGAAGGATTTAAACTTATGATAAAAATATTATGATATTTTGTTTTTAGTTTCATGGATGGTGCTATAAATTCCGAAGAAAAATTTTAACGTTTTCCTTCAGAATGACTTCTGAACTAGAATTAATTTTTGTAACATATTTTTTTTTCTTTAATGTCTTCCATCTGTTGATCCTCAAACACTGTTAAAACTTTTCAATTTCAAGCGTGAATCTTCACTATAACTGATTTTGTTATTTGCCCAGTAATTTTTTCATAGCAAATCCCAAAAATTGGGTTTCATAGAAAACGGACACGTTCAAAGTGTAGTCGAATACAAAATTTGTCGTCTATTTGGATTGGATCACTGAAGAATTGAGAATCTCCTCGTGTATGAAGTCGGTTAAAAATAGTTAATTAATGTCTATTATACCTATAAAGAAAACATTTTACAATCTAATATTTTAGGGATTTTTCGTATGGCACGGTTACGCTTTCCTAATGAAGCGTCGAACTAACTAATATATATGTATATGTGAAAGACAGTTACTTTACCCGATTTACTGTTTATCACTATTTCAAGCACAAAATTATGCCATTATCAACTGTGTATTCTTTGTATTCTGGATTTCTCATTCTAATTCTAACATGAATGTACGGAATGTATGACGAGTTCAGAATCTGTCCTAAAAATCTAACCTTCGTCGCCTAAGGAATCAGGAAGTAGGTGTAAACGATACACCTACATTCTAAAACATGGCTATTGTGTGTGTAGATCTAAACAGAAAGACATAGTCGATAGTCACATCGTCACTTCCCATGAGGTGAGATTGTGGTCAAATGCGTATCCAGTTAACCATAAAAAAAAGTCATAAAAATATGTCATAGGATAAATAAATAAAATCCATTTATTTCAGACCCTGAACTTCACAATTAATGTACACATGAATTTGCCATTAAAAAAGTACCTAGACTATATTAATAAGTGTCTGAATGAATCTTATATTCAGGCCGCAATTTCTTCAAAATCCTCTGTATGTGTGGGTGACAACCAAACGGCTAAAAATATGACTTGAATACGTTACACTTTAACTTAATAGAAGCATTTCGCCACGGAACATGTGCCTAGATGTTACATCATCATGGCGACAAGAATTATTCTATTTCGCTGATCGTTAGTTTTATGATCAGGTGATAATCAAGAGATAAGAGAATGTTTTAGACACGATATTCTTTATATAAATTCTACGAATAGTTCCACTTAGCTTGCTGCACAAGGACCTAACGCGGTTTCCTCCTAAAATGTGCGTGAACTTGGAAGTCTTATGTTCCCTCTCAGGTCCTCCACAACACCCCTTTTATTCTTCCCTACCCCATGAGTATTCTATGTCCATTCTATATTCTCATAACTTTCTTTCGTGGTATGCTTATCTCTCGTTACTTCTGTTTTAGTTCTATACTACAACTTTAGGAGCCTTATACTAGTATTCTCGGGCTTGGCTATTCCTTACAGGCACAACCCACACAAACTGGTATATTAATTTTATCAATTTGTATTACTTGCTTGCCCGCCATTTTTTTCGGCAATAAAGGCAAAGTTAGTGTTACTACTTATACCGGATGAGTTTTTTTACCGTAAGGAAAAAATGGGGTATATTAGGTAAGTGAAATAGAAGGTATTGGCATAGGTACTTAGTTTAATTTGTTTTTCTACAAAACCATAAAATGTAATAAAACGTTTTGTCATTTGACGATCGCGTTTGTAGCCTATTCCACATAATTACATCATTAAATGAAAAAAAAAAAAAAAAAATATGAGTTCCAGTTAAAATTCGCATGAAAAGAATCCTACGAATCCCGCCAGTCGCATATCTATCTACGGCAGGTGCGGGAGTCGCTGATGGTTTTGAAAATAAAAAATAAACTACCCATGCAAATAACTTCTATTTCACTTACCTAATATGTCCTATTTTTTCCTTACGGTAAAAAAACTCATCCGGTATAACAAATAATATAACTTACCTGCTCAATTCAACATGATTCTCGTTCATTCGCGACAATACACATTCAAAAAATGGTACTTTGAGCTTGATATCTTTTTTCCAAAGACATTACATGTATAGTTTTAAGTGGCTAAAATTTTGTTATATGTGTAGATAGGGACTGCAGTTCCTGGTGCACCCCCACCAGGAACGGTTCGTCCAGGGCGGATACCTGGAGGAATATAGGCGAAGTTATCGTATATATCAACTATTGCATTGATTGGTAAACAAGTTACCTGTGTATGAAAGTTAGTATACCTATGTAAAACTTTTTCCTGTCCACTAGAGCGCTAACATTTCTTTGTATACATTTTTCCTTAAACTTGGACATGATATACCTACTATAGCAGAGTTAAATCGTAGCGAAACACTTCGCATACCGACTTACATATATGTATAACACAGAATGCCATGATTAGGAGCGACTGGTGTATACCGTCGATTAAGTAAATTAGCAGCAAAACTAAGAATTGTGGTATACGCGATAGATTCAATTTGACAAAGAACGAATAAGCTAAGTAACCTAAATATACAAAAATAATATCAATTCACTGAAACTTTTCAGTTTATTTCAAAGAAAGTCAAAGACGCACTTAGGAGACGTCGATTTGAAATGTTTTAGAAAAGGCAAACGAATTCCAAAAAAAAAAACGCTCTCATAAACGCTAAATGTAAGTAATACAGGTAAAATCAGTGTCTCGCTATAACAACGAGTAAATACTTAAACTGGCAAGTATACCCTAGCCGCTAGGGTATGGAATGGACTTATTGCCAAATCAATCTGTAACTTTGTTTTCAAAATATACGATATTCCAAGATCCTTTGAGCGATAATAATTTAAGCAAGTGTAATCTGCTTGGTTGTAGGTAACCGAAATATGAAATTCTGGATGAACGTGCAATAGAAGTAGTCTGTTGAAATGATCTAGACGTGACGAGGGAGACAAGGTCGGCAAAACGTTTCATCTATCGTCATACCCGTAGTCGAGGCTCGGAAGTTTCAGTTGAATTTTTTTCGACCACGTGCCACAACATTCATTCATACGTAGGAATGAATGGCCTGCGACGTGGCCGCTGAAACAGTCCGCCGCCGCAGCCCGCGCGCACACCGCGCAGGCGCAGGCGCACCGCGCGCGAGTAACACACACGACACGGCACAGTGCCACTGTGCCCCAACTTACCATCAGCACACCGGATCCTCTCTCGGTGCGTCATCTATTTATAACACTCTTTAAAACTCCCGAACGTCGACCTTGAACAAAATGTGCTGCGGCTTCCATTCAGTAAAAATTATCGCCGTTTTAAAGTGCAACGTTCTTACGATGTCTGGCCATACGCTAATTGATGATAATTTATTGCGTACATAACTGATGCTGAGATGGTATTAATTGAATGACTAGAGTGATCAATTCTTTTTCTTAATTGAAACAGAACAATGGCCACAGGAAATATCTTATTAGGGATGTATTAGGTGAAAATATAATCATGGTGGTATACCTACCTACGACCACGTCCACTACCTATTCTCTAATGTTACCACAAACATCAGAGCGATTACTTAAGTAGGTAGGTATACCTCTATGATTATATTTTCACATAATTGTAAGTAGGTAGTAAGTAGGTATCTCTTGTAAGTAGGTAAACCTCCAGGCCGGCGACAGAGGGAATAAAGTTAATATCAATATTAAAAAAAAAAAATTGTGGACGCTTTTTACAGTAATTTAGTGCATACAGTTGTTAAAAATACACCAAACATTTTAAACACAATATTTAACCTAAATATGTGGAGTCGGCAAATTTTTATGATCTTGTTTGAAGGGTCTTGGTTGGATTTTGTCATATTTTTGTTTACACCTATCATGTCATCATGTGATCGATAAATTTCAGTTAATCTTGAATAACAATATCCCTTTAGATTTTCTCCTACATATATTGATAAATAAAGACCGCTGTTACTTTAATTGTGTTATCCACTGTACAGTCTGAAACAGATTCACCTATACCGGCCAGCATAATACAATCTAAATTTTCTCAGGAAATAATGAAAATTTTTCAATAGTACTTTTGGTATATTGTTGTACTCAGTAATTGCTGCAAGTAATTAAAAAAATATCCAAAAACGTTGATTTCCTGAGAAAACTTAATTTGTATTATACAGGCCTGTATAGGTTACTGTGTTTCAGACTGTACATGACCTTTTATGGGCATTGATCACATAAATTCAATATCAAGTAAGTATCTAGTGTAATAGCTGTCGCGGCTGTGCTACACACTTCTCTCCTAAATGCCATCTCTTATCTTCTAGGAGCTATAGCCGTCGGAACAACTGGCTCTCGTAAGCCTTTGGACATTCCAAACATTACCTTAATGTTTAATGCTTTATTTTTATTTATTTATTTATTTATTTTTAGGTACATTAACAGTAGTACATATATTATAATTCGATGTCACATGGTTTGTGGTACAGTTCTTATATGTCTACCAATTACAAATGTACTCAGCATTAATGATAGAAGACAACGTTTACCTTCATTAAAAATATACAGAAATTCACGCCTCCAAATCTATTAGATGTATTTCGTGTAAAGTCCCTTCCCTTAGTCAATTTTAAAGATACCCACACGGAAAGACAGGTTGGTTTTATTCTTTTACCACACCAGTAGTTAAAAGCTTTTATTACTCCCGGAACCGCCGCAATATTTACTCACAAAATCAAAAACATCAATGTAAAGTAATACAAAACGCTCAATTAAATAGTAGCTATTGGGAATATATCGGCCAATCAGAATATCTCCATTTTACCACCCACTGGCAGGAAATTGAAACGATTAACTACAAACTGCGCCATCTGATTACCGGCGGACCAGTGGCGGAGTCCCGTTGCAATTTGCAAGAGTACACCATCGGCTAGTTTCTTTGACGGCATTCATAATACAGGAAAGCATTCTTTAAATTTCTAAGAAAATCTTCGTCCTGTAAATATGCGTTACACTCAAACAAAGCGCGCGCCATACTAATTACTCGTACAAAAAATACGGACAAATGTGAGATGGACTCGCGCTCTAAGGGTGCCGTACTTTTAGTAACTACAGTCATTATATAGTCAAATATAAAAAAATATTAATTTTGTAGATACATAAATAGTTGAACCGCAAAAAATTGGCAAAACAATCGATATCAATAAGGTTCCACTCGCTATATCCGGAGAGTATCATCAGATCTTAATCAAATCAAATTAAATGAAATTAATTGAAATGAACATATTGCATGTAAGTTTGGGTTTTACATTCACAGAACAATATCTTTTCAGATTATGGGACCACGCTGGTGATAAACCCATGTCAAATAAAAGACAATCATCAAATTCGGTTAACAATTGACGAAAATATGGGTGAAGATACTTTAAAAAAATACGTGCAGACGAACATAGAACATCCTCCTTTTTTAGAGTCGGTTAAATACTTAAATTTTACATTTCTTAAGCTACCGCTTGGTCAAAAGGCAAAGAAGCAGCAAGAAACTCGAAGGGTTGCTCTTTTTAATCTACTTCAAACGAGAAGGTTCTCAATTTGACTGTATTTTTTTTTTTACAGTCGTCGTCTTTGATGTTAATTTTTTGTTTAACAGGGCTTACTGCCAGATTGGTCCCATTTCAGTTAGCGAAGATCTGATGATTCATCCCGAGATAGATAATGGAAACTTACTCTAGTCGGTTGATTTGTCAATTTTTGGCAGTTTACATATTAAAAAACGTTTTTATATTACAAAAGTAAGTCATAATTTATTTCTTCATTATTTATGAAATAGCATGACTTGCCAACGATTATGGTTATGTCCATAAATGATGGTAGCTGTTATTAACATCTAAGTTGATAACCAATAAATAAAATTGTCTTTATTTCGGACAACTAGGTCCATAATTTGGTTAGTAATACTAGAAAACATACTTTCTAATTATACAATACAATATAATTGTAACCCAGACTTATTTAGAAGAGCAACCCTTGAGTTTCTTGCTCGTTCTTCTCTGGGGAATCAGCTTTGTGAATGTGCAATAATGTCAAAACTTTAATAATAAGATAAAAAATGTGACGTTTTCAAGTGATAATTTTTATCCTACGAAATAATTTTTTTTTTTGATTTAAAACGGATTCAATTCAATGTGTTTATATAGTTAGTGAAACGTAACTATTATGGCATAGGACATTTACATACAGACAGCTAGGTGCAGGTTAGACCAGCGCCTTACGTAGCTGCTGTCCAGCCTAGCCGCTATCATGGCCATATCATAAATATAAATACCTTATTTTTAAACACGCTTGTATTAGCTTCACTTGTAACTAACAATGTAATCAAATCATGAAAGTTAAAATGACACTTGGTATGTATATGTAGTTTGGATGACAATACTATAATTTGGTATCTGATGATGGAGCCAGGAGATGGATGGTGGCTAGTAGTAAACCTCTAGTCTAGTAAACTATATTGCCCTTGGTGTTGAAGGTCCGATTATGGAGCCAGAACGTGGAGGTGGAACTCTAGCGTGTATTTTTAGATTTTTAAACTACATATTTTGTGTTCCGTACCAAAAATAGCAAAACGTATTGAAGAACACTGCTTACTTCAAGTATAAAATTGCATTTGGTACCTATAATTGGAAAATGGTGATCGACGGACAGGCGTGTAATCCCATACCTAAAGTTAAATTTCAATTAAGGACGGGTTAGTTTTAGGGGGCTAAATATTATTAAACCAAATTAGCTGACCGCAAGAAGTATAATTTCGAAAATATACTTTGTATATTGTAGGAAAAAACGCTTCAAAGTTCAGTCAACTCTAAAAGTATCACTTAGAAAATTGCAAAATATTGGAAATAAGGTGTAGTAGATTAAAGGAAAGCTATCGAGTTGCACGAATAGTCTCTTTTTACATATAGCTCAGGGAAAATACGGTTTGACCTCGGAAAAACGAATAACCGCGATTTTCTTCAAACATTTAATAAAGTGTTGTAAATGTATGTACACTTGCTAAAAAATAAGCATTTGTAAGAAACGCAAGTACTAAGTATTTAACTAAATAAGCTAAAGTAGAAAAATGTGTTTCTTTAAAAAAATGCTCAATTGATGGGTATTTCTTTAAATTCAAAACATTTAGGGAAATAATCATTACAAAATATTAGTTCTCATTTTTATTTCTTAAGCAATACAGCTCGAAAAATATCAGTTAGTATTTATATCAGTTAGTATTTATAGTTGTTAAGATACAAATTAAAAATAGGGTTTTCTAAAAAAATCTAAACTAAGCGCTCGTTTTTTTAAGTTTAATTAATTTCTAATATACCTCTCTAAAATAGCACTCGGTTCAAAAATCGGTTCTGAATTATGTCTAGCTAAGCTAAATTTTTACCGTATTTGGGGGTAATTATAAATTTGGGGCCTGTTTATTCCATTTTTTTTTAGATTTCTATCGCACAAATAAATGGGGGAGAATATGTATTCAATAAAAAAGGTTGTTGTCGGTAGAGCACCTGGCCAGCTTCTGACTACCATGTTATCTAATTCTGGCGCCAAACAGCAATATTGACAACATTTTTGTGTTCAGACTGTATGAGATAAGTTAGCCAGCCAAAGTAACTTATAGAGTTCCAGGTGAGCGCGCTTCCTCTCTCTACCTCTAACCTTTTGTACATAAAAAAGGGGTTCCAGAGAAAAATAATATTGACTTTCTTTTGAAATTCGGACGGAACCCTAAAAAGGAATAGTCAATATGATAAAAATCAATTGAAGGGCTATTAAAGCACCGCTACTCCAAAGAATTGCATGTTATCTCTTTAAAAGCTAATTTGACAAGAATTTTGCTTATCAGACTGGCGCCCCGTCTGAGTGGTATGGTTTGATTTTTTGCCAGGATACTCATAAATTAGACATTTCTTGGTAAGAGTAAACGATATCGGCCATTCAGCACCACAAAGGGATAGGGGTATTCACTAATAGTAGTTTTATTTTATTGAAACAAGTTTAGGATGTCACGACAGCTCGTTTGGTCATCAATCGTGGCTGGCCAAATGGAGTAGTCGTGTTCGCGGAATCTGACTTCGGCGAACAACAACACACTGTGAAATGTGAATGCATCACTCTGTCATCTGCTGTATTTAAAACGAAGCACCAACAAAATGAAATAGATACATACATACATTGCTACCTACATAAATAAATAATAATAAATAAATAATAATAAATAAATAATAATAAATAAATAATAATAAATAAATAAATATCCTTAGACATACACACAGCGCCATCTAGTTCCACAGTAAGCAACTATAGGCTTGTGTTGTGGATACCAGATGGTTGATATATTACACAAATACATTTTTTTTGTAAATAAATACTTATTATAAATGAGAACATCCATAACTCGGGTACACATGTCCGTATTCATCACACAAACATTATGCCCCTAGCGGGATTCGAACCCGCAACCTTTTGGTTTAGTGGTCAGAGTTGCTAACCACTACACCAAACATGTACCTAATCAATCATTATTATTGGTATATCTAATTTGGGAATCCACGTTTCATCGTAATTTGAAACTATCCTTGTAATGAGTTTGAGCAAAGAAAAGGTGGATATACCTACTCATACTGTTTAAGAAATCATAATTATTTCTCATGAAAAAAAGTTCGGCCGTGCGAGGATTGCTTGGACGTATTGCGCGAAAGTGCGCGCGTGACATGCGGAGTGCGCACGCGAGGATACCATTTCTGGAATCGTTCGTGAGGATCTGTGCTCATAAATAAATTAAATTATAAAACGGTTTCCGAACTTAACGGCTATGTCACTTTGAAAACACTCCGTTTCGTACTTCACATTTGGTAATTCTTTCTTTTATTAATCTATTAGTTATTATTAGAGGTCATGATAGCAACTCACAGACGACGGTACAAATGTATATGTAGATAGATAATTATCTAAGTATTTTTCAAATTAAGCGGTGTGGTTAGGGCTGGTGTGGGCATACAAATCGAGTGTTGACACGAGTAGATGTAGACAATTCGACTTCATTGAAAAAAAAAGTAGGTACCAGTGTGAATTGCCTCGTGCGATTCAAGAATGATTCTCCAAGCGACCTCGCTCAGATAAATCTATCAATGAACGCGATAAGGGGGCGTGTGTCACGCAACTAGAGGAAGTGCCCCTACTCGCCTTCTGCACTCTGAACGCACAATATCACATAAAAGTAAACGGAGTATTTTTTCGTCCGCAATTACGATAAACATTAAGTACCTATCTGGTTTTATGCTAACATACATAATGTGGCTACAGCCACAGACCGAAATCGCCAAGATATAGAGACATTGCTTACTAACTTCTACATCTCGTTGGTATGAACATTAAGCACCTAACAAACTCACAACAGAACAGGTGGGAATAATCGCAATTCGACTGCAAAGATGCTGTTTCTGTGTGTGAATATGAGAGACTAAAGCGAATTCATTTGAACGTCGCGAATATCAATTAAACCGAGAAAAAGAGATCTCTATTAGAGATAAGCTCACCTTTGTACAATATTTCCGACTGATTGTCAACATGTTTTTTATGTGCAATAAAGAAAAAAAAAACTAACGATCATGTCAAAGCCACATTCATAAATTATAAAAAGATTATTACAAAATCAGTGACTATTTGAATGACAAACTAGATGGGTATTGCATACCGACTTTGATAGCCCAAAAATTGAATTACGTAGATATAGATAATTAAAAAAAAGAGACCAGTAATAAGTGAGTAGCTTGCTCCTTAGTAGTAGGTACGTAGGTTAGAGCAGGCAAACTGCACCGGCCTTAATTCATATTTTCTATAGACAAAACTGACATTCGATAGAGACCAGTCAAATTACTTACATGAAAAAACTAATTGGCTGGACATAATTTAAAACCGGCTGCTAAAGTTGTCATCATTGAAAGGCAAAATTCTCTTAATAGCTAAAATAACTGTTGTAAACTTTTGTTATCTTATATTATAGGTAGGTTAGTTATTAATGCTAGATAAGGTTTTATTATATTTAGGGAGCTGATGTTTACGATTTATAACAATAAGTCCACACGCAAGTGTACCTACAAAAGAAAGATATTTCGAAAGAGTAACAGTTCAAGTTATATGCTTATAGCGGAAACGTATAATTAATTAATGTTGTAGCAAATTCTCTAGTAAATACACTACTCATTATGCTACAGTTATGCATGTTTAAGTATTAAAGAATATGATATAATAAATGAAAAATAACTACAGGTATAATGCTTTAGAAGCCACAGACAATATACGCGTCATCATCATATTCCACCCGTAGGTAATATTACCCAGGTGATCATACAAAATGGAATAGACCTATCAACCAACTCAATGTGCTATAGGTGCCTTCTTTACCTTGAAGATATCATCCTTTCCGGTCCCATGTTAAATATAATCTAATGACTCCAATTATGTTACCTCTAGCATAGAGGCTAATACACGTGTTTAATTCCTACAAAATTGTAATAATGAAAGATAAATTCTCTTGAAAACTCTCTTTCAACGCGGTGGTCATAAGAATAGATTGACTTTTAAAAAATTTCACATACCTATTAAAAATTGTTCTTTTAAAATACATTATGGAATGTTTATGTATTAGAAAATGCAGTTTTACTTTGCTCAGATGGTCTTTGTTAATATGGTTTGGTCGAATTAACGTATACACAAGGTAGAGACCAAGGTAGCCATATAGATTAAGTAAAACTTTTATTGTATAGATAGAGAAGTGAAAACCTTAGCGGAGGATAGGGAAGAGTGGCGAGTACTCCACCGACGTGCCCAAAGTACTAATTATGACACAAGTATATAGGTGCGCAAGAGTTTGCGTCGTGGTCTAGCTGTTGACTACTATTAAATAATGATGGGGTGGTTGCCATGCATACTGGAAAATACCAGTTGAAGAAGTGTGTCGGACGTAACGTAATGTTAGAAAACAGGCACGAGTAGGTAAGTACTCTTACTTCAAACTATTATTCATTACCTGCCGAGTGGGGGTTGTGGGTCTCCTCGCTGCGACAAGCATACGTAATTAGGTGGCTTCGATCTATTATCTCTCCAATGCAATATTTGCTAAGCCTAGTCATATGAAGTGATGCGTCAATACCTATATACCTAATGCTATTAGATTTCATGGTTTTCCTAATATCTAAGATACGATGTACTTATGCTAGACATATTTGATTCTTATGATTGACTCTATCGAATGGTGTCATAAAAATACGAGGTGCAATTTTTTGTATTAGCGTCGGTTGATTCCCGGGAGTGACAAGCGAATATTCAAAATATTTGAATATTTTTAGGAACCACCATCTTATCTAAGTCTGCCGCCAAGCAGCAATGTTGATAGCATTATTGGTGTGTTTCGGCTGAGATAAGATAGCCAGTCCCCCAGGTTGGCAATTCCAGATGACCGCGCTTCGAACTTCGACTTCACTTCAGGTGATTGAGGTCAAGTGCTGCTAAAAAATTATCCCAACTAATATTTTAAATGCGAAAGTTTGTGTGTATGTAGGTACGTTTGTTACTTTTTCACGCCTAAACGGCTGGACGGATTTGGGTGAAATTGGTTGGTAGATAGATTAGGACGTGGATTAACATATAGGCTAATTTTTTGCTGAACCGATTTTAATGAAATCAAACTTGGACGAAGTGGCGGGCGGAAAGCTAGTATCATAATATACCCAACGGGCACCCCAAATAAAATTTAATAAGCCGCAGTGGGTAGGACACAGATTGCCCCAGTATTGTTGCCAGCACACAACATGAGAAAAGACGAATATTTTTGATCATTAGTCGCTCACTCAATTTAACATCATAAGTCTAACAGATTTTGAAACTTCAAAAGACAAGTGTAGAGGAGTATGTTAAAGGGGCTGTTCTAAAAATAACTAGAAGAAAAATATGTTATCGAAACTTTGTAGCTACTCAAATGTAATAAGTTTCTCGAAATAAGAGATATTTGGTTGGAGAAACAAAATTCTACGAATTCGTGCTCTGTAACCTTTAGGAGTGTTGTTTGATTTCATGATCTTCCTTAAATTTGGGATGCAATTTGTAATGGAGATATTTGATCCTTATGATTGGCTCTATCGATTGGAGGCATTACAGTGTTATTTTTACATTTATGTCCATCCGACTCCGGGCTGAAGCAAGTATCTAACTTCTAACTAATATTAAAAATGTGAATATTTGGATGTTTGTTTGTTTATTTGTTTATTGCTCATTCACGGCAAAACGGATAACCGGATTTGGATGAAATTTGGTATATAGGTAGAATATACCCTGAATTATAACATAGGATATTTTTTTATTCTCATATATATTGAGTGAGAGAGATAAATATGTTCCAAAGCTAGTCTTTAATATTTAACTTTCCCTTCAAGTCCCGTTCGTTAAGGATGAATTCTGTATTATTGTTTGAAATAAGGTATGTTCGCCTAATAAGGGCCGGTTCCAAATAAGCGCCACCATTTTAAAAATTCCACTCCCGATACTATATTGAAATCAAATCTTGCGCCGACGTTCCTCATTAAGGCCGGGTATTCCTGCAACAGTAGGCATTTAACGCTAACCCGGATGCGCGCGCGAAATATACTTCGCGACGACACGCAGCGGCAGTACTCGCATGTCCTCGCCAGCGACATAGTATAGAAATAATCAGTAGGACAATTTTATTCGACTGTAGAAATGCATTTTTTATGATACTTTGTTTATAGTAGGATGTTTTAGAGTTTCGTAAGTAAATGAGGTAAGCCATTAATAATTTATTTCCTTACTTAATTGGTTTAGGCGTAAAAAGGTAACAGATAAACGACAGAGTTACTTTCGCATTTATAATATTAGTATTGATTATAAAATATAATTATAATAAAATTACATTATAATCATTTAACATTATTCTAAATGATCACAATATCAAACAACTGTCTATTGGTATTTTCACTATCCATCACTGACCGCAATCCAAATTGAACAATGATAATCACATACATTACATTCGAAATGTGCTGTGAGTTATTTGCGTTAAAGTTGATTTTTCGTTGCGACATATCGTTGCGCGGCTCCTTTGTTGGTCTTTTGATGCTATAGTATCAAAATTATTTTAAAACTCCTCTAAATTTAACTGGCGTGTGCCATGTGCCGATTGTATATCATCAGCTTTACACAATTAACGCTTTATTCCAAGATGGTTTTGAAAAAAAATAAATAAACTACCTAAGCCAATACTTTCTATTTCACTTACCTACTTTCTATTTTTTTCTTTACGGTAAAAAAACTCATCCAGTACTGAAGAGGTAGAGCCACGCTGCAAGCTATTTTTTTAGCTCGCAGCATGAATGAGTCGGCTCGATCGGTGAAGTACCACCCTCACGCAGAAGACCGACGTTTGAGTAGCGGCATTTTGCCACTGCGCTTCGCCCGGTATGCGAGGGCGCCGGAAGCCCAACCCAGTCTCCCCTCAGAATAGTAGCGGTATTTGAAGAAGACCCCAGGAGGATAGCAGCACGCTTCGTGCTGGAAAATACCTCCATGAGCGTCGCTCAGGCTGCCCTACGTATTCTGGGGTGAGCAACCTCAAAGGCCGGCAACGCATCTGCGACCCTTCTCGTGTTGCAGATGTCCATGGGCGGCGGTGTTACTTTCCATCAGGTGACCCGCAGTTTGCTGCCCTATCTCATAAAAAAAAACACACACTATTAAATAGACGTTAACTATAAGGGCTGATCTAAATCAGCAACTGGTTCTGGCGCAGATGACGAAGATATAGGAATATCTTGTAAATGTACATCAGTTGGCGATATCCATGTCCTGAAATAATAATTCTTCCTTCAACAGATATGTAAAAAATACATATATCTATACAAAACAAATAATTTTTGATTTGTATAATGTTTATGTCACTGAAAGACAACAAAAAATTAACTTAGTAGCAGAAGGTTGCAAATCAACAGGCTTTAATGTTATTAAAGATTCTTCAGACCTGTTAGAGGCATCGTCACAAGGTTGTCTGAAAAAAGAAACGACTTCATTAAAATGCAAAATTGAGCAGGTAAATCTAAGTATGTTATTATTATTATTTAATCATTTATTACAAACATGTTTACTTAAATGCATCACTTTATACTCTTAAATTTAAAACAAGTTTGTGTGATATTGCACACACCATTTTAATACTAGGTACCTACTTCTATGCATCTGAGTTAACATAATATGTAGGTATGTACTATTTACTCTATGGTCAGGATAGAGATTGTCAAGAAAACAAAGACAATACCTACTGTGCTTCTGTGCTATTTGTTTGTAGAAATAAGCCTTTCTTATTTCGTGTTACTTTAGAACTGAAACAATAAATTATGTAATTATTAAAAAAAACATCATAATTACAAAATCATTTAAAGCTAAAACAATTAAGATAGGTAAGTGAAAGGAAAACAGTAATGTAATGGTACGTCCCCTCACTAGCAACTCGTTCCAACACTATAGGGCACGCACGACTCGCGCATTGTGATTGGCTGGCCTCCATGCACTGACCGGAAACCCACCGGCAAGCTCGCGTCAATGCTCCCCGCACACCTCAGTCCTCATTTTTCGTTATGTGTAGCATTTAATCCTATTGTGAACGCATTGTATCTTTACTAATTTTATTGTAGGTATTGCTCATCATGACGTGACGAGACATGAACTTTATCAATAAACGAGAGACTAAATTGTAGAAACTGATTATAACATAATATTTACTGTTAAGACTCGTAGAAACTACTGATATAGATGTATACTGTGGTCAGGAGTTACGGATGATGTTGAATCCATACTAATATTATAAATGCAAAAGAAATAAAACTTACCATATTTTCTTAGCAATGTTTTTCTTCTTCGTCAGCGATTGTTTGGTTTTTTTATTTTTTTTTATTTCCCATTTTCACAGAATTTTTATCTTGCAATTAAATACTTTATACACAAAATAAAACTATTATACACACAAAAAAAACTTAAGAATGTTAACTACCTACTAATATTATTAGTTCAATAAATCACAATATAAATATGACACAAAAAAGTACTTTATAATTCGACGAATTTACACAACAGAAGGGTCGCGACCGCGCAAAATTTGGAACAGGTCCTACCTCGGCAAGGTCTCGCGAGACACTGGCGAGTGCCGCGTGGATCGAAAATCACTTGAATAATCGATAAAAAAATTAGAAGATGATATAAAAAAAATCGATCGGGAGTAATCCCTCGAGTTATCTATAAACTTTATTTTAGTAAATGATTCGTAATATAAAATCATTTATTATAAGAATAACATCGAAAATAGAAGATAAAATGACAGGAAAAGAGGCAACTTTGTGAATTAATTCTATCGAGCCAACTTTATCAAATCGTGTTTCCATCGGATACATTCCCTAGAATATATCCTCAACAATATAAATAAATTTTCGTAGATTTTAATTTCACTGTTTACTACTTCAAAAATAAATTCAAAAACGTGTTTATGTGGGAATATGTTGCGTTGGCATTACTTGAATTTTAAGGCACAATTTTGTTAGTATACCTGTCAATGCAGTTCATGTCACGACGTGTAGGTCGATTTATAAAATTTTTTGTTCTTATTCTGACTAATTCAAGTGTTTCTGTTTCGTTTTTGCAAGAAATTTGAAGTCTAAAGGAATAAGTAACATTTAGGCGTGGATTGTGAAGGTAAGGTTATTGAAAGCACTATTTTCTTTTGTCGATTTTTATTGGTTTTCTCCGGAATAGCGAAGTGCCTAAGAAGGTCCACCTCCTTGCCACCAAATAAGGACCGGACCTAATTAGGTGTATAAAACTGTAAACGGCTTGTTTACATAATCCGATGAACTCAAACTCAACTGATTTACTAACGTAACATACACTACGATTACTTACTATTTACTAAACTTTCATAGTCCGAATAAGGGCCACTGGTAAAAATGTGATTTCTATAGACTTAATAAGGCCCAAAGGCTAATGACTGAAAATGTTCCTTAATATGTTATTTTTATGCTTAAAATTATTTCAGTTAGTAAATAACAATACAAAACCAAACTGTGTTTTGTTAAAAGACATAAATCAAATCTATTATTCTGCATTTAAGTTTCTATAGTCTTTATAAGGACCATCACTTTAATTCTTGTTAATTTATGGACGAATCTATCGGGAATGACAAAACCAATTGTAACAGTTTAGAACAAAAGTAAATAAAAAAACAAAATAAAGTCGTTTCGGATTAATCAACTGAATAGGAATGAGCCTTATTGAGATCACCTATTTCTAATAAGGTCCATTGACAATCTTTTTAAAAAGAAAATTTGCCATTAATTTACTTTTGTTGCGTGGGTTTTGGTTAAAATTTCTACTTCAAATAATGGCTATTTGTATATTTTAGATGAGTTTTAAATTGAAATACTTCTTATATCAAATTTAGAAGGATTTGCAAAAATGTGGTCCGTATTAGGCGAACTTACCTTACTTATTTGCTTTCGGATTACTTAAGACGTCATTCGGCTTTCCGTAAGTAGCTCAAGCATAATGACCGCTATTTGCTTATACTATAACCGGTTTAATAAGAAATACAGGTGATCGCTGAAAATAATTACGAAGTAGGTGTAGGTACTACCTACTGAGTACTACTTGAGTAGGCTCAAGCCCACGCCAGCACATCTACGCATTTAGGATACCTAATCGGGAATATCAGATCTTTCCAATAACATTCGCACTGTACTAAATGTGATCATATGATTATATAATTTATTTTAATTATACCGGATGAGTTTTTTTTTCCCGTAAGGAAAAAATAGGGCATATTACCCCTAGGTAATATGCCCTATTTTTTATATATTATATTTATTATAGGTAGTTTAAAAGCCATTATCGAATTAACCGTTAATTGTCATTTGACGGACGCGTTTGTAGCCTATTCCACATAATTACATCAATAAATTAAACAAATGAAGAAAACGTGGAGAAAAATTTCACATGTTAGGAACCCTACGAAACCTGCCAGTCGCATATCAATCTCCGGCCGGCGCGTGAGTCGATGATGGTTTTGAAAAAAAAAATTAAACTACCTATGCCAATAACTTCTATTTCACTTTTTTTTCTTTTTTTTATGCACAACGGGTTGGTACTTAACCTCAATCATACCTGATGTTAAGATGAAGATGAGGTCGAAGGTGGAAGCGTACTGACCCGGAAACCTCAACACATTTGGAGGACTGGCTATCTTATCTCTGACAACCGGAACACAACAGGCGTGGCGGTAGATTTAATCAGATGGTGGTAGCTAGCCAGGCGGACAATTAAAATGCCGTACCACCAACCAAACCGAGTACTTAAACATGTACCCCGCTGGGGATCGAACCCGCGACCACTTATCTAATGTTCCCTATTTTTTCCTTGCGGTAAAAAAAACTAATCCGGTATATAAAGTGATAATAATATAAAATAATAGGAATGTAAAAGTAATGACCATTTACTTAAGTATTTACAAACCAAAAAACCCGACAGCATTATTTTGTATTTTGCGCACGCCATTTTCGATTGTTTACCATAAAATGTATCCTACGACACTCCAGGGATCAAGACGAATCTAACGACACCATGAACTTCGAAATCGGTCAAGCCGTTTAGGGTACAGGATGCGCCAAAGGAACGGCCATACATACACTCGAAAAACATTACCCTCCTTTCTTGGACAGTTGGGTAAAAGATACTTGGTAACGTTATAAAACAAGGCGAAAATTATAGTTCAGTTTAGTAGGTACGACATTATAATTTAAAAGGAAAGGTGAAAGTGGTGGAGAAAGTTCGGGATCCATACCTACTACCTAATAAAAAATATATCCCAGTGGGTACCTACACCACCTACCTAAAAAAGGATACTGTAGCTTGTATAGAGAATACTAAAAACCTTTTGAAGGGGACGAAGACGGGCGATTACTTCATCGACAAGACAGCTCTTAAAATAGGAAAATAAATGAATATAAAACGTATAACGTTAACTTAAAATACCAAAGGTAAAGATTACAGTAATAATGAAAATTGAATATGTTGTTTGTGACATATCTACATAAAGACGTTATGTAAAGTACAGCGCAGTGTAGGCTGCACTCTACCTTCCTATTATTGCCAAGCGATTAAATGCCGATGTGGTTAAATGTATCATAGCCACAAGCAAACATCGTTATTTCACATTTGTATATTACCTACGATATAACAAACTTGGCATATCACTATTTGACTTAGGGTACGATGAGCAAAGGACATTGAGCAAAAATGTGCCATTCATTAAACCGAATGTACCTACCTAACAATGGTGATGACTAATGAATATAGTAGGAAAATTTCAGTTACAAAATTAGAATTTAGTTACCTATGTTAATGCAACTTAAAGGCAAATATTTCTAGTTCATATACAGGTGGAAGGTAGTATGAGTATCTATACAAAACGGCAACTTAGCTACACAAAAATCCAGGACAATCCTTAGAAAATATATTTGAGGTTTTCCTAAAGAAGGATTTCTTCTATCCTAAGATTCTATTCTTTTCAATTGGAATTCAGTTGCATGATCATCATCAGCCCGTAAACATCCCACTGCAGGTATATAGGCCTTCCCAAGTATAATGGGCCAATGCGGGTTGGGGACTTCGCGCGCCTTTGAATTTTATGTATCAGGCATGTAGATTTCCTGACGATGTTTTCCTTCACCGTTTAAGAGCAGTCGCATAAATGCACATAAGTCATTAAATTTTTAAACTCATTAGTACATGGCCTGCCTGGGAATCGAACCCGGACCTCCGAAATTGGGAGACCGCGTCTTAACCGCAGAGCCACCGACGCTTCAGTTTTTGTTGCAATGTTATTTTATTTCGGAAAACGGAAACTTCTTTCTAGTTAGACGATATTTTAAGAACTGTCTAGTTTGCCACAAATACACCAATCCGCGATGGGCCTTGTGGTAGATTATGACTTCCAGTGAGAAGAGGCTGTGCCCCAACAATGAAGACGTGTAAGGCTGTTGATAATGTACATGCACTTGCAATGCTACAGCAACGTGAAGTTGCTGTAGCATTGCTCACGATATTATGCATGCAAGGTAGCTGATGAATGATTTGGTGAGAGTGGCGACTCATCAGACATCATCACCGCCAGATAGCGATTTGGAGTCTATCTGGCGTGCACAATGCGTAAATGTTTGGATTTTTCCGAACATTAAAATACGCGTAGGTTCACAAAACGGTGCACGTAAATTGTTACAGCAACAGTTAAATGCCATTGCCTTTTGAAGGTCGCGACGGTACCGTCAACTTTCGCACCCATTAAGGTACATACCTTATCGATACTTACATTGCGTAACCTTATAACCTGGTACCGGCTTGATCCGCTTTTCACCTGCCCACGGACTTGGAAGTCTGTGGGCTAAGAATTTGGTGCCCGATAACTGGGCTGGTAGAGCCGAGTGCATCGAGTTGCGAAACGAAAATGAAACTGGAGGTTGAAGTTAGAAATACAGATGCGTAGGCGCTATCATGTTACTGCCCACGATGGAAGCCTTAATAATTATTAAAATTATATTGTTGGTTATATAAAGTTAGTCTCCATTATATTTAGTATTTTACTGCTTGTGACCAATGTAGGTTGTTGAAATAAACCTAGTTAATTCTAAATTTTCTTATGTTCCACAAGCCCTACTTTTCGAGATCATAATATTAAATTTAATATCAGTCGCCAGAACGAGAATCATGATTATAGAGTGGAACAAAGTACCTACCCATGCCGTCATGTAACTCCATCCCTTGAAAAGAAAAATACTGGTATGACGTATCTCTACTTATTTACTGTATTACCTATACTGATCGTTGCTATTCACTTAACTACTGTCAAATTCCTCAATAAACGCATAATCAATCATTACTTTTCAATTACGAATGACAATTAGTATTACACAACTTCCGTTCTATTGTGGGACAGCTAAGGCTATCACGTAATTGCCTCTGAATTGAATATCAATGCTTGTGCAACTCGCCAGTAGGTGGAGTCACATTCTCTGAATAGGACTCTACATTGGCCAAGTATAATGGTTTAGGGGCAGTAGGTGTGGGTACTTGGATACTGCTTTGACTATGTGGGTGCGCCCCCGCGATTCACGGTAATATTCGCTGTACCTAATACCTATAATTAACAGTCATATATACATTTTGTCAACTCCCAATATAAACAATTTATTTATTTACAATTTACCTACATACAGGTACCTTTAGTATACTCGCTTTTTGTATATAAATCCATAGGTGCATACTTGTTACAATAAGTATACTGTCGGCTCCACACAGTAAGGAACGAAGAAAGAAATTCCAAAAAATATGACTGCTGGGAGAAATAGTTTGGCAAGTTTTTAGATGTTATTGAGCATATAGGGAGGGATAGAGATAGGGAGGCGTGTGGGAAGCCTAAAATAGCTAGGCATCGAAGAGCGGTTTCTCTTAGTGACTTGACAACTAAAAATTTGACCATATGCATGACAGTAGTTTCTCATACCTATAATTTTTTTCAAGAATGGAGGTCAGTACATAACACAAGGCGACCAATTACCTCCATCTATATAAATTGTAGAATTAGAGGAGATTGGAATTTTATTAGTTATGTATGTCCTAAGTGACTAATGTTGTCATAATAAATTTATCAATTAAAAATAAATAAGCAGTGGATTACCTGCCAAACAATGTAACGAAAATATAATTATAGTAATAAAGCAGGGGATGCTCGTAACGAATAAATTGTTCGGACATAATAGACAGACAGACGCGAGACGTTCGGACGGAACGCTGTCGACACGGAAATGTGCGCAGTGCCGGCGACCGCCGACTCATCGATGTAAGTACTCATAATCCGGATAAACACGGGCCCAGCTATATGAATCTCCAAAATGCAACAACGTTGTTTTCCATTAGTTCCATTACACATTCAGCAAATGTCCAAGGCCAGCGGCGATTCACAATCTCTCAATTATAATAGTTAGGTACCGCATTGTAAATCTGGTTTAAAAATCTGACTTTCATAAATGGATTGTTATCGCTGGATTCATTATCGGTGGAAGTTTGACGAAGATTTTTTGCAAATGCAATATTTGGAACTTTGCTAAACATTCATATGCCTAGATATTATTGTATCACCATTGGCCCGACGTGTGTTAGGTAAATTAAAATGTCCTTTGCAAAGAAAATCGTATGCACCTAGATTTCTAGAAATTATTAAGCCAACTTTGATATTTAAGGTCCTTCTAGTGAAATCTTGGACTGTACCCAGCTTCCATTTACCTATTTTAGTTTCTTCTAAGAGTATATAATAAGGATTGCTACGAGTACATTCACTTAAATTGTTAACTTCATATCAAGTATTATATCATTGCATTCTTTAAACATAATATATGTTTGCTTTTGTCATCTATTAGTAAGTCGTTCATTACCGCCAAAGTTTAAGCAGTTTACTTTGTGTTTAAAAATCATAATGTCAATGTACTATCTACTTAACTAACTAATAATTTTTAAGTAGGTATTTTGAGAGTTGCAATGTCTAATGTGTCTATCATCATAACCTACCTATAGGTAAATCCAACAATAATTACCATGTTTAGGTATAAAGTTATGTTTTTTTAAATACTTTTACATTTTAGTAAGTAGGTACCTATGTACGTCGTGCAATTCTGAGTTTTTGGTAAAAAATTTCGAAAGCAATAAATATTTTACTGACGAACACATATTTTGGAGTCATTGAGGAAGGGCCCGCGTCCGTTTTGCCGGTAGAGTCATCCCTCGGGAATGTGGACCCGATGCGATTCTTGTAACTTGTGGTTATAAATCATGTTGCACGCAGTATTAACGCCCAAAGTAAGTACCACAAAAATTTTATAAGTCATCGCGATGCTAAACAGATATTTAGAGCAATACGTAATAAATGAACGAGTCAAAGTAGGTAGTTAACCCGATAAAAATGTCTAACATGTTTTATACTAATACCTACACACCTAGTGCTGTAATTTTACAAGTACTATCTAATTCTGGTTTGGTAATGAGTGTGGGCTCATCTATTAAAGTGCTCATCTCTAGAATAGAACCCGCCAAGAATCAGACGCATAACCAGACAGACAACGTAACAGTTTAGTTCGGAGGTGCAAAGATAGAGGGCGGACTTAGCTATTACACGATAAACCTGTAGGTATAGAGTTCTGTTTGATTAAGCCTTCCTTCGCCTAAAAATAATTTAAATATTCATTAGGTAATATACAATACATTTACAGAAAATATTGAATTGTTTTAACAATTAACAATCCCATGAACATCTTGGTTCGTACATCGTAGAATCACTCACATTAAAATAGAGAATTTCCCTTGTTAGATTTTCACGTTAAACTATTTATAGGTAGATATCTATATGAGTATATACTAAGTAGTGCCTAATGTTCACTGTCGTCCCTACTTACTGTCATATCTCTATGATCTTGTGTTGTCTCAAATGCTATACCTACCTAGTCAATAAGAACATGATTAGAAATCCTTCAATCTTTGCTAACACCTTCATTATAGACTTGTATTACAATGAGAAAAAGGATTGAATCGAAGTAGAGAGTTCCAATATTTCGGTGTGGCTGGGCGCAGGGTCGTCGACCGCACTCTTCGATGTTGGTGCGTGCTATTTCGAGGCGGCGAGGGCCGGCGAGCGAGCCCGACTCGAGCCGATCGCTCGGTGCTCCCGCGCACGCGTAAACAAACAACATGGCCGAACTGCCATTCACTAATTCATTCATAAATGATCATTGTATTTGACAAATTGCCTCAATCTTATTATCCTTATCATGGAAATATTATAATGTAGCATTGTTAGGGCATCTCACTTCAGATAAGCACCAAATTATATATCTGCATTTTTGTTAGGTAGGAGGCATACGTTACGTATTGCCCTACTATTACTTCTTGTTAGTTATTAACAGAGGTTATTAAGTAGGTCCATCGTCCATCCGTCGTCACATAGATATCTACATCAGATTTCTCAAAATTTTGAAAGATGTTATTTATTTCCCGTTACGGAGTTTCGTGAGTGGTTTCTTCCCGGGTCATGAAATATGTTCCCCGGCCTCAAATTTATAACACCTCCGTGCTTAGTACATTAACCGTGCCACTACGTTATGAAGCAATAATAGTATTACAGAAGCAACAATAATAGTAGGTATAGTAGTAGATACTAGGCCCTTATTTTATTTTTGTGCACAGATCTAGCTGAAGTTTAAGCCCGGTTGGGCGCCATTTAGTCGGCAGTTTTTGCACACAGCATGCAGTTAGATGCAACGGTGTACAGACAGAGTGTCGTACACACTCGACTTCCCAGTCCGATGAACTTGAAAAGATTGCTTTCAACATCAGAAAAATATAACAGAAAAACCTGTGTTTCAATGACTGTATATTATTAGAAAAGTGCTGTGTTAACGAATGAGAAAGGACGGGTATGTCGGACGGTAGGCTAGGAATTTGAATAATATATTTTATGCGAGTTTACTTAAGTGTCAAGGACTTTCTTTTACTCTATTATTGCAGTGTAACAGCAATACGAGCTAAATAGACCCTATAGAGCGTCGGTGGCTCAGCGGTTAAGACGATTGGAAGGTCCGGGGTCGATTCCCAGGCAGGCCATGTACCAATGAGTTTTTAAATTTAATTTAATTTGCATTTATCCGACTGCTCTTAAAACGTTGAAGGAAAACGTCGTCGTGAGGAGACCTGCATGACTGAGAAATAAAAATTCAGAGGCATTTGAGTGAAGTCCCCAACCGGCATTGGGCCAGCCTGGTGGAATATATTATACAAGGGAAGGCTTTACGGGCTGATGATGAGTCTATGGAACTAGTCAGTTCCAATATACAAATAATAATAAGGCATAACTTTTAATTTTCGATTTTCAATGCATCTGTGTTCATGGATGATGTTTTGCAGCAATGCATCTGAAATTTCAATTATGTTGTCAATGTCTTAGTCAGGGTGATTTCACGTAAGTTATCAGATATCGTGTCAATGAACTACAAAATTTTATCCCTATTTTATCATTTTCTCCAAAGTTAATAGGTTGTCATTTGATATGTTTTTCATAGACTGAAATCACAGCAGACTCAAAATTTGGCGAAAGCATCCTTGGCTTGACCGATACAACTTTCTTTTGACTGACCAAAAGACTAATTCACGTTTTGACGAATGCATAATTTGATTAGAAGCTATGTTCATACTCGAATGCACTAATCGTCGTCGAGTCGCTTCGATAGTTGCAAAATAGTCTGTAATTATTAACTTAAATTAATACTTTGTACAGCTCTCGTGCTATTCACTCATCACTCTACAATTTTAGTATTCGTTACACAGTTGCAGCTTCAGAGAGGGGTAGATCGAGGAGGCCATGGCCCCACCTAAATCCAAAAACGGATCAAGTAGTGTAAAGTACTTTACATATATTTCTAGTATTCCGAACTCGTTTACATTGTAATAATTTCCGACTCCTCCTCAACGTGGCATTCGAAGGGAATGGCATTTGACCAACACAGTAAATTCCGATAAGAGTTCTATTAGACGAATGAATGAAGACCTAAGACAGAAGTGACTTTATACTTTCGAACCACGGATTGTCAGATTGGTGTACCTCAAGGTAGCGAATTAGGCCCACTTCTATACTTAATTTACATCAATGATTTACTTAAACCATCCAATGGTATTATTTGGGCGATGACAGCACTATTAAATTTTTAGGCTGTTAATCCATAATTAAATTAACTACTATACCCTAATAACTAGCTTCTAGCGCTAAAAACATTCTTGTGGACTACCACAAAGGCTAGACAAAGATAGCAATTGAAAATGTAGCGCTTATACAGAAACGGTCAGCAATAAACTGAATCATTATAATCAAAATGCGTTTTGCTGTTTACCATGGCTACTTACGTAGCGTCCACACTGTGATATGGCATCATATTTTGGAGTAATCCCACAGGTAAAGAGGTTATGCTCAGAGCACAAAACTTTGTGTGAGAGCAAAACATCATATTTTTTAAGCAATTTATTACAACTACTAGGCGCGGAGAGGGTATCCACCCGTTTGTTGTCGATATACCTAACATTCGCACTAAGGTTTCGCTTCTCCCTTCATAATGCGGACGCTAAGGTATGGAACTCCCACCGGCATCGGTGTTCCTTGAATCTTATAATCATGGGATTTTCAAATATAGGATGAATAGGCATTTACTGGAATCGGGTACTTAATTTTCGACTACAACGTCCATCATTTACAATCAGGAGAGATGGAGGAAGACCAGGATTCTGTTTAAACTCGTCTCAAGTCCTCCACAAAAATACAATACAATATAAATTTACAAAACTAATATTTTTGTACAAAGCAACTTGGATCAGCTAGCCGCCAAAACGCCGCTGATGCATAAAAGCTTTTTTGTAAGTACACCTAAAAGTAAGGTCTCTCTCGCCGCACAGACGGACCACTCGCAACAGCCACAAAACGACCCGCCCGGCCCAGCGAGCTGTGGACTGCATTTTATATGAACTCGCGTCACACGTTTGTCGCCAGTGGGTGCTCGCGACATAGTCGTGTGGTTTCAAGTGGCGTCGTTTTGTTTTGAGAAGCCCGTGTGCGGGCAAAGCAAAACGCCATTGTACAAACTTTTAAGTATAAACTGCTTAATTTACTAATTAGCAAATAAATGCTATTATAATAATAATGATTTATCAAACGACACATTGACTTAGTTTTTTGTTTTTCACTATTTCTATTATAATTTTTCCTTAGCCCTTTGACAGTTTCATCTACTGCGTAAAATGTTGATGTACCTACTTATTTCGTCTTTCATTATTAGGATTAATGATGGCTTTTTCTATATTTAATGAAATATTATTTGTCTAATTATTGGCAGAAATACTTAGTAGAAATAATTATCAGTATGATTGGTGTAAATGTCCGAAATATTTATATTATATTTATACACCTTAAGTAGATAAACGCCTAAATTATAACGGGGGGCATAGGTAAAAGAATATAACTTATTGAAAGTCAACATGTTATAAAACTACATCGCGTTATAAGGTGTAATGACTAGCGAGATAACGCGACTTCTCCGACTCTCAACTCCATAGGCAACAACACACCTTTTAAGTATCGTAAATATATTGCGATGTTAAAGTTAAATTAATCCTCAGCTACTATAATCGAGACACTTTAAGGCCGAGCTGGTAAATCGCCAAAACCGCTCGCTTCTGTAGAACAAAAGTAGACTGTATGACCGCGGTGTAACAGTGTGGCGTAAGGTATTATGCTGTGGAAATTACTAAAGTAAACTAGTCTCGTGATGTCCGCGTCGTCGGTTAAAAGACGTGTCCTTTCAATAGCAAACACTCTTTCTTCCATTTAAGAGCTATGTTCGGTGGAGTTATGACCATGTCTCTCTACTTTCAACCAAACACTGCAGAACCGAAATTTTCAGGCAACTTATCGATATGTGGGTGGACCGCATTTCAGTCCTTTGTCTAATGAATACTAAGTACTTTATACCATAAGCTACAATACTTCGCTTTTATCAAAATAGTCTAGCTATTTGCTTGGTCTTTAGGTATTTAAATATTATGCATTTATTTTTTCTCATTAATTGATGTCAAACATTTAACCACCCTATACTATTAATTTTCCCAACCAACAATAATCAACCACCTTCATATTCGTCAAAAGGTTTCTACCGCCTCTTAACTTTAAATAACAAATAAGTGTCGTTAGCGAATATTATTAAATTGGGTAAATCGTTAATTTAAACCAGAAATAGGAAAAGTCGAGAGTTGAGCCCTGTGGAACACCTATGAAAGATTATGGCGACCAGCGATGTGAACCCTCTGAACTCGATTACACAAGTGTACGATTTCATGAAAAAAGGGCTATAGTGGTGTAATTTCCTGACATGATGGAAGTCGTACCTACGCAACCGAAGTCTAAACGCACTGACAGAAAAGTGACAGACTGAAATGACATGAAAATTGTAGATAAGTTTTGTGAACTTGGCTTCTCCAAGAATGGCTATATTTTCGAAAAACAATGGAAGTTGGATGAATCCATTTTGTACGATTAGCAGGGCGAGCGCAACTTATACGAGGTGATAGCCCTCAGCCAAACACTCAATAAACATAAAATAAATTTTGTTTTTTCGTAGCACACCTTGACAGATTGAGAAAATTAGCGTCATATGGTTTGTCCGAAGTTACGTGGCCATCTCGACGACGATACATAATTATATGCGCAAATTCCTTTATTCCACAGGCTCTATGGCGTGCCCGAGACTCTCACTCAAGTTGTGCTAGCCCTGCTGAAACAACTAAAATTTATCCAGGTGTTTTTGTTCAGGTGATAAAATAAGAAATATCACCGACATAAAACGTGAAAACTTGTAAAGGTAACTATATAACTAATATTATAATGGGAAAGTTTGGATGTTTGTTTATTTGTTTGTTGCTTAATCACGGCGAAACGGATTAACGGATTAGGATGAAATTTGGTATATAGGTAGAATATACTCTGGATTAAGACAGAATATTTTTTATCCGATAAAGTGAGTAGATAAAGAAATTAAACATATTATTATCCGCGATAAACTCCACGCAGGCAAAGCCGCCGGCGAAAAGCTAATACCTATATAATCTAACTATATCTAACTAATATTATAAATGCGAAAGTTTGGATATTTTTTTATTGCTCGATCACGGCGAATCGGATTAACACGTTTGGATGAAATTTGGTACATAGGTAGAATATACCCTGGATTAAGACATAGGATAGTTTTATCCCGGTAAAGTGAGTACTTCCCGCGGGATAAACAAATCCGCGAGAAACCTATTAATGCAAACCTTTCAGTTGCAGGTGCTTTTATTATTAACCCACTAATAATATAAATTTAAGTAATTAATTACTTAGGTGTATTAAAGTAATGCTAAACTATGGTTTCGCTTGGTTTTATATTTAGGTAAATGCGTAGTTCCTCTAGTTGCCCACAGTGAAATAAATATATTTTTATTCTCTAATTATTCTCCTAAGCCGACTATATATGTAAGTGAGTGAAGGCGCGCATTGTTCGTGACATGTGGACCAGATAACACATCTGTAGCGCATATTCGAACGCGCCTTTTGTTTCTAACCCACCATGTGGCTCGCGGATAGAATGCGCTGGTTTTTGTCGCATTTTTTTAGCACACGAAAAATTGGTAAAAGTATAAACACTGGCGAGTTTTGCTTCCGTCTCATGCGGATGGTCAAAAGCGGAACATTATATTTTATTATTTATTTGAGAGACAAACAGTTGCTTACATAAATTACATAAGTAGCTCATGTACTCTTAAAATATTACATTAAGTGTTAACCTATAGTCTCCTACATTACATAATCTAAGGTGCATTAGGTAAATTACATAACATAAAATAAAATCAAATGTCGAAATCTTAACTGATCGTTAGAACTGGGTTCGAAAACTATGACATTTCTTTAGAAACACATGTTTTGAATTTTGCCAAAGAATAACTAAATAACGTTGTCAAGCCTATCATTGTATGATCAAAGCGTTGTTCGCATAATTAGTACTACTTTTGGTAATGTGAAATAATGTCTTCTTACGGCAATTGCGTTCGCGTCTACGAGGCACTCGGTGAAAGATATTTTGCAGTAGTGCAGGGGCATCGAAGTTATATATATATATATATAACATCGATGTCCGTATATATGTGTATATACGCAGGTGCCCATCTAGCTACTTCATTCATCAGTTAATGTCTAGCCTCAAATCTCTAAATAGTAAAAAACAAAGTCTGTTTGTGTACTTAGCTGTTCTACACCACGCAAAGGATTTTCACTATCATTTAGAGAATTTATTCCGGAAGGAATATATGTATAATACAAGTGATAGTTTACATTTTATTTAGAGATCCACGCGTACGAAGTCGCGGGCGGGAAACTGGTAGGTAAATAATTTAAGATGATCTAAAATTGGCGATCAATGTCAATTGGCGATTAATTAAATTACGAAACTTTCACGGACTTCCCGTCTTTAATTTCAATGACGTGTGAATAAAATTCGTAGCTACCTATCAATGTAGTGTTTAATGTGAGTGCGCAATGCGCCGTCAGCGCCGCCGGGGCACGTGGTTATTGAAGAGTTGCCAACTCGCCTAAACCCACTAGTCTATTCAGTATCGCTTGGCTTGAATATTCTATTCGATAAGACTTACGTCATCGCGCTCGCACTGACACGACTCGAAGAGCACGGAGTGAGATTTATCGAATAGACTCTTGTGCGCGAGTAATATGGAATAGGAGGGCTTACCCGACACCGCTTCCTGTTTACCGCGCCGTCTGTCGCGGGCATTGCGCCTCAACTTGGAATTATCAAATTCTTTTTTTATTTAACTAGATAAGTACATACATCATGATTGCCAAAGAAAATTAAAAGTATACGTAACAATAATAAGAGCTGATAACATTACAAGGAACACCTTTCCTTTCCACCGCCAAGTGCTTTAGACACTTCGCGACTTCTTCAAAATTATATTCCTATTTATCATTTGGATACGGTTTCGTACGATCTATAAATACATATTAACTAATCGTATTGTATCGTATATACCCAGACAAACATAATGTGCTGAAGTTAGACAATAGCCCCTTAGTCCGTCAATGGACGCAGTTGCACTGCTTCCTGATAAAGCGCGTCGGCCAAATGAAGTTGGTTGCAACCTTGTACGTAGAATCCTCCTTTAGATAGGTATAGATACTCTAGGACATTCTGCCTTATCGGGAGTAGTAAATAGTTAAAGCTTAACTCGATAACTTACTTTATTTACATACTTACACAGAAAAATCTATATCAAAATCTGAGATTCCTCGAAGGTCGATGATAAAGTTCTAGCAATGTAATCGAAGCCATAGAATCATCAGTAAAAGCCGTTTAAGTGAGTAAAAAGTGTACAAAAAGAAATCGATTTAGGATTTAGAAGCACAGTAGGTATCCTTAACACGTTGTACACAGCGGGAGACGACACGACGTCGTTATTACGTCGTGACTTTAGTTATAATACGAGAGAATTGTTCCATACATTACAACTATTTACGTAGGATACTGAGTTAACTACTTAGTGTAAATTGTGGTACGTAAATGGAAGTTACTTTTATGAGGATGATAATCTCTCACGTTATCAATGTTAAAATTTGTTAGATGTAGAAAATTTGGCTATGACATAACAGACCTATCAGGGGTCTAAATAGTGATTCGAATTCGAAAATAAAAGGAGATTTCCTTTGGCCCTGCTAAAGGTATGTGTTAGATATACGACGCATAATCCTTATCTGATAGCGCTCGTAGTATCAAGTCAAATACTTCTAAAATTTAGTTCGATAGCAGGTAAAATAAATATTTACAGAGTTATAAAATTTTAAAGTAGCAAATACCCTTTAAACGTCCGTTCTAACTTATTTGACATTGCTTTAATTTCTTGGTGTATCGCATTCCTATAAATCTAGTATATTTTAGGCACAATGAATCGAGAGTTCTGCCACGTTCCGCGTATGCCATGGCCTTGATGGAAGTTCAACAAAACTGTTGACCATTTTTTGTCATTGGCGCGTCGACACACAGATAACACCATCACAGTGGGTGTTATCAGGGTCCCTATGCAAAAAAAAGAAGTGCCAACCACTTCTCGGTAATATTTCAACAATAGGTACCTTACCTATACCCAATTAATAATTTCAATAAATCTTTGATAGGATTATTTATTCGAACCCGTGTAGTCTAATTGAAAGTAGGTATATATCTTTGGATGGATGTTTAGGTACAGTGAGGCTCTTGTACCAATTTGTTAAATGCTTCATTCATTCCTTAAGTATATTTATTTAGGTAGCTCCTTATATTTTCAAGTAGGTATTATGTAATAGAACAATGAATAATTTAGCTATGGGCTGACGTTCAATCTTATACGAGGCTCTTACAAATAATAAAGGTTTTGTTGAACTCCAAATGGACCCTGAATAGAGTGCTGTGGTTCAAGAAACTTGCCCATGTGTGCTCTCTACCACACTAACGCGCGGGATAGGCTTAACGGAGGACGCAATTATGATGATTAAATGAAACTGGTTCTCCGTCGACCGTCCGCTGCCGGGATGTCGATGTGTAGAACACATTCTACGCAGCCTAGTTAACGCCATAGCTCGTCCCCTGCCTCTAATGTCAGGGACACAAGTCTGAAATTCATTTCAAAGCTTCACTGTGGACGGCAAATTGTTCAACATATCAGTTAGAACGGAGTGCAACCACTCCCAGAGGGAGCATAACCGACTCTTAATGTAAAGCAGCCGATGATTATCGATTATTCTTCGACAAAATTTAGCTAGCTCCACTCGTAAAACATGCATCAGACTGAACAGGGTCTCCATATTCGTTGGACTAAAGATTTGTACCAATCGTGTAAAACTTTTGTTTACAGTTGACATTATGGAAGATTAACTGTGAGATGTGAAAATATAGAGCGGTTGTTTCAAAGGGATATAAATACACAGTGGGGTTCCCGTCAACTACGACATACGGAACTCTACATTTTGACAGCCAATCTTTCAGTAAGACAGACGATAACTGTCTATTAGCTGAAACAGAGCAAACATCCCTGAGCGTAATGATGTAGAGTACTATCCACCATACATCTTCGTTTTAATACGATATTCCTTTACTTATCCTTATCTATCCTTGAAATTTTCTTCTTGTAGTCAGCTGTTCATACATACGTTGTACGAAGGTATAGCATATCTTTGTAGTTATTATTTGGTAAATATATATAAGGTACCTATACAGTCATGAGAAGGTCACACTACTAAGTATACCTATACGAGTAGTTAAGCACTCCCTTTCTAAAAGAAAATTCTTAAAACATTTTTTAAGGACTTTTGACATCGATGGGTTCCTTTATTAGACTTCATGCGCCCATTGTAAACCACTGGGGTGAACTTGACAAAGTTTGTCTCAGAGTAGAATAGAATGTATTCTTTAAAAATTTGTAGAATTAACTCAAAATGAGACTTAATACATTCACATGTTTGACTGGTTGTTACCTAATCATTTTAAAAGTTATTTGTCTCTACCGCTGGGCATTCAGCTGTAGAGACAAGTCATAGAAACAATACACGTGCATACAAAAGTTCAACTTAATTAAATAACAAAAAGGGGATACAAATTAACAGGCAACATTGTGCAATGGACGGACAAGTGAAATTAAAGCCTATAACAGAAAAAATAAAGTAAGTTTATGTCACAAATCAGTACCAATTTAAGCAAATGTACATATATACGAGTACGTACTACCTGCAGACAATCAATGTGACTGCAGCCGTGTCCAGCTGCTTTAATATTAGCATCACGGGCTGCGGAGTTGATTTGATTGGCGCGATGCATCCCGAACGGAAGTCGCCTCTAAAATAACAATCTACTCATTACAGAGCTCTAAGCGACCACTTCCACCCTGAGTCCCTCATCTGCATACAACTCGTTAACGTATATACCGCATATAACGTATAATATATATAATATATAACGTATAATACAGTCAAGTTTCAACTTTAGTTTAAAAACAAAATAAATGACAAAGTTTTACAACGTAACAACAAATTGTTAAGACATGAAATTATCTGAAATATTGTAAAATGTTTGCTTACACAAACTTTATGTTAACAAGTCAGCATAATTATTTTGAGAACTTACATAGTCTATAGATATTATATTTTTATTAATGAGATCTTTAATGTTATGAAACTTAATATCAATTTTTTTTTGTTCTCTTTGAATTTTCGTTGCTTTTAGTCATACATATGGCTCCCTGATTGTCCACTAAAAGATTAGCCTTTGCATCGCATTTTAAATGTTCGCTGATTCCTTTTAGGTTTACCAATTCTTGTGCCGTCATGGCTACAGCGATATATTCAGCTTCTGCTGTAGACAACGCGACGCAAGATTGTTTTTTTAGAGAACCACCTACTGGATTACTGCCATGCAATATCAAAGCTCCGCTAACGCTCTTTCGGTCAATTCTATCGCCACCCCAATCAGCGTCTGAGCATGCACGTAAATTTTTATCAGCGGATACCCTGAAAATTAATCCTTTATCCTTTGTCTGTTTTAAATACCTAAGTATGCGTTTCGCAGCTTTCCACGTTTGGGTATTTGTTTTATCCAAGTAACGACTTAGATATGAGACTGAATACGTCAAGTCAGATCGGAACGTAATTGATAAGTATAATAAGCTTCCTATTAATTCTCTATAGCGATCTTTAATATTATCTTGTTCTTTGTCTGATGTTATGTTGAAATTTATTTCCATAGGAGTTTTTATTCCGTTGCAATGTTTCATGTCGAATTTATCTAATATTTTTTCAATTAAACTCGTTTGTTTCAATGTTATCTTGTCATTTTGTCTCTCTATATCCATTCCTAGAAATTTTTTTACTTCTACAAGTCTTTAGCTTTAAATTTTTTTTAAGTTCTTTAATTACATTATCATAATTTCCAATCAGTAGTATACCATCAACATAGATAATAATCATCCAACAATCCTCTTTGTAGTATAGACAGTAGTCATATTCAGATCTTTTAAAGCAGTTTTTCTTAGCAAATTCGTCTATAGTTTCATTCCAGTCTAATGGTGATTCATCTAAACCATATAGAGCTCTTTGAAGTTTTAATATTTTATTATCAGCGTAACCTTGCGGGGCTTTAATGTAAACATCTGACCTTATTTTACCATTGAGGAATGCAGTCGGTATATCTAATTGCATTATAGGTAGATATTCATTTATTGCTTTTGATATTATCATTCTAATTGTAGGTGCTCTTGCTACAGGAGAATAGAAAATTTCCTTATTATTGTCTCTTTTCAGTTGGAACCCTCCTGCCACGAGTCTTACCTTTTTTGTGCCATCTTCTTTTTGTTTAAAGATCCATTTGGTATCTATAGCTTTTTTATTTTTAGAAATTTGCACTTCCCTCCATGTTTCTAATTTTTTTAAAGCAGTTAGCTCATTGTCTATTGCTTGTTTCCAATTTTTATCTTTAACTGTATCTTCGTACGTTCGTGGCACATTGTCTTGAGTTATTAAACAGTATGCAATGTTGCTTACATAGTCTTTTAAATATGAGGGTTTACTTATTATTCTTCCTCGTGAGCTAATTCTCTCATTTTCATTTTCTGTTCCTCTTCTTTCATCTTCTACTATACTTTCATGTTCCATGTTTTCTTCTTCTTCGTTTTCTCCGTCTACATTTTCTCTATTTTATTTTCTTCCTCCATGCCTTCTCTATTTTCTTAAATTTTTCTTTCTGTGTCATCTAGCCTATAATTTTCTTCAGTCTCTTGGTGTATAGGTAAGTTTATATTTTCCTTACTTGTTATTATTTTTACTGTATTGCTTTCGTCATTATTTTTTTCTTCTTGCTTTTTATTTACAAATACAATATCACGCCTTTCCAAAACTTTTCTATGTTCTTTATTCCACTGATTGTATCCTGTATTGGTATCATTGGTACCAATCATAATGTATTTATTACTTTTTTTATCAAGTTTTCTCAGATATGTTAAGTTTAAACGCTTCACACCCAAAGGTTTGTAAATTTTTTAAGTTAGGTTTCCGTTGAAGAGGTTTGTCAGGATCGTAGCAAGTGGAAGTCTGTGGTCTCTGCCTACCCCAACGGGAAACAGGCGTGACATTATGTATATATAATATAATAACACGTATAATAACACCACTAACCTTAAGGGTACTGCGGGATGTACTTAATACTCTGATTACCATCGCTTTTCAAGGCACCAAACGCGCACGCTGCTGAGCAGATGCATTGGCGTCGGCGATCGCCAAATTAAAATTTTTCTGCAAAAACGAACATTGGAGGAGTAAACTGTGTCAAGTATAAGGCGAGTAAGCTACTATGGTCAAGTACTCATACTCTTGAATTAATTACAGTGCAAAAGTGACCACCAGTGCAGTTTTCATTGGAACTTCTTTTATCCATTCACATCGCTTCAGGAAAAATATTTATTTGGAGAGTAATATTCTTGATGGTCTGGGTGGGCGTTGAGAACGTAGATATTTCTGGCCATTATCACGCGCCCACGCCTCGCTATTGGAAGAAAAATGTTACAAAAATATACATCGTCGCAATTTACAGTCTCTCTTATACGGGGTCAACTACTGACATTCATACCAGCTCCAATTGTCTAAAGAATATATACAGCCAAATGATGTAACATGATGAGTGCAGGTGTTTTTCATCATGACGTTCAAAACAATCAATAGCAAACATTGTGGCGGGCTTCTAAAATCAAGACAATCAAGTCAACCTTTCTCGATTCATACTCGATAACACCGACCGGATGATATATCCAGTTCGTTTCTCTGCAACTGTGTGAGTGATGATCAGACAAGCGAAAGTACGTTCTTACTCTGCCTTTAAACATAACTATTATTATCATCTATAATACAATCACACTACCATCTTTTCTTTCAAACATATCCACATTTTTTTGAGATTATGAAACTAATGATCTTGTTATATCTAATATTAATAAGAGTTTCTCCTTCATTTGGACCCCTCCGGATTACGAACCACTTCCCACGACATTCAACGTCTCCTGTTATAATAATTTAAGCATACCCTCTGTTTCGCATAATGCCGGTTATCCTAAATCGTTAATTTATACTGCATATTACACTTGGCAGCATGATGTTGTAATTGCAAAGATAAGTACTCATACAACCGTATGTTTCGCTTAATTTATCCTAAAATACAAGCACTTTACAAGTAGGTACCTACATCAGATGCTAACAATGCACATGAAACATCAAAGTCGCCTTAACAACAATGAACTCTAACTTCCTTCAGCAAAGAATGTGGAGAAAGGTACGACTAACTGAACTTTTGAGATATTTGGGATTTCACCTTGACAGGCTACAATGGCTTGGGAGAAAACACGCCTTTAGCAAATGGAACCAACTTAAATACTGACATACACCTGAGCAAATTAAAACCAGGATTGTAAGAGACAATAGAGAAAGAACTTTTAGTTATCGTGTTATGACAACGCATTTTTTCTTAGGCAAGGATGTACGAACACAAAACGTTGAGCAGGAAAAACCCTTTCCCCAAATCTGCTGACGAATAATACCTAGGTAT
The DNA here is from genome assembly GCA_949316235.1 of Oegoconia quadripuncta. NCBI lineage: Eukaryota > Metazoa > Arthropoda > Insecta > Lepidoptera > Autostichidae > Oegoconia > Oegoconia quadripuncta. The sequence continues at coordinate 30,974,182 of OX438746.1, forward strand.
CAGTGACAACATAAAAAAATGTTTTGTAACAATTTGGAAGCTAGCTGGAAGCTTCAGGTCAAGTATAGATATTTAGACATAACCAACAATATTACAATTAAAGTTACAACTATGAGGTAGGAGATTTTCACTAATACCTATGCTACTATGACCATTAAGGTTCATTATAGGATATTTTTAACTCTGTTTTATTCACTAATAAGTAATAATAACAGAGATATTAAAATGTTTACTGTATCAAAAAAAAATAAACAAGCTTCGAATAGTAACTAATTATTTCATTCGAAATATATACTTTTTATGCGCAACGGATTAGCACTTCAAGCACACCTATGTTAAGTGAAGATGTGTAAGGAAGGAAAGTAAAGTGGAAGCGTACTCACCCAGAAACTCCATCTTATTTGCGGGACTGGCTATCTCTGACAACCGAAACACAACAATGCTATTAACATTTCTGTTTGGCGGCAGACTTAGATAAGATGGTGGAGCCTAGCTAGGCGGACATTTAAAATGTCCTACCAAAAGTGAATTGGTGATACACTTTCGCAATCATATTTTGAGTGAACTATACAAACGAAAAAATATTGACTAAAAACGCGATTTTTGGTGCTCTTGCGTACTGTCCAAGAGGGTTAGCTAAAAGCTAATTGCATATTCATGCTTGTAGAAGCAGGGAAGATATTGTAAGCGTTTGTTTATCGGGAACAACACAGCAAACGGTGCATTAATCTAGCCAAAATTAGTTTAATGGTATCAAGTAGCTCATTGTAAAATGTAAAAGGCTTGATAAAAATATAAACTCCGATTGCAAGTAGCCAGCGCTTCCTAAATTTAAAGGAAAACCGGATGACAATCTGCTATGTATGTTATAAGCAAAATTATGTGCATAAAACAGTCACTTCCAACTCAGATAATTTTTTTTTTTTTTTTTTAATATCCTTTTTTTTTAAATATCCTTGGACATATACAGACAGCGCATCTAGTTCCACACTAAGCAACTAGGCTTGTGTTGTGGGTACCAAATGGTTGATACACTACACAAATACTTTTTTTTTTGTAAATAAATAATTGTATGTTTATTGTTCCGTATACATAAAAAGTTGAAGTTTGGACATCAAAAAAGTCTGCAAGCGACATTGAGTCACCTTGCATGCCCAAAGTTTGTCAAACGCTGTATTTAAACGGTATCCTTAAACTAACAAATCGAAATATGTCTCGTAGATCTTCTTTAATATTCGACCTTATCTGTAAACCTTATCGTTGTTACTGAGAACGGGGAGACAGACGTAATGGAAGATATGTGTTCCAGAGCAATACGCTCTCATGCCCGTTTCCGGTGGTTGTTTACAAAAAAAAAATGTATATATGTATAAACTCGTTGTCCAAGGCGGCTATACGAACCGACCGGTCGAGATACTTGCTACGATTAAAAATCGTTACAACTTCCGTTCGGGTCCAAGACTCGAAGCGGAGTTCCAGATAAAAAAGATAAATAAGAAAAATAACATAAAGATCGATACGGCGGAACGGCGCTACCTGTTTTTTCACTGTACTGTGAGCTGCCGGCCAGAGTTATGTTGTAAAAGCTTACAAAGTTATCGCAAGACATATACGGGTATTATGGTGATATAACTTTAGACCAATAAGTATGAATTTTCAAAACTGTTTAACAACACCAAGTTAACGTATTGATGCATTACAAAATCGAACTTGGAAGCATGGTGAAAGTATTGTGATCAAATACTTACCATATTGGTCCGATGTTGTTGCATCAAACAAAATAAGCAGATTTATAGCTGCGACCGGCTTTCAAATAACGGCAGGCTGTTGCAGGCTGGTGAGAAACGCTTACTTTTTGTGTTCGTTCAGTCTCCCATTATCACAGAGTAATCGACCATTAGGTACTTAAGTTAATTAAAACGTTTAATTTTTCAATTAAAATAACTTTTGTAATGAATTGGCGATTCTTTAAAAAGATTTATAATACTAAATGATGGCGCCTTCGTAGTCAGAGCAAATTAGCATCACATGATGTCATGTATCCGGCTGCATCAACAAGAGGGGCTATAAATCGAACGGGTTAGATATTTTACTTTACTGCAACCGGTAATGGAAGATATCAGATTAATAAAAGATGTCGATGAGACCAGACGAGATGCACAGCAATTTCACGAGTGCTGGCTGCGCCATCGTGATAATTAAGTGTTCGAACGTGGTGCGTTAGTGTGCGTGCGGCGCTGACTCGACGCGGTGCGGAGCAGGCATATCAAGTCTGGTAACTATGCGGCGTAACTCCGGTAGCGGCGCAACAGGTCTGCGGTAGGGGCGCGGGCGCAGGAGCGGGGCGGTAGGAAATCCTTTGCGTACGCACGCACACACTCGGAATTGAGCAAGTGTGCGCCATCCGGTTTTCTTTGCTTGTAGTGCTGTTCAGACAAGGTTCATCTGTAGTGGTGTCTGTAGAGTCGATCGATCAATGAGCTCGACATCGAGTCGAACTCTTGCCCGCATGCAACTCATTGATTAACGCTATGAACGTGGAATTGTTTATTCATTCATGATGAATATTATTATTTCAAATCCAAGTTTTTGTTGTCCTTATTCAACAAGTTAAATTTTAAAACACCTTGAATTGATCTATGTGGGTAGAGAACAAAATGAGCGCTTGCGCGTGTCTCACTTTATGTATGACACTCGACTACATTCAACTTCTTCAAACTGTTTTAATTTGCCTTTCCTTACACATTTAATAACATAGGTAGGTACATACAGAGACAATCATTTCTAATCATTTTCTAATGTTATTCTCTTGTTGATTATTTTCATCGATATATTCCGTTACGTCGTATTTCATCACTATCTAGAAAGAAGCAAAAGTTCTACAATAATTATTTATGTACCTACACAAACTATATTGCTCTAGTACGTACTGTAAAGATTGGAATATCGTCGCGTTGGACCACTTGGACCGTCTACAGCATATAATATCATTGGTCTACAGAGTAGCATTGGCAACGCGATGGTAATCAAATATGGAAAAAGTACCATCCGTTCTTTGTTTTATATGTGTAAATAGATTAGACAAAATGAATGTAGTTAATCGATTTTTAAATAAAACTTGAAGATCTACTAGGTAGAAGTATAACAATATAACAAAAATATAAAGAAGATAGTACTTGCATAAAGTAGGTCAATCACAACATCTATCGCCTAGATGTTCGAAGAATAATGGTAATGAAAAAATGTTATTTTCAGTCATTTAAGAGCAAAGAATTTATTTATTATACATATATCTAGATATAATTAAAGATTTACAAAGAAATCAAAAATCTCAACAATCTTTACTAGGTATATGGAGAAATATTTCGTAATAAAATAGTTGTTATGATAAAACTTACTTGTACGAAATGGATGGGTCTTGTCAACAAAAGATGAAGCGTTTAGGTTTTATAATAGTCGTTAAATACGTAAAAAGAATGGATACGATTCCATTTTTTGACCAACAAGTACCTACTAAACTAAATTATGAAAATATTTTGTAAAGAATACTCTGTACATGAATATTTGTCATTAAGCTCGAGCCACTGATTTATAAAAGTACCTACCTGCAAACAAAGCAGCTGAACCTCGGAAGAAACACAACAAGTACAAAGAAGTATTGTATCCTTGGGTTGATTTAATATCTACTTATCAAACTTGAGAATCATTTCCAAAATAGACTTCAAAATTTACAAGTACTAGTTTTGTAATAAGTAGGTAGGTAGGTTCTTTAAAAAGATAGTCAAGTGAAACTATAAACTATACTCTATAAACTCGTGCCATGTCGTTGGGTGCCTAATATCACCATCGACAAACTTTTTAAACTAAATGAAATAGGTATGTGTATGTATTTAGTTACCTATACGTAGACGATGTATTAACAGAAACCGTAAAATTGAGTTTGTTATTTAAATAAGTCCACAAACCATTAAAAAATTGATTTTCAGATTTTTTTTCCGTTAGTTGTGGTAGGTATGAGGCATATTTCATGTCAAATTTCAAGATTCTGGATCAACAGAAAGTACGAATATACGATATTTGAAAGGCTCACTACATCTTTGTGTAGGGTTGAGTTAGAAAGTTAACTTTTCCGAAGATACGGACAACAAAGTGATTCTTAAGGGCTCCGTGTTTACCTTTTGAGGTACGAAAAAGATAAGTATTTCTCTGATAATATAAAATGTACTGCTTTCCTTCGACCGCGTGGATCTCGAAACGAATTACTATTACTTGTATTAACCTTCCCGAAGAAATTCTCTAAGTATAGTGATGAGCGTATCAAAATCCGTTGCGAACAACTAAGTGCACCACCAAGAGACACGGATAGCGCATTTGTATTATACTTTTTAGAGATATATTTATGGGATGGGATACATCCAATAAATGGTGTAGTGAGTTTGCTTGCTGACGTCTGAATATAGGGGTAGCCAACAGCTGAAATTTAACATAAAATATGCGTGTGTTCTGTGGAATAAGTAGTTGAAATATGATTTATTTTTTAACTATACCGAAGAAAATTATATCGATGCAGCTTATAAATTGCTGGTGCTCTTTTGCAAAATAGAGATATTTTTTATTCAACCCTTGCCCAAAGTAAAATAACATAGGACATTATATTGTGATAGAAATACTACAAATAAAGAAATATAAGTGACAGTTTTGTTTCGATACAAAGAAACTTCGAGAAAAGCGTACAACGGTAAGCTTTTCTCCATAGCGAGTAACGATGTAACTACGAGTATATTCTAAAAAGCTCTGAAGAACACTCCCCTATGTATCGCCGGAGAAGACTCACAGAGAGCCAATGTCCCTCCTAAAAGGGGCTATTCAAAGGGTCTGTAAGTTTCGCAGTCTGTATTTGATGGAGTCTAGTGGAACATAAACTGAGGGATTCCAAACTATCCGTGAGTTTTTGAACCTTTACCGGTTGAATGCGCGCGAAACTACAAATTCACGAAGGTATACAAAAGCGAAAAGGTATATAAAATCTGTAGCTCCTGACTTGGAGGGTTACATTTTTGTCTTATAAGAGATAAAGCCGTTGAACATCTAAAATTGGTACATTTACATGGTACAACAATTACGTGTAACCTACTAATTTAGATCATAAGTTTCTCGGAGACAAGTATTTCAGTATTTCCCAGTATCAAGAGTAAGGTTCGATTTCGGCAAAATAGCCAATGATAGTAAAAATTCCCTTTAGTGAAAGAAAATTATCAATATACACACGAAAGAACTGCAACATACATGTTTAAAAAAATAGAATTTGCACAACCCATATTTTGGCTGATTTTGCAAGGAGAATTCGCTTAGTATAGTTACTCTCCTCGCAAACGAAATCGCGGGTGAATAACTAGCTATAGAAGCGAAAATAAATCGGTCAAGAGTTACTAAACAAGTTTGTTTAATATAACACAAATAATAAAACAATACCAAGTTTCTTGAAAAGCTAATAGTGTATTTAGAACGTGGATGTGTAACATTAATTTAACCACAATAGAAATTTGTACATTTAAATACGTAATCGCAGACACAAGTTAATATTCTACATATTATGGCACTACTGACAAATTACAAGGTTTAGTTTTGCGGTAACGCTACTAAAGTGACAGACTCGATAAGACGTTTATTTAAACACAATTTTGGTGCGATAACACTTTGTTTACTATATGTTAAACTCGTTATCATGCTTGCTTACCCTTATGCCCAAAATCCAATAAAAATCCGCTAAGTACTTACCTACCTACTCCAAAGCGAATGGTATATTTTAAAACTTATTATATTTTATGTAGGTAAATCTATACTGTAACACATAATTATGACACAAGAAACTGATTATTTAGAAATAAAAGTAGTATTACAATGTAAGGAGCAATTTTGGAACTTATTCTTAACCTACCTTACGAAACCAATCGAACCAACTCGTTCCTCAAATGTGACATAATGAGGGCACGCAGTCTGTATGGCTATTATGATCGATTTGGTGAAACTTAATTTTTAAATTACTACAAGTTTTACCGTACCAGTCTCTCCGATGAAGGAAAGCAGTTATTGCGAAGACAGAACGTCCAAATTCGGCCAATGACACTCATAACATGTGTCACGACACGAAGTGTGGTAGGTGTTAAGAGAGCGCAGGTGTGGGATGGGAAGTTGTGGTGGGCTCGGAATTTGCGACGACGTGAGACGCGTGCACGGACGCAGGCTGCGCGTGGGCAGCGGCTGGCCCGTTCGCCCACGGCGCCGCACCTAGCCGGGTCGCCGCCGAAGGCGTAAATCACTACACCTCCGTGTAAGATTGCCAGTTACCTGCCGCCAGTCACCAGTTGTCGAATTCAGAACTCTACCAGCATAACTCTGTCAATTGCATAGATTTATTACTAAGGATACCTACATAACACCTCTTGGCTGATCGGTTAAAATAGACCTATTAGAGCATGGCATATTGAAACAATCATCTAATTGTAGATAATGTTCCGTATTATTGTATATTTAAATTTCAGAATCTTACGTATTGGAGACTGGAACTCCTTAACAGTTGATAGCGAAATTGCCTTGATTAGGTTACTGCACAGATATTTATGCGAGTTACATATCAGGTCGTGTATGATGTGATAGGGACGATAATTGGTCTGATATACAATCCGAAGATAGAAAACCCTACACGAAGTCAGTTGTTTTAAAAATTTTTGGTGATACAATTGGTTAACTTTGTTTTGACACAAAATACATTTTTTCCAATATTCAACCCGTCTTGACGCATCGGCATGATTTTCAAACTTTGACTGATTTGACGAAGAAATTGGGGTGTAGTGGTGACTTATATTGATGAAACCGAACCAACCGAAACGACAAGACCGAACAGACTTTAGCATCGTGTTCTTAGGCATTAAAGTAAATCTAGAGTTTTATTCATTAGACCTAAATAGGTTATAGACTAAATATCAGAAATACCGATTAGGGAAAAAATCCTTCCGACGAAAAATGCGTTCGAGGCACCCATCCACCAAATCAAATGAAGAATTGAAACTACTTTTTATTTTATTTAGAAACTGGCTTGCGAACTCTACATTCTGGAGGTACCCTCCTGAATGTGGATCTTACATTAATTTATCAAAGTCGAGTTCAAGCCCCAACTTCTGAAAATCACCTTTGAAATTTTGTAAGAACTGATAAAACAGAGTCTAATGGCCAATATGTAATATGTATGGTTCCGTCATCTGAATGCCAGTCATTTGATTTCGATTTTAGTTTTTGAATGGACGAATCTATATATTATGAAGTATAGGAAAAGTAAATATGGCTGACCCGAGGATAACCGAATTAAGTATAATTCACAGGTACTCTGTGAGTAGGTGCTTAATTCTTTTTCAAAATGTGACACATATGGTAATTATCTTACAAATTATAAAAATCTGTTATCGAAGAGGGAACTACGTGGTTAAATAGAACCTACGACGCATCACCAACTAAATCTTGAAATTCATTGGGGATGCGCTGAAATTGTCACTGCCAACCCAACATCTGCCAACCAACATGATTGTGGTAGCTTCTTGCGTTCACTAGTCAAGGGAGTCGTGTATATACGTAATAACCATCACTGCACGATGTGGCGAGCAGTGGAGTGGCACGGAGGGCCGGCGGCGGCGCGGGCGCGGGCGGATGGACGGCCTCACAGAAGGTCGACCGCCTGCCCGCACCGCCCGCACCTCTCCTACACGTCCTCATCCAACCGCTACGTGGAATTTATGTAATTGCCAACAATTAAACAAGAAAATGTTCGAACATCTTCCATCTTTGCCTACAACCAAATAGGAATCGCTTAAAATTCATCATCATATTTTATCTAGAGTAATTTGTAAAGGCAATAGAATGTTTTATCGTCCCATTTACACGTTCAACAAATATTCGCTGCTACACACATCCGCCGGCCGCTTTGCTTGGTAAATAGCCACATGGGTTTGGTACAGCTAATAGCTCTAAGGTCACCAGTTATGAGTGTGTGTTATGCATGAATGGACCGAGAGCAGCGCGATATCCATTCAATGAGATCCTTCATACTAGCATAGTTCTTGCGTAATACTCGTTTATTGAACAACTAATTTAAAATATTGTAATAACCAAGTGCCTACCTACTTGTGCGTCGATTATCTGTTCGTTACATAAGCTCGTACGTACGGAGTACGTAGTCGTCTCTACATACATACAATCGTAAAGACCTCAAGATACACGTAAGCACGTAAGTGTGGAGTAGTGTAAGCATTACTTCAATAAAATTTTATGAATTCCAAAAAGGAAAATGCCATGATTTTCACATTATTATTACAACTTTAACAGCACGCCTCCGTGGCTCAATGTAAACAACATTGGGTTTACGATTCGGAGGTCGCGGGTTCGATCCCCAGCGGGGTACCTACATGTTTAAGGCCTCGATTTGGTTGGTGGTAGGGCATTTTAAATGTCCGCCTGGCTAGCTACCACCATCTTATCTAAATCTGCCGCCAAGCTGCAATGTTAACAGCATTGTTGTGTTCCGGTTGTCAGAGATAAGATAGCCAGTCCCCCAAATTTGTGGGGGTTTCCGGGTCAGTACGCTTCCACCTTCGACCTCATCTTCACTTAACATCAGGTGTGATTGAGGTCAAGTACAAAAACCCGTGGTGTTAAAGTTTGAGTGTGTTAAAGTGGTTGCAAAAGGTAGCATTCGATTCTGTCCACGAAACCAACGGTTGCGGGTTTGAATCCCATGAGGGGTAAATGTTTGTGTGATGGATACGAACATTTATTCCCGACTCATGGATGTTTATATAAATATTTATGTATGTTTATCCGTTATCTAATACCCATACTACTTACATGCTTTGCTTAGATTGGGCTTAGATGATTGATGTAAGTGTTCGAAATATTTATGTTATTATTATATTTATCATACATTATGATGGTGACGAATAATCAATAGCTAAATATCTACATAAATTATTAAATTTTAGACAGACCTAGTCAATATTAGGACCTGTCCTACTTAGTTCAATTGCTGATTGTTCCTAAATAGTTATGTACGTGTATAGTTTCTTAAAGAATACGGAGCACATATTAATATGTGGTCAACACACGGATCGGTTCAAACGTTCTCATTCAAGTTTCCTTTATCTGTGGCAAACATCCGGTATTATTTTTCAACGCGTCCGCGCCGTTAGTACTCCACTATAGTTATCAGACGATTTAGGTATACACAATACGATAGTTTTAGACAAACAACTCTCTTTAATGAACCGTTTATCAGTCGGCTCTCCAAACTCGCAAAAGATAACTAATGTTCGAATCGACTATGTATTTACTGCTATTAAGTAACTTAACTAGACAAAAGTTACTATTATAATATTAAATACATGAAGCCTTATATTTTTACTGAACAAAGGGAGGGCGGTGTTTTTCGCGCGTACCCATCTATTAAGATGTATGAATGTGGGATCCTTTAATACCTCCTAGCACCCAAACCGACCGACTGTATTTTAATTAATGAGGTAAACCACAGTCCAAGTGTCCAAGTGAAGTAAACCACAGAGGCCGTAACAGTTAAAGTTTGTCAATATGAAAAAAAAAATGTTGTAGAACTATATGCGCATCATAGGATATGTGGAGAGCTCCTAAATCTCACGGGCGATCATTTTAGGTGGCTTCATACACAATCGGATTTTTAATTAGGTTTATATTTTCAAATTAAAGTAAAACTAATAATCTATGGGGATGACTATTTTCAGCAGTTGACGTCCTGTGGCTGATATGATGATGATGAAAACATAAGTGGTAAATTACAAATTGTCGTATGCGCCATTTCTGATAAGAGCATTTGATTGGAGAAGGAAGTATAAAGAATAACACATTATTTTGAGGAAACCATATCGACTAGGAAAGATTTTTGTAACTTTATCTCTGACTAAGCAGACATGACGTAAATTTACAAAATCAGTATCAAAAGTTTGTAAAAATCCTATGTATGTCAAACGTCAAATGCGAGTCTCTTTCCTGCAATATGTCAGGAAAAAAATGTATAATTAAGTGTGTTGCTGTTTGTACCTACTAAATAGTTTGTCGAACCTATACATGTCATGTACCATCTAATTTTATTGAAGTCCAAGAATTGTGTTACAAAATAGCTGGAATCGTTAAAGCTACACGAATGCAAGCAATAGCGGATGGAAAGTGCGGGCGGAGGCGGCGGCTTCCGCTTCGTCCGACTCGAGCCGCCTCCAGAATAACAAACGAAACCTGATTACTATCGAGTGGGCCACAACTTATAACGTCGACAGTACTTCGAGAACACTTATTTAAGTTATAATTATAGGATTAACATATATTAGTATTGGAGTTCTCGACTATACTGTAATAGTTATTAAAAACACTGTATTTTCGTCAATTGTACCACCTACTGTAGAGAAACAAAAATTACACTGTAATTTAACCGATGCACCTTATTCTTTGAAATCAAGTGAATAAATTATTGAAATAATCGTTAAAAAGAAATCTCTTGAGTCTTGAGCAGTCTATATGGGATCATCGCGTTTTTTGACCTACACAAATTATGTATTATATTTTGAACACATGTTTACGAATGAAGCCGATACTTTGTCGGATTCCTGTTAATTATTTTGACCATTATTATATTTTAATGGTTTTTAAGCACTGTCATCACTATTTTTCTTAGAGATTTTCTACACATTTTCTGTAAGTAACATGGAAACACTGTAGTTACGGTTTTAAAATTGAGGCCACTGATTTTAGTGTGAACTTTAGCTTGTTATAAACTATTTTACATAATCACAACATGGAACCGAAATACAAAGAAAATAAGATTATTGTCCTATGTACGTACTGTACCATGAAAATGGATTTCTCAATAAAGCCATTGTAAGAGCTTCCATAATGGTATCTATAACGTTCCTTGAAATGGAACCATACATCGACTTGATTGGGAAGGCAAAGGTGTCGTATCACTATACCTATTTAGGCCACCCATTGTCACTTCCATTGTTCCTTCATCACTGGCATCGTATTTCGTAACAACTCATGAATTCAATCAGCTCGTGATTGCTGGAACTAGCAGACTAATATACATAAACAAAGGACATACAATGATTAATAACAGTATTTGGGTACTAAAATTGTTAGGTATAGTAGATAGACACAAAGGAACCCACTACTGTCGTAATTTTTTGTCAGCGGAAATAGAAAACCGTTACAGAGATTTTGTATCCATAAAAAGAGTACGCTTGCATCTGCTTCCCCAGGAACTTTTTTCTTATAGAACACTACAGGATTTTGTTTAACGAGATGTAAACTTCATCTTAAACTATGAGATTGGGATGAGTTCGCAAGGCAGTACTGCCATTTTTAATATAATTAACCTAAGAAATAAACTTCAAACGATGTGCAGCTGTGTATGCCATGTGTATTTCAACAATAGAATTTAAGGCAAATGAACAAACTCAGGTAGAGAAAGATTTTTTTGGTGAGATACAGTCATTCTTTCGATCCACCCATTCACGGTTGCAATGGCCGCTGGGTTCTTTGTTCTTGCTCTGTGAATAATTTAATTCACAGACATTTGCATTGAGTTTTGGTGTTTCATTCATTTTTAGATTAACACGTTGGCGGACACTGAACGCCTATAGACGTAATAACAATAAAACATCTATTGTGTCTGGTTCAACCAAAATCTTCCTTTCAATAAATTTAAAGATACTATAAAACAGAAATTTATTAAGAAAGCATATTATAAAATATCAGATTATTTAGATGATAAATAAATATATGTGGGGCCTCTTATTTCTTACATTTTAATTTAATTTCTACATTGTCCAGAGCCACGCCAGAGCAAAAAAAAAATTGATGGCCTTTGGAAATGCCCATACTTTCTTTGGTGGCAGCAACTACTTACTCTGCAGGGGGGGGACGACTGAAAATCAGCAACACTGCTGCGTCCCTACCCATTCATCACAATACTGTGGTTCTCGATTCCATGTATGCTTGTGTTTTCTTTTTTGTGATGAATAAATACCTTTTATTTATTTATTATTAAGAAATCAGTTTTATATTGAGTAAAAGAAGTACTAATTAAGCATATTATCAACTTCAGTAATACAATAACAAACTACATTTAATTTTGCAGTCAGTTTATGCAAAAGCAGTGTGTGAAAGAAACATAAAAATAATAATACAATATTTTGTAAGAATATTCAAATAGTTGGGAAAGATTTTATTGCTGCGACCGAGGCGAACGAGTTAATAATGTTCTTCATTAGGTTTTACCCTGAAGATTAAAATCTGCTGAGTCGACTTTATCGTTACACCAAGTTACGTTCTAGTAAAAAAAATATTTCAAAAACCTTATGAATTGGGCCTAGATTTGACTACGCTGGGGAGTGGAACACAATACGGTTATTGTAAGTAGCTCAGACTATAATCAAAATCTAGGAGTTCGATATGATATCCTTAGTGATATTTAATAATACCTTGAAGAAATCTAATAGCAACTTTACCATTTTGTAACCTTTCTATATCTCTAAATATATACAAACAGTAGTAGTAGTTAGAAACACCAATTTTATAATAATAGGCTCTATTTAGTTCGGTACTGATTATACTCCTATTTTATATTTCAAGTTGGCTTTCGTTTTTGACGCCAAATTCGCTTTGGTTTTGGCTTTGGTTAATTGGGATACTGGGAAAATGGCAACATTCTTTTAAAAAAGATCTCTTCTATCAAAATAATTCTTCGCGTTCGACAACTAACTTGTTTTATTTTACAATCAAAGAATAATTGTTTGGTACCATTGATACTTAAGACTAGAATTAAGTCTCGCCTTTAAAAAAATGAATAAAAATTAGGTTATGCATTATTATTCACCGCGGCCTTAAATTCAAATAAAACATATTAAGAAAATCTTTTGCACCCCTACAAAGACTTTTATAGAAAGTTCACACTTTTTGGGCTGTAGATAGCCCAATAAACCTGAAAAAGCCTCTAATTATAATAATAATAAAGTCTCTAATTTTAAATGTCATGTTTTTAGATGGCGACTAAATTTCGCTAATAATATGTTTTAGATGGCTTACTGGAATGGGTTTTGATCTCTAAAACCTAAATTGAATTGATATAGAGAAAACTTCAAATTTTAGAAACGTCAAAATTTTTGCGATGCGATGTAGAAAAGGAAATTGGTTTAGAGTACTCTAAATTTAAGTTTTAGAGGCCGCTGCAGAATCGCGACCACTGTCCATAAATTGCATATTTTTCTTCCGTTGTAAGTCCATCAAGCATCTCTGTTAGATGCTGAATGTTTAGTAGTGTAGGACAAGAGCAATATTTAGAAGTAGGTGGACGGAGGAATACACTGCTCACATCAGTGGGATTGGTTGTCGTTTATAGCGTGAGCGTGACATGACAGCAGTCGATGTATGGCGTAGCGTTATCGCTGGTCCTTGACACAGAGACGCGCCGCGTAGGTACACAACGCGCTTATTGTCGCTGCAACCTTGCGAAAATTACCGCGCCCGCGATAACAGATGCCGTCGTCGTCGTTGCCGCGCCTCTCGAGCTTCCACAACGCGCATGCCAAAACATATTAGGATTAGGTATGTTGTAGTAATGAATGGAAACGTATCTATGAATTACCTACTTCAACGCTAAGCCGAAACAAAAAATATAAACGAGTCGATGGTTAACCGGACGATCTGTTGTACAACGAAAGTAAGTTATCATGAAACCATGCAGCTAAAGTAAAATGTGAAACAGAAACAGCAAAAGATACGACTTTTAGTTAAATGCAACTGCATGGCCGTTGCAGGACGAAAGTGGGCGGCATCCCGGTGGCGCGACTCTCGCTAACCGGAAACCCAATTCCCGGATGCGGCTGCGCGGGGGGATCTCGCCGGAAGTTTGGTAAACGAGTACATCCGCTGCCGCCGCCCGCGCCGCAAAATTTGGCACCGCGAGCGCTCGCAGCCCGCTTCCGGCCTCCGCCCCCCGGACCCCTAATACCGCTCGCCCGCGAAAATAGCGGCCAACCGCTCCGTGTACGCAGTTCATTCAGTATGGCCGCCTTCCATTCATAAAAAGGCGAAGCGCGGGCGGCATGAGGTGCGGCGGAGGGAGCGCTGCCTCTCCCGCCGACCCGCACCCGCGGCCGACGCCAGTGCGGAATGTGCCAACGAACGGAACGGTCGTTTCGTCGGAGCGTAGCGCTAGCGCTCCCGGTTTTCCATTAAAATGTGTATAAGAATAAGTGCAGTGAATCCGCACGAGTTCGGAACGGTTACGAAAATCGCCGTCGTCGAGATTAGGAGTAGAAATCAACGAAGAACTTCAGCGAGGAAGTGAGTAGCGGCCATATTGCAGTGATAACCGCGCGGCGGGCGGACGAGAATCGAGGCCGGTGCGTGGGCCGCCCCCCGCCCGCACCAGGTGCCGCTCCGGACCGCGCCGGTCTTATGAACCCTCCCGTGGATTTGCGCGACCGAAATTCGGTGGTTCTGCCGTATTTTTGTGTGTCAGTGAATCTTCCGGCGCGGTTTCGGTGCGGTACTGTCGGCCGCCCGAATGCCTAAAAGGAGTGTTGTGTGTGGGGCCGGTTGGCCCGAGTGCCCTTGTGTAGCGATGTGTGTAGGAGAAGTGTGACCGTGGAACGTCTGCTTCGTAAGTACATGCCATCCTGACGTGGGACATCCCGCCCACCGGATTAGAATCATCAGTTTACGTACTCGTACCTACTACACGGGATTACACTCGTGACGGCTTAGTAGGTACTTATGGTGATTTCTTTTGCGTTTACGTCAAGAAACTTACGTAGGTATTTACTCGTTAGGATCGCGAAGAAATCGAGCCAACGTAACATGAATGACAAGGAGCGTCGCTCTCCTCGCCTCGCCGCCTGGCCGCTTGGCGCCCAGCACACGTGTACCTATAACCGCGCTCACACGCAGACGGTTCTCTGAAACTACTTAACGAGTTAATAATAATGCTTCCATTTATTGTACGCTATAATTCTATTAAAAATTTGTCTAGTATCTGATCTACATTAACATTCAATTAAAACATCGGATAGTTGGATACTTTGTTGAATGAGCTAAGGTCGTTGCGAGCAACAACTCCATTAAGTTTCTCGTTCTGATAGGTACAGTTCAGCAACGTAATTACTGTCTTGGTCATTAGGAACTACATACAATTTCCGTTTAAAATGAAATCTATTTCGAAATAAAGTATGTGTAAGTACCTAGCGACACTAATATACGTTACCTAGACAACTTTAATCGCCTAACTACCTACCTAACTGACTCTAAATACTTTTTAAAGTAATTTAACAACGAAATTCACGAGGCAAATCGTTTATAATAAATAACATATAGACATTTAGATTTATTATTATTACTTATTATAGCAACAGTCAAATAAATTTCGACAATAAGTTGATAACTGTGGAGACAGATAAAAGAATATTAAATTGTAAACAATGCCAGCATAAACTGTTAATATCTCGCAACGAACTTTACCGATAGGGAGTAGGTATATTTAGATATACAAAATAAATACTTAACTATACCTACTTACTTATAAATAATGTTACATTATATCACTACTCCCATTTAGGGATTATAACAAGATCCAATTAGTGTTGAAATAGTTATGAACTCTAAATTACTCTACGTTAGCTGTTATGTTGGTACCTTTAAAAGTTAGCCGAAATGTCTCCACGAATCGCTCACGAATTCTGGGGTCACAAAAACTTACTATACCTAACACCAAGTGTAGAGGAATTGAGAAAATCTTATGGAAACCATATCAAATTCCCATATACACATCACTGAAAAACATTATTTACTGCGACCTGCCTGCCTGCTTGCCCAATGCCTGACAAATGTTGACAATCTAACAGGAATAATTTCTGGGTTATAAAAAAAAAAACAAGAGTAAAGATCAAGTGAACTCGGAGGAATATATCTTTAAAATACCAGTTACTCGTGGAAAGGTCAATAACATGTGTAACAATATTAGATATAGACGACATAATACCGACATAATGCTCGTTAACATTTCAAATGTTCAAATAGACTTACAACCAAGACCTTGACCAATAATTATTTATTAGAAATGATTTTATAGACCCAGTATAGTCTTTGTCATTCATCGTCATAAGAATATTATCTTCCATTAATCACTCCAACTAATCTTAAGACACCACAGCAGCCTATAGTCAATACAAATGGCAGATTGCAGTACTCCTCGTACCGCCACCAGAACTATGGTAGTTCTGTAATTAAGTATACTACTGAACGTTGCCAATGTTCTCCTATCGGTATAACTAATGATAATAATTTCATTATTACCCAAAGTTACAATGTTAGTCCTCCCGTTATTATTATGATTGGACTAGACATAATTATGTTATGTGATAGATATGTAAGACCCACGTGTTAGCTAACATTCATTCAAAATCTAATAGAAGCGTGTGTGAATTATTATTTAAATCAACGGAAACCAATATGCAAATAGCGAAATGTAAATCCGAACACAAAATTACTTACGTTATGCATTTCCTACCTATTCAGTTTGGAATGTATTATGTCATAGAGAAGAGATACAAAACATTCGGTAAAGCATCCTATTACTATCCTAAAAACAAACAGGTATTTAAAATTTGAGCCATGTGAAAACAGTGACAAGTTGTTAAAACATTTCTTCCATACATCTGTAGAGGAAACGAAAGAATGGCAGGACATCAAAACAGCAATTATTGAAAGTGTTAGGTATTACTTATCGATTAATACGTTATTAAAAGAAAATTATGCCATACGTATATCCACAGTTATGCAAAGCAGTTAAACTGTCGCACTTTAAATAACCCGCTTAAGCAGAATTTATTGTTGAAATAATAATGCAATCAAATACAATTAACAACTAGTTTAACAAAATAAACTTTAAGAAATTTAATTTAATAGACAGTTACCAAGCTAGTTCAAGAAACCACTCACAACGAATGAAATGCAAATAAAATAAATTTCAGAAAACGTTAAATTGCTTAACTGTTTTAGTTAATTTATTAAAATACACCCTATAAAGAGAAATGAAAATGATAGACCAAGAGAGTGCATTTAGATTTACGGATATGAACTATAGAGTTGAAGTTAACATCAGACCACACAAGTGCATTATCATCATTCACCAAAGTCATGTGACGACCTTATATGGGTTATAAACAATAAAAAATCATTGAAATCGGTTCACAAATGTCGGACCTAAATACAAAAGAAATAGCATAATAAAAAAATTGTATCCGTTGAATGGATTACCACATCCTTATTGAAATTTGTTAAAAACAGACAGACATTATTAGAAAGTTAGATTTAAGAAGGAAATTAGTGCATAGTACCACTTGAGATGTTATGTTGCGTTCTTGACAAATATTTTATACCGGCCACCACTTCTCTTACATATTTGTATTATTCAATTGGGTGATTTGGTTCTTTTAACATTCAAAATAAATATTATAGAGCACTAAACGTGTAAAAGTCAATAAAATATAAGGCTCTCTCTTATAAAAAAATTTAAGCAATGAATATTGCAAATTAGGTATATTGTCTTTTTCATTTCTTTACAAAAGTAACAAAACACTGTTTAGCTTAATCTTTATAAGTGAGAACCCATATGCATTTGTTAGGTAGTCACAAAGGGAACCCATTGATTCCGATTTTGTTCGGTGTGAAGGCACATTCCGTCACGTGTTTTTAAGAAAAAGGGTGATAAACGAGCTCCAGCTCAGTCCGTTTCCCTTTAAAATTAACAACCTTTTAATATCCCACTGTAGAGTACAAGACAGGTGGACGACCATGCGGGGTTTCTTACTGAACGTCGAAAAAACATAATGTTCGACGTACCATGAAGTCGTTCCATCAAACGTTCGTTTTGTCTAAATGCATTGCAGTTCATTAGCTTTAGTCGAAGAAGGCCCATTGCGGAATGGCTGTCATTTATATACGTCAGAATTTTATGTCAGGCTTGCAGCTTTTGTCGCGGTGTTTTATTGCACGGAAAAGTCAACGAAAATTCCGTACCATTATAATTGTAGTAGTCTTTATAATGCAGTAGTAGGTACCTAAAACTTCTCAAACGTCCGCCCGAGAATGTCGTTAGGAGAACCTTCCCTTATCTGCAATCATCGAATATAAAACCAACGGAGAACCAAACCGAGACAGCATTGTAGTCGTATACAACTGCGAATGAAATGATTATGGAACATTTACCATGAACTGTTAAGGGGTTTCGACCTCCTCATGGGTACTCGAGAGTATCTTTTTTCCAATAAAAAACTAATCACGCAAATCGGTCACGGAATCTGAGAGTAATCAGCGTACAAACATAAAACAAAAACCGTTTAAAAATACATACAGAAGTCCGTTAGAAACAGAGTTAGGGCGAAAGACATCAACGGGTGCTCTCATTATTATATTCATAAATTCACATCATGTTTTATTATGTTCTTATCTATCATTAATGGGAAAATGTATTACGAATATCTTGAAATGTATACCTAATGCCACCACATCATAGCACATTTAACTATTTCGCGCATATTTAACATTAAACTCTTGGCAATATCGAACTGGAACAATTTATTTGTCGACTGTTAACGTTCGCTGTGCGGTCACCCTCCTAACATGTGGTTCTGTATTTGCAAAAGTTCCAAAGACAAAGCAACGGTTAATAAACCTAACCTAACCGCATCAGGACTATCTCGCTTCCCCAACCCGTCTTTGACTATCCGGGAAATATGACGTAATGCGGCCACCTCCTCCAGCTGCTCAATAACCGAGCTTACTTCTTACAAGCGCCCTAAAGCTAATTGTCAGCCTAAAGTTAAAAACCAAAAAATAGAATATTAATAGGTCAAATAGTTATAAGGAACTGGGCGGCGAAATACAGTGACTGTCCCGTATATACGGTACGTATGGCAACTCTACCTAAAGCTGACTTTAATAGACCTGAAGTTGATTCAAGCTACAGTTGCTTAAAAGTGTCTTAGCATCGACTACTTATTTTACATATCTACTCAATGATGATTTCGACATGAAATATAGATGAGGGTGTGTCACATAATACTATATGCAGAAGAGTACTGCCAAAATTTAGCATAACCGACATGACGTAGTTGCCGAATTACAAGTTGTTATTTCCGTTCGACAACATTAAATAAATAAATACTTTGTCCTGAAAGGACACAGATTCAAATTCAACTTATTTAAATAAGTCTGAACATAAATATTAAATCTGAAATTGTTGAAGATGTACTCATATTGTGTTGAGACGAACTGGTGTGGCCTTCTCTTTTTAAACCCCGACGCATGAGTTTGAAACCTTTGTCTGTCTGTCTGTAATTATAAAGTCAAAACGGTTAAACAAAACAAATCGGTTTAACGTATCTAATCGTATGTTTGATGAAAATTGGTTAAGCCGTTTGGAAGATATATTGTGTGTACCTATTTACAGTTTCAATTTATACTTCTAGTTAAAACACAAATAACCCCTTCAAATATATTGTAAAAAAATAGTAATGTCACAGATGATTTGACAGCTCTGAGCCATGAAAACAATTTTATGAAGAACAACTAAACCAATTAAGTGTTTCATGTTGTTTGTCTTTCTTAGAGACATTATTACAATTACAATTTACAATGTACGATAATAACTAGATACATATACTAGATAGATACATTAGTCTAAGATTCGCATTAATATTTTAATAAATATGTACAATCACCTACACGGTAGGCTATTATAGGTTAGTGGATTTTTAAAAGACCGATTTATAGTTTGAGGCAGATACTTGCGATAAGTTTGTAGAAATTGGCTGCTGAGAGGCATATTTTTGAAGACCTCAAGGTTCAAAAGTATTCTAACCTTTAAGGTTACATGCGCAGATTACACCTACGTAACATAGGTGTTCTGATAGTGATCACTTTGACCTGCTTACTCATACCTTTCGGACTTAATCCCGCCCAAAAGGAAATTGGACTCGCAAAAAAATCGAATTAAAAAAATTAAGTGTTACGCGTAATAATCACATTTATAAACAAATTCTGTAGCCACAAAAAAAAAGGTACTTGATTTTTTGGGGCGCAAATACAACTTGTTTATATCAATCACGTTCTTTTTATGTACCTATGAACTATTTCTAATAAATACCTACCTATTGTTTAAGTAGGTACAGAGTATTGTAAAAAATACACGCTCTGTGGAGCCAATCTGTATATTAATAAGTTATTTTAACTAAAAATGTTTATTCAAATAAATATGTGAATACCAAAAGCGTCAGGACGGGCAACGCAGTTTGTTATATGTAACAATAGGGTTCCGGTGGGTTCCAAAATAAGAAATAACTCGTAGCAATGGCAAGTGCGGCTGAGTATGGCACAGATTAATAGTTATGCATGGGTAACAGGCAGTAACAGCGAACGTTGACAGAGCAGTATTTTAGTATAGTTCAATTCTGGCCGTCTGCGAGGCATCCAACTAGCGTTCAAATGTTATTAGTCGCGTAGCCGCCCAAACCTATGCGTCAGCGTGGTGTGCGAACATAGTTGTTATTAGGTACTCTATGGCGCGAATTTAAAAAACTAGCACAATAAATATTATTCTTTTAGGATCTAAAAATGCTTTTAAATGTAAATTGCCAAAATGTGTAACTTAACCGGAAGAAAAGTACTTTCAATTTGCTGAATATTTCCTAAATTTGGTTAAGATAATGGATATTTAAATAAAATTTTATGTGTATCTGTTATAAAAAAATAAAGCGACCGTCATTTCCTTCTTGATAAATGGGTTGTGACGGGTCTTGAAGAAGTCGGCCCACCACCGTTTGACGGACGTACGTGACGCAAACTCCTTTTTCCCGAATTTCCATGCCTCGCAAACGAACAGAAGTGAACAAACCTTTAAAAAACAAATGTCTACGCAACGAAATACGACATAAGTAAGAAAAAACGAAATAAGTACTACGGAATTACTCAAATAAAATACCTACATAGAGGGAAATGTGGTAAACTAGTTTCCGTGCCTCAATTTGGTCAACGTCTCAAGGGAATTACCTTCCTTGAAATGGAATAAAAAGTACAAAGTTCTATATTAACAAACATCTAAACATTCATCGTTTCACACTTATAATTTATGTAAGATAAACAAACACTTCAGTATATCTATTCTGTTTCTCCAATTACAAATCGAAGGTTAATGTTGATTACTTAAAACTGTACAGTAATATTAGTTACAAAATTGACGATTTACATGAACTAGGATGTTTATGAAACATAAACTTTTCATTTCACACATAAATAATACAATATCATCTTACACGATAACATCAAGACCTGTATCCCAAACGGGGCAGTCAGAGATATCCCAAACAGCGTTTGGTGTTAAAAGTTTAATGCTTGAAACAACATCCACGATGGACCTTTCGAAAAATACAGAAATGCACACGTGACACCCCTGTCACGAAAGTGAGACCATAAATCACACAATTCTATAGATGTTTATTTGGTTGAAAGTGCCATAGTTGCCTTTTGCGATACCCAGAGGAAGACAGGGGTTGGTTCTATTCTTTTTATGTGCAATGTAAATCCAAAATAAATTTTACTTTACGTACAAAAAATATCATGTAAATTTACAAAGAGTGGTGATAAACGAACTGAGACTTTTCGTTCTAGCGGATCATTTGATCTTATCTGATTTGGCCTAGCTTTTCCCATAACTTGCTGAACGACTTTGTACTTGTGGATCGCGCCGTGTATATTTATAGATTCCATAGATCATTTAGGACGGTCTAATTGAAATTTTTTTCTCAAAGCTTTATGATATTAGCGACGAGCAGGTTTCTCAGCCCTGTTGATCCTCTAGAAGTTGGTTAATTGTACTCTTATCTGCAAAGTCTCCTAGGTAGACGTAATCTTGCATGAGCAAGTTCGACGGTCGTAGGTATTATCAAATATAATCGGCTCCACGTCTACATAATCATTGAAGATGACCTCAGTTTTTCCAAGTTCCTCCCCAGACTCCTTTGTCCTGCATTTTCGCAGCTCTTACGATTCCCTCACAATAATATGGGTAAAGCGTGGTAGTGAAATTACAATAAATGCCCTGCCTTTTCAGTTCAGCATCTTTAAGACATTTTCGGATTTGATTGAGAGAAATTGTGCGAACCTTAGAACAAACATTACGATTTTAAACTTTATTGCGGATAAGGTCTAACACTTATTAAGCAGAACATTGTTCCATGTTCTTCAACTAAAGGGAGAAGTCAAAATTAACAATCTTTGACGCGTGCGATGCTTAATAGAATGCGGAAACCCCACATCACTTCACAAAGTTTCTGACAGTTTGGTTAGCAAACAAAAATATGAAAGAGAGACCAAAGGTTAACCGGCATCCATTTAGAAAAAAAAAAGTAAATTATATTTTTCAATAACAATTTTTATACACAACGTCTTACTTCTCACTTTATATGCCTAACGTCTACTTATATTGTAGAGCGCGCTATAAGTACATGGCGAACTTCGAACCTACCCGACTCGTATGAACCTTTCGTACCTACAATAAGAAAGCCGATTTAACATTATTGGTTTGAAGCTTGACGTGGAATGGACCAAGCGCAATTTAGGAAACGTATGCATTTGCGTTTTTCAGAGTAAAAACTTATGGACGAAAGACCAAGCGGTCTGAAAAAGATTTTTGAAGAATCGGTCCTAGCTCTTATTAGAGATCTTGGATGCCAAAAGTTGTTCGCTACTTTGGTCAGCGAAGCGACTGCGATCCACCTAAAGTGATGATGCTGCCAGTATTTCGGAAGAGTAGAGCCTGACCAATTTTTGTACTTCGAATACATTGCAACTTTCTTTGATACAATTGGCAAATGATCTGAGTTCATTTAGGTGTTCTAAAAATGTAATTGAAAATACGACTACTCAAAAAAAATGAGATATAATACCGTATGTATTAACCTTTTGTTTTTATTATTTACTCTTTGCTGTGTATGAACCATTAAAGTGGATCAGATGGAGAATCCTAAAACTATACAGTCCAAAACAATAATTATGATAATTATGAAGTGTGCTCTAAGTTATTTATAACTTGATGCATGATATCATCAACAGCCTTACGCGTCCCGACTGTTGGGCACAGCCTTCATGATATTCTAAGCATAAAGGAAAATATAACTTTTTCCTTTGAAAAGCTTCTAAACAAATGATATAAATTAAAGTCTACCTACAGAAATTGATTTCAAGGATTATCTAACACACGCAGTCGATTGTTGTTAGACCAACGAAATATCGATGGTGAACTCCAAGGAAGTAAATCTTCGATTGCATAATTACTACAATAAGCTATAATAATATAATAAGCTATTACACAATTGACCCCTGATGAAAAAAGGGGGTGTTGTAAGTTTCAAGCCTATGTCTGTGGCTTTGTAGCATTTTAACGGCTGAACAGGTTTTTTATTATTGAAAGCTAGTGTTTGGTAGATAGTTTTTAGCTAAATTTGATGGAAATCGGTTAAATCGTATCGAAGATATTTAGGTTTTAATACAGTCGGTTATCTGGATAATATAATCTTTATCTCTCGGGGGTTTCAAAATGTTCAATTTATAATTATACGTATTTTATTGTAATTTACATAACATATTTTGTATACGTTGTAACTATTGTAACAAAAATATTGCATATCCTTTATCAATCCTTTTTAGCCGACTGCTCCAGGAAGGAGGGTAATGTTTTTCGAGTGGATGTATGTAGATTTCTATGTTACCTCCTGCAACCTAAACAGTTTGACCGAATTTGAAGAGCAAGGTGTCGTTCGATTCGTTTTGATCCCTAGAAAGTATTCTATGAATTTTACTTTATTTTAATTACACGTCTACAATATTTAATCGGTTTAATCAATATTTCCTAGATCAAGTAATGAATAATGATTCAAAGCGGGGCTTAACCCATATTATCACAATATGGAATATTCACTCTTTGCAACTGCAAATAAGAAGTTTTTCACTTTCAAAGTACTTTTATCTAACTTCAAAAAAGTAGAAGGTTCTCTATTCGACTGCATTTTTACCCGACTGCACCAGAAAATTGTGTATGTCCCTCCATATCTGTCCCACTTGTGACTCAATATCAAAAAAAAAACAAAAAAACGCTTTATTTCGTAGGTACACAGGGTACACTTAAAATAGTCAGATTTTACATTTTTAAAGCTACTATCTTATCTTTTTTTGTTTATATATATACCGTGGGGCTACCATATCAATTTCGTGAACATCTGATGATGCCCTCCGAAGACAGAGAGGGGAAACCTATTTTGTCGGTGGTTTTGTCAATTTTTCGCGGTAAAATTTCATAATATTTTTACCAATATTTGTTCGTTAGTTGTGAATTTTCTAAATAGATAATACTTGTTTTGTTTGAAAGAATACAAGCTTCAGGTTGTTCCAATATGACTTTGGGGAAAATATACACTCCCTTGGTAGATAACAGAAACTTATTAAAGTCGGTGCTTTTGCCCATTGATAAGACAATTTACAGCGATAAAACAATTCACGACTTTTTTTGTCTTTTGGAATTCAGTCACGACCTTTATTCCAAATGGGGTGGTCAGAGATATTCTAAACATTAACGTTTGTGTATTCCAAACTAATGTTTGGAACACACAAAGTTTAATGCTTGAAACAACATCCACGATTCACTTTTCGAATACCGAAACATATAAATCTGTAGATGTTTTCGGTGTAAGTTCTATAGTCGCCTTTTACGACACCCACGGGTAGAGACGGATTAGTAATATTCTCTTTACATGACTGATGCGAGGTTGCGCACAGAGACAAGAATTTGATTCTTTTAAAATTGTTCATTGCACAGCAGTCGACAATCATGAAAATTTGAAATGGCTCAATTTCGACCCTCTGTGTCATCTCATCTCTCAGCCCGTAAACATCCCACTGAAGGGATATAGGCCTTCCCTCGTATAATGAGGGAGTATGGGCCATAGTCCACCACGGTATTTCGTAATAGCTTTCGTGGTGGCTCAGCGATGAAAATGCGGTCTCCCAATTTGGGAGGTCCGGGTTCGATTCCCAAAAAGGCCATGTACCAATGAGTTTTTAAATTTAATTACTCATGGAGCATTTATCCGACTGGTCTTAAAACGGTTATCTATTTAGTAATTAATTGCACGTTCTAATCACAAATTTTACTTAGTTTGGTTAGCATGATAACTTGAAATTGTGATTATTTTGATCTATTGTGGATCGACCAAAAAAACCTTTGGTATTTATTATTTTGTAAATAATCCTCACTTTACGAATATGAAAAACCCATATGAAAAAATCATATGAAGTACAATAAAGCGTTTATAAACAAACAAACCCTGTAACTTCGCTTCGCTCTACATTGTACTGTATAAATATTTAAAATTAATAGACACTCATCTAAAACTAAAGAACTCTATTCAATGCTGTCAGGTTTTACTTTAATCTCCGTACCTAAAGCTAAATACGCGACCTTAATACACTTTGTTAATTGTCCATGTGTCTGTCTATCCCACAGTCGAAATCCCTTTTCTCATGGACGGCTGGTATCGAGCTGAAAAGTTAATATCTACGGCCTTGAAGTATCTATAAAAACATTTGCACGTATTCCCATACTAACTGGCTCAGTGACTGATTATGAAAACCACACTTGAGTTTATCATTACAAAAGTATAAGAACTTTGTCAATGGTGAATTTATGTACAGAATTCTACTCGCATATGAACGCTTTTTTTAACCTTTTGTGTTCTAGTCTTCGTAAAATGTAAACGGACATAAAATATTGTTTCTATTCAGGCATTTGTTAAAAAGCAATAAGTTTCCACGGTCATACTTTCATGGATGGGATGAATAAAAGAAGTCAGACTGCAATTCTAAAAACTCATACGTCATGTTAATGAGTGCATTTTGTTTGTCCTTCAGGTGGGGACGATGAGGGAACAGGAAGGCGACGGCCCGGAGAGCCGTTAGCCGGACTCAATGGATGAGTATGGCGGGCCGGCGGCGCCGCCCCGGCCGCCCAAGCCGGCGGCGCGCGTCCACCGGCCGCCGGGCGCGCGCCAGCCGACCGTGTCGCTGCTGCGGCCGCGGCCCGAGGCCGACCGAGAGCGCAACGCCTACGTGGAGGCTCCGCGGCGGGCGCACGCGGCCCCCGCGCCCGCCCACGCCGCCGCGATGCCTCTCAAGCCGGTGACGACGCAGCCGGCCGCCGCGGCCGACAAGCGGCGCGCCGGCGCCCTCGCGGCCGACTCGATCGTGTGCGACACGTGCGGCCGCTGCCGCTGCGAGCAGTGCGCGCGGCCGCGGCCGCTGCCGTCGCGCTGGCTGTGCGGCTCGTGCCTGTGCAGCGCCGAGGCGTGCGTCGACTACGCCTCGTGCATGTGCTGCGTCAAGGCGCTGTTCTACCACTGCGGGAGCGGCGAGGAGGAGGCGGGCGAGCCGTGCGCGTGCGGGCCGCGGCTGGCGTGCGTGGGCGCGCTGGCGGTGCCGCTGCCCTGCCTGTGGCTGTACTGGCCGCTGCGCGGGTGCGCGGCGGCGGGAGCGGCGATGTACGCGCGCTGCCGCCGCTCCGGCTGCCGCTGCCCGGAGCCTCCGCCGCGGCTCTCCAGTATTATCTAGTCCCGCCGCGCGCTGCCCGCGCACTCCGAAGCGCCGAGTCGAGCGGCGCGACCGCGTTGTACAAATATTTATTGGCGAGCGGAGAGCTTCGGACCGCGCGGGAGTGAACTCAGTGATCGCTGTGCCTGGTCCGAGTGTGGTGTGTGGTGTCGCAGGGCCGCGTGGACGAGCGCCCCGGGGCACTGAGTGAATCGTCTACGTTTGTACTTTGTAAATATAGTTGTATAGTGTGAATGTACGTGAACGTGTCGCCCGAACGTCGAAGTCTCAAATTTTCTTGAGACCGTAACGTGTCATAAAGAAAACGTTAACTAGTATTTTGGATTCCAAACAAATCCAGAGATGATTAAAAGATACGAAATATAAATAAAAAAGTTTAATTTGTTAAGATGTAGATAATTTACCATTTTATTTATTAACGATTTGTATTTATTTGTAAATAAAACGACAACATTATATTATAAATACGAATGTTTACTACATTATGATTGTTTTTCTGCTCCCCCATCAAAAATACGGCATCTAATCGTCCAGTGTACAAGTTTGAGACTTGTACAAAAACGACATCTAGTGGTAACCTAATGAGCTACAAATTATTTAACATTAGGCTTTAGAAAGCTTATTTATGTGGTAGTGCATGCATGACCACATCTTGATCTGATATAACAACTGAAATGCTGAAATGAATAATTTTTATAGCAATTTAGCTCCTAAAAATCATATGAAGTGAAATACTCAAACACTGAAAATTATATACTATTTTATGAACGGTGAGTCCGAGTTGTAGTTCTGAATAATAAATGACGAGTCAAATAGTTGGCCATGCAACATTGTAAAAGATTTGCTATGAATCTATGTAAAATTTTAATACTAGTAAAGCCTATATAAAATAAAAATATAGGTAAATTACGACATTCATTACATAATCTTGATATTAAGGAGCAACACTTTTGTACTTAGTTCTCATACAAACTTAATTCAACATAATTATTATAAGAAATTGTTGTGGTATGCATTTTAGTAATAAAATTAATAATAGGTAAACTCTACGTATCGTTACTGAAATACAATTACAAAGAATTACAATTTTATTTGTTAATGTTACGATTATTTGTCATACTTACTACTTACTTACATTAACTTACTTACTTACATCAACAACCAGTATAAAATATATTTTTTATTACTAAAGTACACCAAAATATTATTATAACATACATGTAAGTAAGAACTTCCTTGCATATGGTTGTTAAAGTTTGTATAGGAAACGATACACTAGCATTGCACCAGAGGGTTAAAATATCAAGTTGTAGGATAGGGCTACTAAGTGTCAATAGATAAACAATTTGAAGCCAAAGGTAACACCAGTTTCGTTGTTATGTAATGCCCTCATAAGTGGTTCCTTACCAGTTGCTCAATAATTTTTAGCACTCGAAACTTTAATCTGAACCATAATTTATTATTACCCCAGACTAGTTTTAAATTATCAATGGTAGCTTGCTGTCTATTCGTTATACTATCCACAAAACAAGACAACATTCTTTATTTTTAAAGGCAACATTTACTCGTATACTTGAAAATCATCACTTTCTTGAAGTTGCCAAATGAACAACTAACGGTTTAGAATAGATGGGTACCTATTTAAGATAACTGTGAGGAGGGTATAATATAAATAGACATTATGCTACCACTAATCATAAAAATAGTCCTACTTGGGTTACTATTACCACTATTACTTACAAGAACTATCTGTGAATTCACAGTCAGCTATTAGGTGGGTACTCTCCAACAATATACAAGAGAGGTATGTCATCATTAGTGAAAGAAACATACAAAAGACAGTCAAGCATGTTATAATTTATTATAATAAGCAGTGAAGCAGACCATTTAATTATGCTATAAGCTACATATTACTTCATTTAGCAAACTGCAAATCATTAATATATTATCAGACTTCCCATATACTTAGAAAACTTATTTATAAAATAACTAATATGTGGAGGTTCACATGCTGTCAACCATATATGTATAATCCATTTACTCAAACTTCTCTGGTTCCACTAAAATTTTCATTTTTGTTAAAAAGACAGTCAGGTAAAGAAAATCCTAAATTATAATTGTTTTAATTATAGCACACAGAGTTAATAGTATAACCCACTTTAATCTTACTTCTTATGTTAACTATAACATATGTAGCAGTGTTTGTGCAGATATTTCATTAAGATGCTTATTCATCTGATCTTCAACTTAAGCTTTCATTTAATTTCATACATCAAGTATCAATACCGATTGCAGTAGAGAGTGGTTGTTATCTATCACCCCTTCAGCAGTCAGGCCGCCTTCAAGTGGAATCAGATTGCTTTTGAAATTGTTATCGTTTATGACATCAACGCATCCATCCTTGTCATATTGTAACACAAAGACAAGGATGGTCAGTGCATGGCTATCGCTGTAGCTATAGCTTTGAGTTAGGTGGTAGAGCCCCTGGTTCTTTGTATACAAATTTTTACTCCTAACACAATAGAGGTTTCAAGTGGGAGTTTAGTAAATGGATTAAACCTTATAAGGGACAGATAATCATTCAGCATGATATAAAGAGGCAGACCCACTCACAATTTATTTAATTTTAGAAAAGAACACATCAAATTATATTGCTAGATTTATGGGAATCCACCAAACGAAGTTTCACAATAGCCAAGGGAAAGCATGAGCACAAGGCAATATGGGAATTACAAGCTTAGGCTTAAAGACTAAAACTCAGCAATTTTCATTACCTACTTACAGAAAAAAAAAACAAAATCAGTAGTATCCTTACTTTTGCTTTCTCAGTTTAGTCTTACATGCGGCGTGATAGTTCTAGTCGATTGTAGTCTCCTTGGCGATTACGATTATAACGCTTAGAAATTGTACTGTTGTAACATCGTCTGGCCTGCCATAATTTATACTATTTAAACATTTCGTAATACACCTAAATGCAATTTCGAAAACTAGATAAAAATAAAACTGACTTACCTAGTCTCCAGCTAAAGAAGTGAACACGCTGGTGCATTATGTGGTTGGAATAAGTAGTACGAATAGCTTCTCTTTTATATCTACACAAAACTTCACGAAACAATATTACATTTTAATTTCATAGGAATTCCAAAGAATTTCAAGTTCGAGCAAGAACTTTTATTTTTTAATAGAGTGCGTTCCATTTCATTCACTCACTGCTGTCAAATCTTTGTACTAGAACTCTCAATCAACCTCAAATCAACCAATAAATGTGTTACCAAATGTCAACCTTTCGATACGTTATTGAACTGTGAAATAGCAAATAAAAACGCAATCATTTGTAAATTGTGAAATGTGCTTTAATTGAACATATTTATTATTCATTTTCCTTGTTCGTCAAGCATCTCCTCTTTTTTGGAAATATTATAAAATTTCTGCCAGGAACGGAATGGACAGCTCTGCTCGCACATGATTCTCATTTTTTTTTTGGAATTTTGGAATTTTTTAGCGAAACCTAAAGCTAGGTTTAGCTATCGATTTTTGAGTACCAAAATTATAAGCAATCAAAATGAAATTCTGAATATTTTTTTCATCCTATAGATTGAAAATGATTAGCATGGGTACGTTTGAGGTTTAGTTTATATTATTGGGATTATGAATCTATGAAGTAGGTATTTAGGATTTGTCAATGTGGAATAATAAACTCAAGAAGCGATCCCCAAAGCATGGTTTTTGAATAATTAAAATAACAACTATTTTAATAAAATTGCTGATAAAAAGAGTAGGAAGTAGGTACCTTTTTCTTTTCATTTTTTAGAACTGCACGAAACACTCTTAGTGTGGTATGGTATAGTCACTGACCAATAACGCAAATAAGTAGTTTTTAGCAGCTAGGTAGGTAATTCTCATGACGAGACTAAGTGCTATAGTTAAGCCTATGAACTCCAAACTTAGTAAGTACGATATACCTACTTCACAGATAGGTACTGTTTACTCCTGAAAGTTATATATAATTCGGTGTCACCACAAAAAAGTAGTTAAACCAGTCTCAAAATTATTTAGAGGAAAAATGAATTTCTGATAAAAATCTAATCAAATAGGTACTTATCTAAGACGTGTAGCACTGCAGATGTTTCATAGAGGAAATGAAGTGAACAAATTTGAATAGGAATATTTGTTATTAAATACTCAATGACCTATTTCATTTATACCTAATCGACTGATTCGAATGTAGCTGTAGGCTCATAACATAACACTACAAATCGGTTGCACAAACCATGACCTGTCTAAGAGAAGTTATTTGAGAATCTTATTTCATTCAGTACTCAAATACACTCTAGAACCGATCACGACTGAGTTATTGTTGGTAATACCTGGGGCCTATAACAAAATAAGATAACTTCTTAAATGGAAACACAATTAGGTAACTTTCAGGCGTAAACATAATTACAGTAGGTAGGTACCTAAATTCCTTTTATCGACTATGGCTTTCATACTGCTTCCTGTGAATGAACAACGTCGATTTTTTATTGATGGGCTAGTTTTGTGTTTAAACACAATCTCACGTGGTGGAAAGTGACCATGTGATCGAAGAAGTGTTGCGGAATCAATCAGCACTGGGCGGCGTGGTGGATTATGGTAAGGCTTTTGACATGCGATTGTAGAAACATGCGTTCTCAGCAATATCCTTGTGTTGAGGATCCAAAATGCTCGAACAGTTTAAGGAAACTCTCTGTTCGTCGAAGATGATGTTTTAATATGATTGCACAGCCGACAGCACGACTACTAGTGTGAGCTAAGATGCTATCGGAGATGTGAGCACGGTCTCCCTGTGTTCATGTTTATAATGGAAGCGTTACAGTAGTCGTGCGGCCGCGTGTACCAAGAGTGCTAAGAACATCAACTTCTTTTATTCTCTTGTTAGTGCGTTGATTCTGTGTTCAAAATCAACAGTTGCGGGTTCGAATCCCGCGGATAATTAATATTTGTGTAAATACGAATATTAAATTATACTCGAGTTATGGATAAAACTTTTTGTTTGCTAAGTTTGGTACCTACTTCATGATTGGAAGTACCTACCTACTTATGATAAAGAATTAAGTAATTGATTTATCGATTCAAACAACCAAAGATGGGTTTACATCGTATAATGTACGAGGTACCTAAATTACTACTAGTAAATCATACCTATAACAATATCGTTTAAACCTCTATTAGGTACATATATATCTACGTCTATCAGCCACCCACTCTTATTCAAATTCATACTTTAAAAATCCCTTTAGTTTTTTCCTTCGTCGTCATGTTTATAAAATTACTAGTGAACGCTTACTCGGGCACTGCAGCATGTAAGATCGTTTTAAATTGGGACAACAGATGTTGACAGGCCGTCAACAGTGCTGTTTGATGGCCGGATGGAGCCTGACTATATGTGATAAAAGGATATTATTGGTTATTGGACCTAACGTTTAAACAGAGAACCTTTACGTGTTCAACTTTAAGGATTGAATATTGGTTAATGAAATAGAATGAAAATTTTTCAATACCTTTGTCTGAGCTAATTACTGCACCTTGATTCCGTAACTTTATCATTAAGATTTGTGCATATATAAGATCCCATGGTTTGAAATTAATAGATCTAATGACACTTTGTACCCTACACATAAACAGTCTGATCTGATAAGGTACGACGTTTCTTTTTTTGATTTACTGGATTACTGTTTAACCATAATCTCACCTGATGAAAAGTGACGATGTGGTCGGAGATGAACACGAGATCCCAGTAAATGCCTAGCTCAGTAAATGTAAAGCTGGAATGTACATATCTCGATCTATATAAGAGTAAAGTGACGGCGAAACTAGATTATCTACATACTGTGACGATTCTAATGTATTATATAATTCAGTTTTTGACATGTTAAAAACTGAAAGTAATAAAGTCTTCTTAGCAATGACTGTTAAAATCAATAATTCCCTCGTTTTTAGTAATTGGGCGACGGTGGGAATTCATAAAAATAGGCAAAAGTTATATGAGTTTTATGATGAAAGGACATATAATAAGAGCCACAGAAAAAGCAAATTTTATAAATAATAAAATAAAGAATAGCGCGGACATAGTAAAGACAACTTGGAAAGTTATAAATAGCGAAACTGGCAAAGTTAAGGCTCGTAACACTGATACGCGATTAGAAATTAATGACTAATTCTAACTACTTACACAATTAGAAGTTACAGAAGCTTTTGAAAAATTCTTTACTTATATTCCAATATCGACTACAAAATCTCTGAATTCATGCCCACACTCGCTGAATCGCTACTTAAACAAAATGTAGAGGTTTAAAAAATGTCACCCTAGAGCTTGTTGATTCAACTGTATTTTTGGGCATTACTTTGGACACCAAATTACAATTACAATACCAAATGACAACAAATTACTCATATCCGATTAGCGATAAATAGCATTGGCGATAAAGCTCAGCTCTGCAGCGTATATTGTCAAAATAATTAGACAAATATCGGACGTAAATACTGCTAGATTAGTAACTATATTATATTTTAGTTATTTCCATAGCCTGATGTCTTACGGTATCTTGCTGTGGGGAAATGCCGCGGATATTAATACAATCTTTGTTTTACATAAACGAGCAGTTCGCACGATTTATCGATTGCGACCTGAGTGTCACTTAGAGATAAAGAGTATAAATATTCTAAACATTTCGTCACATTTTTGAAATTTTTGAAAATCTAAAAAAACATTGGAAAATTGTGATAAACATCATGTCAATACAAGAAATAAAGATAAACTTGCAGGTCACATGAGTCGCCTCCGAAAAGTCAGTAATTCATTCAAATTGTTATGTATACACTTTTTCAGGTTCCCGTTGATATACAACATCTTCCTTTCAATTAAAGATATTATAAAACAGAAACTTATTAAGAAAGCATATTATAAAATATCAGATTATTTAAATAATAAATGCCAGCTCGTTCGCATAACCAAGCTATTTCACAATTTATAATGAATATTATTGTGCCTTTTTATGCCTTATCTGACTATTTTAAGTGTACCCTGTGTACCTATAAATTAAAGCATTTTTGCATTTCATTTGATTTGACACGTAAAGTGGAATTCTGTTATTTTGATAATGTCAAAAAATGGTTAAATAGTGCCAAGTAGCAACCAAAAAAAAAATAGTATCACTGTAGTTTAAGGGTAAGGCAAGTGGTCTAGGTACTTATGATTATAATTCGTATTCAAAATAATGCCACCGAAATCTACAATTCCCATAATTAGGCCTTTTACCACAGGAAGAGACAGGTCTATTATTCATATAATAAAATATTCTTAAGTTTGCATGGGGTTTCGCTTGGAATACACCTATGGCTATCTTTATGAACATTAACTAAGACAAAAAAGGTCAAATTCAGACGCCAAACAATCAAACGACAGAAAACTAGGTATATATAATCGACCCCACATAATTATAACTCTTCAACCTTTGGACCTCTGTTCTGTCGCTACCGTACCGCAACTCGGCTTACACTGGCAGTTTTACGCATGACATGCGGTCGACTTGTTACTCGATAGGGTCGCAGATTCAGCTTCTTGATGTCGCATTTTTCCGCTATCTTCTAAGTCTGTCAGCAAGCAGTCTGATAGTATGTTGTATTCTGCGGCTCTTGTTTTTTTTTATACTCAACAGATTTGCACTTGAACTCAATCACATCTGATATGAAGTGAAGTTTAGTATCCATTGTCCAAATTAATTTGGTGCGTTATAGGTAGGTATGTACCTATAGGTACCTAAGTACAATAATTCAACATTGTTGATGCACATTGTGTTGGATGTGGAACAGAGTAGTCCTAGAATTCCACTTATAAAATTCCGCGCCAGCTTAGCTGCGCCTGTTGACCTCTGTGAGGGCTGGTGTGATATATCATTCATCTCGCTATTGTTATATAGTGATTTTGTGTAGGTAGTAAGAGTAGGACTCAGAACTTATATCGAACCCCCCTTACTGACACGAATAATAGAAATTGTTCAAGTATAGTTTGTGCTCAGATGGAATAGGACAGAAATATATCGATTTCTACATGCGTTTTCGCCAAATACGCATAAAAACCACGCCGGTCGCAATGACTTCGCTATCTGCTCCATCGTTCTTTTTTCTACGGAGCTGCCCGCGAGGCAGACACAATTGAGAATCAAATATTAGCGGTCACCGGTGACCGCGGCGAGCGGCGCGGCGCTCAAAGGCACGTTGTTAAATATTGCTATTGCAATTCATCAAACCCAATCTTTGCAACTGTTGCCGATAAGGATATTTCATAATAACAATTGTTTTTATCCCATTTAGGTGCAGAACATAACTATCCAAGTGGATAGTGCTTTTATGTATCAGTGGTGTAGAAGTAGAGGCGTTTTACATTTAATGGTAAAAAAATTAAACATAACACCCGCCAAATATAAAATATGCGGTCGATTTTTTTTAGTTGTTAGATACTTATATTTTTATTACTAGTAGTAGTATATTATATTTATTACTTATATTTTTATTAGTAGTAGTTCGAGCAATGTTTAAGGTCTAACTATATACGATTGAACTGAAAATAATTATGCTACATTTTCTATAATGTGTATCCAATTTTTCTAAAAATTTTCCGCCGAGCTACAACTGAATTAAATAGCTTACACTGCATTGGGGGTCAGATAGATCCCCAGGATGTACTAAATACAGCGCCGGGCATTCTCGGGATCGCTTGTAATGTATGACCCACTAGACACTCGGTATTTCACTGTCTGTATGTAGGATATAGAGCGCATTCCTTGACTTGTGATTGACCCGTGCCTCGAAATCAAGATGCATCTTACAATGCAATTTACTTACAGTCTAAAACAGATAAACCTTTGCAGTGCTTCTAATACCTACTTACAAAATAAGTTTTTTTTATGCACAACGGGTTAGCACTTGACCTCAATCACACCTGATGTTAAGTGAAGGTGAGGTGAGTTTTCTCATTTGGGAAAACTTGTATGATTTTCGATACTACTTCTGAATAAATATTATCCTACCTATTTTTTGTACTAAGAAACCGGTCCAGGGCCTACTACTTTTACTAGTTATTAATTTCATCTATACCTAAAATTACAACAGCCATAATTCTATTGTTTCTCGTGTAACAACCCACCCATACATCCACCTCTCAAATGAACACTAAATATTGGATAAACGCAAAACCGCATTTTCTACTACCTAGTAAACAAATTGTAAATTAACAATTGCTAAAAATTAAGAAAGTAGCGCTATGTCAGTGAGCGGATTAGCAAGTGGCAGTGGGCAGGGCACATGCAAGCGGTAAGTCGCTAGATGCAGGCTGCTTCCAACCGATCGCTCTGGAAATCTATGGGTAGGCCTGTGTTCAGCAGTGGACATCCTGTGGCTAACATGATGATGATGATGAGGAAGAAAGTAAAAATTAAAAACAAAGAATGTAGGTACTTTGTTGTAAAAGCCATCTGATGTTTAGGAAATCTTCATCCAAAAATGATAATAGAACTGAAAACGTTTTTTCATTACTCATACTTGGAAAGTAAGTCTGATGTTGCCTAAGGAGCGGGTTGATAAAGTAAGGAGAATCGTTTTCAACTGACAGCTGTCAAATTTAAGAAAAAAACTAGTTTTATTTTCAAAATTCTATTGAACCATGTTCCAACTTTGACTACAGCTACTCAGTTACAGCGCGATGTAAAATTGAAATAACATAAAGAATATGTTTTTTTGAATGACTTTATTATAATTTAGTTTTAACTATTTATTTAAAATAACATAGATATGGGCAAAATATTTACCATTTTTTCAA
The DNA here is from genome assembly GCA_949316235.1 of Oegoconia quadripuncta. Lineage (NCBI taxonomy): Eukaryota > Metazoa > Arthropoda > Insecta > Lepidoptera > Autostichidae > Oegoconia > Oegoconia quadripuncta. The sequence goes on from OX438746.1 coordinate 31,010,822, forward strand.
TGATGAAAATGAAAAATAATGGCTGAAAAACAACAAAATAGGCGCGAAAGCGACAATACGATCTTCATTTGTTTTTTCGAGTTGTAGAGTTTTGCTTTTATATTTCCGTATAGCAGAGATTTGTATTAACTCATGTTTTTATTTTTACTTTCCTTGTATTCGTAATAAAAAGCACAGTGTTTACCTCGGGTTAAAGGGTTTTATTTGAGAATAAACCCTCATTAATAAATTCAAAATTCAAAAATAATATTGTAGGAAGTAAATTTAAAAGTACACACACAACTGACTATTGCTCTTGGTTCTATAGCATTCTACCTTTTTGTAGGTAACTGCAGTTTTTTTCATTTATTTCCCATCTCATCATCATTTAAAAGACACGTCTTTAGATTTATTTTATTTATTTATTTATTTATCTATTTAAATTTTAATTTATGAACTTATAACAAAACTTGAATGACGACGTAGATATCACTCAGCATTTTACGACACAAATTAGAAACGGTAATGAAAATGTATTAGGCTAAAATGAACTTTTTTATAAAGCTTAACTATTACCAGCAATTTTAGCAGCTGGGGTTGAATTGCGTCCATTCAATTTTGTTTTTTCATGTAAATTGACTGGACTTACTTGCCCTTCAAGACACAATGGATTTTACTTGACAGCCTTCGATCAATGGTTCGAACATTCCGTTCCAATGACGCATTCTATTGTGTTTTTTATGTAAATGCGATCATAAATCTAAGTTACACCATTTATCTATACACAATAATTATAACATACCTATGTATTAGTGATATTCATACAATGAATTAATAGATCATTTAAACAATAGATAATATAGGTATATACAATTGCATACCTACTTGGTGGAAGACTTATTACTAAGTCCACCAAGTAGGTATGTAATTGTATCATCATCATCTTTCAACCCGTAAACATCCCACTGTAATTGTATATACTATTTTATCTATTAGAGCAATAGGTAGCTGGCGGTAGATTTCGCAGTCTGCATTGAACTTTGCCTTAGTAATACTCACATTTTAGAGCACATGCCCTTTAAAATTAGTACATTATCAATGGTAATAGCTGCCTATTTAAGTTATAGGTACCAGTTCTCTAAAATACGTCTAGGTTAGACCATTAATTCATACAACTACATGTGTAATAACTTAATTATGCAGCAAGTAAAACAGTCGATTACACTACAGAACTGTTCTGTCTACAGAACGTTATCTGGAGAAAAGGTTCTTTCGATCTAGCGAGCATTGACCAAGCGTTCTGTCGATATATTGTTACGTCGACCTAGCATGTGTCAACCCCAAACGTTCTGTTGATATACCGTTGCGTCGACCTAGCGTGCATCAACCAAGCGGTCTATTGACATTATCGTTCCGTGGACCTAGCGTGCATACCCCAAACGTTCTGTTGATAAACCGTTGCGTCGTACTAGCGGGCATCGACCAAGCGCTCTGTTGATATATCGTTCCGTCGACCTAGCGTGCATCCACCAAACGTTCTGTCGATATACCGTTCTGTCGACCTAGCGTGCATCGTTCAGACGTGTGTCGATCTTAAGTAGCGGAGTCACTTTAACCTCAATTCGACAAAAAATAACTTTAACTAAGCCAGGGCTCAGCAATTAAACAACATTCGGTCTTACCAAAAAATAGAAGACTATTCACATCAATGATAAAAATACAAAAATAAAACATGAGCTTGTGGTAGCACTCGCAAAACAACTGTTAAATACTTGTTTAGGGTTTACTTGAGATTTCTGTGACACGGCTGTTGAGGTTTAACGCGAGAGTAACCACAGAATTAAACATACATTTGTGATAACACTCAAAACAACTGCTTTTGTGATAAACAACTTTTTGGAATAAGCTCCCGGCGGATGTCTTTCCGAACCGATACGATCTGGGAACCTTCAAGAAGCGAGCATATTCCTTCCTTAAAGGCCGGCAACGCCACTGCGGATCTTCCGTTTCCGTAGATGGTTATGGGCAGCGGTGACACTTACCATCAGGTGCGCCTCTTGCTCGTTTGCCCACCTCTTCAATAAAAAAAAAAAAAAAAAAAAAAACAAGACGAGTGACTTTAGAACTCGCCAACCTAAGACATAATTAATTATGTACCTACTAGGTACTTATACCTACAAATCGAAATGATAGGAACCCAATAACTTCCTTCTTGAGGCCTCAAAAAGTCCACTATACGCTCACGGCTGACTTGAGTAAAAGGAGATAAAAGATCTTCATTCTGTTTACTCATACGGGTTTAGTCGTGTGCCTTAGATTCTAAGCAGACTATAGGAAAGGCATTTCTTCCTGGACAGAGGGGCCCATAAGTTCCAGTGTTAATAAATTCGATCGTAGATAGGGACTAGCACTGCTGAATGAATTTGAATGAATAGAAGTGCAGCGAACAGCGGCAGAAAGCGAGGCGGTGAGACTGCCGCGAGCGCAGGCGCAGGCCGGCCGGCAAACGATAACGACAGGCAATCGCGTAGGAAGTGGCGGGCGCTTCAAACATATTCAAACGGGACGCACAGATAACAGGCCCGCTTCCGTCCTTATCCAAAGATCGAGGTCCCCTTCACTTGTCATGTGGGCACCAAGTAAGATTACCTATACAACACAAGTTTAAGGGCCGTATTGATAAACTGACCTTGAGATTGAGATCGCGTCTCAGTCTCAATACTATTTTTTTATATACTGTTCTAATATGTATTTTCAAGCGTCAATTTAAGGTCATCTCAATCTTGAGAACGGTTTATTAATACGGACCTTAGAGTAACGCCATTGTAAGCAGAAGTGCAATAACAACGGTAATAGTCAGCGTTATAACGCCCTCTATTACTCTTATATCCCCCGGATTAGACAGGCGTTTACAGCTTAAGGTTGTTAAGTGACGTTATAACAGAAAGACTAAGGGGTGTTGGAGTGCTATTGGTTGAAGTCCTGCATAGTCGTATAAAGGAGTATAGTATTAAATAATAGCTGTCGCCTCCGCCACCTGTCGTAAAAAATAGATATAAAATTCGTGCATATTATTCCTACCCTACCTAATAACAGAATCTCGAACGACAGTAAAACACAGATCGAGCCTGATTCTCACATACTCGAGATTTCTATGTCGAACGACATCAATAGGTTTGTCACTTTTACACACGTATATAAGTGTGAAAGAGATAGACATGCCAATGTCTATCGATAGACAAAATAAGTCTATATATAAGGTCTACCAGATGGCATGTCTGTGTGGTGGACTGTACATAACTGCAGGCTGTGGCTGAAAATCAGCGGCCGCTGGTTCCCAGCGACCATATGCTGAGCTACAGACCTTTTTGTCATAATTATAAGGTCATTTTATATTTTAGTTTTTACTGTTTTCTTGGCAAATAAAGATTTTTATTATTATTATTATTATTATTATAATGTCGAGTGTGCGAGAATAGGGGTCCAGATATAGCAACTAAAGAAGTTCTTTAGTTGCTATAACTATGATTTTCTTCATGTATTCTAATGTTACATAAATGGTCATGATCATCATTGTATAATTTTTTATTTATGACTAATTATTTAGTGATGAAGTTTCAGGCGTTTTAGATTTGGCATAAAAATAACATTGCTGGGTGTCAATAGACACTTTATGATCTATTTCATACAGCAATCATGTCCGAAAATTTCGAGAAGAAATAATACTATAGCAGTTGGTACCTACTGACCACCGATATCATGTTTTGTATTACATAATTCAGTACTTTCCAAAAATATGTCAAATAAATAATTTAATATCGTTGGTTTTAGTATTTTATTGCGATGGTAACATTTCTTTTCCCAGTTTAAGGTTCTATATTGGGAAAGGGCCCCCAGAACCCCTGGCTTCGACCCTGGCAGATAACAAAATGTTGTAATCGGTGACGGACGATGACTGCTAACGGTTACTAACCTATATTTGGAAATTAGACAATAATTACAGATTGCATTGTAATGCGATAGATGATAGAATGACCATTAGAAACAGGTGACGTTCTATGACAGCGCAACGTGACTCGGTAAAATAAAAAATTACCTAAGTATATATTTTTTATTTTTTTTCTGGGCAAAGGTAATCCTTCAACTACCCTTGTGCAAAAACGTAAGTTATTATGATGTTCCGAAAAACAAACAAACACACTTTCGAATTTTATAATATTAACAGAAAACAAAATATAAATCATAATATAATAGGAAACTTTAATAATTATTCATATGTAATTTAATCGTAAAGCAAATGACAAATGAATGAAATACATACACAGTAATATTGGCAATGAGTTCCATTTTCAAAATTTGAACTTTAATATTTATTTTATCGTTTAAAAGTGGCCAGTTCTATAAATTTTTAGTGTCAAAACACGGGGAAATTCTATCTAGTCATAAAATAGTCATCATCGAGCTACTTCATGAAATCATCAGCGAGTGCCTATGAAATCTATGTAGACTATAAAATCATCATCATCGCGCTAGCTTACGAAATTCTCATCATCATGCTAGCCTATAAAATCATGATCATCGAGCCTCATGAATCGTCATGGCATTAGTCTATGTACTTTTTGGCGGGATTTTCTTTATGAGTGTGAATACACATGTGATGGTTGTCAATAAATTATGCAACAATGTGTCACTACAACTGAAATATCATCGTCTATCTGGCCTATGAAATCATCATCAATTAATCAACCCAAAAGTTGCACTATGCTTGTAAATTGGTATTGAAATTTTAATAGATACGGATAGCTATAACTGTTGTATGTGCATTGCATACCCAAGAAGAATAGACGGACTATGCAACATGCATGCATGCAACAATGTGTGTGTAGTGCCTAATTACATTCACAAAGTAGCATGACAGTCGCGATAAACGTTTATGTCGCGCGAGATAATATTTGTTATGCTCATTCGTTTGGACGAAATATATACAACTATCCCACTCTCACCTCGCGTCGCGCGCGACAAAGAATGTCATGCTACGGGGGCTGACCATCTTAAATAATGTAATTAGTTACCTACGTTCCTAATAGCAGACAGAAAATACATCAGTTATCTACTAACTCTAAAAACACCTTAGCTCTGCCTTCTGTTTTCTTTTCGGGTCTTTGTTAGACGACCCGTTTGGTGTAGTGGTTAGCAACTCTGACCACTATACCAAAAGGTTGCGGGTTCGAATCCCGCTAGGGGCATATTGTTTGTGTGATGAATACGGACATGTGTACCCGAGTTATGGATGTTTTCATTTATAATAAGTATCTATTTACAAAAAAATATATATATTTATCTAGTATATCAACCATCTGGTATCCACAACACAAGCCTATAGTTGCTTACTGTGGAACTAGATGGCGCTGTGTGTATGTCAGAGGATATTTATTTATGTTAAGTATCATGCAATTGTTCCCGACTAGTACCTATTTGATTATCATCAGGTGAATGAAATGTGACAAACTTTATTTTTTTTATATAATAACTAAAAATAACTCCCTAGTTTGTGAATGGTGATATAACGGTACGGATTCCAATGGGTAGGTATTATTTAAAGAGGCATTATCGTTTTATTCTTATGCTATGCAAATAATGGTTCAGTTTCAAGGGACAAAATTTAAAAGTCTTGACGTCAAACGGTACGGTCTGCTCAACAAAACCATAAATCGATTCATTCATACGACGACGCTTGTTTCCATCAATCATTCACCTATACATAAAAGATAGAGAAGATCAGGGGAGGCGATTTCTACCTACTGGAATAATGACGTCAATTACAATGCTACAGGTTTTATTATTCGTCTCATTCTCATAGAATCGACAGAAGTAAACTGAGTTGTAATATTTGTTAGTATAAATCCGAGGCCAGTTTCATAAAACAGTTTACAAGAGTACAGTTTACAGGAGTTTTTTTTCTCCCATAAGTATTATTTCAGACAATAAACTATACTATTTTACAATAGAGGACAGAAGATAAAGTAAATATAAAAACAAATTAAAAAAGAGAGAGATAAAGAGCCCTGGGCAGTGATTCTCACGCGTTCGAGGTTACAAAGCAGATAGATATCAGTCAATCCTATCACTTTCATACTTATGAGTTTTTTTTTTTTTTTTATATGAGAGGGCGGCAAACGAGCATGCGGGTCACCTGATGGAAAGCAATCACCGCCGCCCATGGACACCCGCAACACCAAAAGGGTCACAGATGCGTTGCCGGCCTTTGAGGAAGGTGTAGGCTCGTTTCTTGAAGGTTCCAATGTCGTACTCGTTCGGGAATACCGCTGCCGGAAGTCCGTTCCACAGGGTGCTCGTACGTGGTAAGAAGTTTCTTGAGAAACGTACAGTGGTAGACTTCCACTCATCCAGGTGATGTGGATGGAAATTTAATTTTCGGCGAGAAGTGTATCGTTAAATTGAGCAGCGGGTATTAGCTCGAACAGTTCTTCAGAACACTCCCCATGAAATATGCGATGCGAGTAAGTGCAAAAGTCACAAACCTATGGATGTCTATCGGTAGTGAGTGAGATCAGGAGCCTTGATTATAGTTCACGTCCTAGGTAGAACATAATATCTTCCAGGTCACTGTTCCATTTCAAGTTTGAGGTGTTCTTAAGTTAAACTCTTGCAAATAAACAGTATTAAAAAAATGTATTGACTCTCGATTGCTTTATCAATACGTCAGATGAAGAGAGAGGCATATTCGTCTAATCTTGTAGGTTAGTTTCACAAAACAATATTCAAGGTAAGTTGGTAATTTGTGATAGTCCCGAGGAAATTTTGTTTAAAACCAGCCATATTGGTTTGTAAGAGGCCAATCATCTAAGACCAAAAATATATTTATATCTCGACTGAAAGCAGACAACCCACCCCAAATAGGGCAATCAAGCAGTTTTTAATAAGTCGAAAACGAGAAAATCATGAGATCAAAAGGTTATTAATAGAATGAATCTACAGCCCTTTGATTCTTGTTGCGTAGTTTAAAAGCACGGTTATTATTGAAAATACTTTATTCAGTCGCCTCTCGTACGTGTCTATTCTGAAATCCCTTAAAAACAAAACATGACATCACCTTAGATCACGCTGCAAGCGAAACTTGTCTGTAGGGGCGATAATGTGAATTTTTAGTGTCAAATGGAGTCTGGTGAGTGGGCAGCGGGTTTATCTCAAGAGCCGGACTGATATCTCGTACAAATTGGCGACATTGCAAACTACACTCACAGTGTATTATAGTAAAGTACAGCTACTTAATGAAAAAAACTTTGAATACAGCATTTTCTGTCACATCCATCGGATGTTTGATTGTTCCGTAGTATAATCTTACCACCAAGAGATGCCTACATAACTTTGAACCTTCGAAGTCATGGCAGTTGCTATTGAATTTCAATAAAACTAATTTGATTAGGATTTTGGTATAAGTAGCAGTTTAATTTCTAAAGATGTATTTCGCGAATTGTCTCTTCCGTTCGCACTTATACTGGAGTAACGATCAACGGGTCACGCGACGCGATTGATAAAAAACTGCCCTCATTTGTCGGCGCCAGGCTACGTCGATACTCTAAGTGTCTGTAGTGCCCTGCCAGCGTCGCCCATTGATATATCGGTACATTCATTGGCTTGTTTGCAACTATCCGCAATCTGCATACCTAACTAACTAGGGTTGCCATACGATAGAGAACTAACGGATTTGATAAGTCGCTCATTTATTAAAATAAACGGAATATTTTCATTATATTCAAAGTGGGGAGGTAGTTTGGATCAGATGCCACTGACTGGTCAAACATATTTACGGTAGATTGGAATATCTTCAATAAGAGATGTAAAAGATGATTGCAGTTCAAATTAAAAAGTAAAAAAAGTAATAGTTTCAAACTGAAACTATTTTCTCGTATCTACACCATTGCACTACTCTCCCACTAAATATTTACCTTTAGTTTTAGTTCCTTACACACCATTGTCAAAGTGATACAATCAAAATAGTCTCTATTTCTGTACAAATGAGACTCGATTTTTTAGTTTAGCATTAAATTTTTACCCCATTAATTATTACTTTAATATTAGGTCCGTGGGGGCCGGGCGCTCTTCAATTTTTCTTCAAAGCGCTTAGTCGATGTCACTGATTGTGACCCGAGAGCTGACTGTTTCCTCGCTCAAAGCTTAAGTGTCTGCATCCAGCGATAAAACCATGCTAACGTTTTGGGTACCTTGCCACGTGGTCCCAATTTTTTACATTTGTTCTAGTTTATATTTAAATTCCATCTTTTTATTTGTTACTGTTTTTAAATAAATATTTTAAACATTCAACTTTAATATTTGTAACATGAACGTGTGGTCAGCTTATCAGTGCCGATGTAAAAAGTAAATTGAATCAATTGAATGATGCGACTATAATCAACTTTATGAAGACGTTTCGTGGATTGGATTGTTATTGTAAACTATTTATATTATTATTCATGTAACCTTGCCAGTCTGCTTGGTACCTAGATAATTAATCTATTATGAATATAAGGCACAACACACACAGAGAGCTCCCGCGCTCGCCCACTCGCCCGGCAAAGCTGATAAAGGCATTAGCCTATCAGTCGTAGTTCATAGTTAAAAAAAACGGCTATGTGCGTGTCGGGCCACACGAAGTATAGGGCTCCGTAGTTGCCCGTCACAATATGCGAAATTGACTTTTTGTTGTTTGATAAATAATTTTCAATGGAAAGTACATTTTTTCGGCTATTACCCAATAGCTTGTGAGCTGTGATAATTTTCCTTTTAGCTTAACAACCGTTTAGCTGGCATATCTCACTCTAACAAAAAATAGGACTTTAAAGCTTAATATTTCGCAAATGCTGAATCGAAAAACTATTCATGATAAGATCTACCTAATATTTTTCAACGATCTATCCACCGATATCCCACATGATCCCCATCGTGAATACACACATACAAAACTACTACACATTGGAAGTACACATCCAAAAAAACTGAGACATGTCACATAGAATGACCAAAGGCGGTGTCATACAAAAACTTTATAAACTTTTGCCTTTCTAAACCGCTCCCGCAAAGGCTTTAATGTGTAGCACGCTTAAGATTTTATAGCTCGAAATTGTTCTAGCGAATCGCTTGTTACATGTAAATCAATGGACAGGAGGAAAATAGATACACACCTAGTACTTGAAGTAGGAATGTCGATGGAGTTAGGTTATCTGAAAGGTTATTTATTTTTCAGACGACGTGTCGCCATTGATGTTGAACGTTCCAAACTACCTATTAACCTACGCACGTTACTTATGGGTAGTAGGTACCTACTATTAATGTATTCTGTGCTTATGGTAAATAAGTTTTGTTTTTCTCTAGGGAAAAAGGGATTTCTAGAAATCCTAATAAGATAATGAGACTAAACATCTTATCGGATCCAGGACTGCTATAGCAGTCATAACGACAAAATAATAAAAATTATATTGAGTCGAGTTCGCTGCCCGTCAAAGCGTTAATTCATTCATTATCAAAGTAGAAAAATTATCGTAAAAATTTTTGCATTCGACCGCTAAAATTTGTCGTTTAAATATGGTACACCAAAGCGCCCTAGAAGTACATTACCTATAGTAATTCGATACGTCTATCTGTTAGACGTATACGTGGTAGCAAATTTAGCGATCAAACGCAAAAATTGCAGGCAGAAGGAAGAAATACAAGACATGTTAATGAGTAATGGTCTAAAAACTCAAAAAATGTACTTTGCGTTGAAAATTATTTAGCAAATAACAAAAAGTCCCCTTCTGTCCGCATATTGTGAGGGCAAGTGCGGAACCCTACACTGCGTATGGCCAGACACGCACTTGGCCGGTTTTTGTTAAAGTTTTTATTTTTCGCTTTTTAGTATTTTAGCGCTCTTGCCAAAATCTGCCTGATCATTTTTGTGCGATGGCGCTCCTTCTAGTTTCTACAGTTTACAGTTTAGATGGGCTTGACCTGATGATTTTCGATTTGTCATATTTATTGATATTCACACCGACATTCTCTACACTTTTCCATACAAACCCTTTTTTGATTGAAATCGGTTACAATCGTAATTAAACTATTATGGGGCGCTCTATGTTATTTTATTAATTTGGTCGACATAGTTTAATTTATTTATGTAAGAAGTTGTAGTTCAAGTAGGAAGGCATAGAATTCTATCGTCAACGAACCGGTGCTCACCATTTCATTGGAAACGCCTTGTTGCCAACTAGTTTTTGTGTCGGCCTAGGTAGACTGACTCGTGGGAGCAGTCGGCCCTCACACCCAATAACTCAAAGTACAGTGATGGTTTTTCTTCTTTCTTCTTACTATTGTAATCATCAGCCTATTCAGGCAACATTTCTGCCAATGTCGAGAGTAACCGCAGTGTGACCAATGTAAATTATTCTCATATTTTCGTTGAATTTCACTTTAGGTGACTGATCCTGCGAAAGGTTTTGGCGGCTTTCCTGTGGGAATACTAATGCACTCTCATTACACTTCCCTTCACCAGCCAGCCAGCGGGAGTTCACATGCTCGAGGTCCAGCTTGAGCATGCGCCAAATAATAATAATGCTTATATCTAAATAAAAAGAAATTATTTTACAATTATTTACAAGATTTGGTGTCTGAAACAACGGATTTTCAATTGTGTCTGCTTAGCCGCAGTCAATGAGTCGCCCTCCCTGGGCGACTGCATGCGGAATACCCATCCATTGAGCATTGCGTTTCTTACAAATGCTTAATTTTTACCAATTGCTTTACTACATTTACAACACTTTATTAAATGTTTCAAGAAAATCGCGGTTATTCGTTTTTCCGAGATCAAACCGTATTTTCCCTGGGCTAGAGTTAAACAGTCCTTTGTCACGTGGACTATGTACGTATTAAGAGTGTTAATAGAAATACCTATCTCCAGGTTTTATGACCCCCATGACCCTTGCCTGTACCGTTACCACTTCCCTTGTACACAATGACTTTTGCTGTAAACATTCAAAATTTACTACACACACCAAAACTCAAAGACTCGTATAAATTGCAGGAAATATTATATGAAGGACTGTAGACGCGTATAACCACAATCTCACCTAGTGGAAACTGACTTCGAAGCCGAAGATAAATCACGCGACCTATTCATTATAAACTTAAAGATTCTTATAATGCACCTATGTTTTGAAATCTAAGCAGAGGCGTGTATACAGGATCTTAACGCCCTGCCTGGGTGACCCTGGAGAATACGTCGCTCATCCCAGGTAAATATTGCTAAGCATCTGGTTTTATAACATTTATCAGCCACAATCACGTCAGGAACTGCCCGAGCCACCGTTAATCATGTAACACACAAAGATCCCGAGGTTATTTCACAGCTAGATTCAACAAGACAAGTTGCGTTCATAATTCCTCGCCACAATATATCAGCTCGATTAGACCACGGCGCGGAACAATTAGGGCCAAAGTTATGATTATGAACAACAGTTAGCCCGGAGCCACTCCGCTTTCCCGTCAATGGATCAATTTGTTACAGAACTAGTTCATAATAAACAATGACAAACTGAGCACAGTCGTAATTGCCTACCAGTTTCGATGAGAGTTTATCATCTTGACGAGGTAGCGTTTGAATGACAAATCTGTTTGTTAACACACCTTTGACTTTGAGGATCTAAATCATTTGTAAGCTGAGCAATTTTTGAAAAGTTCGCTTTACAAAAATTACAGATTCACCTTTATCGCTGTGCATCGATGTTTAAGTTTCTCCCAAGCGTGCGATATAAAATAATAGAAGGCGATAATTTTTCACTAATATTTTCTACTGAACACTATTTTCCCTATTTTTGAGTTTCACGCTCGGACGCCTACGTCTTAGAGTATTTTTTTAAGTAGTGATAAGCTCATGTTACTTATTTTTCTCTGAGTGTTTTAGTCTACGCAGATTTAAATATTCCTATTTTAAAACATCATTGATCATCGGCGTAAATGTAAAAATGTAACATCATTTATTCAAATGACAATCAACCACATATCAAATCAAACACTTTCTACTAGTAGAATCAGCAATGAACGGTCAGGCAGGACCACTCAATGCAAAACCACTCAATGCAACTTTTATACCACTCGCAATTTCAAAAAGAAGGGCTTTTACACAGATTTGTATTAGTAGAATTTTTTAAATGAGTTGCGAACGATATTTTTGAATGGTAGTAACTCAAAAATCGGTACCCTAAAGAATTAGGTCTTGTTATAGTGTCTTGTACTTTTATATTTTATTTTTATTGTAATTTTGGGAGACGTTTTCTTAATTGTAGCTATTTCTATAAGTATTAGTACTTAGGCTTGTAATTAATCGTTAATTAATAAAGTTAATCGTTTTTTAAGAATCGTTAAGAAGATTTTTTCAAACATTATTTCTTTTTGCGACATCCCTAGTCCGACATTCAATTGCTTTTCTATATACGTAGCGCTGCCAGTAGGAAATATGACAAATACACTTAAAACTGAGCAAAGCAAGCAAGCAAGAAGGCGTTGTTTTGGGCTACAGAATAGAGTGAAAAGCTGTGAAATCTAATCCAAATCCAAATATGAAAACCAAAATCTAATGCAGTCGAACAATGGATTAGAGTGAAATATGAAAAACCAGTACAATCTAATCCATTCTGACAACTGATTAGAGGGAAATTTGAACGTCAGTGGCTCAGCGGTCTCCCAATTTGGGAAATCCGGGTTCGATTCCCAGGCAGGCCATGTACCAATGAGTTTTTAAAATATACATTTATCCGACTGCTCTTAAACGGTGAAGGAAAACATCTTGAGGAAACCTGCATGCCTGAGAAATAAAATTCCCCAACTCGCATTGGGCCGGAGTGGTGGACTATTGTCCATACTCCCGCATATACGATATCACTGCAATGGGATGTTTACGGGCTGATAATGATGATGAAAAACGGTTGAATGTAATCCATTCGCGAAATGGATTAGAGAGGAATATTAAGGCGCTGAATAGAGCCAATGACCTTGAGCAATGGATACGCCCACTTAATGTTCGATAAAGCAGCGCTGCGTCTGCGACACGGTCAATATGCGTACCGTCAGACGAGTCGACCTTACGGGAAACCTTCTTGCGAACTGAACTTTGAGTTAGAGCTCTCCTAAATGCAACAGGTGGCGCTGTTCGCGAAATAAAAAACAACAAAATAATAATATAACAAGGATGATTTATTGAAATATAAATGTATAGGTATTCATAGAATGTTTTCAAAAATAAGTTTGGGACCAGAATGTTTCAGACACGGCGAAATAAATAAATAAAAAGTGTTATTTTTAAACGACTTCAAAAAAGGAGTATGTACACCGATATCTCCGAGATTTGGCGGTTGATTCACATGGTTCTTTTTGTAAATGAAAGGGGATACCGTCGAGTTGGTCCCATTGTAATTTCAGCGCAATCGGTCCAGTAGTTTTTGTGTAATCATGGTAAATATCAGAATGGCATTACATATTTAGACGATTGCGTAGTTTTTACACAGGGAAACTAAGTAGATACAGTTTGGGTTTGTATGGAAAAAGTGTAGACTAGATCGGTGTGATTATCAGCAATAAATATGACAAATCGAAGATCATCAGGTCGAGCTGGTACACCCGAACTGCCCATTTAACCTGTAGGAGCGAGAAGGTCGCCATCGCACAAAAATTATCATGGAGATTAGCAACCACGGATAATACTAATAACTTTTTTTAACCGACTTCAAAAAAGGAGGAGGTTCTGTATTATTTATGTATGTACATCGATTAGTCCGAGATTTTTAAGCCGATTTACGTCGGTGTGATTATCAACAATAAATATGACAAATCGAAGATCATCAGGTCGAGCTGGTATACCCCAAGTGCCCACCTAACCTGTAGGAGCGAGAAGGTTCGCCATCGCACAAAAATTATCATGGAGATTAGCAACCACGGATAATACTAATAACTTTTTTTAACCGACTTCAAAAAAGGAGGAGGTTCTGTATTATTTATGTATGTACATCGATTAGTCCGAGATTTTTAAGCCGATTTACGTCGGTGTGATTATCAACAATAAATATGACAAATCGAAGATCATCAGGTCGAGCTGGTATACCCCAAGTGCCCACCTAACCTGTAGGAGCGAGAAGGTTCGCCATCGCACAAAAATTATCATGGAGATTAGCAACCACGGATAAATACTAATAACTTTTTTTAACCGACTTCAAAAAAGGAGGAGGTTCTGTATTATTTATGTATGTACATCGATTAGTCCGAGATTTTTAAGCCGATTTACGTCGGTGTGATTATCAACAATAAATATGACAAATCGAAGATCATCAGGTCGAGCTGGTATACCCCAAGTGCCCACCTAACCTGTAGGAGCGAGAAGGTTCGCCATCGCACAAAAATTATCATGGAGATTAGCAACCACGGATAAATACTAATAACTTTTTTTAACCAACTTCAAAAAAGGAGGAGGTTCTGTAATCTTTATGTATGTACATCGATTAGTCCGACATTTTTAGGCCGATTTACGTGATTATAAGGCCGTGCCTGCGCTCACGCTGCTCAGCGGACTCCTCGGCAAGCCGATCGTGTATAAAACCGAGTCTATGCTCGTTCTGTTCTGGAGTTTCCTGGCGAATACGTGATTTAACGTAATCTTTCATAGCTACTAGACGTACTCGGCGAGCTTCGGGCGTCTCCTGGGAACGCGAAATTGCGTTCCGTGAGGCATTTTTTTCAAGCCGTAGTACCCTTTCAGTTTCGGTTTCTTTTGACCGACAGTTCTTTAAACGAGCAGCACCTTTCGTAAGCCTGCCCATATTGGTCAATTAATATATTTTATTATTTTGTAATGTCTGACCAGACACTAAAAAGAATTAAATAAAAAAGGATTTAAAAAAAACGACTTCAAAAAACCCGGAAAAAATAATTTAATTAAACTACTGCAATATTAATAACTGAAAAGTATGAAATAAAAAACCAGAGCAGAATGTTCTTTAGAGATAAATATACACTATTATATATAATGAGAATACAATACAATTTATATGCTATACAATAATAGTTAGGTATAATGATCATTGAGTTCGTGGGGCACCCATTTGTCAAGCTTTTTTACCTTGCCAATTTGACGCAAATTGACCAATATTGTTTTGACGCTAACGTCGAAAGCTGCTGCTAATTCAGCCGTAAATTGTGTATCATCAGCTTTTTGGAATAGCATCCATCAGCAATCACATCAATTATCGGTATACCGTTTTTCCTAAGGCTTCCTTCTGCTATCGCAAAATTTCTTTCTTTTTCCCCTGCTTTCTTCATAGTTTCTTGAGCAACCCTTTGCCAATTTCTGGACAGAACGTCATGTTGGGTTTGGCATTTTTTATTTGAAATAAGAGGTAGATTTATTGCCGTAGAAAACTCTTTCAAATGTGAATGACCACCACCAATAGATATTATGCCTGCTATGGCACAACTATTGACATCTAAGTAATCATCCTCCGGATAATCATTTTCTATATGAAACTTTAAATTGCACATTCTACACACGAAAGTAAATTTAGAGATGAGCCTATGTTGTTTTTCGTTTATTAAATCGATAGTATTCAGATTACAGCCAAGAGGTCCGTTCAAATTTCTTGCAATTTTTTATAAAAATGCGAGTTGGCTACAAACCGCCGACAGATGCAGATTTCTTATTCCGTATTCTGATCACTTGTAATCTGATAAGTCTGAAACAGAAAACTTTCGTTATTATTTTATTAGTTAATATTATATTTACCGACTACGGCCCATTATTATTATTATTTCGTCTTTGGCCTAAGTGTTTCTCAAAAAACAAGACAATAAGGCGGTCATCACGAACAAAATACTTTTTACTCATATTTTCCGTAGTCAGGAATTAGTTTTTGTCTTTTATTTCATATATTATATAGCGCATTTGACGTTAGTTTGACATTTAGTTGACCATTCAGGTTACTAAGCCATTAGTTAGTACATACCTCTTCATCTTTTTTTTTTTCTGAACACCTTGTGCCTCAATGTCGTACCTGTCATTAAAAGATAATATTATTGAAACACTTCAGGAAAACTTTTTGAATAAAATCTGTTAACTTTAATGTTTTATTTTTTATTTTTTTCGTAATAGGTACATCCTATACATACACTCTGCAACGTTTGTCGGGTTAATTTTGTTAGACCTTATATATTATGATGGCCGAATCTGTGATTTTCGTAAGTCTATGGTAATTCTCAATAGATTATTTTAGCGGTTGAAAGGAATTTATTTGTTTTTTTTTTATATAATTTTTATTATATGTCCCATTGGCAATCATTTTATAAAAATCTCAAAGTTATGCTTTTGTTTTATGATGACCTTTACATATTTCTTTCGACAAGGTTTGTTTTTGGTCAAAAATAACAATATTGCCTATTATCTATTTCAGAAATCCTAGATACTGGTAAAAATAATAATTTTACTCACTCTTGCAAAACAAGTCCGGTTGATGACTCTTCAGGGCCCAAATGATTTTTAGAACTGAAAATCAAAGAATTGTAGTACGTCAGCACCTAGGAATATATAATGAGTACACAGCCATGCACAAAAATGAAATTTTTGATAAATATCACTTAGACATGTAAAAAAAGATTACAGGATTTATTTAGACATACAATAAATAAAAGCAAATAAAATAAAAAAGACAAGAAAAGTACTGGGATCGATCCAGCACGACGAAATTCAAGCGACAAGCCCAAGTCGACTGAGCCAAACGTCTTACATAAGCGGTGACGAAAAAAGGTACCTATACATCCCGTATCAGTAGACGCAACTACAAAATAGTGAAAACATAATTATGGTTGCGTTTTATAAATTTGGTGTTTCATGTACATACTTAATTAATTAAAAAGAGATATAATATTTTATTATACTTACTTTACAACCTCCATCATGTGTTTCTGATTTCTTTTATATTGCCGTTTCTTCGGTTTTGTTTTTTTTTCGAGTCCATTTTCTATTATTAACTTTACCAACTTATTTATTTACAACTGTGATTACCTACCTAATAAATAAAATTATTTACACACATACAAAATTTTACCCTAATTAAATAAACAAAACAAGAAAAAGAAAGTCCTGAATATGAATATGAAAAAAAGTTCGAATATTTGGGAGAGCGTCTCAGCGCACAACACAGGTCCATCCAGCAACGCGCCTAAGCGATCACTGTCGCATTGAGTACGAGTAACAGAGAAAGCGTTACTTAGAATTATAGGGCGTAAGTGCAAATCACAAAATTAATTATTTCAATTAAAATAGACGCATTATTGAAAATCTAAAACATGAATTTGTTTTAGTAACATATACGACACAATATTGTACAAAATATCATTTATGTTAGTGAATGCATATCTGAGAAAAATAAGATTTCATGCATTTTTAGATGCTACTTTGCAATTAAATTCTATCGAGAGAAGATTGTGTAATTATGTTTTGAAAACATGAATCATGTCAGAAATATGATCAATTTTACCTATAACTTTTTTTATAATGATACGAGCTATATGCTTTACAAAAAATGATAATCTTTCAACGCAATTGGCTGCTGTCAGCCTCTTAAGATCAAAATAATGTAATCCATTTGAGCAATGTTTTAGAGTGAAATATGAAAATTAGCGGAATGTGTAATCCATTTGATACGTCTACATTCGGCGGATTAGAGTGGAACAGTGAATTCAAATCCATAACATCTTTTTATCTTGACAAGATTTGTGTACCTAACCTAACCGAGAACTATTTGTAATCTAGAAATCAGAGTGTAATGCCTATCTATATTGGTCGGGAGAGTATTATTACGATGAATATTGTGTTACATTGTGTAGTAAATATATCGGATGTCAACGACAGGAAGTGCTCGTATTGCGACACCAAGTAATAATGGCGGTTCTACCTACTTTACACATCAATGAATTCATATAGGCACACTTTGGAGGTATTCATAATAGAATACCTACTTATCAAATAAGTGATAAATACCGTCTTTACGGTATTCAATTCTATAATTGGAACTCTTGTGTGTGCTCAAATGAGGTTTTATGAAGAAGTTGATATAGAGGAAGAGGATGTACTTGGATTAGTTGGTGGTAGGGCATTTTAAATGTCCGCCTGGCTAGCTACCACCATCTTATCTACATCTGCCGCCAAGCAGCAATGGTTCCGGTTGTCAGAGATAAGATAGCCAGTCCCTCAAATATGTTGTCTTCGCTTCAACTTCGCAACATCAGGTATTATTGAGGTCAAGTACTAATCCAACTAACTAATGCGATGGATGTTAGTTAATTTATTTGTTGCTCATTCACGGCAAAATGAATGAACGGATTTAGATGAAATTTGTTATACATGTAGAATATGTCCTGAAATAGGACTTAGGATACTTTAATCCCGATAAATAAGTGAGTAGTTCCCGGGGATAATCAAATTACGCATTATAAACGATTACCACGCGGACGAAGCCGTGGGTAAATACAAGTTTATTATTTAATTATTACTTATCTTTAGAGAACACGTCGTCGTCACGGCCGAATTTCATTGTCGCAAGTATCTCGTGTAAATTCCAACGTAATTCGATGCGGGGCGGCGGCGGCTGCCGTGGTATAGGGCCGGACGCGCGTCCGTCCGCCCGTCCGGCCGGACACCGGCGCGGCGGCCGAGAACCGAGATAATACCTACACGCCGGCCCCGCATCCGCAGGCCAGTGTTGTCAGATCAGAAATATGAAAATGCGGTAGCGGCACTTCAAAAACGCGGATTTACGACAAAAAGCGGAATTTCTTGTTTTAACATTTATTTATTTCTCTCTCAATTCATACGGTCATAGATGCTTTTAACTATTTATTCATTTAGGAACAAATGAAAAGCGAAAGGGTCGTTCTAGAGGAAGCACGTATATTGTCTATACCACGTATATATGTATATACCATTGTCAACAAGGCGGTGTAAAAAGCGGAAAAGCGGTACATCTGGCAACACTGCCGCGAGCCAACAATACACGCTTGTTTGCATCGCCGAATGGGGTAGTTTAAACAAACGTCACGCCACAGTGCATCGACGTCTGCAGAAGGTCTTTACGTGGATATTATTTCCTAGCAGTGTGGTTTCGGCACGTAAAAAGAATAGAACCAACCCGTCTCTTCCCGTGGGTATCGTTATAGGCGACTAAGGAACTTTAGATCAAAAAACATCCTGTAGACAACCCGGTTCACCTCCTTTCACGTGTTAATTTTTGAACATTTTTAATTTTTGAACATTTGGAACACACAAACTCTAATGTGTGAGGTTTTTTTTTATGCACAACGGGTTGGTACTTGACCTCAATCACACCTGATTGAAGGTGGAAGCGTACTGACCCGGAAACCCCAACACATTTGGGGGACTGGCTATCTTATCTCTGACGACCGGAACACAACAATGCTGCTTGGCTATTAACATTGCTGCTTGGCAAATGATTTAGATAAGATGGTGGTATCTAGCCAGGCAGACATTTAAAATGCCCTACCACTAACCAAACCGAGTACTTAAACATGTACCCCGTTGGGGATCGAACCCGCGACCTCCGAATCGTAAACCCAAATGTTGTTTACATTGAGCCAGGGAGGCGGTTAAAAGAGATACTCGTATCTCTGTCTACTACATTGGGATAGAGATCGCGACATTATTTATTATGTTAATAATATACAGGGGGCCAGAAAAAGTTGTAGGTATGACTTGAGTACATCTCATTAAAATTATAAGTTAAACCTATATAAATGTTTGGATAGTTACAATGTGCGAGAAACTATATTAAAATATAAATGCTGCAATACCAGCTTATTATGTCCGAATATGTGTTTTGTAATTGACGTCTCACGGTCGCTGATGCTGGAAATGTGACACCCGTCGTATGGTCCACTGTACCTAGGTATATTCAAATGTTTAAAATTTTAACTTCCATAAGTGTGTGACTACAACTCATTACGGGTGTGATGAGTTGTACAAATCACTACCCATCATGGGTATGGGTAGTGATTTGTACTCAACTCATACTATACTTATATGTATACACCTAAGAATAGCTCACAGGATAGCGTATTGTTTTTTTTGCATATTAGAACTTCAGAGCCTGTAGCAAGATTGTAATGTTAATTATTCTAGTAAGCGAAAAACAGTGACAATTAAAACAATAGTCTATATAGCTTATGATAAAGCGATAATTTTGTTTATTTAAGAAGGACTTGGTATATAGCATGTTTACGATTGTATGAAGAAATGTCGGTACAGTGCTCCTAGTGCATATTTATACAACTATTTTAGTACCAACTAGTAGTATTTTATCATTGGCACAGACCAAGGCAACTAGCTAATTAGGTGGTTGAAGGTAGTAGGTAAGCAAAACTCGTGGAATCGTATTCAGTGGGCTTGCGCAAAGTTGTGTTACTGTTCACTGTTACCTACTGTGACCACGCTGATTGAGAAATTAGACCGCGGATTGATTTGCAAACTAGACGACTGGAGGAAAATGGAAATATGAAGCTGCGAGCGTGTCGGATCGAAATAGCGCACGTAAACACGTCCAATGTAGTCGAATTTTTCAAAGAGCAAATTCATTCATTCAGCATTAATACTCGTAGGTAAAGGTAAAATGAAATACCCACACATTTTTATGTGTAGGTACCTAGGTGAGTAAACAGGGTGTCACAGACAAATGGTACACGCGGCCGCACGACAAACTTAACACTTCCAGTATTAGCAGGGGACCAATCGCGTAATTTTAAAACGGTTTTACCGTTTGAATTGAACGTTATTGGTTTTGGTTTAGCTAATGTAAAAAATGGTTTCGCGCTATTTTTTGTGAACGATTATATCGTTATATCGTTGCCGCTACCAAAGTAAAACCAAACCCAAAATGTGTAGAGATAACCACGAGTATTAAAAATAAACTAGGTTAATTGCCGTTCAAATGTTTAGCGCCATACGAAATGTGCTTAATGTAACGTTTTTGGTTAAGGGGTAGCTTTGGTATAATCGTTCAAACTTAGCACGAGCGGCCCCCACGTAATTTTAACCATCATCGACCACTCGTATAAAAGTTACTTCATTACGTATGTCGTCGTTTTACACTAGTATACAAAGAATGAATGCTATTAGAATTGTCGACACTAGACGGCACTACTGTGAACTTTTTTCGTTAATTACGAAAATATTCCTCGATTTGTGGGAAAATGGTGAGCAATCGAGGCCAATTAAAATTTGTAAAAGGACCCAAAGTATCTTTTTAATAATCGTTTTACTACATTTTTTACGTAATAAGAACAAGAAATTAAGTTACATTTGTTAAAAATTAAACAACATTTTACATGACACAATATTTGTACTTCTTTAATTATCATTTTGGGGAAATTTCTGGGAAATTGTTTGATACATGCTTCGATCATCTACATGACTCATACATTATTATGTAATAAAAATAATTTTATAATAGCAGGTTATTTGTCGAAATAATCACTTTTTGGTTAAGGTATTTGTTCCACAAATTATTAGTAGCAGGAGTACGTTAGCTAATAAAAGTAAAACACGTTTTTGAAATAATATTTTTTTGAAATAACAAAAGAATCATAAGAATTCTTAGTTCCTATAGCGAATACGAATACGATTGCGGTAGACTCCGACTCACCTTTATCGTTAACGTTTTCAATCGCAATAAGTAAGCCGATGTTATCACTTTTGTATGAGCGAACATGCCTTCATTGTCAATCGTAAAGATGACACGCGCACTCGTCGACCGTTTGAAATACGTAATAAGATTTTGTGAGATTAACAACGATGGTCGTAATAATCGTTTAAAATAAGCCCATCGTTACCGTTACGTAATATATCCTGTCTCGCTACGTTCACATTTCGAACAGTGTTACAATCGTCGTTTCGGAACATATTTTATAAAATTGAAAATTCTGCTCAACGAAAATCCCATTTTATATTTAAACGAAAGAAATATTGCATTTACAGATATGTGAAAAATAACTTGCCAATCAACAAAACTCCTGAAAAAACTATTTCTATGACACCAATCCATTATGTTAATGTATATATTAATAATTAATACTTCTGTAATTAGCAATGTATTTCAAATTAAACAAAGACCACGAGAAACATAACTCCACATAAAATTTTATCTAAATTATTTATTAAATGAAAAAAACTATCTGTAAACGTTGATTTTCTAATCGTCAAAAATAACATAATGCTTTTGACACAATTTGCTAATGACGATATATAAGATATTTTCTCTTGGTATGTCTCTGATCTGTTAACCTGTATGTACACAGAACACTATTACACCTACACTCTCACCTAACGGAGAGAACCCTGTATAATAATCACAGATAAAGTAGGTAGGTAGCTACCTCCCCAGAAACTTAAATTTGAAATAACTATATCATATTAGGTACCTATAATTCCACAGAAAAATATATAAATTCAGACACCTAGTTACTTTATATTGGGTATTTAATTCTTTATGATCTCATGATAAAATTTACATTAGGCAGCAGATTTGTGTGGCGTGGCATGGCGTGCCGCGTGCTCTCTCGGACGGAGTTCATTCATGCTTCAGCCCACGCTCCCCCCCTTTCTACACAACCGAGACCACCACTCGCTCTCCCCGCTCTACCTCCGATATTTTAATATCAGTTGTGGAAATAGTGTCTAAATTATAGTTTGTAGGTAAGTAGGTAGATAAGGTTGAGTGTTGTACCTACTATCTTGATGATGCCAAAGGTGGAACTATACTTCTGCAGATGTACAGTTGACTCCTTAATTACAATACAATACAAATACTCTTTATTGCGCAAAATAATTTACAATAATTTTTGATGATAACAATAGAACACAAGTAGGCGGTCTTATCACTAAAAGCGATCTCTTCCATACAACTTCTCTTTAATTATATATATATATATACATGGCTATTTTGATTCACAGCATGCGCCAGCTTAAACATTAAACAGGCACAGTTTAAACAGCCATGTTTAAACTGTGCCATCCAATGTTCTTTAATTATGATAAACCTACCTGGTGAATATTAGCTATTCATTCAAATGTCTATGCAGACGTTGTATGGTGGACATTTCCTGGATTTCTGCTGGATTCCTGGAAACCATGCTGCACAGGTAGTATCTACAGCAACTTAACTTAACCTAACCAAGCACAGCAGCTGTAAAAGCGAAAATATTCGCCATACATAACGATACGTATACGTATTTAATTGAATGGCTAATTTCGCAATCTGCTGACGACAAGGACAACAGGGATATTTTAGAGAACTACAGTTGTTATAACGCACGCTATTATTGGTCATGTAAAATATGCATAGTTATGACGCCGACTGTACCATAACTGTACCTAAGCATAATTATGATGGTAAGTACAGGCGGTAAAAGGACTACCGTAACACTACCAGTGTAAGCTGACCGCAGGAAGCTAATACATGTGAACGCCGCGAGATCAGTTTCCACTGGAAGTCCAGGGGCTCTACCGCCTAACTCAAAGCTATAGCTAGAGCGATAGCAAAGTACTGTCCGTCTTTGTCATTGTGTTACGATATGACAAGGACGGACAGTGCATTGACGTCATAAACGATAGCAATTTCCAAAGCAATTGAGTTAGGCGGTCGGGGGGCAGGTATTCGTGCAACCGCGTATATCCATTTAAATTTTATAAAGACCCTTCGGTTGACTAACTAAACAAATTACCTAGCTAACCTACAAATATGTGCGCTGGGATCGACTATGCGACGTCCATCTGACAGATTTACATAAAAAGATAGAGACATTGTGGCGGAAATCTTTGGTGAATGATTATAAATCGTTATACGTATATGATCGAAGCTTATCTACAAACAAAACAAATATCAACATCCGCGAACCTACAGTATCACAAATCATTGGGATTTTGAACTCTGATTCGATGGGAGCTCTTGAATATGATTATGCAAATGTCCCTCGATCCGTAGCGTAATCGCCCCCCGCGGGGTCTGGTGAATGGTGGCGAGGTGCCAGGGGGTGGAGGGGGGCGGCGACACCCCAACCCCTGCTAGTTGAGACCTCAGCCGAATTCAACGCGATTTCATAATCAGCCAGTGATATACTCGTAACTTTGTTTTTAATTAACCTAGATATTTGCGTGTATACATGCCTCTAGAAATCTATATGGAATAGGACTATATTTAGACCCTATTCACGCACTTGTACTTTCTTTCCATTCTCAATAAAGATAATGATGGATTCCCCTGCAAGATCAGCTCTTCTCTTATTATCAGACTGAAATGTCATTTTTAGGCAGGATTCAAGGCTGGACTTTGAAAGTGTCAGGATTTTGATAGATCGACAAGCCCGCTATTTGCCATAAAATAAAATACTTTTTTATAAAAATTCGGTTATTCTTAGGTCTTTTCAGTTTTATATCTGACAGTACAAAGTATAATTTTAGAGTCCGGTAAGTTCAGCTGCGTTCACTAAAACCAGATTGGCGATGTGGTTTTCTTATATCACTATTTATCAACTGCTCACCAGGGGGAAAGTTATTATCAGCTGCCCACGTCTGTATATAACTTGCCAGAGATATGGTCGATATTTTCGATCACAAATATAGGGGTCTACCACATGAGTTGTCACCCTGATTGACTAAGAGTATCAACTTCTTCTTAGTGAGTCGATGGCAAAAACATCAATTATGAACATTTTTAGTTCTCTTATTAACTATCCACCTGTGGGTTAATAGTTTCATATATACAGGTGAATTTTAATTCACGTATTTCCCATTCACTGGTGACGCCACTCTTGATTTTCCTGAACGATGAACAAATTTTCCCAAAGGAACCATAGTGGAATTCGATCAAAAAATTTTCGATTATAAGAATAAGAAGAATAAGAATAGTTTATTATGAATGCCACAACACGATACATAAACAAACAAGTAGTAAATTATAGCTAAAATAGAAATACAGTTATGAAGAAGATCCCGACAATGCTGTCACGTGTTGCGGCGTGCACAAATGGGTTAGCACTCAGCTCATGCTGCGACAAATCACAGCGCTGGTTTTCAGTGCCACCAAATGCCCAGTGACGCACGGACGCCACATCAGGTAGAAAAATGAGCAGAATAATAATAAATAATTATAGTCGGGTAAGGGGAATGTATAAGTATAGTGTAAATATACTAAATAATAATTACGTAATAGTATTATAAATAAATACGTCAGAAATTACCTATACAAAGTACGAGTAAACCATTCTGAGTATGGAGTTCTAACAATTGTTCCTGGTTCATGGTTCCTAGAGGCAGTAATCAGAAGTCGAGTCCCCAATAAAAAGGAATTACACGAATTAATCTTCACCCTGTAGATAGAAATTTTTTTTTGTTAGTTTCATTATCAGCATTATTGCGACAACTGGGGTAGTTATGAAAATATAGAATATTTATCATATAAATATTTTTCAAAAAGTACAATTGACTAAAATATAGTACCTACTATGCATGTGACGATACTATTAAATATTAAAGTACAGTCCGAAACGGATAAACATTTACAGGCCTGCACAATACAAATTAATATCTTAACATCTTTATTGTACACAAAATGGTTACAGAAATATGCATTGTATATAAAATGTACAAAGGCGAGCTTAACTCTATTAATTAATTAAGTTAGGTATGTCCGGAAATCATTAACGTTTGTGATTCTTTTTTTGTTACAGCAATTACTAATTTCAGCAATATTCATTAAATCGAAAAACATAATTATTTACTGAGAAAATTTTATTTATATTATGCCGTGGTATAAAAGTCCCTCCGTTTTAAACTGTCCCTACCGGTGTTGCATAGCTACCCTATTATTTACAAGCGTCAATAATGGTCTCAAACTATTAAAATTACAAATGCAGACGTCATAATTTCAATGAATTCAATTGATTGAACAATCCTTTCCCAGTGCAGTGTTTCTGTAAATGTTTATTTTTCTGAAAACCAAGAACAGCGTTATTTTAATACATAATTTAATCGCGAAAAATTCGCTGACTGAATCGCAAGTGTGAATTATTTTTATTCATAATCTAAATATATATAACTCAAAGGTGACTGACATAGTGATCTATCAACGCCCAGCCCAAACCACTGGACGGATCGGGCTGAAATTTGGCATGCAGGTAGATGTTATGACGTAGGCATCCGCTAAGAAAGGATTTTGATAAATTCTACCCCCAAGGGGATAAAATAGGGGATGAAACTTTGTTGTTTGTATTTTGATAAAATCTTCCAAGCGGGCGAAGTCGCGGGAGGAAAGCTAGTGTTTCATAAATCCGCTCGTTTAAAAGTGGCGTTTCAAACATACAGAATTTAGCATTATGTTATTCACTCGGTTTTACACTAATTATTTGAAGGCTCATATATTATTTAAATCTGACAAGTGCGAATCGAGACTCGAATAATGAGTATTTTTTTAATACTAACAATTGTTTTACTGCAGTTCTTAGACAATTACTATCAGTGCCCCCTCGCCAAATCCAACAAGCAAGAACGAGCATACACTCTTTTCTCAAAGCGTCTCAGTGCAATTTCCAGCCTCCCTTAACCTTTGTTACACGGTGCAGGAATACTGTGAAATATATTTTATAGACAGTACTTAATGTACTACAAGTTTCTATCTTAAATAGCTTAAGAAATATCTATCCTCAAACGTTTGTTATTTCGTCACTGACTGACTACCTCACTCTCTCACTGATCATCAAAATTGTAGTGTACTTTTAACATATTTACAGACTTCAAATCAGGTACGCAGAGTGTTTAGTACAGAAAAGAAGGGAAACATCAAAAATAGTAAAATAATTGTAAAATTCTTATTTATGGAAGTCTGAAAATTATATTTATAAGCGAAATGTCATAAAATTGTACAAGGAACCACAAAATATTAATTATAATCTTAAGCTTATTTAATAACTGAGTATATTCATACTTCGAAAGGCACGTTAATTCATTAGGCCATTTAACGGCTTCAAAACTTTGACACTAGTGTTAGTCAAGTTGTTCAACTGATTCGATTTATTCGTGTAATTCCTGATTACTGGTAACTCCACTCCTGATTACGAACAACTTTCCACTACTAGGAACCATAGCCGAATTCGATCAAAAATTTTCGATTCTCCATACAAAGTAATCATTTTTAAACCACCTTTAATATGGAAGTTCAACATTTTCCGGCTGAATTCGGCCATGGTTACTTGGAGAAAAATGAGTGGCGTCACCAGTTAATGCAAAGTACTCAAATTCAAGTTCGCCCTGTATACGTCTATACCGACACGCTAATGAATATATTAAAAAGAACTATCGGTAAATGGAGGCTAAAATGAAAAAGTTTCAGACTTAGCTCAGATCTTGCTTAAGGTAGAGTTGCGAGGCTTAGCCAATTTTTTTTACAAGAAATGTTTTTTTGTGTGTAGGTAGAGACAGTTTTATGAAATATTAATTAAATTTAAATTGGAGATTATCTACCATGCATAATTTCCTTCATCAAAGTTTCATTTTCCTATGGATATGTTTGTAAATACCACTACTACCATCACACCTATGTATTTGTAACACCAACAAACTTCTATTTCTGCTAATATACATAATATAACAGTTATGCGCGCATTATAGACCTGTTTGCCAACTAAAGTCAACACTTCTAATACTGTATCCCTTACACAGCCATAAGACTCATATGTAATAAGAGCGTTCTACAATTTAATTGATTCTGCGTGCGAGTCGAGAAACAAGTCGTGTCGGCGCAATTGAATCCGCTTGTGACTCTGCGGCCCAATACAGAACGATAGTGGCATAGAGCAACTATCTGCATTGGCAGATGGTACGACAGATATAGGGACATTATTTTTTACCCAACTACCCAAGAAAGGAGAGTAATGTTTTTCGAGTGTATTGTATGTCCATTCCCTTTGGCGCATCCTGTAGTCTAAACGGCTTGACCGATTTCGAAGTGCATGGTGTCGTTAGATTGGTCTTGGTACCCGGAGTGTTAAAGGATATAATATTTTATGGTAAAAAATCCAACATGGCGTCCGCAAAATACAAAATATGCTGTTGGGTTTTTTGGTTTTTAAATACTTCAATAGGTATTTAGTACTCTAATCTAGAGTTCGGAGATGAGACGTTTTTTGAATCATTCGCATTTGAAATTCGATTTCGTTGTATTTTTGAAAAGTCACAGTAGTCAGGAATTTTTGTTACATAGAATAAAGGTGACAATAGTGAGTTGGTTGACATTGGTGTCGATTCGGATGTACACCAACTAAACTAAACTAAAACCAGTTTTTAAAGTAGTACTGTCTCTTTCTTCCTGAAACAGTACGATGCGACGGCACCACTCCAAAACTCCAAAACTATATCCGAATCGACACCATTGGTTAGTAACATAGTTACGTATACGTTCCGTTTTATCTTTCAAACTCACCGCTATTTCAGTGATAGTTTTTGTACAAAATATTTTGCGTGTAATGGATAATACTTGACTTTTTGATACTATTGACAACACAGCTTTCGAAAGGTTCAAAAATACAGAAAAACAAACAAATTGTGGAATTTCATTCGTATTGTGATTTGATAATACTCTCTTGAAACGCGCTTGATTGTAGATTTGACGACGAACGAAGTGTCGTGTCTGTTTCGTTGATCTAGTGCTCAGTTGAACCTACGCTACTACGGCGAGATCACCGGAGGGGGAGAGGGAGGCGTAGGCGCTGCGTGGGCGCCCGAGCGTAGGCGATTCGGCAGCTATACCTAACTATAATATTATTCGCATTTGGGCAATTAATGTGCGTGTCGCGATCAAATCGTGACGTCAGTACTTTTTCAAACAATAAGCACTACCCGCGATAATGAATGGGGGTGTAAAGAATTTGAAGTTGAAAATAGTTCAACCGCATCCACGTTTATTTCGGTACGTTACCCAGTTGCATCTACTGTTGCTACATATCCCACAGGGTGAACGTCACGTTTCTCAGTTCTCCATAAAACTCGTGTCCAGCAGAGAATCCTTCAAGTCTCAGAATCATAAATTAATTTTGCGTATTTTCTGGATTGCCGACGCGACTGTCTGATGGACGCGAATAGTGCCACCCTGTCTTCCCGTGGAAGTTGTAAAAGGAGACTAGTAACATCGGTGACTAATGTTACGTCACAGCCAGTGGCGTGCCCTCCATACGGGCAGAAAATAGTGCCTACCATAAAAAAATTGTAAGCTTTCCTCGAAATGCATTGTCAAGATAGCTGATTCATACTGATGTGAACAGAAATGTTCTAAACAGTTGCGAGAATTGCTATAAGAGTAAGTTATTATTTTGTAGTTGTACTTTTTCTCATTTAATAGCAAATGTTATCAAGAATAATAACACCTTATATACATATATAAGATGATAAGAATAGTAGAAGCCTACCCTGTGACAAAACAATGTGTACGCCACTTGACAACAGCGTCATTGGATCGGAGCTCTCATAAAAATCTGCAATCGCAATGCGACAGCCCAGCACGTTGCGATTAAGATTGTCTTGTAAGTAAGCGATACAAATCGCAAGCGTCACGTTGTCCAGCAGTGAACTTCTGACTTCCGTTAATGATTATTATGTATGATGATGATATATCTTTAGAAGTAAGAAAATAGATCATTCATCATTACATATTAGGTACTTTAGTTTTAACCCCTGACGAAAAACGACGGCGTTGTGTGTTGGACAGCATTGTGTGTGTCCATGTAGGTATCTCATCTCAATAACGCGTGATCAGACTTGAAAGAGTTGTTTTTCTATTTAAGATTAAACTTAGAAAGGCTCTTAACCATATTTGAACAAAATCGGTTCTGCCATTTCGAAGTTATTTAACTTTTAAAACAGTTGCCTTGTAGATCTGTATGATATAATTTAATTATGCTCGGAGGTTTTCTAAATTTAATATGTTATATTTTATAAATTGTTTTCTGACTCTCGTATAAAATAATTAAATTTATATTTTTCTACATTTTATTTTACGTGAATCTGACATCCCTAGGTACCATAATGATCTCGTTACCTAATGTAGTTGATTTCTCTCTCCCAGACTAACTCGCTGGCATTCTAGAGTGGTCAATCGAGCGAAATCCTAGTAAAATTCGTGTAGAGTGTTGGCTCTCTCGGCGCTAGTCGGGTCCGATCGGGCGTCATCGGGCCCGGCCGGGCGCGATCGGCTACGCGCGCGCCGCTCTCGGCCCTGCAGGAAACAGGAAGTGGACTAACCGCGGGCTTCCGCTCCCATTCGCGCCGCGCTCGCCGGACGCGCACTGTTTCATTCACAACTCTTGTATTTTGTGCCGTCCGAGTAATATTATCTAGTGGTTGGAGTAAAATGCTGAATTGTAATAATGTATGCTTGGAAATGGAAATAGAAGGGTAACCCGAGAAAAGATTTGGTTAAATACTGTTTAAAAATCTATATTTTTAAACAGTCTTAAATTAGAAAAAACGAATAAGCTGCATTTATCGCTATGATAAAGGCAGCTTTTCTTTTTAATTGATAGTTTATAAAGACTCCCATATTAACTAGAATTTTTTGGCGACCGATTGGTGTAGTTGATAGTGACCCTGTCAGCGAAATCAACGGTTGCGGTTTCGAATCGCGCGATCTGTATGATGAATACGAACGTTTATTCCCGAGTCATGGATGTTTATACAAATGTTTATGTATGTTTATCCGTTATCTAGTATCCACAGCACAAGCTTTGCTTAGTTTGGGACTAGTTGATTGGTGTAAGTGTCCGAAATATTTAAATATTTTAATAAATGTAATTATTTAAAATCCCAAAAAATCCGACAGCAAAAACCCGACAGCAATAAAATGATGTAAAACTTAATAATCACTTTTAACACCACAGCTATTAATGCTGAATATACAGACACTTCAATAAATACTCGACACTTAGCAAGTGCGTTAGATATAGTGATAGAGGGAAATATAAACAATGGAAAACAAGAAATAAAATACCTTACAGTGATTTAGTTGAGTAACATTCGCTCGAGATTAGGTAGGGTGAGATATTGAAAAATTTGCAATTCAAATTCTATACTGTTCTACAATCAAACACGTAATATTCACAGAAACTAACAACCGCTATAGTATTATTAACTTACTGACACTATTTTACTGGCACAAGAATATTCATACACAAGAGATATAAAAGTTTAACATTTCTCCAATCGAAGCGAAAGGCAGAACGCATGCCAAGGTCTCAAAAAAAAACTGGGCGCTCGTACGCCGTGCTCTATATACACGAACCATTTCGAGCCAATTTTGCAGCCCCTCTATCTCAGTAACTATTTGATATACATATATAATATTTTACTCAGGTAATATGATGCTTATTGTTACTCAATACTATAATTTAAAAAAACTATAGCTTTAATAGTTCCTGAGATAATGACTCCCAAAAAAAGCTGATTTTTGACACTCACTGACTCTCTCACTGACATATCATCAAAACCTTAGCACATTTCCATTAGACCTACATACTTGAAATTTGGTACGTTGCAAGTAGCTTATGTGCACATAAAGGGAAAAGTCAGAAATTGGTCAAGTGTGAGTCGGGACGGCTTCATAATAAAATATTTCCAAATAAAATATCACAGTACACAACTTATCAAATAGGAGCAGTGAACCAGTAAATTTAGAAGAAATAATTACCTAATTGTGAAAAGTTGAGTTTTTCCAGAAAATGTGATTTTATTGATGTGACAAATTGTACGTGACGTCACAGGAGTAGGTGGGAGGAGTGATTAACAAGATAAAGGAGGGGTTAGTGGGGACTGCGGCATGACAACTCAATGAGACTCGGGTTACGTCACAACACAATATCAATCCATCCTACGACCCCAGCTAACTCAACCAACTTTATTGCCGAGCGTTAAGGTTCAAACTGTCCGAGCTGACGGCAGCATTAAAGTGGTTGATGACGCGAGTAGTTGCGAAGACCCCTCGACTACGACCTCAGACAAAAGGGAACAAATATTGTGAAGGTGACTCTAAAATAGCGTAGCGTAAGTATTTTTAGATGTTTTTATTAAAATGCTGACGAAGAGATAGCTTTCTTAAATACAGACCAGACAGACTAATTGGATACACAAGTAATAATAGATATACGATACGTATCAAATTGTCTTAGTTTATTATTACAGATACAAGGACTTGCAAAAAGGGTCTACGGAGTCCAAACGATTCAAACAATAAAAATGGAAAAGGATTTATCAATTTTGTTATGGAGCAATGCCAATACTCATCTCTCTTATGAAATTATAATTCAGTTCTTTTAAATGCCGAAGCTGATGTTTACAAAGGGACAAGAAATTCTAGGGAGCGATAGTTAATTCAATCATCACTTCTTCGAAATACCTACCTACTTGTTTAAAATTATGTAAGTTATCATATTTTACTTGAAATGTTTTTCGAAAAAATTACGCTCCTCAGAATTTAGTATACTCTTTAGGATTGCCACCCATATACAATATCATGTAGTATCGCACTATAAAATATAAAAAATATATAATTATGTACTAATTCTGCAAAGTGTATCTCTAAACTAACATTCTATGGAAAACAAACCGCCATATTGAAATTATCTTTGAATGATGAATTTACTAATGATGGGCAAGACTCTTACTTACTCCTTTACCTATGTCAAACGTTATCGAATAATAAAATACCGAAAACAACAAGTAGGTACCAGAGGGATGTGACATCGTCTTTTGTTTACATAATTAGCAAGTTCCACAGAATGACACTTTATATTGACTCATTATGACTGAAACTCACCCCCAGAACTGTGAAAATCGTTTCCTTCTCTCCTGCACCTCTGGTTTTATGGAAAGAATTTCTTTAGCCATGAATTTAAAATAGCAAAAAGAAAAAAGTAGGAATTATTTTTCCTCTCGCCATTTTCAAAGGTTTAAATTAATTAAACACGAATTCTTAATTTGCATGCTGATACCTGATTCCTATAACTAGGTATTCTATATTGTAATAAAACCGTGGTGTCCACAGCGAAGAACGTTGACAAATTATGTCCGGAATTGGAACCAATTATTAAAAATGTGTTCTATTTTATCTCTGAGAAGGTATCCTAATTTTTTGAAAATTTATCAAGAAAAAGGTGGCAACCCTAGTCCTGCTTGCTTGTCATTGCAACAATCGACATTGCAAATTTAAAGGATAAATTGAACATTAGAGAGTGTGGAAGCCATAGTATTGGTAAGGCCCCTTAACTGTTGCTGATCTAAAGCCAAGACAAACAAAACTATTCGATCTATTTTTAACGAGAATTTAACCTAATCAAAGCCGGGAAAAAGTATTACGTCAGCCCACTACTGTTTTATAGTTGCCCATTGATATCGGCGGAAACATCAATGAATGAACCCCGACTCCATTCTTATTCCACTTCCGCTCGCCGTCTTTATCACGCCTTATCAAAATATGATTGCATAACAGAGACGGATATATGTTCCTTGTACGGTCAGTCAGCTACGAAAACAATTGATTGACAAAGTGGTGATTCTAAATCTCACGAGTTTATTATGTTTTTATCATCATCAGAAACAAAACGTAATAAAGTTATCCAGTCACTAAAAAAGTTGTAGATTGCATGAAGAGTATTATCCGAATTTTTGACTTCAGAACTTTGTTTGGAGTCATTTTTTTTATTATCATTGGAGTCTATAGGAGAGAGGGAGGTCGCAAAATTTATATGGGAAACATTTTATTTATGTCGTAACATTTTACTTCAAATAACTTATTCTAGTGCTCTGCAATATAAATAATAAAATAAGTTTCAGTATTTCTCAAAATTCATCCAATAGTCTTCAGTGGTAGCTTACTAACGAAGACAATAAAATTACAGAATGTACAACTGATATGAAAAATTAATACTGAAATTACTTAAATAAATAAATAAATGAACACTTACACCAATCCATTTGGTACCAAACTAAGCAAAGCTACGTACTATGGATACTAGATAATGGATAAACATACATAAAAATTTATATAAACATCCATGATCGTATTCATCACACAAACATTTACCATTCGCGGAATTCGAACGCGCGACCATTGGTCCACTACACAAATCAGTCGTCGAACATTGAACTTAAACTTATTTATGTATATTCTTATATTATTCTATACTCATACTTAGTAATTAATATTCTAATTTCATGTATATAGTAATATTTAGAGGTATGGCAGACGACCGCTTTCAATCGGCCATCGATTTGTGGGTGGACTTTAGTCGATGTCCAATTTTTTGCTGACTCAAAATATACATTTAAACTAGATGTTCTATGAAATAACCTTCTCTCCGATATACCTACTTGCTTAAATTTTTATAAAACTGAATTTTTGTGGGACGTATGCGTTACTCCTCTAAGTCTATAATGTTCTCTTTTTGACGACTATGGTCGGATCGATTAAAAGTGGTCATTTGCGCAAGGCCTAAGTATGTTTGTCTTGTTAGAACTCGATATATACCTCTGTCTCTCCACCCACTCATTTTCCATTTTAATAAGAACTCGGAGAATGTGAAACCTTAGTACCTATACCTACGTAACTACATAATCTCCTGGTTTTTAACGAAAGGAAACATTAAATAGGAAATAATAATTGATCCGAACAGGGAACATTCGTATCCGGTGACAGCGACGGAAGTAACACCATACGCCTCACGCCGCACCGGAAGTGACGTGCCAGCGCGCCCCTTTCTATCCTCCTCGAACTGTGCGTAAACGCATCAAGCTCCCATTCATGAAACCGTGGGAGAATTTTGAAAGGAACTACCCGTAACGTCTAATTCATGAATGAATATAACCCCGACCAGTTAAGTTGGTATACATAATTTAAATAAAATAACCTATTAACCAACCATTTCTTCTCGGTCGGTTAGCGTGAATGTGTTCAGGATATGAATGAGTAGAGGGGAAGGTATTTTTACATGACGTCGGCATGGTATGACGGTAAGACTTTCTCATTCTATTTTTACTGCTGGATTATCTAAATGACTCGACCGGAGATATGGTAGGTCAAACGATTTATTTTGAATGGCTGGTACCGCGGCTGTGCGATATGCAAATTGCAAGCAAGTAGCAAATCCCATTGTCAATCATCTGCATTATTCATAAAATAACTTTCCGCCCGTGGTTTCGCCCGCTTGGGTTTACCTATTTTATCTTGGTAACTTATCTAGCAAACCTTTTACTAAGATAAAAAGTATCATAATGGTGTCGATTCGGATGTACACCAACTAAATTAAACTAAAACCAGTTTAGGAGTGGTGCCGTCGCATCGTACTGTTCCAGGGAGAATGAGACAGTACCACTCTGAAATTGGTTTTAGTTTAGTTTAGTTGGTGTACATCCGAATCGACACCATTGTCTTCTTAAGTGCCAAATTTCAGCCAAATCCGTTCAGTCGTCAAACAAACAAACATTCAAATTTTCGCATTTATAATATTAGTTGGACTAGTTGAATGGATTACTTAAATAATTATTTTTATTACTCATTGCAATCTTTACCGCAAAATAGGAATTTTGTTAAACTTTACCCCTGCTATATCGTCCCATTATGTATGTTGTTATGTTAGTAATGTTACATTAATAAACATTGATAGATATAATAACTGTAGACTATCGATCCAGCAAAGATTATTGAGATCAATTTTGTGTGCAAAAGGGTGGTTTGCTACCTGGCTAGTCACATAAATAAAGATTGCCTACGTAGACAGGTGCCCACTTACAAACGAGTAGACACATACGTGGGATAATTGTACCCTATTGGTATTCGCAATGGTACCTACCCATATTACATGACCGGTCTGAACGATCTAGTTTAACATTAATATCCCATATAGGCGTTATCCAGTCATTTAAAATTGTAGTACAAGGGTTGTCTATCATATTAATTATTAAAAAAGAGTAAGTACAATAATTCCCATCAATAATTAACGAGTATTCGAAAAATATTAAATACCGGTGGGGAGTGTTTATTAGACAATTAATATTTCTCAAACTCTAAAGACTAAGTGTTAGACAAGGCAATAAAAACTTTATATTTTCGTACTAAAAGTCCCACTCACTGACAGTCAAAATCTAAGAATAATTCCCGATGACTTACAATCTTGAAGTTCTCTTGGCACCAACTAAAATTATACTGTTTAACTTTATACTCAAACCTGTTTAACTTTAGTTACTTAGACGATCTAATTATCTAAAATAATTATTAAAGTACTACTAGAAAACTGAAACGATGTTCCCAGTAACACAGAAAGAAATATGGACATAAAAATGTCATACAGAATTACTCGTAGTTTTGCAGTTGAAAAATAAACTCCATGGACACTTTAGGACACTTTTATAGTTAATCGTTGTTTGTATTAGGTCATGCAATACCCGTTAGAATTTTTGTACGTCTTTTTCCATAGCACGACTGAATCAGGCAGCTTGATATAGGTAAATGTAACTACTCTATACAATATATCTAATTTTCTAACATTCGAAAATACCTAACTCGGTAACATAACTGACCATGTGGTAGCTAACAAGACTGACCTGACTCAGTTTCTTTAAATTATTTTTATATGACTTTAGGGATTTCATTTTATATACATTCAATTAAATATTTCTAATAAATAACTGTTTAAAACAAAATTTGGTAACGAACTCTTCATCTACAATAAAGAATAACCAAAAAAATCAATACCAACTATGACAATGCCGTCAAGTGCCTTCACACTACGTAAATGAGCTTCCACCTTCGATCTGACTGTCTCTAATCTAAACATTAAATTGAAACGCGAAATTGTAAGAAAAAAGATTTAATTAATTATGACAGTCTTTAACGAATATTGTAAAGCAAACGTTATGTAGACAACCCTAGAGAGTATGATGTAGTCTGTACTGTAGGACGACATTCCGAGCAATGTTAATTTTGCTCGGATCTGTTAAAAATGGGAATTAGCATAAGAAGAGCTTATAATACGTTATATATAATGGAAACTTCTTTATTCGTGTCCCAAACACCGCGGTATAAACACTTACTCCGCCCCTCAGCTTTTTTACGTTTATTGTAAACGCGTGAGCAACAAATTACTTACAAAACCTTCAAAGGAGCACTGACCATCGGAGCCAGCCATTACAGGCGGCGTTGTATTGCCACTGAGACTTCTGGGTCCTACGCAAATTACTTATTATACGACGGCGTTGAGCAGGACTCCTGGGTCTTCCACCGATTATTTAATGATAAAGCAGCGATATGCAGTGAACTCATAAGTCCACAGATTATAATGAATAATCTAATGTACTGTGCAATGGTTGTCTTACACATGGTGCCACAAAATATGGTAGAATGTAGAAGATTTACTCCAAGTCATTGAAGCCAAAAAAATTGTTCGAGGTGTCTGTCAATGCCTAAGTCTTTGGAAAAAATAACTGTTTTTATAAATCAGTTTTGTATCGGGTAATAGTTACCTACAGATTACTGAAATGTAATATCCAGTAAATGTACATAAGTAATAATGGGAAGGAAATAAAACAGTGCAAATTGCACCAGCTGGACAACTTGGGTGTGTGTAGGTCGGCTCGACAAAACACGGCGTCTGCTCCATTCACATCAAAAGCGAAATCCAGCTCACACCTTAACATCTTAAACGACGTCATTGCTGCATTTCAAACTTTACGATACTGGAGTAAGGCATAATTTCCGGTTACTCGTTTATTTTTAAGATTGAAAATAAGTTGTGAAGAGCGAGGTTTACCAATATTATGTAAGTTCCGTTACAGGCAATGAATGCCACCTCCGCAGCTTTCATTAAGAAACTAGCGGATCGATGTGTGAATCCAGTTCAGGGCCACAACGCCACCGCACACGCTAAAATGGAATTACACGAGATAGTAAAGTTTACACAATCGACGACACAGATCGACGAGCTTCGCTTACATCACGTGACGAACATGGAGTTTCGATTTATGTTCCATTTAGGTTCCAGTCAATTAATTAGTGTTGTAAAGTAATGGTGACATATTGACCATAACTTGTAGACGGCACCCACAAGTTCTGGTTATTTGTGAGGCATGCAGACTAGACTAGGGTAACCATTTCGAAATTTAAAAAGTTCGGAAAAAAGCTGATGTAATCAATAATTTTACGGGTGGCAAGAGGGGCTAATAAGTACCTAACTTATGAACTATTTTTAAGCGTGTAATTAAAAACGAAAATTAAACCAACATTAATATTTTTTTCATCTAAGTCAAAATTCCGCACAAATTAAAAAACCGGACATGTCCGGACAAATCGGGAGAGATGGTAACCCTAGTCGAGAGTCGAGCCCCATTTTGAAATAGTTCAAGACGATTCACGCTCGTAGTTT
The DNA here is from genome assembly GCA_949316235.1 of Oegoconia quadripuncta. Classification (NCBI taxonomy): domain Eukaryota; kingdom Metazoa; phylum Arthropoda; class Insecta; order Lepidoptera; family Autostichidae; genus Oegoconia; species Oegoconia quadripuncta. The sequence goes on from OX438746.1 coordinate 31,049,354, forward strand.
TTCAGGACACTGGCAACAGAGGGCAGCAATGTCATATAGTGCCGTGGCAGTGTGGCTCTTATAGGTCTTGGAGTCTTAAGCCTGTATTAATAAACCGTTCTCAAGATTGGCATGGCCTCAAGTTGACGCTTGAGATTCTGTTGCATATTAAAACAGCATCAGAAAAAATGGTCTTGAGACTGACACGCGATTAATAACGGGCCTTAGGATCATGGAGAATAAACCCAATTTTTTCCGCTGATATCGTGAGCGTAAGGATGTACTAGGCTATTGTATTATCGATACCAGATGGTTGATCAACTACACAGACACATTTTCTTTTTTTGTCAATAAATACATACTTATATAAATGAAAAACGTCCATAACTCGGGGACCCAAGTCTGTATTCATCATACAAACATATGCCCCTAGCGGGATCCGAACCCGCGACCTTTCGGTATAGCAGTCAAGAGTTTCTAACCACTACAACAAACAGGTCGTCAATCGATAGGTAGCTTTGAAGCGAGGCTTAACAATCTAGGACCGAAGATTCGCCATAATCTCTTTTAAAGATTGCTTGTGGATTTGTATCTAACAGCATGTTTAGTAGGTATTCATCAATTCATTCAACGATGCGGGAAGTTTAAGGTTTAAAGCAAGTTTCGGTCTGTTTTTTTCTTAAATATGAAACATTTAGAAAAACGACTTACATCGATTGCGGGTAAAATCTTACAATGTAAATGCACTTTTAAATTTGGCGCATTCGTTTGACGTCCTTTCCGTGCTAGGACCCCCAGGTATCACCAGATAAGCAGTGGGCAGCGAGTCACTGCAGAGCAAGTACATACAAGCGACTTGAACCACTATATGCCTACTATTAATTATAGCGGTAACGTTGCCTCTGTGGGAAGATAGTGAACCAACCTACAGTTAGGTTTAGACTCAAATAACATGCGAGATATCGCTTTGTCATTTGCTGAGTCGTTATCAATGAAATTATGAATGGAGTGTCTACTGATAAAGGCGATTTTGTAGTTGTTGACGCGCTCAAGTAACTTAGCACAAATAAAGAGTCAAATGCCAGGAATGTGTTTAATGTCTTTGATTACGTACCTACTCATATTTTTGTTAAACTTCGACCCGCACTCATAGATGTGTAATATGTATTCATTTACAATAAGTATTTATTTACAAAAAAAATGTATGTAGGTATACCATCTGGTATCCACAACACAAGCCTCTATAGTTGCTTAATGTGGATGGCATTGTGTGTATGTCCAAAGATATTTATTTATTATTATTATTATTTATGTATTATTTTTTGATAAAACTTTTATTTTTATTACTTCTTCCACTCTGTCTTACCAATCAATGTCTTTGACTGCAATGTTTAGATAAAGAAGCCTAGACACATTTTCTTTCTGACGGGTCCTTTATGATCTATTTTGTGGCTTACTGCACTCCATGGAGAGTCGATTCTGTAGAATTACTTTGGCTTGGTTTGTCAGTTTGGGTGTAACGGCACGTTTTTCAGAACCTTCGCAAATCGCCGTAGCATAGTCCAAGTAACTTTTTCTAGGACCAATAATCGGGCCAATTTTTCCGTCAATACTTTTATCACCGATATTGTGACCGATTTTTTGTAGGACGTGAACGTTAAAATATTGCAATCTGTACGTTCCATTTTTCTCCTACAAAAAATCGGTCACCGATCATCGGCCCTCTTATTTAGTTCTGTGTTTGTGTGTGTGTGTTGGGCAAAAAATTATCAACTTCTTCTACGAGTATTATGAAACTTTTTTCCTTGATTTTTTAGTTTCTCCTATAATGAGAGTGGAATTAAGTTTTATTTAAACATTTTTAACCGACTTCAAAAGAAGGAGGTTCTCAATTCGGCCGTTTTTATGTTTTTTTTTATTGTTAATAAATAAAAGATAATGTAGTAACGATTTAAAAACGAATACCTCATTTAACTCTAATACATAATTATCTCTCGAGCTCTCTTTCAATGAAAACATTATAGATGAATTACACACATATAGAACATTATATAATAACGCATGTAAAGTAGTTTCAAAAGAATCAGCTGTGACCTACAGAGTATAGAATGACAAATAATGTCAGCTTATATAGGGAGCCCTAAAAATGGTCATGAATGGGAATGAAGTCCGCAATTGATAAAATTCAGACGCCGTGTGAATGGAGCACACATCTGCCACGCCAGGTGTGATGAGTAGTGTTAGCCTGGCCGTGAAATTCCACTTCTACTTAAAAAAAAAACAGCTACTAAATACCAAATGAAATAGAACAATGAACAGCTATATAGTTAAGTTGTAAAAAGTTATGTAAGTATGGGGTTACAAAGCATTTTTTTTGGATGCGGGTTGGTACATGACCTCAATTACACCTGATGTTAAGTGAAGATGAGGTCGAAGGTGGAAGCGTACTGACCCGGAAACCCCAACACATTTGGGGGACGGGCTATCTTATCTCTGACAACCGGAACACAACAATGCTATTAACATTGCTGCTTGGAGGCAAGATTTATATATGATGGTGGTAGCTAGCCAGGCGGACATTTTAAAATGCCCTACCACCAACCACACCGAATACTTAAAACATGTACCCCGCTGGGGATCGCACCCGCGACCTCCGAATCGTAAACCCAATGATGTTTACATTGAGCCACGGAGGCCGTTAAATTAATTAAAGCATTACAAAAGCATGGCCAATAAACCTAACTTATCTAATCATATGGTCGGTACCTACCTATGTTGTCATTCACACAAAACTCATGTACACCTGAATGCTGTGATTTGACAGTACATCCATAGAAACTAATCACTTGTAACACGAGCAGTGATAGATCGAACCATAGAGGAATAACACTAATCGAACGTAGGTCTATGACTAAGGCCAGTATTTCAGAATGTTGCTTGAGCATTGTTAGAGATGCCGCTATACAAGTTACATAAAGCTGTCCCTTTTTATCTGTCCTCAAGCGGAGATCTCTGCTTGAGTTACATTCTGTAATGTGGGCCTTAGACCCGTAATAATAAACCGCTCTAAAGATTAAGATGACCTTAAATTGACGCGAAACTGAGACGCTATCTCAATCTCTCAAGATCGATTTATTAATACGGCCCATAGAGACGAACAGACTCACATGGCGAAACTATAAGAGTACCTAGCTTCCCCTCCCCACCCATAAAAAAAAACGACTTAATGTGACCATTTTGTATTATACTAAACAAAATGAGTTTGAATTTGAATATCCTCATACTCTCATTAAAAAGGGGATTTGGCAAAGAGAGTTAAAACCCGTATAAATGTAGGGTAGAAGTGGGAGATAAATCGAAAATATCTAATTCCAGACAGACGACGCACGGCAAACAGTTGACGGCAAAAACTTAAAAACATTTGTCTAACTAAACTCGAAGTTACGACCTACATAAAACAATTGTCTAGAAATGAACGCAGCTGGTCACCTCATTAACTTAAATTATGACTACATAATGTGATAAAGTAGATATACAGTATAGAAGCAAAAAACAGACCATTGTTCAAACCAACGCAAGTAATAATCATAGACAATCTACTCACTCAACCAGTGTCTCTACATAGTCTACTGACATAACGTGATTGAGGTCTATTTTTCTTGCCGCAAACTTAAATTAATTAGTGGCCGTCATTTAATCTGAGGAGTCTCATAGGTGGGTGCGCTGCGCGCGTTCCCACGCTGCGCCCGCGCCGCCGGAAATCGCCTCCCCCCTCCGGTCGCCCGCGCACTGCTAAGCCGCGCGACGACCCACCGCTCACGCACCGCGCGCCTCCGTACAAAATTCAAAACTGCCTGATGGATGATTTAGCTGCAAAAGGAAGTTGAAGACACGTTTGGCACATATCTATTCATAGCGACACCCGGCGTTCCTTTTGTCCCTTCCAGTACGTTCACAGCGCTCCGCTTCCTTCCGTTTCGGCTCCAATCCAACACGGCACGGGCACGCTGTTGCCTGTTACTGTTAACGTACAGTTTTTTCACAATAACCGTAATTGTTAATGACAATACATCTTTGTGCGCAAAGGTCCGGAAGGAAATAACGCGGCAATTTTTACAAATAATACTTCCTGTGTGTATTATGTACTTTTACAACACTACCTAGGCGGCACAATGGCGTCTACAAATTAGTGAATGGCCCGATTGGTTTGTATTTTCGACAATATTCCCCGGTTGAGTCTACAATATTTTTGTTACGTGCTTAAGTAAATCTATTGGTGTTATATGTAAAAAATAATACTGTACTAGGTGGATATAATAACCATCCATCCGCAGACGCCGAGGCGCGGGGTACACAGAGGCTTTATTCATGTCCCTTTTCCAGAATATCTGTTATCCACAATGGCCCCTTCCCAAGTCTCTTCTCAAAATACCGCCTTCCCAGAAAGTCAATTTACCGGAATATCCCTTATTTAGAATTGCCTATTTCTATTAAATATCCTTTTCCCAGAAAGGAAAATTTGGAAATATGTTATGTGTTATTTTTATAAAATGTATATGATCGTAGAAAAACTATTGCTAGTATAACATAGTAATTAGGCATTGCCTACAATACTCGTGAAATAAATATAATTATGAAACTAAGTGTTCCTTACTTTGCAGACAGCGATACAGAAAAAGGCTTTATAATTTCTAGTATTAAGTACATGTGGGCCGACTGAAAATTATCTTCTGGCTGCTCATGAATTTCGAACGTTATGTTTTTAAAAACTTTAAATCCCATTTATTTATTAAAATAACTTTATTTAAAGTCTGTTCCCCGATTACCCGAAGAATCCTGAACTGATTTCGAAAATTCGTTTGTACCATGGTCGTCAGGTCAATATCAGTATCTATAATGCTATTTAAGGCGTTACTTAAACGATAGGATATATTTTTACGATTCAGAGAGAAAACAAGTCTTTTGCATGGGTGTAACCTACAAAATAGAGGCAAGCTCGAAGCGTGGGCAAAAAATTGTTGCGTCTTTTCTCTCAGACAGAATACTCTTGTACTCCCGACTACAGTTTAAATACAAAAAATCCAAAACTCAATTAGGTACTACGTTAGGGAAGTTTTTTTTTTTATATATGTGACAGGTAAAATAAGTTACTGTTTATTTAGTAGTTTTTTTACATTGTAGGTACTTTTTTGTACGTGTTTAAATACTCTTTTTTACAATTTCTGGGTTATTTTTATTTAATATATATTAATTCGGCTATGGTTCCTAGTAAAAAGTTGTTCCTAACAAGGAGTGGAGTCATCAGAGGAAATTGTTGGAGTTCCATACTAAAGGTGTTTGTAGAACGGTTTACTTTGTATGGGTAATCGAAATTTTTTTGATCTAATTCGACTATAGTTCCTTGGGGAAAGTTGTTTGTTATCAAGAGTGATGTTACCAGTTAATGGGAATTACATGCATTTAAAATCACTTTTACTTTACCTACTTGTAAACCATTACACATAATGAGTTCAGCAAAACTTTCTGTTTCACCCACGAACTACCCATTTTGAATCAGGAATCAAATAGTACATTGTTATCCTAGGGCCTAAATAAGTATTTAATCCGAGGTAAATACTGTGCTTTTCATTACGGATACAAGGAAAGGAAAAATAAAAACATGAGTTAATACAAATCTCTGCTATATGGAAGTATAAACCAAACTCTACAACTTGAAAAAACAAATGGAGATCGGATTGCCGCTTTCCCGCCAATTTTGTTTTGTTTTTTTTTTCTGTGGCCGGCCAGCTAATCAGTCATTATTTTTCATTTTCATCATTGAAAAAATGATAAATATTTTGCCCAAATGTATTTTAAAGAAATAGTTAGAAACTAAATTATGATAAAGTCATTTAAAAAATATATTGTTTAATTTAATACTTAACTCTATGTTATTTCAATTTTAAATCGCGCTGTGATTGAGTGGCAACAAAGTTGAAAATGGTGCAATAGAAATTTAAAAAGAGAACTTAGTTTCTTTAATTTGACCGGGCTTTTTGGCGGGAACTCAGCGAGTGATGTTGCATTTTTGTTTTTAATTCTTATAATTTGTGCATTCTGAGGTTTAAAGCTTAATAATGGCAGAATGTTGTGTAGCAAAAGTCAGTGATGATGTACAAGTGTAGGGAAGTGTAAATAAAGTGCGTAACGAAACTTTCGGGTTCCCACAAGACGCCGCTAAAATCTTTAGTAAAGCATTCTACCACTTTACTGAAGAATAATTTGACCGTGACTAGCCTCTGTATACGCCAAGTATACGACGAATGACTTGTTTTGACTGAGACTGACTACACTAAAACTGAAGAAATAAGAGAAATAAGACATGACTGTATGGGCTTAGAACCCTTTGCCTGCTCCGAGAGCAGTGAATTAAACAAAAAATAATAATGTGACAGCTACTACGAAATACGAAATATTACTTTCAACGCTCCTTAGGCAACTTCAGACCTACTTTCCGAGTATGAGCAATGAAAAAACTTTTATTCTGAAAATAAAAAGAAACCCCTTTTAAAATTGTTACAAACGATAACGCACAGTAAAATGAGGCACTTTTGCCATTCTCTGTAATGGTCTGTCGACTCAAAACAATTTCTTGAACAACGATTCTAAGCATTTAAAAGCTTCATTTCACCCAAGGACTCGGTGGTAGGCTTGCATGTGTAAATAAAGGGCTTGAGGCCGCCGGGTCGACCTTAAAGGTTGTGGTGCGGACGTCGAACCCCTTAACTCGTTATATAACGTGAAACGCAAACTAACACGCTCATGTTTATTGTCCATTGGTGCTGAAACTTTTGCTCTGCTGCTTAATGTTTTAAGCTAGTATTTTATGTGAAGGAAATAATAGAAATACGACGTTATCAATCACATCCCTGCTAATTTCTTTTTAGTTATCTTTACAATGTTCTTCACAAAATGAACGTTATAATGAAGCGATGATGTATCACTTCCAATATAGGTAAGCTGATCTCGCTATGTTCACATTTCCAATAACGTCGCGTAGCTATAGTAGCCTTCACACGCTTAGTTATCCACTATCAGATCCTGGATCCGAGCTGGGATCTCTCTATGATGTCTGTCCTATCCCTTGCCGGACTTGCTGTTACTAGCGCGGACCGAATGAGGATGGTAAGGAGAACCGTGGCTTCTTCAATCTTGTCTGGAGTGTTAATAGGGCCTGGATCTATACGGTGGCTTCTCCAGTAGCCTTCCCCTCCAGAATAAGGTGACCCTGGTTGACAGTTGATCAAGCACTAGCACAACACAATACAACTGTATTTGTCGACCAGTGGCCGTGCGTCATTTGGAGGCTCCACTGAAAATCAGCGTTGCAGTGAACAGGCCACAACCCATGCTGAGTTGGAGACTTTTTGACTCCACCTTGCGACACCGACAATTAGATGGCAAACACAATGTTTACTTTTTGTGTGTGTCTCGACTGTGTAATACTTGTACCTGATTGTGTCATGAGATGGGTTAAATAATTCTTTCTTTCTTTTCTTTCAACTGACCAGTGGACTGAGGGGAGGTCGTTCAAGAGCTGCCTTTACAGAGAGCGGAGACCTTTAGACAACACGATGTCGATGATATCTCCCATCCCTATAGAGTTCAGGTAATGTGTGGGCTGCTCGGGTAATCGTGGTGTATGATGTCTTTTTAGAGAATCCGGCCGACTCTGGAAGTGGTGGAGGAATTCCAGGCCGTATGCTATGCGTATAGGTCGCTGGCCAAGATAGTGTCTTTTTACATTACATTGAAATTATAATGAGAACTTAGGTATTATAAATCTATTAAAGTTAGCCAAAGGTTGACCATCCCATGCTCAGGAGCGCAAGCGCAGCGGAGCAGCGCGTGCCCGCAAACAAAGCCTGCCTCCCCGCGCCCCACGCGCCTCCCGCCGCGACACCCAGCACTCACAAATAATAAGTAAATACACTTTGTTCCCTCACCATTTTATTTTCTACCAGCCTCTAATGTAGGTAACAGAAATCTGAAACTTGATTTCTTTGAGCTAAATGAATCGGTTATAAAATGTTAAGGATTACATTATCTTTACTGTATTTATGAAATGAATAAAAATTTATTGAACGATCTTTCTGTGTTCCGGTAGATTTCCAGCTAAATTCGGTTTTCTTCTTCCAATTTTACAGTAGATAAGTAGGTACCTAGGTACTTATAAATAAAACGTTTATAAAATAATTATAGCACAGCAAATTGCGGAACGCAAGCGTAGCGTTCAATTTTCATGTTACTGAGCTCCGTTCGAAATAGCCAACATGAAAAGCGAAACCAAATGATTGAACATGAAATATTATGAGAGAAAACGTCGCTGCTATTTATAACTGTAAAGGGTTTCAGGTTCCGCGCAAATAAATATGAAAGGAGAAGTCTGACAATCAAAACGATTTTATACGCACGTAAATATTCCAAGAAGTAAATAAGTAAATAAATAGATAGATAGATCTATGAGCTCTAGGTACATACATATAAATGTGGAATCCAAATTGCTTTTGACATATCAGATTTCGTTTTGCACCGAGTAAAGTTATCCGAGTTAAGTTTAATGTTAATTAAATCTTCAGTATTTTTCAGTGAAAATTGTTTGTCGAAAAATGGCCTTCTTGTAATACACTATCATTAGGGAACTGCATTATGGAACGATAACCTACCAAGCCCTGTATTATTAATTATGGAGCCGAATGTATCTATACATACAGGGTTATGTCCAATAGTGGACTTTTAGTGTGACCAAACATGAATGTGACCAAACTGGAATAACCTTCTAAAGATTAATCACTAGAGTTCATATCACTAAGAATCGAAGTTACCATTATCATAAACCACCTACCAGGCAGTGCAAAACGTTTTGTCCCCAGATAGGCAGAATGATAAAATTTACTATTTGGAAATATGAGAAAAAATACAAATACAAAATAATAACTTACTTTTTTAGCAAATCTTCGCAATTGTTTAGAATATTTTCTGTTTTTATCATTATGAATCAGTTGTCATGACAATGCATTTCGAGGAAAGCCTACAGATTCTAGAGTAGGCTCTGCCTTTCTGCCTGTATGTATACTACTGCGTCCAAGTCGCTGGCTCGGCTCGGCGTCGGTGGCTCAACGGTTAAGACACGGTCTCCCAATTTAGGAGGTCTGGGTTCGATTCCCAGGCAGGCCATGTACCAATTAGTTTTTAAATTTAATTTAATTACTTATGTGCATTTATCCGACTGCTCTTAAACGGTGAAGACTAAAACATCATGAGGAAACCTGCAAGCCTGAGAAATAAAAATTCAAAGGCATCTGAAGTCCCCAACCCCCATTAGGCGAGCGTGGTGGACTATAGCCCCTACTCTCTCATTATACGAGGGGAGGCCTATATCCCTGCAGTAGGATGTTTACAGGCTGGTGATGAACCCACAACAATCGAAAGCCTTATGTAGCCAATATCTAGGCTCATATTAGTCTCGTAGTAAAAAAATCTCACGATGAAGTTGAATTTAAATTGGCACTTGCGATAATATTGCGTATTACCACAGTATAATGAAAATTTTGAAAAGCCCGAGTTAACAAGTTATCATCATATATAAATAAATTAGAATATCCTCGAAATCAAAGAATATCAAATATACGAAAAACTGTGTTAAAAGCTAAATATCTTAGAAACAGCTCAACCGATTTTTGTATGAAAATTTCATCAAAATGGCTTATAATCTATCCCCTCGTTTGCTCTTTAATATTAAAAAAAATTCCTCACTCAAATCGGACCACGCATACGAGTATTTTTTGTGTCGATTATCGCATCGCATATGTCGATTAACATAGTTTTTATATAACAGTACATATTTATTCTATGGGTGTTAATAAAAAAAATATATTTATATTTATTTATTTATTACTGAGATACATCCGGACAAAGACTGGAAATATTACGGCTACGACCGTCGTTTAGTCTAAACCACACTCAAATCGGACCACGCATTACTGAGGTACATCTAGACAAAGACATGTTTACTCACACACACAACGCCGTCAAACACATAATACCCGTCGTTTTTCGTCAAGGCTCAAAAATTGGATGAACTTACATTAAGTTATATTTGTAACCTAATATCAACTTTACAACTACGAGTATCTGCTGCAGCTTATGCTGTATCCAATTTGACTTTGCTGGTCAGAGATCTATTTGTATAAAAAAAATTATACAAATAAATCTCTGACCACCCGATTTGGGATAAAGGTTATGTTATGTATGTATAAAATTATTATAAAGTATTAGGTATTAGTCCAGTAAGCAAACGATTTTTTTTGCACAAGAGTAGAGTTTTTTATATGCACAAAGGGTTAACGCTTGACCATCACATCATTTTAACCGCCTCCGTGGCTCAATGTAAACAACATTGGGTTTACGATTCAGAGGTCGCGGGTTCGATTCCCAGCGGGGTACATGTTTAAGTACTCGGTTTGGTTGGTGGTGGTGTATTTTAAATGTCCGCCTGGCTAGCTACCACCATCTTATCTAAATCTGCCGCCAAGCAGCAATGTTAATAGCATTGTAGTGTTCCGGTTGTCAGAGATAAGGTAGCCAGTCCCCCAAATGTGTTGGGGTTTCCGGGTCAGTACGCTTCCACCTTCGACCTCATCTTCACTTAAAATCAGGTGTGATTGAGGTCAAGTACGAACCCGTCGTGCATAAAAAAAAATCATTTATAACTGATGTTAACCTAACAATCAGTGATGATAGCATTAAATACACCTAGTGTAGGGAAATACAGGGTGAAATTTAATTCGTGTAATTCCTGTTTTCTGGTGACTCCACTTTTGATTACGAACAAGTTTCCAATAGGAACCAGAGCCGAATTCAATAAAAATTTATTACCTATACATAGTAAAGCGTTCTGAAACCACCTTTAGTACGGAAGTCCAACAATTTTCTGCTGAATTCGACCATGGTTCTTAGTTCACCAGCCGAAAATTGTTGGACTTACATTACGAATTTAAATTCACCCGGTATTTATAAAACCCTATTTATCTATAAAACCTACCAATATTAAATTAAAATTATTACTGTGATCGTCAATACAATACAATACAAATATACTCTTTATTGCGCAAAATAATTTACGATAATTTTTGATGATAACAATAGAACCCACTTAATTACTCGTATTGAATTCCGTGATGATAGGTTTGCCTGGAAGAGATCGCTGTTAGCGATATGGCCGCCTAATTTGTAGTTTCTATAAGATATTTAAATGTAGATACCTTTCTTATTTAAACAATAAAGCGTATTTGATTGATTGATTAAACACAATTAGATCGTCATTGCGTGGCAGAAGATGAACTCCTGAAACTATTTTCTAAACATTGTAACGTTCTATCTTAACTTCGTGAAATCTTTGTTCAATCAATAAGAGGAATGAATGGTGAAAAATTGTTGTTTAATGAATACTTTAATTTTCCTTGTTGACTGAATAGGTACTGAGTGATGAGTAGATTAGTTACTCCAAAATATAAGCGTAATAGTCTCATAAGAATGTTTTCGCGTAGATACAATGGTTGGTATAATAGCTTTAGCTACCCTGCACAATCTTAACTTTCCACTTTGTAAATTTTATTGCGAGTCGTATAATAAACAGAATCAGGTGCATAGAGGCTGGGGCGAGTGAATTAAATTCCTTCTTATTGTTCGATGTATTACGTAGCGATAGCTTGGCTACCAAACTGGTAGGGTGCAACGAAGCCCTGCAGAGCGGCCGCAGGTGTGCCCGGGACTTGACCGAAAGATATTGTGGATATTCCACGATTTACTCATTTCTTTCAGAATAATAAAGTAAAAGTTCACACTTTATCATTCATTAAAATCAAATTAATATGATACTTTACTTATTAGTGTCATCTTTCGCGTCAAAAGAATAAGTAGAATTTTTCCTAAGGTAAATGTTTATTCGCAGCCTGCGTAGCATGACATCGTTTGTCGCGCGCGACATAAGAGTCAGAGTGGGACAGTTGTATATTTCGTCCAAGTTAATGAGCAGGACGAATATTATCTCGCGCAACATAAACATGCTACTAGTTCTGATGTTTCTGAGTGTTATATCAGACGAATCATGTGTGTCTCATCGGGGTCTATATTAAAACGCATACATTAAATACTCCTATTTTTAACATAACAATCCGCATAATTTTAAAACCGCATAATCTTAATTTCTATAAAATGCGAACGCATAATCTTAATGTACATAATATTAATATTCATAACAATAACAAAGCATAAATTTAATAAGTATAATGTTTGTTTTCATACTCATGAAAAGTACGAAATAAATTGTGAGAGACAAGTAAAGCTTTTATATTAATGCACAGCTAATAATGACTAACGTACAATACCTAGTAAGTCATTTGTTTTAAAATAAAGCTTCTATTTTTATCTCCCGCCTTAACCTTCTGAACCTAACCAACAATGTCGGGGTGCTCCGACCCATCTCGCTCGCTCGCTTGCGATGAGCAAGTTTTATACAGCCTTAAATAACTATGTATGGGTACTCGGTAATATGTTATGTAAATTGATTTTATAAATATTAAAGTTATACTAGATCATGATTATGCACATTTATATTATGCAATTTTGTTATTATGCAGTTTTTGTATTATGTGATTTTATTATTTGGCGGATTTAATATTATGCGCATTTGCGTTATGCCAAGTCTGTTATGCGGATTTATATTAGGACAATTAGATTATGCCAATTAAATGACACCCGTCTTATCGTTGTTGATCACATACGAATGTATTCAATATTGGTGATTAAATATACTATTTGAACCGTGTGTCCCATATCCCTACAAGAAAAGATAAGAAAAACTGGACCTATGATATTATGAAAAGTTGCTTGCCTGAATCGGGAATCGAATGAACAAAAATACAGAATAATTCATATATTCAATAGTTACTTATCTGTACTGTAAAAATTATGTAATGTCCTATTCCAAATAGACACATAAAACAATAGGTATTGAATGTTTGGCTGGCACATGAAGGGGGGGATTAGCCCATTGAAACTGAAGAGTTCGCACGGTAAAACGGAAAATTTACAGGGTGAACGGTGAGTGTGCACGATTAAACGCAGAGTTTACACGTTGTTGTTGCTATAGTGTGGTGTCAAGTAAATATATGTCTATGTTTTGAAATAGGTATTTAGATAATTTTATTCAGCATAATTATCGGAAATCCCTCTATGTGCCATTAAATATAAACTTAACGTGCAAACTATGACTTTAAATCACGTTCCTATTTACTCTAAGACATTGAGACTTGTTTACATTATGTAATAAAGTAATGGGCCCCGAGACAAAACGCCTGGTCCAAGACCTGTCGGCGCGTCTCATCGAGGCTTCTGGTGAACGCAGAGCGGGCGGCTTCCTAGCTCAGAGAATAAGTCTCGCTATTCAGCGCGGGCTCATTGCCTGTTGAGCACTATGCCGCCTCGAGGAGATACGCTAGACGCAATTTTTTACCTGTAGATGTTTGTGTTTATATGTTTGTAAAAAAATAATAATTCAATATAACAACTACAAAGTAATGAATCTAAAAATATGGTATGGAGGGACTATCAACACTATTCTATCGTAAGCAGATTTCGGGAACCAGATGTCATTTCCTTTACGATCCCATGCGGGGTGTGACGTGAAGACTGGGGGGAAGGAGCGGGGAATTCAATAAAACCATACTTATGTGTGGCTGAAAGGGGTGTTTTGCAATGAGTAATAATTTCGGTAGCGTTTTGAATAATTTATAGTCAATTGATATACCTACTTAATTATTATTATTATTATTATTATTAAATTCTTTATTGCACACAAAAATAAAATACAAAGAACATTTAACATACATGATGAAGTGTACAAAGGCGGTCTTAATTGTGTGTGACATGAATTTGGCATTGTACAGTTGACCTCACATCAACCTTTGAACCGTCTACGCATATGAGGTGAGATTGTGGTCAAATGCGTATCCAGTTACCATAAAAAAAAAATGAAAATGAGCAAAGAAACCGTCTAAGGTCCGTATTACAGAAAGTTACCAAGGAGAAATCCCCGCTTGAGGACAGTTAAAAAGGTACAGCTTTATGTAACTACAAGTTACTAAGCGATATCTCCTTTCCTGTAATATCTCCGTCAGCACGATGTATAGGCGCGCTACGGTAAGGGGCGGCAGTTCAGGTTATACTGACAGCGCTACGCCTGTCGTGCGGTCCACTGTACTATAGGTTAAAAGGCTTGGTAGGTACACGTTACACGCTCAGCTCCTTCGATTGCGATACTTTAAAATAAACTCAAAACAAAACTGAATACGTAAGTAAGTTTAGATATTCAATAGATGTGTAAGTACTATTAATGTGGCTAGATTTCAAACTAAGTAGGTTTGCTTGTTCAACTCAGTTGTATAACACCGTTGATCCAACGCGGTGTGGTGTTCCAATAACTACCTATAATAAAAAAATATGAAAATTTTGAAAAACCTCGAATGAGTGATATCATCCAAATACGTCGGTGTCTCAGCAGTTAAGACGCGGTCTCCCAATTTGAGAGGTCCGGGTTTGATTCCCAGGCAGGCCATGTACCAATGAGTTTTGAATTTAATTTAATTACTTATGTGCATTTATCCGACTGTTCTTAAACCTGCATGCCTGAGAAATAATCTAAGGCATGTGAAGTCCCCAACCCGCATTAGGCCAGCGTGGTGGAATATATTATCGAGCGAAGGGCTATATCCTTGCAGTGGGATGTTAACGGGCTGAGATAATGATACTTTATATAGGACTAGCTTTCCGCCCGCGGCTTCGCCTGCGTTGAATAACTTTATCGCGGAAATTTATGTATCCCGCCGGAACTACTCACTCTATCAGGATAAAAAATATACTATATCTTAATCCAGGGTGTTTTCTACCTATATATCAAATTTCATCCAAATCCGTTCATCCATTTCGCCGTGATTGAACAATAAACAAAGAAATAGACCAACAAAATTGGAAGCCTGCGTTTTAACCGCTGAACTACTGACGCTCGAGATAAAATATAAATCTATTGGACCAAAACTTAGCTACTCTAACAGCACTCTCTGTGGCGTCAAGGAGGTCGTCATAGGTGCAGCTGTCAGGACACGCGGATCAAGACAATAGGTGATCCATTGTCTGCGGGGAGACTCCACACTCGCACCAATCACTCCCGCTATCGGAGAAGGCCCACCTGCACAGATTATCTTTGCTGTGGCCGACCTGAGTCCGAAGCCGGTTTAAGGATTTCCACGTCGACCATGGCAAATCGTGTCCAGGAGGAAGAGACTCCTCGAGCGGGAGGAACGATCTCTACCGCCACAGGCTGCAGCGAGCAATGATGATGATCCAAAGATACGGTACCTTACACTAAACTTAAACTTCGAAACGTCTTAACCGATTTTCATTAATGAGTTACATCCATAGTCAAAGACTGAACATACACATACATCCCCATCAAACATTATAATACCCGTCGCCTTTCGTCGGGGGTTAATAAATAATAATTAATGAAATGCAAGAGATATCTCTTTATAGATACGTGAAAATGAAGTACGATTGTACTTCATATATGTATGTTTAGCATAGAGTTCCTAGAGTAGGTAATTTACATAGGTACCCACCTACTGACTGATAAGAGTTATTATGTGTACGATACCCGGTGTAGATAGTTGAATTGCAAACAATGCCGTTGGCACTGAATGAGTGGTATTATCGCATATGGACGGTTGAGTTATGACTAAGTTTATGCGCTGCGCCTGCGCCGTCCGCCCGTAGCCGAACTGTCTCACTTGAACATCACTCGTGACTTGAATATAGACACCTACCTATCTACAGGATGAAATTTAATTCGTGTAATTCCAGTTTACTGATGACTCCACTCCTGATTACGAACAACTGTACACCAGGAACCACAGCGGAATTCGATCAAAAAATATTTTCGATCACCCATACAAAACAATTCGAAACCACCTTTCATTTGGAAGCCCATCAATTTTCGGCTGAATTCGACTATGGTTCATTGGGGAAAGTTGTTCGTAATCAAGAGTGGCGTCACCCACCAGTTCACCCTGTATTGTTCAATTTGTATTTCAGGGGTTACCTGTTCAGGGGTAAATCTAGGTGACAGCGCATACCTACATATCAGGTATGTTCTGTAATTGAAAAAGACCATGTGGATCCAGGGTGAATGAGCTGTCTGTTGTTACGAAGCTCCTTTCTTATGTCAAAAATAATAATCAATAAACAAATAATCAATATTTTAGACCCTTACACTAATTATCTAGTCTAGGCAAAGATGGATGGATAGCTAGATAGCTACTAGATAACGGATAAACAAATATTTGTATAAACGGGAATACATAAATAGGTAGGTACATACCTATTCAGTTTTTAAGACCCATCTGTGTGTTTGGTCGGTCTTGCTATTTCATTAGAACTTAACTTTTATTATGGTCAACAATCCTTTCAAATTGTGCCAAAAAACCTTAAAATAAAAGGGAGACATAGGTAAACTTGATTTTTTTTTTAAATAAAGCGAACAAAGTCTTTACTATGTTTAATGTTCTTATACATAGGGAATAGGTACTTAAAGGAAAATACTGCGGGAAAAATGTCCTTTGTATTACCCTTGGATAGTTTTATTTTATTTGGAAAGGAAACTGCTGCTCTTTACAATCGAACAAGGTACTTTGAGAGTCCTTCTTTTGCAGTTTAAATTGTTGGAAAGTTACGATCACCTACTTTTACAGCTATTATTTTATAATATAATATATGTTAATAAAGAATTTTTCTTCTTCTTCTTCGCTATATGTGCATGCAGTTACAATTTAATGCAATGTATGTAACACAACGGAACACTCATTCAAGACACGCACTTTGCCGGTTCTAAAATTTAAGATAAGTACATAGATACCTACGAGTACTTAATCGCAAAAAAAACTACCAAGGTATTTCAGATGGCGTAACCGGGGGACGCCTATGTTCAGCAGTGAACATTATGTGGCTGATATGATGATGAAAGGATGAAATTCTAAACTCTTTTTTTGGACAATAATAAAAAAAAACAGGACAAGTGCCAGCCTAACCCACACGCTGAGGGTTCCGCCCCTTTCTTGGAATTCCAGTTGGAAATTTTAATTTGATATAAAACAAACAGTATTTGAGAGATTTTCTTTTCATTATGATAGTTGGGGGAAGCCCGTGCTGAAGAGCACCAACCCGTCTCGTCACGTTATAAGACTACCCGTCCACGACCGACAATCGGAGACCGATTTTTTGAGGAGAAAAATGGAACGTACTGATTGCAACGCACATTCAACGCACACGTCCTACAAAAAGTCGGTCACAATATCGGAGATAAAAGTATTGACGAAAAATTCGGCCCGATTATCGATCCTACAAAAAGTCTGTCGTGGGCGGGCAGCCTATACAGGGTGCATGTATATTCGTGCATTACCCTGTATCCAGACAGATGTTATAGATTAGTTCTGCATGGTACTTTTTTAATTAAAAAGTATTATTTTATTTCTTAGTGTTACAATAATATTAAGTGTATAAGTACTGTGTCAATCAGTACGTTACGGTCTGTTGTCAAAGTTTGATAGGTTAATTTTATTTGTAATTTTTTTTTTGCTTGTTTTGTAATTTAAAGTAGGTAAACACACTTAAACGTATTATACTGCAATTATTATTTTATTTTTAATTAAGAACACATTCATGCATGGTTTTTGGAAAATGCACGTATTTGTTTACATGATGTTTATTATTATAAAAAGGATGCCATTGCTGATCTTGAGCACGAGCCCCGAATATAATAAGGTAATTATTCCCAAAGTCATACGGTACGGTAGAGTAAGAAATCCTAAATATCGTTATAAAGTAAACTAGTAGATTATTTAAAAGTTACGGGGATATTTTAGAAAAACAGTCAACACTTACGAACCACCTACAATCTCTTACTTCAAAATTCTAACGTAGTATGTGTCCTTTACCATTGACTATAAAGATAGGTACCTATAAACTGATGCAATGGGGAAAAAAAAAACTAACGACAATGCTATAGATAGCCTTCACGAGACGAGCGAAATTGTAGGTATAATACAATATAGGTAGGTACCTACCTACCTAGTTGTTAATGGACGAGAGTCAACAGCACCTGGCGATCGCGATCGCGACACTCCTACCGTCGGCACCAATCAACACAAACTCACTTTATCTAGGACTGTTTATTTATAGACTACGATAAAGCAAAGTCAGGGCGAGTTCAGGTTTATTAAAGATATTTAAGTAAACACACTAGGTAGGTATAACTACTTAGTTCTAGCAATTTATTCATTTCCCTGCAGCCTCATCAATTCATCTTCACGCATTCGCCCAACAAGCGGACATTCCACGCCACATATTACGGCATAATGTGAAACGCACAAAATGCTCATAATGACAAACATCCCGTCGGCGCTCCATACGAGACGGCGACGCAAGCGACATCGAAGTGGAACGCACATGCGACGAACAGGACACGGTGCGCGCATGCGCGAACATTAGCATGCACCGGCACGCGCACGCCGGAAGCCGCGCGCGGGAACATGGCCGCGCACTTACAAATACATTCAAGATGGCGGCGCACTTACGATGAATCGATAATTAACGGCGATAACTGATTTCATATTTCGGATCCAATACCTTAATAAACGAGATGTGATGTAACCTGGGCCTTAAAAGGATGACGGCCATCCCATCAGCATGCACGTTATGGAAGGTCCTTGAGTATGCCCGAAAGGGTTGCAAGAAATTGCTGTTGTGATCGTGCCTGAGGTACATTAGAGTCTAACTAGTTTCGTACACGGGTTTCGTATGACGTATGCAGTTTCTTCGTGTACGTTTTATCGTTTGATTGTCTTCTTTATTCTGGATTCGGTTACAATAACAGCTATTAACTGAATCAATCAAAACCTAACCAAATATAGGTTAGTTATTTGTAATTTTAGAATTACCTAGTGTCGTAATTTGTCGCCGATCAAAAGTCACCAAATCTGAAATAGGCTCAAAAGAAAGTTTTGACGTTCGATTAGATGCAGCAGTCATAGCCGAGTGCACATAGTTTTTACAGCTACCCTCCGGTAACGCTTCACTGCACCATGCTCCAGCGTATCGTCACGACAAAACCACAACCAACTTAGCTATCCAAAAATTAAACCTCTAAACCATTTTTTTATTGGTTCTGTAGATATATATATTTTTGTTTGACATCGCATGATCTACCCTACAGTGCATTTTTAATTTTGGAGTTGGCGGAACGAACAACTTTCCCCAGGAACCTTAGTCGAATTCGATCAAAAAATTGTCGATTAACCATGTATAAAGCATCAATAAATCGGTTTTCCTCGGCAGAGACGTTAGGAGACCTTGAGCAGAAAAGGTATTCCACCAGTCGTGCTCACTCAGTGAGGAATTGACGAATAATCTACGGCGTAGTACAACACCTCTCACATCCTCATACAACAAGACTTCCCCACTGCCACGGAACCCTATTGTTATTGGATAGTGGGTCAGCTCAGCCCCGTGTTGAATTTATTTTTTCATCGAGACATCATGTTCCGCCCGGTTGCTGAATGAGTTAAGGAACTCGTGATCAAAAGCAGATTCTGATATTCAAATCAGCATCAAGCAGGTTTTATCGTAGTTATTATACGAACATAGCATAAACGATATTGCCATTTAATAAATTTAAATAACGAGAAACTTGAAACGAGATACTGAATCAATCAATCTCCATCTGACTCCTTGAATCAATGTAAATAACAATATTTAAGCGGAGGTCGCAGTTGCGATTCATAGCGAGTTATATTTTCTAATGTTTGCTTGACTTCTAATTCAAGTCAAGCATAGAGATTTATCTCCGTTGTTCTGAGGACCCGATTCAACGACCCAATAACGGGCGGCATAGGAGCCCTCGATTCACACAGCTCAAACCCAGAGTTCCTGCAAGACATCTCAGGTTAGCTGACTCTTGTATGATGTAACAGAGCTCTATCATCAGTTCTCAGTACTGTCAGGTCAGGGGGTATTTGATGATGCACTGGGGAAGATAGATCGACCGGATTTATTATTTTATTAGTTTCTTGGCGGTTCAATTAGTTTACAATGGTGTCGATTCGAATGTACACCAACTAAACTAAAACCAGTTTTGGAGTGGTGTCGTCGCATCGTACTGTTCCAGTGAGAAAGAGACAGTACTACTCTAAAACTGGTTTTAGTTTAGTTGGTGTACATCCGAATCGACACCATTGTCTACTTTTCCATCCATTCCACCGATTTAAGTATGATAAATTCATTTAGCAGATTCATTTAATTTTCCAATGTAGAAATATTTTTTTCTCAATTTGAAAAATCAAATACTCTGAGCAAGTAGAAACTACCTACCTACATATTTGTTTTTTCCAGCTAAACGGTGAATATGTGACGTAGAGGTAATGACGTCGCGGGGGAGCGCAGTGCGGGGGGTACGCGAGACGAGGACGCTGACCCGTGCGCGGGCGCAGCGAGGTGTCCTGCCGGACGCGAGAGGGGCGTTATTTATTCCGTCTTCACTGTCACCTCAACTGTGTAACTATTTGGCTACTATTACTGTTTTTGTGTAGATGTACTTAGTAACGTAGGTAATTGCTAACTAGAGTTGTTACTCTACCGTAATATCTAATTTTTTTTTTATTAAAAACTGGTTTCGCCTTTGACTACAATCTCACCTGATGGAATTACTGCGGAAATTTTCAAATAGTGCCTAGGTATGTAGATATCCAATCTCAATCTGTATGTAACAATAAAGCGTAGGTATTTGATTGATTGATTACAAAATAATCCCACATATCTCTTCTCCAGGTAAGTACCTATACAGAAAGTCAATCTATGACAATATGGACGAGAAAGTTAGGGTTATATAAACAGGTAGGTACCTAAAGTATTTTTTCCGTTACAAAAGCTAACACCTACCCATCCTTTCCGCATATATGTATAGGTAGATACTTTGCCAAATTTAATAAATAAATGCTATAAAGATTTTCCCGATTCTATTGACTTGGATGTTTAACTAATAAGTATTTACCACCATCATTTAGGTAGGTACTTGCGGTTTTTATATCAAACGCAAAGTCCCGTAATTGAAATCCAATCATTGCATTTCACACACAACATTTACAACAGGCTAGGTAGGTAGCCAGTATTAATTATTCATCACTAATTAGCAGTTATGTATCAGCGCGGTCGGCAGATCAGAGCAAGTCGCTGCCGGAAACAGGAAAAGGGCAATCAACATTCCTAAAAATATCACACATTTGGTGTTCATCCGGCGACGGACGCCGCACCGCCGCGCGCCGCCACCGCCCCGACGACGTCGTCACTGGCTAGGTCCCGTGATGCGGACTAATTTAACACCTAGGTACCAAATCAGGGCATCTTCTACCTTATTCGTGTACTACATCCAATATATGAGCTCGCGCAATGATCAATAATTAGAACACCCACGCTTATAAATTATTGATTTTAACGATATACAGGTGTTGTATGTTTATTTCCCAACTATATCTGTCAAGATGATGCAATACATGTCAATTCACATCCCATGATCCATCGCTTATTTTCTTGTACCAAGGAACGATCATTCACCGCCCCGTAGCGGCGTTACAAAACCTACACTCCACGTCCAATTAGGTACCTTATCGTTCTATTACAATATGTAATAGCTAGTGACCGATAACATCGACCTTCCTATCGAAAAAAGAGTTCAATTTTATCGAAATGTCATCATAATAATCGTTAGGTATTTATTGTTCGGTCAGCGCCTGCTATTACAATTCACGGCGAGTGCGCGACTATAGTAACTCGCGGGTACATAATTAGATAATTTCTATTATTTATATGCGAAGGCGGTGTGTGCGTGGCATGGAAACGACGCGCTTCCTTCGACGGAGTTGTACGTAGAAATCCGTCGACGCGTTCTGGCTAAAGAGGATGTACGCATCGGCGATGATTTAATTTATAAAAAGTTCCTGTCATGAGGCGCGGTCGGCTTTTCCTGCGGCCGACGAGCCTCGAGCGCTTTTCATTTCCTCTATGGTAATATTGATAAACGTGTCAGCGTACTAATGAGATACGGACTCATGATCCAACTGGTACAATACACTGTGACAGATTTATAGACACGTACGGTTGATAAAATTATAGGACACGAGTGACTTTTAAAAACCTCTAATGATTTCCAATAGGCACCTATACAGGAAAATGTATTTTTTAGTGTTTATAGTAAAAATATTTTTCATTCTCCGTCATGTCATGACGCCCTAATCATCTCCTAATATTTTAATTCTCGTAAATATGAGCAACATCGTCACTTCCCATCAGGTGAGATTGTGGTCAAACGCGTATCCAGTTAATCATAAAAAAAAATAATAAAGATTCGAAAGTTTAACCATATGCCTATGCTGATGTCCTATGCCAGCCTTCCGGCTCCATCATGTTCCGAAAGCTCAACTATATACCTAAACTGAAGCCCTGTGCCAGCCTTCTGTCTCCATCGTTCATATCACCAGCGATTAGACTACAGATCAAGACAAATCAAACACGATAGGATTGCATTGTTTTATGAGTTCCTATAGCCACTTTCCGCCTCCAACATCCACATCTGCTCAATGACACCATCGTTTGCTTTGTCATTCGTTATTATTATTATACGTAAGTATATAAAACGTATGTAAAATTCAGCACAATATGACCCAGAAAGTGGTGAACCTAACAATTTAAGTACATATGTAGGTAGGTATTTACAAACCAAATAAGCATATTTCGTATTTTGCAGGGAATACCTAAAAAAAATACCACTCCTGCCTGGAGCACTCGGGTAAGATAAACTACGGGCAGTGTTCCTACTATGAATAAAACAGACGTCACGACAACAGCGCCCTCTACTGAAGATTTCAAGCAACCATGCCCAACCGCAAAACAGGAACTACTTTATTTTCGTTAATATAAAATAACGAGGCATCATAATGAAAACTTATGACAGCACGACTTCATAAATATATATTAAATATTTCGGATACTTCACCGTTTATCTAGTTCCAAACTATATAAAGTCTGTACTATGGATATTAGATAACACATAATAAATATCTGAACGAAATAAGCAGATATCGTCAATAAACATCATTAGGCAGCATGTGCGACGACGCCAAACTTGTCTCAGAATTACTAATAATTTATTTTATTCAGGAACAATAAAACGCCTATTATACAACATAAGTTGTTACAAGATAATGAAAATATATATAAAAAAATCAGCGCTATCTAGTCCCACACTAAGCAAACATTATGGATACCAGATGGTTGATACACAAGTACGTTATTTTTTGTAAATAAATACATATATAAATGACAACATCCTAACTCGGGTAGGTACACGTGCCCATATTCATCATATAAATATATGCCCCTAGCGGATTGGAACCATGTATAAGTACAAAGTAACTTTCCTTCATCCAGGCAGTTTTGGCACTTTTTTTCTTCGATGCGTTTTCTTCTTGTCCATATTTTAGAAAAATAATCAACTATTTCTAATGACACGTCGCCTTCGATACGAGGCGTATGGTTAGCAGCCTTTGTAACAGGTAGGATATTTGTCCTAGACAAATGCACCTGTTATTTGTCAGAGGTAGAGCGACAGCGACGTAGCCGCACTAATGGGCTTGTAACAGTTCTTTACATAAAATAGACCTGCAATATTTCTATCATTCAATACAATACAATACAAATACACTTTATTGTACAAAAGGAGAACATACATTTTACAAAGCACAATACTGAAAACAGTATAATTAGGCGGCCTTATCACTAAAAGCGATCTCTTCCGTGCAACCTTTGGGTGTAGGAGCATAACTTTATAGAACAGGCAGATTGTGCAAAATACGGATGCAGATATGAAATACCTACATAATCAATTACTTATATAATAAACAAAAACTAAAACCATACATTTATACATATATATTATATACATAAATAGCTATGTATATATACATATAGATGGATACCACATACATAACAAAAATAATACACACATGAGTACCTTATTAATATTATCATCGTAGCTTGGCCAAAAAGAGTAGAAAAGCCGCTGTTTGGACCTTCACACAATCACTAGCAGGTATAGTCGACCACATGTCAATCGTAACACTGACACAGGTGTCGATTCGGATGTACACAAACTAAACTAAAACCAGTTTTAAAGTAGTACCGTCTCTTTCTCCCAGGAACAGTACGATGCGACGGCACCACTCCAGAACTGGTTTTAGTTTAGTTGGTGTACATCCGAATCGACACCACTATTAGCTGAGCTGCCATACATCGCGCAGACTGGTCCAAAGGTTGAGTGTTACGTCTGATGTGCGTACTATATTCAGTGTTTCCATGTAACTTAAATATAGTTGTTTCCTTTTATACGTTTTCTACTCTATTTGGCAAAGCTTGTAAAAATCAATGAATTCAATTGTAACTGATCCATATACTTAGATGGCATCGTGAAATGAAATAATGAAGTACTTTTCATTAGATTATATTTAAATCTTAAATTAATAATACCTACGCACTTTAAAAACTAAATTACACATTACAATAAATTGTAAATGAAATACAGTGGGATGATAAATTATTCTGATTTAATTTAGAAAAGTTATGAAACTTACTTTAAATGATTGACAAGGATATTATTCTTTTGATATTAAAAATAGAATTTTAGATATCCAATAATGAATAAATTAAATTTATCGAAATAATGACGGGGTTTTTTAATTTCTAAAATTTACACTTTAATTAATGGACCAATAGGATATTACTACTCTACTTATCTAATGTACTTTTATGCGAAAGATCTTTAAGCTTAGGTAACTACAGATATCTCAGAGAAATCATTAATCACAGAATTAACCCGACACAATAATTTTAAAATTATGAACCGGCATGGAATTTTAAGGTCACTTCTGAATTAAAATTGACAGAAAATCATCAACGCAAATGTATTAAAAGACCCTGTAATTCCCTAAAGACTTCATTTTAGATATGTCCCTAAATGCTTAAATAGTTTAAATTAATACTTTAAATTAAAAGTTGACTAGTAAATGCTTTTGGTTGCGTGTTTGGGGAATTAGATGTAGAAGAGTCGCACGCGAGAAGTGGTGATCAGCAGATCTCCGTCGAAGAACTTCGTTTCGATAACGATGTTTCCACTGGAAGAAGTTAAAAACAGATAAGTATTATGCTTCACATTGACCCGATGCACTCATAGATAGGGTTACCAGATGAGAACTTGAAAAAGGAGGGCATGTTGGTCAAAAAAGGATAATTTTCTGTAAAAAAGGAGGACATTTAACAATTATACGATTTTTTAATACTATTTTACTTTATTTTATTCATATTTAGCTGAACTGCCAATTTTTGCGAGAAGTTCTTGATTTTTTAACAAATAATTATGAAAATCTTCACATGTCATGGTTTTGAAGTTGTCATACTTCAAGCAAACTTTCAAGCATTTATTTCAACGTAAGATATCATACCATATTAGAACTAACAAGATTAAACTGTAGATAGTAATCCGCTGGTGTTGGGCTAACTTGTGTTGTGTTGTCTTTTGTTTTAGACTGCTCAGCTGGAAGTAACATCGCGGCTTTCATTTGGACCAAATTTATATACTGTGTCACCTTCATGACTCACTTGACACTGGCAAAATTCATAAGAGTTGCCACTAAACAAACTGGTGGTGGTGGTACATGATATCATTTGTTGAATGTCAATTTAAATCTACTGGAAAGCTTTTGACTTCGCACGCATGCACGCTCGACACGAAATGTTGAACGATGTTTAGCGTTTAGCACAAAGGAGGACAAACAGTAGGTAAGGGAGGACGGGAGGACAAATCATGGAAAAGGAGGACATGTCCTCCTTTTGGATACCATCTGGCAAGCCTACTCATAGAGCAACGCGGACCTCCACGCGGCACGTCCGGAGTGCCGCGTGGAGTATGATGGAGGGGATGTACTAAATTAGTTTGCGAGGTTAAGTTCATTCCATAAAACCCCACTGGCCGTCTCTTTTGAGGAAATTTCTCAGATCACTGTCAAGGCAAGCTAATTCAGTGGGGATTTTTCAAGTCGCTAGTCAGGACAAGCCAATTCAGTGGGGATTTCTCAATTACCCTATTTTGGTGGCACCTCAAGAGTTTTAAGTTTAATATTGAAACCATTAAAATAACATTGGCTGCCTTGTGGAAAAACGGGAAAGAAAATATCGAAAAACGATCAGCGGAGACTTGAGAAATAAACCATTAAAAATTTAAAATTGTCAAATAAAATTAATCCTTTAACTTCCGCGACGCAGACTCAACAGTAAATTAATTATTTGCCGTCACCTGTGACCGAACTGCGTTCAAATACTTATATACGTCGAGGAACGACATTTGATCAAGCAAGTCTTCTAGTGGAATGAGATCACTGTTTCCAAGGATATAGACACATATCGACCTCTGATACAGGAGTCGCAGAGTACAGATGCGATGCGTTGTTACTCTGAAGACTCCACAAGCAACTTAATCTAAATCTGCCGACAAGCAGCAATGTTAATAGCGTTGTTGTGTTTCGGTTGTCAAAGATAAAATAGCCAGTCCCCCAAATATGTTGGGGTTTCCGGGTCAGTACCTTCGGCCTCATCTTCACTTAACATCAGGTGTGATTGAAGTCAAGTGGTAACCAGTTGTGTATAAAAAATATATAAGGCAGGAAAATACTGGTAACCCAGGATACCTTAATGTAAATTACGGCTCTACATTTATGCAGTGAAACCGCGAATAAATATAATTGTTAGAAACTCACTTGAGAACATTGGCGGGCATCATTTGAGATTCAGGAGCAGACTCGATTAAAGACTGCCAACTGTTGGTGGAGTTAGCGATCACATAGCCAAAGTCGAAGAACCATTCTTCCAAACAGCGGCCTTTGAACAGAACTTTCTGAAATATATAATAAATACATTATAAATAACAATAAATTCTACAATCTGATTATGCACCTTCTCATATTATATTTGTATGAGACAAGTAGGTTTTAGGAAACATTTTCTTAGTCCGTCACAATCAAGTTTTCATATACTTAGCAATTAACATAATATTATAAATTTTTTTATAGGTGTGTGTAACTGACAATTTTCACTGTGAGGCCATATTAGAAATCGCAAAACATGGTACTTTTTCTTTAAGAGTCTTACACCAATTATCTGTGGTCACAAGTTAACGGATTAATTATAAACATCCATGACTCGGGAATAAATGATCGTATTTATCCGACAAATATTTATCATAGCGGGCTTCAAACCTGTTGGTTTCGAAAGCAGGGCCACTACACCAGTTGGTCATTCTACAAAAGTTCCCTTGTTAATATCTAGTCGACCAAAATGCATGGAAAGGCTGATTTTCTATAGTGAGTTTGCCCAGCATAGTGGAACATGGAACCCATAAACTTCGAATATATATTAGCGTATGATTCGTCAAAGTATGCGTTAGTTAATTTGTGACAATCTGTCATTCAAAACAGATTACAACAGCGATTTCTCTTTCTAATCTTGTGACACTGCACTGCCATAATATATTATTTTCTCATTTGCACACATTGGACTTCTAGCGAGTATTTTTTTCATATTTAGATATCAAATTGTACAATCATCAAACAAATTGTCACACAACGTAAACAAAATTTAAATTTTTATTTCTTTCCATAATATGTAAATATACTTTTAATACATTAAAGGCATATTCATACACATATATCCATGTAAATATACAAGAAAAAAATTTTCTATTGGGTCTCCTTGCCCTAATGTGGAACCCCTCTAACCCAGTCGATTCTGTTCAGTCAGTTTAAATTGATCATCCCCTTCTAAACAACATATTCTTTTTCATTTTCGAGAATGTTCTTAACACCAATGACTGGAAGAGATCTCTTTATATGATCAGTCTGCCTTCGTACTATCTAGTTTCTAAGAAACTTTTTGTATTTTCTTTCAGGTTACAAACATTCAAACAATTTACCTGTTCCAAACGGAAACTCTCCATACACTCGAGAGAGCTGAAGTTCATCTCGCGGGAGATTACGCGGCACTTAAGAATGCGCTTGGGGACTCTAGCTTCGTATTCCACCTTAGGGCTTGACATGTCCTCATTGTGCTGCCAGAGGATCTTTCCTGTAACGAAACAACATTCATTCATTGTAGGACTTGACACAAAGGTGGAAGCGTACTGACCCAGAAAAACCATCATATTTGGACAACTGGCCATCTTGTCTCTAACAATCAGAACACAACAATGCTATAAACATTGCTGTTTGGCGGCAGATTTAGATAAGATGGAGGTAGCTAGCCAGACAGACATTTAAAATGCCCTACCACCAACCAAACCGATTACTAAACATGTGTCCCGCTGGGAGGTGGTTAAAATTCATTCATAAAAACACCAATAAATGACATGACTAAAATTCATCATTATTATGTGTTTGCTTTACAAATATTTCTGTAAAATTTACCAGCCACTCTATTATGTGATGTAAATTCTTAAATTAAAGAAACCAATAATTAGATAAAAAACCTTATTATTTAATAAAATAACACATTGAAACTTACCAGAATCCCCATCGCGCAAGTTCATCCAATTACTGTTCACCAAAAGGTTAAGGAATTCAATCAAATTAAAGAAAATAACAAGTTGGCAAAGACATAAACAAGAGTGGATGGAGGAGGCTTTTACCACATAATGAAGTCCTTGGAAGAATAAAATAGGTCGAATAATTATTAACCCTGGAAAAAGTCATTTCCAGTATTAATAATAAAACGTTATAATTTAATTTTCTACTACAAAACTATTAAATTCATACAAATAAACTATTCCCTTGAAAAGTATACGCAATAAAAGACCTAAAGAAGCAGACGAGCTTGCGGGATGAGCTCTGTACATAAAGATGGGACCAAAATAGCAGCACATGTGACATCCCAAGCTAGTGTGAGGATAAGATGCTAGGGCACCAGAGCGCATATGTCAGGTCCTTTGTTATCAGATGCCGATATACCCGATGGTTTGAGAACCTACGGTACTGAGGCAGAAGCAAGAAAGCAATGGATAAGGTTGTTCAATAAAAAAAGTCTTTAAGGCGACCCGTACTTCTGCACTAGTAGCATAACAGGCGCGATAAACTTTTAAATACCACGAGATAATATTAGTCCTGCTCATTTGCTTGGGTGAAGTATACAACTGTCCTACACTCACTCCTACGTCGCGCGCACAAACAACATCATGCCACGCCAGTTGGTGCACACACTTTCAGCAATCTTCAAATTTCCCAGTAGTTTAGGCATTATTCAAAAAGTGTAGAATGATGAGACAAAACAGTGATTAAGAACAAATATAGTTATATTACTTATAACTATAGTAAATTGAAAATTTATAAAACCCCCAAGAAAGATCCAGATAAACCAAACCAACTGTGTTAAAAGTTAAATACCGACTAAAGCGATTTCCAACAAACATCAATTTTAGGGTCAGCTTATCACATTTTAGGATCAGCTTATCATAATAAAAAAGAAAAGTGTTTTTCTCCAGTCGAGGTGTATTAAATGGGACACTGGAAAAGTACTAACATTTTGCCTAATTTTAACTCTGCACAATGGCATTTCTTTATATCATAATAAATAATTTTAAGATGGGATAGATGTATTGGATACATTATAAATTGATATAGATGTATTAGATACATTATAAAATTAGTAACTTTTGTTGAGAGCAACCATGTGTTGGATAACAAGTAGAAAACTAAAGTGAAGTGGTTATGGCCTCATACAAAATATACCTAACTTCGAACTTCTGCGCCTTAATTACCTGATTCGGTTCTATTACAACCCGTCTAACTCACTCGCCATGTACATAGCTTCCTATATAATTACTACCTCGTAATTCGACAGAGGTTGCTCAGAGACATTAAGTCTATCCGATGATATAAAAATATGCAGTTATGTAGAGTAGAAAAGAGAGAGGTTTACAACACTCAACATTTCCTCCTATTTAGAGAACATGGAATAGATCATCCGACGATATAAAAATATGGGGTCATGTAGTAAAAAAGAGGGTCACATATAGCCTTCGGGAGAGAGGTCTTTTAAATAGTGTCCCGTTTACTACACTCCCAACATTTTCTCCTATTTAGAGGACATGGAAAATTCCATTTCATCATTATATTTTTCTTTACGAACGGATTTGTTGAACCCAGATCCAGATGTTTAGACACCTTATCAAGAAGTGTATAGAGCTGATAACAAAAGATCTGATGTCATAAAAAATTTAGGTAGCTACAAATTATGATATAGCTGCCAGTTGGATCTCTTATCCGTTTAATACAATTATTTCTAAACAAAAATAAGGGCATAGATCAAGTGGGGTAAACAATTTTGATGCAACATATTTGGTCACAAAAGGATACATTTGAAAGCCTTGCAAAATCATGTCCACGCGATCTTGACGAGCTTCCTCGGCTGTTAGGACCTGCGTCATGGTTGTGACTGAGGGTTAGAGGAACTTCTAAGAACAAATGAACACTATATTTTAATTCAGAAAATTACCGGAACACACAATGGCTTTTCTATTTTATCCAAAGAGTAAAAAACTAGTTCATCACAACACTCACAACAGTCGCCAGTCACCAATATTGATTAAAGATTTGATTTTTTGTATCCTTTGTCCTTTTGGACAGGCAAAGGTATTTGAGCGCATACAGCCTTAATTCACAGAAAAGAAGTGATGGAAATCGGTGGTTTGGTTTATCTGGATGAATAATCTCACTCTCTTGGGGTTTTTTTTTATAAATTTTCATTTTATAGTTATGAGTAATATACAGTGTGGAAATATAAGTCGGGCCCTGGAGGGAAACTACCTTAAATCCTAAAGATGGGTAATTTTGCTTAAAGAAGACATTCCTTTATATTTAAAATGAAACAAAACTGCATTCAAAGATTTTCTAAAACTCGCTTGCCTTGCCCGGGTCTCGAACCAACTAAAATTAAAAAAAACAAACACTCCCTATTTTATTATACTAATCGATAGTATAAAATTTGGTATTACTCTGGAAAGTGAACATCTAGTACTTACTGTTCACTTTCTACAAGTAAAAGACACGTAACAGTTCTCTTATCTCTCCAACATTTGCTAACGTGTCGCTAAGGGTTGCGGTAGAAAATGTTATTAAGGGCATACACCACAACACTTTGCTGAAGGCTACAAGAAATGAATTTTAACGGCGACTAATTTTGTGTAGCCAGAACAAGGGGGCTCAATTCGAACAATTTATCAGTTAAATAATTTAAGTGTAACAAATTGATAGTAAAATAACGTTAATGTTAGATTTAACGATCATTTTTATTTTTAACACCAAATGTTTGTTAGAGAAATTTTATCCTGAATAATAACACTATCGATTAGTATAATAAAATAGGGAGTGTTTGTTTTTTTTTTTTTATTTTAGTTGGTTCGAGTCCCGGGCGAGGCAAGCGAGTTTTAGAGAATCTTTGAATGCAGTTTTGTTTCTTTTTAAAAATAAAGGAATGTCTCCTTTAAGTAAAATGAGCCAGCTTAAGGATTTAAGGTAGTTTCCCTCCAGAGCCCGACTTATCTTTCCACACTGTATACTAATGTAAATTAAAAATAAATTAGGACATTTGTCATTTTACAATTCATCAATCAATCGATCAACCGAAATTCCATAGCAATTAAATTAACATACCCAAACATAGGTTGACTGGAATAGAACTTTCAGTAAATCTATACTGGAAGTGATTCCTAATCCTTAACAATGGTGTCGATTCGGATGTACACCAACTAAACTAAAAGCAGTTTTAAAGTAGTACTGTCTCTTTCTCCGTGGAACAAAACGATGCGACGGCACCACTCTAAAACTGGTTTTAGTTTAGTTGGTGTACATCCGAATCGACATTAATATAACTATATTTTTTAATCCCTGTTATGTCTCATCATTGTGCATTGGTGTCGATTCGGTTGCACACGAACTAAACTAAAACCAGATTTAGACTGATATTGGTGTCGATTCGGATGTACAACGAACTAAACTAAATATATGTATATATGTATCCTTTTCTAACCACTAATACATGAAAAGGACGACATATAATTAAGTCCTGTCAAATTAGTAAAAGGATCAAAACAAGCACTTCTTTATCAATATTAGGTGTACACCTAGCGACGTCACGATTAAAATACTATGGAGCGACTTGTTTTGACAGCTCTTAACTTAATTTGACAGGACTTAATTTATAGTCGTCCCTTTCATGTTAATAGTGTTAGAAAAGGATGTAACTGCTTTAAATTTAGTTAGTTCGTTGTACATCCGAATCGACACCGCTGTCACGTTATATTGATCCAGAGAGAAAAAGATAGACCTACTTTAAAATTGGTTTTAGTTTAGTTGGCATACAACCGAATCGACACCACTATTCCATCAATTCCTAAACTACTCGGAAATTTCAAGATCGCCGAAAGCGCGTGTGCCAAGTGAGTGTAGGATAGTTGTATACTTTCGCCCAAGAAAATGAGCAGGACTAATATTGGTGTCGATGCGGCTGTACGCAAACTAAACTAAAATCAGATTTAGACTGGTGCTGTCACGATATATTGTTCCAGAGAGAAAAAGACAGACCTACTTTAAAATTGGTTTTAGTTTAGTTTGCGTACAACCGAATCGACACCATTATCTCGCGGGATATAAAAGTTTATAGGGCCTGTTCTATTGTTCTATTGAACGCCCTTATCCATTGGTTTCTTACTTCTGCCTCAGTACCGTAGGCTTTCGAACCATCGGGTATGTCGGCATCTGATAGCAAGAGACCTGACGGATGCGCTCTGGTGCCTAGTGGCTCCACAGGTGACGCTAGTCTTGGCCTCACACTAACTTGGGATGTCACATGTGTTGCTATTTTAGTCCCATCTTATGTATACAGAGCTCATCCCGATATAGGTACCCGGTGCCACCCCGCGCCGCTGTGCCGTCCACACCGAGAATGAAGTACCGCAAATGTTTATAGCTACTTACTTACTCATTACAAGTTTACGGCACTTGCTTTTGAAACACTAGGTCCGACCCCTTGAACTCATAAAAGAGTTGTCGGACTTGCTAATCCCAGCTTCGCACTTCTTCGCACGAAACTTTTTATATATTTTTTTTATTTTGTAACATAATTTTATGAATGGAATTAGATTTATGAAGATTATGTATGTAATTAGTTTCGTTGGTCAAAGTATAATATGCTTATTAAAACATAATAGATACATGTTAATGAGACGTTGATAATGAAATTAGTATTAACACAAAAATACAGGCAAATAAGCTAAACAAAAAATACTACAATGTGAACTACAATGTAAAATAAAAAATTTCGTCTAGGTCAGTGTACCATGGCGTTTTGTATACTCTTTGTACCATGGGGCACCTTACGTAGGAGGCTGGCAGCATTATCACTCTGTATCGTAATCGCTGTCAGCCCGCTTGTCCTCTTTTATTATGTAAATATTAATTTTTATTTTCTGAGTTGCGAAAAATCCACCAATGTTCTTTCTTTTTTTTTAAGTTTTTTTTTCCAAGGGCTTTTTAAAATTATTATTGACATGACATTCCATATTACATAGCGTTAGCTAGCTTGTATTAGACATGTTGAAAGTATTAATTTTCGTACGGAACTTTTGTTGTACCGTCTTATTAAATAAATTCGTTTACACAACAAGGAAAGAAATAAATCGTTTGTCCATTTTTCAGATATTGTTTCATGTTCTTTAATTACTTAAGTATGTGAATACTATAATGTTTCAAAACAACATACATATAATTTCCGTATAATGAATCGCTTCATCCAAGTTCAAAATGGTTGACAGATCGTAGAATAGAAAAATTGAATAGTTTTGTGTGTATTCTACGATTTGTTTTGTGAAACAATTTGCAAACTGATTATTTGGCGAATGTACCGATCTACACATCTGCATTTATGTTACTTGTTGGTTAGAAATTACTTACTGCAAAGTAATAATTTCTATGAACTCTAAAAGTGAAACTGACGAAGCTTCAAGGTAATATATTGTGGTCATTTCCGAAAATTATGATTATTTCGTTACCATCTGCTCAGGTGTATGACACTAATTATTGCTGAATTACACAAGATGTCTTTATTTTTAATTAATTGGCACGTCCATTGTGTCAGCGTATAGGTTAGGCAGCAGGCATTACTTGCTATTTTTGTTGTTCTTTGTTTTGTTTTATATATTGAACGCAATTATACACAGTTTTATTTTTATTACGTTTTAGGGGGAGCGAAGCGTCATCGTCAAATAATAATACTACCCCAAGCGATTCTGAGGATCCATCTACACCAGGTTTATGCCCTGCTGCAGGTCACAACAATACACAGGACATAATGAAGCGAGCTGCCGCTAAACAGTTGATTGAGAGATATTTTTACCAGTTGTTAGATGGCTGTGGTAATCCTAATTGTGACAACCAATATTGTGCTTCTAGTGGAGAGGTGATGTATTCTCATTTGTTTTTAAAAATATTCAGTTTATCTGTTCAAAAACTAAGTACTGCTTGTGGATTTTATAGAATTAAATAATTTTTATATAAAAAACAGTGACAAAGAAATAGATGGAATTTCCTTATTTTATATAATATTATTATGTGTTATCTTTGTTTACCCTCATTCCAAAACGACTATATGACTGGTAGAATCATCGTCAAACATCATGAGGCCATAAAGTGAATCAAACCTTAATCATTATCATGTATAATTGCTTTTGCTGTGAAATCAAAAGGGTTTTCATCTACTCATTTAAGGGATTCGTATTCGTTGGTGGGCCGGTCACCGCAACTCGACGTCTGATATTTACGTACGGGGGGAATATCATGTGAGGGATATATTTGCGGTAATTACTGTTCATAAATCTTAAATTGATCTGTCTTTAATCACATTATCTATGATTGTTAAATGCCCTAATTATTTGATTATTTATAGCCTGCGCTCTGCATCCCAATGACTTTATTATTGTTATTATAGATTAGATTATAGGTGGGGAGCATGTATACTAAGACTCCGAAATATACATTATTATAATATCTTACTACTACTAATACTACTACTTACTATCATGTTTTAGTTTATGTTATATATATGGATGTAGCATTAAACTAGCCTCACATTGAGGTACAACGATCATCACTGATCGAATCAAATTCGTAATATGCAGCCTACTGGGGCAATGGTATATATTTCCACTGTTTGGGACACTACAATATATTCCACTTCCCTTCCAATTCCCACTAACAATTCTCCAAAATAAACAAATTGTTCAACATGAATGAAGACTAAATTTAATGGAGGGAAAAGTGAGAGAAAATAATTTTATAATATTTGTGGTTGCACAAGATATTCATGTTGGGACACAAATTAAGTTTATAATAAAAATTGGCAAACAAGGAAGTAATAAAGTAAGACCAAGTTGAGAATGTTATTTCTAATCTAGGGAAAACATACAAATATTAAAAGAAAAAAGATATACTAATGTTGAATAAAACTATCCAGCTGAGGTATTTGAAAAAAAAAAAAACAAAAACCTGCAAGCACAACTGATAATAGTGAGAGAGGCAATAAATAAATCTTTCATCAAATGCAATGACTGTCGTAATACCTCAAAACAAAAGCAAAAAGAGTAATGTACCTGTTTCACCACAAAAGAATTCCAAAAGTAATTTTGGGGCAACCAGGCAACATAAAAGAAACACTTGCCCAATTTACACTAATTACAACCACCTCCGCTTCTCCGACTAGTCACACCATGGGAGATATAAACCAATACCCTCCAGCTGTACAAACATTTTTTTAAATTGACATATGAAAACCCTCGATAAAAAAATAAAGAAAAAAAAACAAAAATTGACATATGGAAAGAGATACAACGGATTTATATTGCTAGCCTAAATTCAATCTCTCTCCAAAGCATTTATTATTATTATAGAGGTATCACATGAAATTACTACTATCATCATCATCAGCCTTACACATACCCACTGTAGGGAACACAGCTACCTCTGTGTATGGGCTATAATGTACCGTGCAGGCTCTGAGTCAATTGGTGGATTGTGTCAGAGCAGGTGGCTTTTATGCCACTTGAGTAGGTCACCAACTGACTTAATGAGTACCTTCAATTGAAAACAACTTTTAATTGACAAATTGCTATAGTATTACAGATATATTTTATAATTACTTATCATAATATTTGTATTTATTGAACAAAATAAAGTTTTCCTCATTCACAGAAGTGCTCAAAAGTAGATTATGAAAACTTGTGTGGTTGATGTTTTATTTATATTTGCATGTTGCTACTGCGAAGAGAGCGAAGTAGTTGTAGTTTGTTCGTCAAAGATGCTAGCAAATTTACTGTTGACAGTTGATTGCTCCACTGAGTTTAGGGGGCTTTAGAGTAGCGGCTGAGAGGTGCTGCATTCCCCTCTTCACCCCCATTGCGTGGCGACACTCTGCTGTAGTGCGCTATAGTAAAATTGTCTTACTGTATCTCCTCTTTGTAAGAGACAAGGAATATATAAAATAAGATTATTGAATAAATTAATACTCTGTGTAGGTACACTTATTCAGCTGCTCATGTGTATGTACAAAAAAGAATTTTTTAACTGTGTCTTTGATTAAACTGTGAACAAGAATAAAATCTTTAATAATAACAATAAAATTACATATTTACTAAAAGAGTAGGATAAAGTTTCTATTTATACTTGTGTGGTAGTTCCACAAAATGCATATTGCTTGGTTTGGGTCTATATGTATTTTATATTTATATCAGGCCAGGAACTTGACACCAAATGAAGCTGCTGCAGAAGCCATAAAACTGTTCTACAAGGAGGCCCGCCTGTGTGACAGCCTGCCAAACAAGGTTCCTCGTACAGAGGCTAACACTTGTGATTCCAGTGCCAGGTATGGGAGATGAGAAATTATAAACTATGTTTTTAGTTATTTAAATTTTTTATTGTTTTGACTTCTAAGGCACCCCTGTACCATAAATTTATTTAGTCTTAGCCATATCTTTATAAATAATATTGTATTTTTTTTACAAAACATTATGCAATATTATTTGTCTTTTGTATTTTCTTAAAATATTTAAATGTTTATTCTCGATATTTCAGCACAACATGTACCACATCAAAAACCATCACAAATAATAAAGATAACTCAGACTCTCCTACTTCAAGTTCATCTGCTCAACAGGATGGCTCATCTAAGGAGATATTACCAGAAACTAGTCACAATGTATCTCAAGATGATTACAAAACACTTAGTCATAACAGTAAGAAAAGAAAATTTCTATTTACAGTATATTATACATGTACATATGTATATATAAATATAGTATATAATATTTGTGTATACCATTCCACCAAATTGAAGTGAATACACCTGAGTGATACTTGCTTTTACTGAAAATAGATACATACACAATACATTACATCTATTAAAATTATTATTTTTGTAGTCTAATTAACAATGATTTATAAATTATTGTACAGCTAATGGGTCTGAATCACTTGCATATTGCATTAGACGTTTAACTAATGGTCTGCAACTAATTCTTTATTATTTAATCAGTATAGTAGCATCATCTATGTGAAGACTGATCTAGTTTTACATGGGTTAAAAATGACAACCATTAAACTTTGTGCAAAAATTGAAGCTGCAAATGCTCAGGGCATTCGGTTGATTGAAGAGTTAGATAACTTGATGGCGATGTTATTAGGTGCGTGATATGGCTGTGTGGTTCTTCTTTATTGTGATTAATGTAAAAGCACATATCTGCTGAGTGGAAGTGCATTCTGACTCACCATTTATGTTGCTTTGATGTTTTCTTGGAACATAATATTACAAGAAATAATGTGCGTTTTGTTGGTTGTGCTTTGAATTAGGCGAGGCCGATTAAAAGTGTTAAGATTGTTCTGTTGCAAAAATGATGTAACACTGACTTGGCGTTGGGTTTTCTGTGCACCAACTCGCACACCTAGTTAATAATGCCAAAAGGCCTATATTTGACTTTATCATCTTGTTATTAGATGGAGCACCCCTAACAGAGGAGCGTATATACAAGTTGTGCGATGATTGTCTCCAAAGCAAGATGCCGCAGCCGCTGATACGAGCGCTAGGGGAGGCGTTCACGCAACCTGCCATCCTCGCCAGGTGTTTCCAAAGTAAAGTTAGACAAGATAATTGCGGGAAGAGGGGAGGTGAGAATATTACTTTTTCCATGTAAAACGTAACATTGAAAAAACAACATGACGAAATTTGGAACTCGAGAGCAAAGATATCTGTGTCAGGCATTGCATGGTTATTTCTAGAATTAGCGATTTTGAGAATTGTTCCATGACTCATAAATAAGTCTTTTTAAAAATTGAGCATTTGGTATCTAAACCCATCTCTCTAAGTGGGTATGTATGAAGTGTAGGGACTTTATATGCAAACTAGTGATCACTGCTCTGAAGCATTTCCGAACAGAATCAGGATACACCATACCGATCATACAAAATTATTTCAGATAAAGAACTCACAGCAATGTGTTCATCTAGTGATCCCGATAAAGACGTGGATAGCATCACGGGACCCGAATTAGACGTAGCTTCGTGCCGTAGAGCATTTCAATACCTTGCCAAAGTAAGTATCCTTTTGAAGAAACGGATATATAAAGGGGTGGCAGAATATCTATCTCTCATATACACATAATGGTGTGTCGTACCTTACTCCTATTTAAGAATTACATTACTAATTAACGTTATACTGCATAAACAAGCTACTTAAATCATATCACCCTGTAAATTAGTATTGATTTGCAAATGTATCATAGTCTTGTCGACTTTTTTTTAATACCTTATCGGACACAGGACTGTCATAGCAGTCATAAAAGATGTTGATCGCACCGACCCTATTGGCTGGTTTAATTTTTATATTGGCTATGGTAGTCCTATGTCCGTTAACGTGTTTTTAAATTTTAACTAAATGCACGAAGTTGTCTGATTTTCTTTAACGTAACGTTGTATATCTTAGGTGCCATCAGAATACTACAGCTCGGCCTTAGTCACCGCGCTGACGACGTTAGCTGAAAATATGGAGATTGATCTGCGAATAACGAAGAAAATGAGTGTTGAGGATGCAGTTAACTGTTTCGTGATAGCATTTGAAGTTCCAGACCTGGGGTGCAGTGACTACCTCGAAATAGCGTTGCCGGCTCTGTGCCATGCCGCAGAGCATCTGCCCCCATTAGGTGAGTATTTTTTTATGCACTTGAGTTGGGTTTTCAAATCACTTAGTCCAGCTTCTTCAACCCATCAAGAAAGGTTATTTTCGAACCCTATAAAATACACCTCAGTTTCAGCTATTACTTCCTCATTTGATGAAAATCTTTGGCCTCCCTTCATATTTGGAAATAGGAATAAATTAGAAGGCCATATTGTCACTTTCCATCAGGTGAGATTGTGGTCAAACGCGTATCCAGTTAGTCATAATAAAACTGGTGTCAAGGCCACCGACCTGGGTTAACTACTTTACTCGATACTAATTGTTCGTCCGTAGTATCGCATCGCCATCGCTAACAAATTTGCAATAACCCTTTATTTACAGCGCAAGCAAAACTAGCTCGCGTGTGGGCCACCCATTGTACGGAGAGCTTGCGTCACATCCTGCAGTCGCTGCAGCAGCTCATCACACTTAGGGTCATCTCCACAAACTACACGCGCCACTTCCAGGTACAGGACGACGAGAACATCACCATGGCAACGAAACTTATGAAGGTGAGTGGCTCAATGCAGTGCCTATTTCTATACAAACGTTTATCAACGTTATAATAGCTGGTGATGTCTAGTTGTCGTAAATGAAATGCAAAGACTGTATGTCATACCATATTTGGTTGAATTTGGCCATACAGGAGCCACTAAAAATACATTTCACACCTTACGGTATTCAAATGGCATGTGACTCTCATTATATATTACCTAAAATCATTAACCAATTGCCAATTTTGTTAAAGGAAGAAATATACGTATAAATAGAGACATAGTTTAAACTATGTTAAAAATTATATAACCCGCCAGATATAACTTAAATAAATTACGAACGGGGAGTTCTATCTACACATAAATTCTTTTTTTTTCGTGGGATATACCTTAGGCATACTGCTTGTCTGGGGGTCGGGAGGTATACCCAGTAAAACACCCCAGCGACCTTCCTCGGCGGTAGGGAGGACCTGGGTATCCATAAGCGGATTCCAGGTCCTCCCCCGCCCCTCCCTCATAAGATACAACTCCTTAAGATACATAAACCCTAAGTAAGTGAAATAGAGGGTATTGGCATAAGTACTTTAATTTCTTTTTCTTCAAAACCATAAAATATAATAAAACTTTGTTGAAAAAAATCCAAGCTATTTATTTTATTACATTTTTAAAAACATTATATATCAATCATTATCATAGTAACAGATAGTCTCTAATATACAGGCCGTTGACGATTTCAGATAGTGTACTACGCAAACATGGTAGCAGGCGTGATGGAGTCCAACTCACTACGCGAGGAGCCCATAGTAATAGCTAGCCAACTCGATCCGCTCGGTGACGCTCTGGATCACCTCTACCCGCTCTCCTCTATGAAGAGCTTGAAGCAGGGTCAAATTGACGACCCTTTAGGTGAGTCTTTCTTTATGTAACAATAAACCTAGGCCAACAGATAGTGTTGAAACCTAAATATCTTAGAAACGGTTTAACCATAAGAACATATCCCCGGGTGTCGTATTCGTTGGCGGGCCGGTTTCCGCAACTCGACGTCTAAGTGCGCCTATTTTGCTTACGGGGGAATACTTAATACTGCCACCTAAGCTCCTGGAGGAAGCCGAGCAACTTTGGAATGTTGCCACAGGCTTCGGGGAGAGACTCCGCTCTTCCAAGATGGGTGGCTCGATGTGTGGCCACCTCCTCGCACTCTAAAAGCACGTGGGCGGCTGATTCTTCGGCCACCATGCACGCTCTACACAGGGGGCTGTCTGTGACACCTATATTGAACAGATGTTTGATCCCCGGGTTTTAATTTAAATACAAAAAATTTAAAGTTTAAAAACCTTCGAAAGCGAAAGAAAATTAATGGGTGCCACTTGCTATCAAACTTAATGCGAACTTAGGCTTTCAGCTCATTATACGTATAGTCCGTTAAACCAAAAGATTTTACTTTGTTTTTAGTTTATTTTAAATTTGTTTTCTATTCTCTATGTTGTTTCGGTCTTTTTAGTGAATAGCATATAAGTTGACTTACTTGCATCGGGTTTTTTAAAATTATTTCTTTTGTAATGATGCGTTCAATAAAGAATTTTTTTCTTTACTCTCGTGTAAGAATATCTTGACATTTGGTTAAATAGTGTGATAGTTAAGGTTAATAAAAGTTATTAATTTTCATTTTAGGTACTGAATTAGATGTTAACATATTAGATGCTAGGAAGCCGTACCTGCCATTCGAGGAGTTCTACAATGAACCTCTTAGTGACACTATAGAAATGGATATAGATTTTGCTAATTATAAAACAGAAATAACTAATGGTAAGTACGTGTGATGTCTCTTTTGTGGTATATTTATTATGTTATTTTTTTCTGGACGTCATCATATCAGCCACAGAATATCCAATGCTGCACATAGGCCTTCCCCACAGATTACAAGAGCGACCGGTTTGTAGTTTTCTGCATCCAGCAAAAGTTGTCGTGCGCTCTCAACTGAGCAAATATGGCTCGGACTGTTCGGGCGAGGCAGCCTCACTGTGTAAAATTATCCGACCGAGCGTGCCTGATGGTTTGGAAAAAAAAGAAAAAAAAAAACTACCTATGCCAATACCTTCTATTTCACTTACCTAATATGCCCTATTTTTTTTTGTTACGGTAAAAAACAAACCATAAATACTTCCAGGTAAGAAATTCGCGTTCCTAAAATATCCGTTCATCTTAACCTCTGCAACAAAGTCATTGGGGCTTTACTACGAGAATCGCATCCGCATGTACTCTGAGCGTCGTGTGTCGCTGCTACATGCGGTGGTGGGAGCGTCGCCGCCCATGCCCTTCCTCAAGCTCAAGGTGCGGCGGACGCATATCATTGATGACGCTCTGGTTGAGGTGAGTGACTCCATATCTATTCGATTAAGTCGCTAGGCTACAGAAACATGTCAAATCGCATTGTACGTAGAAAATCACCAAATCGAACTGCATTTAATCTAATCTACTAGCGAAATGCGCTGAATCGTTTTATCACAGGGTGTGCAGAATAATAAAATTTGATAAATTAAATACTCGCAGTTGCGACAGAAATTTGGAGTGGACGTGATTGAGTTTTGATATAATTAACATAAATAAATAGTATATTACAGTCTGATAACTTGTTCATCTTGTGATAGTTGTAGGACCGCCTCCGTGGCTCAATATAAACAGCATAGAGTTGAGGAATCGGAGGTCGCGGGTTCGGTCCCCAGTGGGGTACATGTTTAGTACACGGTTTGGTTGGTGATAGGGCATTTTAAATGTCCGCCTGGCTAGCTACCACCATCTTATCTAAATCTGCCGCCAAACAGCAATGTTAATGGCATTATTGTGTTCCGTTTGTCAGAGACGAGATAGCCAGTCCCCTGGTGTTTTCGGGTCAATACGCTGCCATCTTTGGCCTCATCTTCACTTATGTGATTGAGGTCAAAACAACTTGCTATGCCTTTCCGCCTACTGGCGAACAGCTCTAAATAGGGACGCCTTGAATTTAATTGTACCACTGGTGAACACGTCAAATCGACGCATTCGAATCGCGAAATGCGATGAATGGAGGCGTGTCTACTCCAATCGTAACTACTGACGAATCGCGCAAATTAGACGTGTCTATCGTGTCTCCATAGAACGCAAGGCTGTCGACTGCATCGTTATAGGTTACAGACGAAGGATAGCGCGAAAATTCGATGCCATCGTTACCGGTTTTGTTCTTTCAGACTGATATATAACGAGTTTTAGCAAATTATGTATAAAATAAATTATTTACATTGAGATTAAATTATTATATTATATACTTCGTATATTACACTTAATTACTATAACAGTTCTAGGCGATGTAGTTGACAATTCGGGAAGCCGGGTGAAAAGCTAAAATATTTGCATTATGTATAGTGTAGCAAAACACGGACATACTTTTGTATCTCTCTTTATTTATACTTTCCCAATTACCAACTAAGTTAAGAACTCTAGATAAAAATGAAAATTCTCTGTTGCAGCTTGAAATGGTAGCAATGGAGCGATCTCTCGACCTGAAGAAGCAGTTGGTGGTGGAGTTCGAGGGAGAACAGGGCGTTGACGAGGGTGGAGTCAGCAAAGAGTTCTTCCAACTCATTGTGGAGGAGATCTTCAACCCCGACTACGGCATGTTTACGCACCAGCAGGACGCCGGCACTGTGTGGTGAGCGATTTGGGGTTTTACGGTCTGTAAGCGGGATAGTCCAGTCCGTAAATAGGGTATTCACTCACAAAGTGGATGAATGACCTGATGAAGGTCGCGGGAAGGCGCTGGATGCAGGCGCCTCCAACCGTTCGGTCCAGAAATATGCGGGAGGCCATGGTATGGAGGAGGTATGATGATGAAACAGTGTATTAGGATCTGTAAGCGGGATGCTAGGGTCTGCAAGCGATGCGCTAGGGCCTGTGAGCGGGGTTCAAGGGTCTGTGAGCGGGGTTCAAGGGTCTGTGAGCGGGGTTCATGGGTCTGTGAGCGGGGTTCATGGGTCTGTGAGCGGGGTACTAGGGTCTGTGTGCGGGGTACCAGGTTCTGTAGGCGGGGTTTTAGGATTTGTAAGCTGAGCATTAGCGTCTGAGAGGGGGGTATTCAGGTCTATGAGCGGGATATTCGCACGTTTGTTTTTAAATGTTTACGACGAAGGTTGTGATATAGTTTTTTTTTAAAAGGGTGTATTCCAATACATATTTTCCTAAAAAAATATATGTTAAAGCTTAAGTAGTTCAGCCCCGGAGCTTGGTGACCTGTTTTTGGTTTATCCCACAAATGAGGTTGTCATGTAGTTACTAAAATCAACTCTATAATTAAAATTCTAATTTGTGGTGATTGAAATAAAATTTTTATTTAATTGTCATTTATTTAATATTTCACAGGTTCAATCCCACATCGTTCGAAACGGATGCGCAGTTCACGCTGATTGGTATAGTGCTGGGTCTAGCGATATACAACAATATCATACTCGCAGTCAACTTCCCCATGGTCGTGTATAGGAAGCTGATGGGGAAGAAGGGTTCCTTTGAAGACTTAGCGGATTGGAATCCCGTGAGTACCAGTTACTTGTGGACGTTATTAATGTGACATAACCCAGTGAGACGTGGCCGTACGCGAATAGTTGAGATGGGGCGAATGGTGGTAAAACTTCAAGCTTCAAGCATTTATTTCAACGTAAGATCTACATGG
Organism: Oegoconia quadripuncta; assembly: GCA_949316235.1. NCBI lineage: Eukaryota > Metazoa > Arthropoda > Insecta > Lepidoptera > Autostichidae > Oegoconia > Oegoconia quadripuncta. Next base: position 31,094,075 of record OX438746.1, read on the forward strand.
TATCTTTAATTGAAAGTGAAATTAAATTGATTGGAAATAATATTAACCATTTCAAATAGCTTCGGAAATTTAACATCTGTGGTAAAAGAAGCGATGCAAGAAACTCACAAAATCATTGTTCTGTTCTCTTTTTTATTTGAAATAAAAATATAATTAAAACAATTTTATAAATTTTGGGAACGGGTCGAAGTACATAGTATTTGTCGCTTAGGTAAAGTTTTTAATGTAAAACCAGTTAAATATTGCTTCCACCCAACACCCGGGCGCGCTCTTGGGATAATATATTACATTCATTTAATAAGTCAATTGGGCTTAGCACTCCCACCCACATTGGGCAGATCCCGCGCTTTAGGCTTGTTTAAACCTTAGATTCGTAACGGAAAATACATTCACCCAATACTTCCTTAAATAAAAGTATTTTTTTATATATTTTACTCAGTAATGTATAATTTTATTTCAGATCCTCTACAACGGTCTAAAAGACATGCTAGAGTATACTGGTAGTGATCTAGAAGAGGCATACTACCAGACCTTCAGGATATGTTATCAGGATGTGTTCGGAAATACCATATTTCATGACCTGAAGGAAAATGGCGACAACGTATTTGTTACGCAGGAAAATAAAAAAGTAAGCGACATTGGTTCGGACGGCGTTTTTCAAAACCCGGCTGAAGGGAGTTGTTATATTCCAATAAAATAATATTCTTTGACATACACTCAGCGCCATCTAGTTCCACACTCAGCAAGTACCCTTGAATTATGAACACCAATTGGTTGATACAGAACCGAAGACATCCATGACTTACTCGCCGTATTCATCAAACAAACATATGCCCCTAGCGGGATTCGAACCCGCGACCTTTTAGTATAGCAGTCAGGGTTTACTTATTTTTTTATTAGGTTACTATATTAATTTTCTGTGACTGTGGTTCGAAAGATGGTAGTTCCGATACTCTGTTGGTCGACATTGTTTGTTCAATAAACCGTACAGCAACACGACGACGAACGCGAGTGCGAAAGAGACTTTCGTAGCGAGCGTGGATCGGAGCACCCCGACACTGTTGATTAGGTTCAGAAGGTCTTCGATGTTAGGTTGAACATACCATCGACGAAGTATTCTGTCTAATAGTTTATTTGAAATAGTTAACCTACTACTACTATAACATATAACAATGGGTATAAAAAAAATTGTACAAAAAATTTTAAAAATTGTAAAAATTTTCTGGCTCCTAAACTAGGATGCCCCGTATTATAGGAGTCAGCGCTCTTCACAATTTAGGAATATAGGTAAATAATGCAATGAGCTGATTACAAAGTTTACAGGACCTTATTGTGTCACTCTAAAAACTAACTTACAATTATTATTATTATTATTTGTACTACAATTAGTCCTACGACAAAAGAGATCTATCGTGGTTTCTGTCGATGTATGGTTTATCGAACAAGCAATGTGTCGGCCAACAGGAACTACGATCTTTCGAACCATAGTTCCTCGCACGCTAGTATTTCGATGCTTAGTTACATACTCTATCTATCATTAATTAGGGATACGACTGCACGATTGTTCAGTCTGATGCGACCGTGCGATAATTGACGATGGTAACTACTACTTACAGGAATTCGTGGAGCTGTATGCCGACTTCCTACTGAACAAGTCTGTAAATACCCAGTTCAAGGCTTTCCGGCGCGGCTTCGTGATGGTGACGGACGAGAGTCCCTTATCAGCCCTATTCCGACCTGAGGAGGTGGAGACGCTCGTGTGTGGTAGTAAGGTAAGGGATTTGTTTCCATAAATTCCTCATTGATGCGACGATTGATTCATAAATCAACATTTCTTTTCATTTCTCTGTTTAGAGAATAAATCCAATATGTATTCATAGGGTGCACTCGAAAAACCAAAGAAGCTAATTATCAATATTCTGTTTTTGAGAATTTTAAATGGCCATATTTTTATAATATCAAATTTTAACCAAAAATGTTTAACGTCACGTAACAAGTACCTTTATGTATTTGTTTAATTTATATAGCACATTTTTATTCCTTTGACAGGAATATCCTGTCTTTATGCAACAAGCGACGGTAACTCGTCTGCTCTGGGTGCGACCGTAAAGCTCAGCATATAGCTGAGTCGTTTCCCTTTCGCTACTGCGACACTTGAGTGTTCTGTTATTTTATTTGCCTGACAATTGTTGTATATGTGTCGAAGTGGCGAATAAACAGTTTCTTTCTTTCTTTCCGAAACGTTCGATTTTATTTCTACCCCTTTCTTTGTAAAAGACAAGATACTCTTTCGGTGAACAGTGAATCGGCCACGGCCTATAAGTGCATAGCATTGTCATTTGGAAATTTTAATCTTTGGAGGACGCCTATTAAGTATTTTGCAAAATATTTGTGCCAGAATCTTTTTTATGTCTCATGCGTCTTATTTGTGTCCGAATTCCTAGCAAAACCTTAAACGCATCCTAGGAACTCTATAAATGTGTTATTTTCAAAACAACGTAACACGAATAGGTCACTTGTCAACACAAAACCGATTGTTTACAGAATTTCGACTTCAACGAATTAGAAAAGTCAACAGAATACGATGGCGGCTACACTTCTGAATCGCAAACCATTAAAGACTTTTGGGGCATCGTCCACAGTTTACCCCTCGACGACAAAAGGAAGCTCCTTCAGTTCACAACGGGCTCCGACAGGGTTCCTGTCGGTGGACTTAGTCATTTGAAGCTGGTTATAGCCAGGAATGGCCCCGACTGTGATCGCCTGCCCACCGCCCACACTTGCTTCAACGTTTTACTCCTACCAGAGTACGAAAGCAAAGAGAAACTTCAAGATAGACTAATGAAAGCTATAAGTTATTCGAAAGGCTTCGGGATGCTCTAACGTTTGGTCACGCGCCGCTTACGTCTCACTGAACAAACGATAATATTGAAGTTAAACGATTGTTGTAAATTAGCCATGATATTGATGGTGTATTTGTAACATAATGATTAAAGTTTGTTTTATTTATACTCAACTTGCGTTTGTATTTATAGGGTGTCAGGAGACTATTTTGGACAGGTGTCTCTCTATTTTTTTGAAGAACATAATTGAGGGAAAGATTGAAGGCAAAAAGGAAGGGGAGGATTTAGGCGCAATTACTTTGACCAATGGAAAGAAAAGGTGAATGGCGTGTCGTACCAAGAGGTTAAATCGAGAGCAGAAAGTAGAGACGTGGTCATTACTCCGCCGATAAGAGTATAGTTCTTGACGATCTATTTTGGATAGGTAAAGTGGGCCGCATGACGAGAAAGGCTTATTTAGATATGAGCGGTGTTCGTGGGTAGCAGCACAGAGGAATACTAGCAGTATTCGTTGTAGAAATTATTGCTCTCTCTGAAATCTCGTTTGCTGCATGTCGCTGCATCGGCCAATAAATTATTTAATAAGAAGAAACAATGCTGAAGAAGCATTGCTTTTATTAGCATTTAGTTTCGTCGAACACGCGATAACATTCAGCTGACCGGGGGTTCGTATTAAAATGCTTACACTGGACCACTTACACTTAAGACCAGCGTACACTGGTTGAGCATACATTAAGGGTCTTAACCTGACACTGTATATTACCATAGAGGAATAACACTAATATTACTTACCTGCTTTTGGACGGGTTGAGAAATTGTTTTTCGGGCATTTTGGATACGCAACAGTACAACTCGTGCTTTCCTCATCTGTGCTGATCGAATGTATTTTTTTTTTTAGAAAAACAACTGGCAACATATCCTATGTCTTAATCCAGGGTACATTCTAATATATACCAAATTTCATCCAAATCCGTTCATCCGTTTCGCTGTGATTGAGCAACAAACAAACATCCAAACTTTCGCATTATTTTATTATTATTATTTTTTATAAATATCTTAAATAAATAAATATCTTTGCAAATACACACAGCCCCATCTAGGTCCACACTAAGCAACTAGGCTTGTATTATAGATACCAGATGGTTGATAAACTACACAAATACATTTTTATTTTGTAAATAAATACATGTATAAATGAAAAACATCCATAACTCGGGAACACATGGCTGCATTATAATATTAGTAGGATTATCTACCGATCTAACAATAAGTCAAATAAAACAATGTTTTTTTGTCGTTTAATTCCGGAATTTAAAGGTAAATATAATTTCACAAACTATCTAAATAATCTAACAATAGGAATAACATAAAAATATTCTAATAGGAACTCGATACCACTAGAACTAGTTACTATTCAGGAAGTCGTTATCAATATCTAAATCTCTAAAGACATGTTTTTTCTTATTTACTCTAAACATTTACCGGTCATGACATGTTAAATAACTTGAGATTTCTTGGGGAATGACAATTTAACTGGTGGTTGCGAGGTGGGTGAAGGAAGACAAATATAAAGAGGAGTAAGACAGATGGTTTGGCAACAAGGAATAAGCCATTGTAAGTGGATCGAGACGTCATAAAAAAATTTCATAGTGTTCATTTTGATTTCCAAAATGAGCTTTTAATAGAATTTAGTTCGTTAACCTCTTTTAGTAGCAATGGATGTTACATTTCGTATTAAAAGATAAAACGACATCTCGATACGCCTACCCCGATTTATAGTATAGTCCCATAGGATACGTCCTGGAGTATGCTCCGGAGAATAGGTAGCATGGGAATTATCGCAATCCATAAATAAATAAATCACGAGACACATTTTTAAAGAATTCGAGAGGTGAATACGTTCGAAAATAAATACCAACAATATTATCCGAATTTCGAACCGAGTTTGATAATATGATCATTTTGAAATTAGTGGCACTCTCGATACAAAAACAAAATCATTTACGAACGTATTTAGTCTTGTACAATTCAAAAATTTGAATCCGCGATTCTTTTTTACCTTTGGTTGGAGCGCTGTTCTATCTACCTTCGGATAGCATTTTCACTTAGCGTGCAGTATAAGTAATGCTGGTCTGTGGGAACTTCAGCGTTGCTTTGTTATAGTCAAAAAGCACTGAAATCAGAACAACAGCTGACTTGCGGCAAAAAGCGTCCTATCTGAAAGTGGTCTTTGGCGCGGTACCCACAAAGGCAAGGCGGAGACATCGGACAGCAACACTGCGCTGACAGGACCTTTTCTGATTGTTTCCATACATATACATAATATGAGCTTCAGGAATCGCGTTGTCGTACAAACGCCTTCGAAAAAGTATCAATATTAGTAATATTGATACTTTTTTATCTGTGCAGTGACTGATGTGTTCGCGATGGTTTCTCACATTTGCCCTCCATTGAACGACAATGATACGTCACCTCCTCGCACGTGGGGGCCGCAACATGGACGTACTCCTTTTTGTATTTGGTCAGCGGGTGTAGAAGCGTGGCGCGCTAGGAGATGATCTTATGCGTGATGGTGCGCAGGCGCAGCTCGTGCACCACGAGGGGGAAGGGGCGGCGGCAGGAAGGGGGCGCGCCAGCGACGTGGGGCGCGTCGGCAGGCCGCCCTACGTCGGCTGACGCACGCCGCTGACGTATCTGATGTCTGGAGACAACGTACGATATTGTTATAACTGTTGCATCGGTAACGTAGATGACTGGATGTCTAATTGACTTTCACGGGGTTAAAGTACCTAACCTATGCTATACAGGGTGAAATTTACTTCGTGTAATTCCTGTTTACTGGAGACTGCACTCTCAACTAATTACGTACAACTCCCCAATGAACCATAGTCGAATTCGATCAAAAAATTTACGAATACCCATATACGAAGTAAACCATTTTGAAACCACCTTTAGTATGGAAGTCCAACAATTTTCGGCTGAATTCGGCTGATTCATAGTGGACAGTTGTTCGTAATCAGGAGTGAAGTCACCAGTAATCGAAATTTTTTTGATCGAACTCGGCTATGGTTCCTTGTGAAAAGTTGTTCGTAATCAAGAGTGACGTTACCAGTTAATGGGAATTACACGAACTCAAATTCACCCTGTATATGTCGTGTGAGTTCTCCGACTTCGACATCGTTTTGCCAAAATGAAGTCATTGTGATGATCGGTAACGTCGTGAAAGAATGATAAACAAATTGATTTCGTATTTATTGCATGATCGATCACAGGGTAAATTCTTAAATTCAAGTCTCGAATGAAAAAAATGTAATAATGAGGACGATGAGTAGTGGGCTACCCTAGCTGATAGCAACCTATCCATAAGCCAATTTTTCAGTATTTCACTACCTGCTGCTTCATATACCTAGGTACTCGGTTCATAACTTTGCTGGTATCTTCGATATCTACAGGTAGGTACTCGGCATTAACAATAACTGGATGTGTGTAGGTTACTTACTTGCAAACGTTACATGTGTGTGTCATCCATCCTGAGTAGTATCTTGATATTGTTAGTTCGTGCATATTGTCGTCAGTCTAAATTTAGGCAGTGGTGAGCGGGGACGGCGTGGGTAAGTAACCAAAGATCTTCCAATGCTTACTAACATTCATGAAGCCTTTGCCATACAGAAAGAGCCGCGGTACGGTAAGAAAGTAAGTATTCTATGGAGCTGCTGCTTCTAATGTGGCAGTGTAAATACAGTTTGTATACAATGATTGGAAACGTTTTGTATCGAATGGAATGGTTAACGGAATCTTCAAATATGACATGATGTTTAAATGTGGCGGAGAGGGGTAACACATGCTGTGGTCTCTTAGAACAAATACTCCCGTCCCAATAGAGACTAGCGCCACCTAGCCGCCATATGTCATAACTTGTTTATACCATGATTACCATGTAAAATATTTAAAGTCTATATTTTCTCAAAAACAAATAAACTATATGTACCTAAGTATATTTAAAGTGATTTTTTTCTTGCCTAGTTATTAAATTTTCATATTTGAGATAGCATTAGGTTTTGTGAAAGTAAAACACGTAAAGTAATGATGATTTGGCAACACTGAGAAAAATGTCGGCTGTCGTTGGATGTGTACGCGCATTTTTTTCACTTTCCATTTTCTCTGAAAATTTAAAGTATTTCCCGTGTGATTTGGTGATTGTGATGTGCATTTGCTCCTAATGGTGTGAGTTAAGGGTCACGGTGTAGCCTTCGGGGCGGGTTTTGGTTGCTCCACCTTTAGTCGAGATTGTATGTGAGATAGGACTCTGTGAGACAGGACTCCCAAGTGTATTTTTGTCTTTTTCCTTATGTTTTTGTTTGGTATTAATTTTATTCCCACGGTTATATATGATGATAGTTATTGTTTGCTTTTCTTAAATAAAATTTGTGTGTTAAATCGTGTTTTATTGTATACCGATACCTAACTAGATTATATGTGTAGTTACTTCGGAGGTTTATTTTCGATGACAGCATTGAAATTTTGATGAAACAATTGAAATTTCAATGTTTCATTGAAAATAAATCTCTGAAGTAACTATCAAGTTGCCAGGTTTAGGTAGGTACGGCTAGGTTTCATGACCTTGACGAGGTTAGTTACACATCATTGCGGATAGATGGCGCTGTGAACCCGAGTCGCTTGCAAACGCCAACATACCCGTCTATCTCCGTATATACATTGTAGTCTTTGGGGTAACATAGGGGCATGAGCGTAGCAAGGGAGGGGGGAAAAGGTGAGCATTTCGATAGATCGTAACCAACATCTTTAGATACTCGTTCGTTACTGTCGTGTCATTGGATATACCGAAATTGTAAGCTTTCAGTGGCTGATTAGCTGCCCCCTCTATATGGAGAATCCCCAGCTTCGCTGATCCCATAGAGCCGATGGGGCTTTTCGAATAATTTGTACACAAAATGTTGTAATGACATAGACATATATTTATTTGACACCACACTATAGCAATAACAATATTAATAAAAACAAGAAAATTATCACAATATACAGAAACAGATTTTGAAATACGGTGAGTGCAGTGTGATGTCAAAAATGGACTCCATCTCAGCATATGCTGTAGCAATTGTTACAGTGCTGGTTTTCAGAGGAGCCCAACATAATGGAATGTTACATAAGTCATGTGCAATGTGGGATAGTTCAAATGGTGTTTGGTTAGAAGTAGAAAAACAAGCAAACACGCGTAGCACGGCAACAGCAGCCCCTCCCGCCGGTCGAAAGAGACTAACTGATTGTAATAGCAACACCCATAGATTCCTAATGACAGGCGACGGGCATCTGTCGATCAGCCCACCGTAGCATGACATCGATTGTCGCGCGCGACGTAGGAGTGAGAATGGGATGGTTGTATATTTCGTCCAAGCGACTGAGCAGGACTGCGCATGCTAATAGTGCTGGATAATAGAACGGATGTCCAAAAACTTCGAATCAGTTAAATAGTCGGTAGTCCTATCAGTTTATTGCCTTAAGTTTATTGCACTCTAATTGCCTTGGCTATAATTTAATATAAAAACAGTATCTCAAGAGTTAACTCACGTTTAATCTCAAACTTGTGCTTATTTATTAATACGTGCTTTTAGTTCTAAAGCTATCAGAAAACGTAGAAGATCGCTGGAAGCGGCAGATATCAAATGCAAGTAAATAACAATGGAAAAGCGAGACCCCGCCTCCCTAACTCAGCTACGTACAGCAAATGAAAAGGCGTCTATGGGCGGTGTTCGATGGTAAATGGTAATGTAAGTCTCGGTCACACCTGTGTCGGCCGTCGCAAGTGCAAGCGGCGGCGGTGTAGGCGCTGGCGGCGGCCTGGCGGCGCGCGTGCCGCTCGCACACGTGCGCCTCGTCGTCGGCGCTGAGGCAGGGCGGCGCGCTGCAGCGCCGCGTCGAGCGAACCATCGACGCGTACGTCGGCGCCGACACGCGCTCCACCTGCCGTTAACACTATCGATGCGAAAAGTCTCTCGATCTGGGATTTTTTTTATTTATCTTTGTAATTATTTATCTTATAGATAGCTACCTATTACAACACCCAAATGAAAACATTTTGTAAAAAGCCCGTTTTTATTGACTTCCAGCCTCCAAAACCATAGCCGATTTCCGAAAATTTGGGTAAAAAAAAGGACATAGGTACAGAAGGCCGAGGAGTATAACTTGCCGATATGTCTAGCGTTTGTGAATTATGAAAAAGCCTTGGATTCGATCGAGATGGACGGTGCTGCGTTCTCTCCAAAACGATACCATTATTTCGAAATAAACCAAAGACTTCACTTTTAATCCCTAACGTAAAGAGAAGAGTGTTAAGTTTGAAGACCAAGTCTATGTTTGTGCACTGCTAGTGTTTTTCTGGCGTAAACCGCTTTGAATATGGTTTTTTCATTTAGAAAACTGGTATTTGGTAGATGGATCTTAGCCATGTTTGATGGTAAGCGGTAACGTTGGTTTTTTTATGCGGATGACACTTTCGTTTCGAGAGAATCTCGGGGAGTTTTCAAAAATTTCAAGTTATAGTTATTATTAAAGGGTGTTGACTAAGAAGGGAGCTACGATGTCACCTCGAAACCTCCAGTTTTGCGTCGGCGGCGGCGCGGCGTGGCGGCGGCAGGATCGTTGCGTTTGCGCCGCTGAGGCGCCGCGGCCGGCGACTGGCCGAACAGCCCGCGCTCCTCCGCCACTTGGATCATGTATTTAGCGTCGAGCCGGGTGATCTCCTGCGTGACGCCTACCGTTATAACGCAGCTATGTATTATTGGATATTGTGTATTCTTTACTCCATGCTCATCCCATCAATTGAATTGTCAGACACATGTAAATCGTTAGTCCAGGCAGTGTCACTTAGGGTGTTATTACACCTGCATGATCTACGTCGCATCGATGTTATTACTGACCGTCGATCGCGCAGGTGTATAAACACCCTTAGTAAACTTTACTGGCGAAAGGTTCTTTCAGTGTTTGTAAACATGTCGACCATATTTTTTTAAGTTACAGAAGCTCAATGTTGCTTTCTACCAAGGGACTGCTGCTCTTTGGTCAGACATTGATATAGATAAATAATTACCCAATAATATTAATAAATTAAAGAAAACATACTAACGTTTCCAACTTCCACATTATACAAAGAACAAACCGGAGTCTACTCGTGTCACTTCAGATGCCTTATTTTTTATGAATAGATTGACTGGAGTCGACTTCTGACTGTAATACCAAGTGGGAAGTGGCTACTATGTAGTCAAAAATGAAGCACGCGATTTCAGAAAATGCCTGGTTTTCTATAATTGGTAAAATATCTATGTTATTCATTTCAAAGTAACTGGTAATTCACCAACCTTCCGCTGTATGAGACCAAGGTAACACCCATCTCGGTCCAAAATGTAGTTGATGTCTAATCCGTTCCCTAGATTTGGCAGGTTTCCTATTTCAAACAGGTCACAGTTTGGCACCTGGACAAATGTGTTTTCAATTATTTAATTATCTGAGTTGTTGAGACATTTCAACGACAATGAATTGCGGGATGCGAGATCTTCATTTAATCCTCGTAGGAACCCTTAGTTTTAGCTTGTTTGAAACATACTTACATAAACACCAGAAATGTCCTTATCTGGGTTTCTTGGTACTACATTGTTACCAGGCAGTTGTATTGTAGGAATGGGTCTCGTTTTCGTTGTTGCAGGTCGGGACCCTTTATCACTACTTCCATGTTTCTTTAAGATGGTACCGCTTGGTGGTCTTGTTCTATTTGTACTGGGAGGGGACGAGGAGTCGGCTTTCTTCGATGGATCCTCAGTGAACAAGTCCTCGAGTTGGTCGTCTTTTTCAAGGTCAGACCGTGAGATCGTGTAATCAATTGTGTTGTCGGCCGACGAGTTTGATATTAGTTCGACGTCTTTCATTTTTGGCGTCTGCGAATTTCAGAAATATGCTGTCAAGTTTGGCAGTAGATACCACGAGTAACATGGATTCCCTATGTGTATACCTATTCATGTTGACAAAAACCTTGTTGTATTACGGAAGCCTGAGCACTTTCGAAAGCGAAGTAGTAATAGTGGACCTTTTTTTTAAGAATGCTCTCACAACGATTTGTTTTCACATGCATAGGCCTTCTTTAAATTAACGAATAAGGCGTAGTCATACGTAATTACATAAGAAATCAGTTACACGCAGTAAGCAGTTTCTTTCAAATTATACAGTTTCGAGCGGATTTTATTTGAGAAATGACAATTATCCGAATGTATTTCTTGCAAAACAGGTATACATATCTTGAAAAGAATATATCATCTTTCTAATCACATACTACAATATCCAAAACTTTCCGAACCTAGTTTCAATGAATGCTTTTTTACTAACGGACAAATGGTCCTTGTGCCTTTTCTTCAGGAGGTGATGTCGTTCCCGCGCCAGCCGGTTCGCCTCGGCCACAGCTCGTGTTACCTGCGCCTGATTCTCCGCCTCCAGCGCCGAATGTGTTTCGTACAAGATCAACTGGATCTATGCAAACACAATTAATCTCCAACTACAAAGTTACTATTTCAGGGCACATGAAGCAGTATGGTTCTTCAGCAGTCTATCATTAGGACCTCTAGGGATTGGGGGACATTTCTAAATGTCATAAGATTTGCTTCTACAGGTAGATTGCCTTCCCGCGGCACATGGCATCTGTCGCGCGTTCATTACTAATGATTTTCTACTATAATAATTCAACCACGAGGTACTCTCACTTGTTCCGTTTTCTAACAAAAACCCAACGTTTCTGTACTTAAAATTATTACAAATTTTGTTATTCAGTAGTACCTACAAATCAATACAGCTCGCCCAACCCCGAACGTGTAAAGTGTACGTAGGAACATCATCGTGATTTGATGGTGGTATCACCTCCAATCAATGAAGCGGTGGAGGTACATTAATGCTTTTATCAGTGAAGCGACTGACAATCTAAAAGCAAATTGGATTATTTGTAGATCGTAACCTATATATCACTTTATCATTGCAAAGAAGGAACTGTTGCCAGAGTCGCCAAACAATGAAATTCTTGTTGATTGTACAAGACTACCGTAACTTATCTACTAAAGTAAAGATTGATGTTATTAGATAATACCTGAGGTTTCGACAGAAGAGTTTTCAATGTTTTCTTTTGTTCTTCCAGTATCGATTGCACTCGTTCTTTGCCCGCTGCGTCTATTTCGGACTCCGTGAGAATCTTGGCAAATTAATTTAAAAGTTTATGAATCATTGTAAGTAGGATCATTAACACAGCGTTCTAAAATTTGGAGCTAGTTGGTTGAATGGCACTCTCATTATTAAGATTTCTCTTAAAACCGACCACCATTCGCATTCGCACTTTATTCTCTTAAAAGTAATTGGATTGATTCGCTTTTTTAAGAAGCGCCGGGGCGGCTGGCCCCTGGTTTTGTCGCCAAGAATTGATGTCTGCATCGTTAAGTAATATAAGTAGGGACCCAGTAAAATTGCCGGCTTATCATTCTGAGTTCTCTGGGTGACAGCGCATCTACGAGTTGTGACGCTGAGTGCGGTATTTGAGGACTCAAGAATTACCCTTATCTTAAGGAAGTTACAACCAATAGGCGGATTTAATCATATTCCAACAGTCGAGCTGCTTGTTCGTTAGTCATATAATTTGTATACATACAACATAACACTTACGGAGTAGATAAGACTATATAGTATCGTAGTAGCTCAAGCATAAAGGCTCGGTGACAGCATAAGTGGAATTGGATGACGTCACTACTGATCGAGTGTCGAAATGCACCGGACCGGGTCGCAGAAGACTTGACCATGTGGTGTGTTTAATTACCTCTTCTACCAAATACCAAGTAATACCAACCTCCGCAAACGAGCAATTTGCTGACAGCGAAGAGGAGGTGGCTGGGTCACCAGTGTACTAATCATAATTGTATACATGCGGCGTGACAGCAGAAGTGGATATGGATGACGTCACTACTGATCGAGTGTCGAAATGCACCGGACCGGGTCGCAGAAGACTTGACCATGTGGTGTGTTTAATTACCTCTTCTACCAAGTACCAAGCAATACCAACCTCCGCAAACAAGCAAGTTGCTGACAGCGAAAAGGAGTTGGCTGGGTCACCAGCGTACTAATCATTGCGGCATGTCGAAGTACAGGCAGTGAGACCACGCTAACTCCTTATGATCGAGCTGATTATTATCAAACTCGTGTCAAAAGCCGGGCTGTACTATCGTCTAAGTATATTGGATCTGTGACAGTAGATTGGGAGGTTGGCAGCGTTGCCTGCCAGTAGTACCATGTAAAATTTCTTTCAGTGTGGTCATCGCCGTTATGACAAAATACACCTGGTCGCTGAGGATACCCGACCACGCTAATAACTGCATATACTCCGTAACTAACCGATCATTACCAACCTCAAGCATAGACAAATCACCGCCTCTCCCGCAGACCAGGTCTATCGGGTCGGTGACAGCGGAGTAGGAGTTGGGCGGCGTCGCCAGCGCGGCCACCACGCCGTCCAGCGCACTGATCACTGTCGGCGAGTCAAAGTGCACCGGGTCGCTGAGAACGCACACGAGTGCGCCAGATTGCGGTGCTTCGGACGCTTCGATGCCGAGCTCTCTTAAAGCGCACACGTAGCTCTCTACTCTGAAAATTCATAGCAGCAATTTTACACGTCCGAATGGATCGGTCAGTGAGGCGCAATTGACAGTTTAGGATATTCAACCATCCTGACGCAATTCAAAGTGATGTGGCCAAGTGATTAATGAAGTATACAGTGCATAAGTTCGAGACATAGGTATATTGGGCGTCTTGTTACAGGAAAACTAAAGCATCAAGAAATGTATTGATAGTATGTGTCTATTGATGACATTTATCTCGTGTTTCTAATCTAAAATCCGTTTTTAATTTGGTATCAAGAATTAAATCAGTGTTTCTATACACATGTATGTGCTGTTGTGTGATTTTGGAGTGAAAGCGCTCTCCGCCGAAATGCCCCTAGTGAAGGATATTTCAACGCATAAAACTTCAGTGTCGCTCCAAATAGGAAAGGTGAGCACTTCTTCATGCAGGTCTCGTTGATTTCTAGTTAAATACTAGTTTGGCGGCCCAAAGAATGTCTCTATAGCATTTCGGTGGTGACCTACCCAGAACTTTTATCAACAGTGTCCTTCGAGGACATGGTAGATATGAAATAATGAAAAACAAAATTAGGCCTATTAATCCGAATATTAAAGAACTCACTTATCCCCGGCGCCGAATACCACCAATTTTCCTAATTCTGGTGTCGCGGGTGCCGCTGGCGCCTTCGCTTTAAGCACCGCTGCCAACTCCCGCAGCTGTGCCGCAAGATAGGCGGAGCAGCGTGGGGAAGACGCATGGGTTTGCGCCACCACGCCCTGCAGAGAGTTGGCGCGGAGTGCGCGACAGAGGGTTGACGCACCTTCACAGAACTCGCGCTCCTGTCAGCGTGAAAGGAATGTCTGTTTAAAATATAATAATAATTTAAGAGAGAAATATAGTACTTACAAAAGTTTGTGATTATGTACGCGTTTGATCACAATCTCCCCTGACGTCCGTGACGATGTGGTCGAAGATGTAACACCATCTCAGTGAATGCCAATATATTTCCCTCATTGATGCTGCCAAGATTGTAAGATATCGGAAAGACTGACGTCGGAAAGGCGTTCTATACCTTGGCTGTTCGCATCATGAACGAAGGCTAAACTTCTTATTGCGAATCTTCCGCGTGCCTATTAGTCCGAAGAAGGAATAAGGTTCTTCAATTTCAACTCCATTCCAACGCAGACTCACCGAAATACATTAGACTCATCATTTTCCTGCTCTTATCCCACTCTAGATGGGGTCACCACAACATGCCCTCTCTTCCACTCTCCTCTATCAGCCGTTATCTCCGTATTCACCCCTTTCACATACATATCATTCCTCACGCAGTCTACCCTCACCTTCTTCGGTCTTCCTCTACCTCTGTATCCCTCCACATTCATACTTAGCATACATCTCTCGAAATACATTGGACTAATGTTAGATATAAGATGTCCACAACATAGTATATGATTTTACTTACTTTGTGTAGATTGTATTGGTACAATAAGCTAAATCTTACTTGCAGCACGATGATGCCGTCCTTAACCAGATCTAACTGTCCAATGCCCGTATCGTTTGGTGGGCGGAGTGTAATAAATCTGTCGATTATTTAACAGACAATAAATATACCGGTCTCAGATCACAGTAAACAACGTATTGGTCGTGATTCTAATGTATAATGTGAATCTTACCTTGGGCAAACTCGATCGAATCTATACTCTCCGGCACAAAGCTGCCGAGAATTACTGTATGAATAGCCCAGTTCATGTAGCCTTTTTACTAACGATGCAACTTTTCTGAAATACAGGAATATGTTCTTAATTCTTCACGGACCATTGTATTGGCAGGAGATATCGTGGACATCGGACATCTTACAGTAAATAGTATAAGATAAACTTGGTGTGCTCACTTAGCTTTGAAAGTGTTGACCCAACCAGTAACGGTCTCTCTATGAACGCACGCTGTTATTCTTTCATCGCGCAAATGAGGTGGTAGTAGTTCTGATAATCTGCAAATTATTGAATTTCCTAATTTTAGTATTAGTGTAATATTATCCAAACGAAACGTGTAAACTTAGGTAGATACATCAAACTTTTTCCAGACAAGGAAAGCCCCTTATGTGTTTTGTAAAAAAACATTTCAAGTTCTTTGTTCCTCAACTGAAAACCGTGGTTCTAGATTTACTATATCGTCAATGTTCCTCCCCTTGGCAGTTGATGTTGTACAATGTGCATACAAATTACGCGAAAGTTTTGTTTCTGCTCAACATGTAAGAAAATACTTTAAAAAAAATTCCACGTAGTGGCAAGGTGAAATTGCCACGCGTTTTGCTTAAAAGTAGATATTTACTGAGCTATAATTATGGTCACTTCAATGGAAACATAATTTTGCAACTTTATGGCACCGTAATCTATAAAAGCATCATGGGTGCGAGTAGTGCCTCCGTTTGGTTCGCCCTGCCATTTACTTTCCTCGCTATCCAACGTAATATAAAACGAGTTATTTCGCCGCCCCGTCTGATTTACCATTCATTGACTGTAAAAAATTGTCTCATCTAACATGTAGGTAGGACTAAAGTATTTACGAAAAAGCTTTATTCTTGATACGTATTCTGGCGATGGCGGCGGCGAAGTGCACCCTCTGGTCCCAAATAGCGTTCTCGATGTCCCTGAACGGTGACCCCGCTTGCCCCAGCAGCAGTGTGGCTCGATCCACCTCGCTACGAGCTCGGGCGCCCCATCGCCTCCTAGCCAGTTCCATTAAAAACAACCATACCGTCTGACGATGCTTTTTGTGCTGCGAACAAGTAAACATTCTTTGGAACAATAATGAGTACCTATCACGAACAACACATCAGCTAAATAGCAGACAGGCAGCGTATTGTGCAAAGCTTGTTGACGGCTCGAGCCTGGATCCGTGGCGAGACTTTAACTGCCCATGAAGTTTAATCCTTTGGGGTCCACTGCTTCAGAATCTTTAGAATATTATGGATTGTATTGCAGTACCGCTTAAGATAATTTTTTATATGTTTGATCGCCCTCGCTGCTAATAAGTATAATTTTGATGCTGATGGGTAACCTTATAAGCCAGTACAACACAAAGGCTTATAACTTTGGAGACTTTGATTTTTGACTTTATTATAGTGGTTGAGATTTCTACACAAACATTTTCATCTCTCATCCGTATAAACATACTTATCCGTATAATCATACTCACCCGTATAATCATACGGATATAAACTCTAGTATACGAGTAGGTCGTAGTGTAGTTTATTAGTATTCTTTACGATTGTATACCAACAATATACTTGAAATATATACACATGACATGTACTGTCTGTCGGGTGTGGAACGTCCGATAATTGTTGGAAATCCATATCGGCGCGAAATGTTTTGGCCATACCCCATAAAAATCGGTTAGACATAGTTTTTAAAATTTACATTCTTCATAATGGGAATATTTCATAATCTCTATAGGAGTTATTATACCTACCTATACGCTGTTTTCAAAATTAATTAGGTATATTTGTAATACTCAGCCAGGTGCTTGTCTAAATTAAAATGTGTCACTGAAATCGCTCAAACTGGGGCGTGCATCGTAAACGTTTCCACGCTTTAATTCGGGCCTTTGCTAATCGAGGCCACTTTATCAAACTCGAAAACCGCCAATGCCGTTTCTTTTCGTTTTAACCGAAATGCCTGTCATAAATATAAAGCTCATTTTCGTGAGCGTCCTTATGGGCTCGAAAAAGAATTGCTTCGGTCACGAATACTATGGTAATGCGAGTTAGATGGGCCCCGTACTTTTTATTGTGACAACTCTTCGAACCTACCTTAACTGGAAGTTATTACGGTTGGGAACGATATTTAAATAAACGTGGATAACCTTGAGTCAACATACCCAACGAATCAGGCTCGTTACCCTTAAAGTAACTCCTGAAGCGAAAAGAAATAATCTACAACGCTGGCGCTGTCACTTGATATTTATGGCGAAGTTTTCATTGTTTATTGCTTCTGTACGCCGATCGCTCAGTAATTTATTTTTTTGCAATGCAAATAAAATCCAAAATGCCCCACTATACACATCATCCACTTGCATTTTAACACTTGCATCCACTATCTTGTGAAGTTTCTTTCTTCTTTTATTTTTTTTTACTTTATAGGTGATAGCTGAAAATCAGTGCTTGCTCGTCCTATATGAGCATTAATGCACTGAGCTAAGACCTCGTTCCATGACTGTTGCACACATGCCCACATGAATAAATAATTTAATTGTCATAGTTTTCATGTATGTTTCTCTCATGCTTGTTAATAATGTGTTGTATAATATTGTGTTTCTTATATGTGTGCCAGGTTATGTAAAATATCTACCTAACAACAATGATAGAAAGTGTTCTACTCGACTAAAGGTAACTAATATCAAACATATAACACTAATCGCTATACGTTTTAGGGATAGGTACTTACGTGATAGGTTATTTTCAAAATTCTAATTTAACTTACCAAATCCTTATAAAAAGATACTTACAAGAGGATAGTCGCTAAAGAAATTGACGTCATCTATGGCTTGATCTAAGATAGTTTTATCTGGAAATACAAAAAGTGACTCTACTTAGGCTTGTACCTTAGTAGGCACTTGCAAAGTCGCGTGACTGATCCTTACCAATATTAGATATAGAGTAGCTTTTTGAAGTGGTGAATAATAAAAAAGGGACATGAAATAGGAGAGTCCGCATACCATTTTTATTCTATCTCTTGTATTGTCACGAAAACAACAAGCACGAAACGTTAGATATCATGTATATTTTGCAATAAGGTTCCCGTTTTGATATACTAAATCTTCCTTTCAATAAGTTTGAAAATATAAAAAAAAAATCGGTCTATTTGGATATAACCAGCTCGGTCGCAAGCCAGGCTATTTCACAATTAATAATGAAATATAAATGGTTCCTTTTGTAGTATAACATCCTTTTTTTAAGCAACTTACAATTTACTGCTCTTTCTTCTCAGGTGAAAATTGCGTTTTGGAGAAGTGGTAGCTCAAACAATACAAGATGCCTATTTTAAATGTACCCTGTGCATCTTAAAAATGACTTTGACGTTACCAAACTCACATATGGCTATATTTCACTTGATTGAGTCTAGTGCTAGGACATTTTAGGACTTAAGTTACCATCACACCAAATAATCGAACTCAGGGTCTAACTGTGATTCAAAGTTAGTGATTATATCTGCCAATGTGCATAAGGTACCACCTAAAATAAAGATAAAATTACATTGTCTATCAACCAATGAAAACGATGAAAGCAACTACTTAGTTGCATAAATCAAAACTTGTGGAAGATCTCCACGATAACTGGGTAAATCGAAATTCACCGACAAACTTTATACAGAAGTAGGTATCTATTTAACGCGATCGTGCAAAGCTGGCCTATGATAAAAGTTAACTAACATTTTGAAAACTAGTTCAATTCCAAACATAGTTAACAGAGTCCCAATTAGGTAAAGCAAACAGAGCTCTACTTACTAGAAATTAGAAAAAAAATCCACTGGAATTATGAGCGCAATGTTGGCATGCGTTACTATGCTACATACATACATAATGTCATGCCTGTTTCCCGTAGGGGTAGGCAGAGACCACAGACTTGCACTTGCTACGATCCCGATACACCTCTTCTGCTTCCTTCACTCTCATAAGGTTGTTCATACATGCTCGTCGATTTAGGATACTCTTGATTTGGCCTTTCTTTAAGACGTCCCCGATTTGATCATGGTACGTTCACCGTGGTCTTCCCCTACCAACACTACCATCCACATTCGCTTTGTATATCTCTTTCGTAAGTCTTCTATTATTCATCCTCTCCACATGTCCAAACCATCTCAGCATACCTTTTCCAATCTTTGTTTTTTTTCAATCTTTTACTTTTCTTTTAGTTTACTTTTCTTTTCTTTTAGTCACTATACTAAAAGAATATATTTGTGTCACTGGCAAAGAATATTGAAGGTCTCCGTAAAAGCCACAAGATTAGAGAGAGACATAGTGCGCAATTTTGGATGTCAGCTCTTATATGAATATTATGGAAGCGTGGGCGACAAATTAAATGATAGATAACTTTATATTCATGAATATATGTAATTAGATATTAATGTCAAAAATTGGTAAAATCCGTGGGTTCCTTGAGAGGTTTTAATTGTCTCTTTCTGGAATCATTGGAACTTCTTCAAACTTCAGAGGCGGGATCTCATTAGAAGCGACAGGCACAGGACCGTGGGATTTGGCGTAATGGAGAAGAAGCCTATACTCCGTAGTGGGTGGACGTGGCTTCCTTGAGAGGTTTTCATTATCCATTTCTGGAGTGCATCATCAGAACTTCTTCAAATCTTCAGAGGCGGGATCTCATTAGAAGCGACTGGCACAGGACCGTGGGATTTGGCGTAATGGAGAAGAAGCCTATACTCCGTAGTGGGTGGACGTGGCTTCCTTGAGAGGTTTTCATTATCCATTTCTGGAGTGCACCATCAGAACTTCTTCAAATCTTCAGAGGCGGGATCTCATTAGAAGCGACTGGCACAGGACCGTGGTATTTGGCGTAATGGAGAAGAAGCCTATACCCCGCAGTGAGTGGACGTAATAGGCGGAGAGTGATTGAATAATTGTGATATTAAACTAACATCTGACAGTTTCCCCTACAAAAGCGGGAATATCCCCGGCGCCCTACAGTTACTCCTGGCCTGTCTTGAAAGTGATTTATTGTGAAAAACGAAAAGCATGCAAAATAAATAGGTAACCTACAAATATTGTAGCGATCTAGTTGAGGCCCTGGATATTTGGCTACGTCAGGCATAGCGTGAGGTAATTTAAAGCAACGAGTTCGAATATCGGCCAATACCGACACCTTCGTGACACTCACTTCATGGATAACTTTAATCTTTGCTACCTAATACTCATAAATCAAGTTTTATTATCGCATTGACATGAATTATATTATTTTTACATCTCAGAAGGGTAGTAGGTCTAGTTTAGAACGTGTTCACAAGGCTAACTTTGACTATTGCGTAGGTAGCTCTAAAGGTTAGGTGGTAAATCGGTTTAAATTAATGTTGAATGATTGGCAAAAACTTGTACAAAGCGTGAATAATTGAAGTCATTGACCTTTGAATTGCTAAATTGCTTGTCGTCATTATTGTATAACATAACCCACGAACATAACAATTCGAAATTCTACGGATTGCTAATTTTGTATCGCTCTTATGATATTAAAAAGGAATAACAATATTAATTTAAAATTTGTCGTTAGAACCCTTTTGGCGCCCAGCAAGGGACTTAATTTATTAGAGCAACAAGTAAATCGCTTTCGTACCGTATCCATTTTCAAAAATACCTACTTCTCTAAAATACTAACAATTAAAATAGCGTTATGTCTTTGTAATTATTAAAAAATATGGCATAGCATGCGGCACAATAGGACTTATTGAAGGAAAACCAGCTTACATCGAAAAACATCATAAATGAGCGAATAAACGCATCTCATTTCTTGTTCATCTAGGAAGTCCACTTTCAGCGGCGGTTTGTAGAGGAGATAGGCAGCCTTCAGGACCTGTGGATATTTAACACTTTTAAAAACAAGATTTTAATACCTACTCTCATGATTATCACATATATTATACTTGTGTATGTCTAAATAGGTACTTATCAAACTCTCAGAATTTTATAATGATCATCTCGCACTTTTATCACTTTCGCCTTTTATTATAGAGGATAGCATTGGTATTTTAGCGGGGTATATTGTTCACTTTGTCCCATTCCTCTCTGGCCACAGGAAAATTGAAACTAAGTATTTGTACTTTATTATGCTAATAAATCAAGTTTTTTTTTGTTCAAGTGGGCGATTTTCTGATCGCTTAGTAAGGTAGTTCAAAGTGGCTCGAAAGATGGCGCTAACAGATGGGGCCTCTTATATCTTACATTTTAATTTAAATTCTACATTGTCCAGAGCCACGCCTGAGCATAAAAAGAAAAATTAAAAAATTTGTTAGCCATTGGAAAGTCGCCCATACTTTCTTTGGTGGCAGCAACTACTCTGCAGGGGGGGGACTGAAAATCAGCAACACTACTGAGTCCCTACCCATTCATCACAATACTGTGGTTCTCGGTTCTATGAATGCTTGTGTTTTCTTTTTTGTGATGAATAAATACCCTTTATTTATTATTTATTTATTTATATTATTCTAATCTAACAGTGGATGCAAAATTACGTATCCATGGTATTAGCCGTTTAGGGGATCCCTCTTGGGGTAACAATCCTAGCTGCAGCATCAAGTCATCGCAAAAGTCATGTTTCACTATAAAAACTTTGCCTATGAAAAATTTCGTATCCGTGCTATTAACGTGAATCAGTTCCCCTTGTGAACTGACGAATCAGGCTGCAGCATCAGTTTATGTCTATCATAACTGAACGAATATGCAAAATTTCAGTTCCTTAGGTAAACAGAAAATTTTGAACGGACTTAGTTTTAACCGCCTCCGTGTAAACAACATCGGGTTTACGATTCGGAGGTCGCGGGTTCGAGCCCCAGAGGGGTACATGTTTAAGTAGTCGGTTTGGTTGATGGTAGGGCATTTTAAATGTCCGCCTGGCTAGCTACCACCATCTTATCTAAATCTGCCGCTAAGCAGCAATGTTAATAGCATTGTTGTGTTCCGGTTATCAGAGATAAGATAGTCAGTCCCCCAAATATGTTGGGGTTTCCGGGTCAGTCCGCTTCCACCTTCGACCTCATCTTAACTTAACATCAAGTGTGATTGAGGTCAAGCACCAACTCGTGGTGCATAAAAAAACAACATACGTAGGTACGAAGCTAGTTAAATAAAAGCTTGTAATAAAGACAGACTAGATAAACGCTAAGAATCAATAAATCAAAATTGGCCTGGCAAAAATAAAAGGTTGCCTGGAAGAGATCGCTTTTAGTGATAAGCCTTTGTTAAAATGTATTTATTTCGTCCAGCCACTCTGAAAATGTATTGGCCTGGGGTTCTATTACATAATTTCATCGTTATCGTCATCAATTACGTTTAGACATATGATTGGTTGGCTCATCGCTCGCTCGGAAATTTCATGGTTTCTCATTGGTTAACGTAATCGATGACGGTAACAATGAAGTTACATAATCTAAGGGCTGGTTCAGCTGTGGACATCCTGTGGCTATGATGATGATGATATTTGTGCAATAAAGTGTAGGTATTGTATTGTGAAATATAAATTTATTTATTTAAATATGTCAACTAAGACAAATTAAGAAATCGAACTCATATATACGATTTATCAATTCTTTCTACTGCCTATTTATTCGAGAATAATAATAACAATAGATAACCTCATCCTTCTAAAGAAATTTATTGTAGTGTTACCGACCTGTGCAATGTCCCAGGCAGGGCCCGGGGCAGCCTTGACGGCTACAGGCGGTGGCGCGTTGGGGTTCTTTATCTGCACCACCAGACTCCATGGGGCCCACTCCTCAGCCGCCTCCTCTGGGGGTTTTGTCGCGACTTCGCCTATCAAGGCCCTGGTGTCATTAAAATTATTTTTGAACATGACAAATGATAATGGAATATTGCATGAATAATAAATTCATAAAATGGTTTTCGAGGTCATACAGCTTACATGTATATTATATTTACTGGCATCATAATTTTAATTTGAAAGAAGCCTGTTGTCATTACATTGTTTGAAGGAGAAGTTTGTAATCTAAATACGAATGGAAAGCAGGCAGTTGGGAAATGGACAAAATAAAATGCGATGCCATCATTTCAAAGTCATGTCAAACTTTCAGTCTGTACTCGGCGTTATTCGTATATTATTAACATATTAGTGCCCCAAATAGGATGGGGTTTCACCACCTTCGGCCTCATCTTCACTCAACATCAGGTGTGATTGAGGTCAAGTGCTAACCCGTTGTGCATAAAAAAATAATATCGCCTAGTAAAATAAGTATAATTTATCATCAGACTGCATAGGTAAGTGTTCTGTTACATAGATCTTACCCAATGTGACCGCCACCATACCCAGTCATCCACTTACCTCAACCAACTGCAAGTGATTATTTCCCGGAACTAGTGTACCATGTACGAATAAGAAAAGTTAGAAGCAGCGAACAACATTTCTTCCCATGATTATCGTTTGCGACTAAGGGATTTATTATCTATAGAGGGTGTCAGATCTATTTTGTACTTGTAAGTTGTAAGAATAAAGTAGTGTCAGTAGAGTAAAAATTATGATAAGTACCTACAGACAATCCCGCCTCTATACTCCTCCTATTCGTTAGAATATTACTTTATTAGAGTTATCTAAGCTAGGATCGACAGTGGTACTCGGCACGATGGCGCATAGTCTACTGGTTTATCTACGTGTATGCTTATGTGTCCAAAGTATTTTATGTGTGTATGTATTACCACTAGTTTCCGACCGCGGCATCGCCCACGTGGAATTTCTTTTTTCGTGTGCAAAAAAACGCCTATCCTACTCCGACTCCACAGAATTAAGAGACAAAATTAAGACAAACCGATTAGACGACAAGTACGGAAAGAATGACAAACACATTTTGATACTATGTTATTCCTCTATGATACGTAGTGTTATTCCTCTATGATACTATAGATGGGCAGCAATATCATTGTGGGAAGTTCCTCAATCTGCAATGATCAATCCACCCCGGTGGGCTATGGGCAAAGAAAGCCGATCAGAGTATATGCTAAAAAGTACTATTTGTGATATTCTAAGACTTTTCTTACACAGTGGACGACGCTTGATCATCAGTTATCATGCTCTCCATTGAAATAAGTTCTTTTATAAGCCATAATGACAACACGAATTATACACTGAGGTCACAAAACTCAATTGTCCCCATGCTTTCATGAACTTGCACTTTTGGTATGTTCCAGATCTGCGATTAATTTTGCCGTAAAATTTATACCGTTGTAAAACCCCGATAGATTTAAAAAAAAATATTGGTGGTTACTGGTGAAATTCGTTGATTTATTTTACGTTTATGTGACAGACTGCAACTGTTTGTTGTGTTGTCAATTTATTAAGACGTAACTACTTTGTTGAGTTTTGTAACCTCTTTCGAAAAGCTACATTTTTATTAAGGTTCCGTTTGAAAGTTATATCCAATTGCTATAGTTTTAGAAATTGAATGTGCAATTTTGCATGTTAACACTGAAAATGCGGTGATGCAATCATGACGGCGGCGCCGCCAGGTCATATTGAGATGTTACATGCAAAGTAGGTAATGGCCTAGTGCTCCGATTTAGCAGCGGTTGGTGCGGATTAGTTGCCGATCGCAGATGACGAGTACCTCAGACTAATGATTGAATTTACTTTGTTAGGTGAATTCAGTTAATTCAGACTAAGGCCCGTATTAATAAACAAATCTCAATACAAGTCTTGAGACTGTATCACCCGAAATGCGTCTTAAGAATTTGAAGCTATCTCAAGCTCCGTGCTAATTTATAAACCAATCTTGAGGTCTACTCAGCTGAGATCACTTCTAAAGTATTCGCCTCAGCTGCGAATGAATAATAGTCTTGAGTTTCGTTTATTAATACGTGAAACTCGGCGCCTCTCAAGTGAGTACTGCTGCGTATTCACGTGCGTTTCAGGTCTGAAGTTAGGTTTACTTGAGACCGATCACAAGACTA
This sequence comes from Oegoconia quadripuncta, assembly GCA_949316235.1. Taxonomy (NCBI): domain Eukaryota; kingdom Metazoa; phylum Arthropoda; class Insecta; order Lepidoptera; family Autostichidae; genus Oegoconia; species Oegoconia quadripuncta. Next base: position 31,119,253 of record OX438746.1, read on the forward strand.
TTCTCAATCTTGAGAATAGTTTATTAATACGGGCCTAAGATTTTCAGCAGATTTGATCGTGTTTATTGGTCACCGTGATGTAGTGACATTTTCATAAGAGTGTGTCCCGGTTATTTTCATTTGAAGGCAGATACGAGTCTGTTTCGGCTTTCGAAGAGCGGCTGTCATTTTAGTACAAATTCACTGACAGGACGATTTAGATAACGAAGTACCTATACTTATTGTAAAATTATCTGGACCTGAGCATTTTGGATAAGAACCTAAAGCTTTAGAAGTTAGCTGGTTCTCATTGTGCAGTTCAGTCTTAGTTTGAGACAAGATATTGGTTGTTTGTTTGACTTCGATGTGGTTGAAATAACAATGATGAGTTAGGTTTTTAAACTCATAATAAGATATTTGGTAATTTGCGGGCGCCATGTTCGATTATTTACCATAAAATATATCCTATGAAACATGAAACCGGAGATCAAAGTTTGAAATTCGTGTACTTTCTGTACCTACTGATTTCCTAAATACAAATAAGAGGTAATGGAAAGTGACGAAAAAAATTGTAGGAACATACTTATATGCGTTTTACTTTAAGACACGAAGAGGATATACTCTTCTTCTGTATCATTCTAAAACTAGCTCACATATTTAGTTTTCCCAATGTGTTAATTAGTTCATATTCACTAGTAAAAGTATCTTGAGAAAAGTGGAATTTAGTTTTAAAATAATAGGTAGGTGGATTGTGCCTACTAGGTAAAGGTTCCCCGAAACCGAAGAATTTGTCGTAGAATAAGTCGTTATACGTCGGGTGGTTATGGTCTGTGTTATACATATATCTCGCATCTGACACCTCACGGTCCAACAACCTCGGTGCAACCTCAAATGAACACAAATTCTACGGTTATAACGCTATTGGAAATCTTACAGCGGTTTTAGACGTAGCCGCATGAACATTCTTACAGAATAACCACACTGGTCTGTGCCAGACTGCCTAATAGCCACCTGACAATATCGTTGTCAAATCGTTCATGGCTATGGAGCCTTTAATAAAAAAATAGGAGGATCACCTCACCTGGTTCAGCCCAGGGGAAAGCGATATTGAATAAAAATACATCGTAATATAATCGTAAAATTAAGGGTGAAACGGAATCTCATTTGGTAACTGCCTCCCGTCATTGTCAGCGCGTGTATCGTTCAGACAGGTAAAGCAACGCGAAACATACGTAATTACATGTGGAGGTCACGACCACGGTCCGCCCTATATCAACCCTATCAGCATATGTACAGTCCGCATCAAAACAACGTTAGCCGGTTGTCAAATTTTTAAATCAGTTTTTATGATGGATGAAAGAACACAGCAGGACTATATTTGTATATACTAACTATACTAACTGAACAACAAAAAATATATATATAAATTAACAGGAATATAAATGTACCAGTAGATACAAAAGCGAACTTATCTCATTGACGGATTTCTTGCAGTTAACCCTTACAGCATACGAAAGAACATATTAAAAGAGGCATGCACAATTGCACAATATCACGCAATAATATATACTATGTATATACCTATTCCTTTAATTTCGAAGGAAACGAACCTTACAATATTGTATTTCATTTTACAATATCCTTAAAATGAAAGCGGAACGATATTAGTGTCAATTTGATTCCTGAAGGCGTTTGTGAGAAATACGACCTTATAATGTTTGTCGATGGTGTTGTTCCATACCAAAGCTGTGACTTATGAATACACGCACTTGACTTATGAATACACGCACTTGACTGTGTTTTTTTTTATGCACGACGGGTTCGTACTTGACCTCAATCACACCTGATGTTAAGTGAAGATGAGGTCGAAGGTGGAAGCGTACTGACCCGGAAACCCCAACACATTTGGGGGACTAGCTATCTTATCTTTGACAACGGGATTTTTACAATCTGTATAATCTGACTGCAAGTACATTACCCATATACAACCTAAAGAAAGAAGGTTGGTCCAAATACCGCCCTATTCCCAACCCGGTTGCGGGTTCGAATCCCGCGAGGGGTAAATGTTTGTGTGATGAATACGAACATTTATTCCCGAGTCTTGGATGTTTATATAAATATTTATGTATGTTTATCCGTTATTTAGTATCCATAGCACAAGCTTTGCTTAGTTTGGGACTAGATGATTGGTGTAAGTGTCCGAAATATTTAGTATTTATTTATTTAATATCTTATAAATGGTCTTGCTCATGCTTTCCAACCATCGACATCCATATTCATCACTCGCTTAGTAACATGCGTTTCATCCTCATAACATGTCCATACCAAGCTAAACGGTTTCCTTTCTACTTTTCTGTCACGTGTGATCCTTTAAACTCCTTCTTATATACTCATTCGTTATTTTATCCATCCTCGTCACTCCACTCGTCCATCTCAACATTCTCATCTTTGCTGCATGCAATTTTCTTTCATCCGTCTTCTTCATGGCCCAACACTCCGATCCATATGATATATTATGCGACGGAAATCGCAATAGCGTTCTTCTATTGACGCAGTGACATATTGTCGCGGTTATGCGTATTCGCAGTTTGTTTTTCGGGACATGAACATGCTCTCGTTGGAGTCTTTCTTATAAAACACACGTTAGATAGATAGATTTATTTGTTTCTCCAGCATGTGAACGTCTCGTTCTGATCTGGAAAAGCTCTTGTTGATGAAAATTGGTGGGGTATTTTAACACTTTCGCTATTAAATGTATTTGTATCATAGATATTGTATCAACTACGATTTCTGACCTCCAGTATGGTTGCATGGAAGAGATCTCTTTAGAGATAAGCTCATTTTTGTACATAATGTTCTGACTGTAATCTGTATGTATTTCTTGTGCAATAAAGTATTATTTATATATGACCTAGATACAATGTGTTCGGTATTGACCGAACGACCAAGCTGTTGGTGGTGAAAGGTTTTAATTATAATTTTGTTTTAATACATTTTTGAGAAAATAGTCAGGGGAGCTTTTGGACGTGCGACAACCATATTCGTCTCCCTTATCGTGTCGTTGACTAATTATTTTGTTTCCAACTGTACCAATGATGTTTGGCCCATCAGGTCAAACATGCATTGTCTGTTCAAGGCAATTTTTGTAACGATCCTTTCATTGAAAGGCACTTAAATTCTCTTTCAGGCTTCGTTATGTTACCCACTATGTTCTGTTACACGTATATTTAAGAAAGTCGTACTATAATATAGAAGAGAGTCGAAGTTCACATGATGTCAAATAGAGTAGAATATAGTTTGTTTCACTAATAAAACAAGTAATGTAGGTATCTATAACATAGGTATAGCAACTTATTATTAGGTAATAATAAAATATATACCTGATACGTAAGTTATCATTAAGTTTCGTCAAGAATCTTAATCTAAAATACAACAGATCCTTTTAAAAGTACAATTCAATTTAAAACTACAGAAGAAAATGTCGATTAATTTACTTATCGTGCGATAAATACACAGGAAAAATGACAAAAAACGTGAACCAAAATTACAACCCACTGTGATGAAAAGAGCTAAGTATTTAGAAGGAATAAAGAAAGAAAACATAAGTAAACACAATTTACGTAAATAAAACTACACATTTAGAAATTGAAACATACGAATAGCTTAGGAATTAGTTATGATAGCTTACGCTCATACAACTTTAGAACTATATATAAGTAGGTAGGCACGATACATAGAAAATATAGTAATGTGTTGACAACATCAATATAAAAATATCGTGAACTACTTACGACATCAATTTACGACCTGAAAAGGTGAAGAAAAGAAATCTACCTACCGTAACAATACTAATACAAATTACGTTGCAACGATGTGTTGTAGATAGATACTCCAAACACATACAGAAAATTGTCACACCACTTACCACCCCCTCTTTTTGGCCTGACCATATAAATAAGTATAACTTTCAGCAAATACTTGCAGGTCCGATTCCATAATCTTCTGCATAGAAACCAGTTGGAAATATTGCGTGAGCCTCCATTCCCTATCGCTGGGCAGCACCAGTTTCTCCGCCTCCGCCGTGTCTCCTGGTACCCTCGCTGCATCTTCCTTGATGAGCAGCTCAGCTAACAACTTCGGATATATGAGAAACAAATCCCCTTCCTCATCCTCGAGGAGAGATAGCCATAGAGCATTTGGGTCATACTTGGGCATCGCTGTACATTCTTTGAGTTTTATTTTAAGTAGATGGGTATTTATTTTGTACGCATTTTTACTACCGCGGTAAAATGCGTACACAACGCGAGTCACTTTTCCGATGCGGGCAAAGCTTTACCGTAGAGGGTCGCCCGCCTACTGAATGACTTGGTAGCGCCATCGACAGGTCGTTACTAACTTGTTGCTGAGGATATAGATATAGGTAGCACATACCGTAGGTATAGGTTATTGCTACACAGCTTACGCTAAAGTAGGATTAGATCTCTTCTATAAACATTTTATAACAAATTCGCTATTCGCTGTCTGCTTAGTTTTTCTAACTACGCAACTTTCGAGACGGTTTTCACTGTCTTCTGAAAAATTCATTGGTTTACATGAATATTATGTCTTAAGAAGTAATTACACACGTGTGAAAGTGTTAAAAATAAATAAGATATTATCTTGTTATGCGCGACCGCACAGCGATCGTAACACTTCTATAGTAACTATACGCGGCTCTCGCGTCATTCACAGCTGCGATATCGTCGCGCGGTCAGCTTACATTGGTAGTGACGGTTGTCGTGCTGTCGACTGTATCACGGTTATTAGTTAAGTACCATATTATGGTACCCTGATGTTGATTCGAAATGTAAATTTCACCAAGCGCGGAATGCTTATGCACGGACTAAAAAAAAATCTTATGATTGCGGATAGCTTAATTCTCTACTAATGTAGAGAATTTGATGGCTTGTTTGGTGTAATGGTTAGAAACTCTGACTGTTATACAGAAAGGTCGCGGGTTCGAATCTCTCTAGGGGCATATGTTTGTATATGATGAATACGGACATGTGTACCCGAGTTACGGATATTTTACATTTATATGTAATAAAAAATGTATTATATATAGTTTATGACGTTGCGTCTAGCTGATCTCATCAAATTGGATTGAAGAGCCATTTGATGTCAATTTCCTATTATGTTTATTGGGTATAGATAGATTTTTAATTGGAGTTCCTCATGTATATTAATTTAGAGACTGTTAAGTTTTCTATTTACTCAAGTTTGGCAACACATTGTCGGCCTCGGACTAAGGTGAATTGGTCAAGTGACCCTACCTTGTAAATAAATACATATATAACTCATACATATATATAAAACATATAAAACATACATATAAAACATCCATAACTCCTCCATATTTATTTCCAAAAAAAATTGTGTAGTTATATCAACCATCTGGTATCAATAATACAAGCCTAGTTGCTCAGTGTGGAACTAGATGGTGATGTGTGTATGTGCAAAGATGTTTATTTTATTATTATTAATGTATTTACATTTTTTTGAAAGATTTCATTTAAATGTACAATATAAACGAAACATTAACAAAAACACACTAAAAAGAGATAAAAAGAAGGACCCTGGAAGCTAGGTACATTCACTCAAGTGTAGAACACGACGGTGTTCCAAGTCACAGCTAGTTATTATGTAATGAATATGTATATCTATGTAATGAACTATCCAATAAGGTTTATATCAACATAATGGCGGCGTCAAAGAAATATAAAACAGTAATACATTACAATATTCCTTATTTAACGTCAAACATATGTCAAAAACCAAAAAAATGTCTCCCACAAAATTCATAATGTAAAAATAAACATCTAACATTTTTAGCCATTTTTAGCATCAGAACAATATTTTCACCATCCGTATTTGCAATGGAAAAAGGTAGTAACTAGTCTACCTAGTAAATGGATAGGGTTATGACTAAACAAGAAAGTTACGTACAAAGAAGGCAACTCTTCAAAAATATATGGGAAACTGCTATGCACATTGACGATAAAGAAGAAATCATGAACAAACCAAAAGTTATTAAGTACGTATCATATACATGTTAATAAATCCTACTGTCATATTGCTTTTTAACCCCCGACGAACGAAAAGGTGTTGGGTATTTGACTGTGACGTGTGTGTGTGTGTGTGTTCAGGGGCGATCGCGCTAAGTTTGAACGATAATACCGGTGTAGTGTTATTCCTCTATGATAATTGATAATACCAAAGTTAAACCACATCCAAAAACGTTACGTTAAGTACATATCGTATCGCGCTAATCATTTGAACGGAAATTAACTAGTTTTGTTTAATACTCGTGGTTAGTTCTAAACATTTTGGGTTTGGTTTTACTTTGGTAGCGTCAACGATATAATCGTTCTCAAAAAATAGCTCTATAATGTTTGTGTCCTGACGTATCTCAGTAAAGAGTGGTCGCATTTTTAAGCTCTTTCAAAATCGGTTAAGACGGTGCGAACTCGGATAAAATAAAATTAGAAATTGAATGTGTCCTGTATGTAGGTATACTTCATATTTCCAGGACTTTGAGACTAGACGAAGTGGACAAATACCCCACCGGTAAATCGAAGAAGCAACGTATAAAGAATCTGAGGCACGTTTGCAACAAGATCCTGGACTTTTGTGACCGTCAGGATGCTGACGATAAGTTTTATGAACAGGTCATTCATTTGTCTAATAACTAGGGTCTACAGAAAAACCTCTAAACATGTCTTTAGCGATCTACGTCATCGCTAAATTAGATTTTATACCTACCTATAGTAGGCAAAATCATTTCACACCAGCTCCCTATTAGAAGGTAGGTAACTGTTGGACAAGCTCCCATCCATGGCGCGATTTTCATTACTCTCCGTGGAAGGATTTTCCCTAATCCGCACGGTGGGCAGACCGCCCATCATTGAGCTTTTCTGTTAAGCTCGTGATCCCAGTCCCCTTTTACGAGATCCACTCAAAAATACTTCACTAGTAGCATGACAGAGTTGATAAACGTTTATGTCGCGCGAGATAATATTTGTCCTGCTCATTCGCTTAGATGAAATATGTAACTATCCCACCCTCAATCCTATATACGTCGCGCGCGACAAACGATCTCATGCTACGCAGGCTGGTTGGTTCATTGCTGTTCTGCCGCGAACCACACAATGTAATCATGTCGGTATTTGTGGCAATGGTCTATGTTTTTAAATAAAATGTGGTGTACCTACTCGTATATTGTTGAGCAAAGAAAGATGCCAGGAAATCGTGATGAAAGTTCAAGCTTTGACGAACCTGATTAGGATCTGTAATTGGCCAGATCTTGCCATCACTTCATTTAGAAGTTGAATAGATTTATAATCAGCGTGTTCATTTTGTTTTTTATTCCCTAGATGGCATCTACAGACGCACAACAGCCTAAAACAGAAAACAAAGTAAAAAAACTGAAAACAATACGAACAAGGAAGAAGGTAATGAAAGCAAAAAGTTTATATTCGCCTCGCAAACTAATGGTGGCAAGGATAACTGCATCAGATGGAAAAGAGGAATTCTCGAAAAGCTACGAAAAAACATCAAGGCCCACGTCACCAATAAAAATCAAACGTACGACAACTATACGACCGAAATCGACAATAATCAGCAAGCCTATAAAGCTCAAAGCAAGTCCAGAACGTATCAAGATGGTAAAGAAACCTAAGCCTACCGACATTCCGGGGGAGCCTACAGTAGCCCGCCGCAGAGTTGTAAAGCAGAAACGCAGTAAACGTAAGAAGAAATCGGACACGGGAGTTACGCAACCACTAGGTACTTTAGATTGGCCTGAATGACTTGAAAATTGAGACTTTGAAAAAGATAATCATGTAGCATTATAAATTTCCAGGTGTTGGGAGTTATTCTCAAAGAAAATATCGTAGTTTCTCCCTATTGTAAGAGTTCGTATGAAATGCTACATTATCCATCCCAAACATAAAACTAATGGATGTTACAAATGTTACAAACGTTGAGTGACACAATCATCAAAGACAATAGAAGTTTTATTATAACATCGAGGGGCCGATTGTGTACCTGAACATGTTAAGATTCCTTGAAGCGTGGATTGTCAAGGATGGAAAAATTGCATCGAACTCTGCGTTTGTTAAGCGTCATTAATTAAATGCTACCTACTTATGAAGAAGGTCTTACATTAAAATAAGGGTAAATTAGTGTCATTCAATTCATTTCTAAAGTACCGAAAATAAAATGAATATCTATCAATTTGTCCTTTCATTTAAAAATTAACATCTTGCACATTACAATAATTATTATCTACAATAGATATGGGCCTGTGAACATGGTCTGCAGCCGTATGTACCACGTAAAAATTTAGTTATTTCGTCTTATTTTTGATATTTTATAGGCAGGCTTATAGTTATACCACCGTAGTTTTAATGTATTTTTTTTCAACTTTTTATTTATAATATAGGTATGTGTGGAGAGGATGAATGAAAGAAGACTAACGAAAGAGATATACGAAGCGAATGTAGATGGTGGTGTTGATAGGGGAAGACTAAGTCAAGTCAAAATACGCAATTTTTGTGGTGTAAGTTCCGATACTTTGAAAGTTACTGATTTTTTTGTAGAAGAATAGAGTAGGTACCTACCCAATCTGTACCGTACCAAGTAATCCAACAAAAATATTTTCTAACAATTCTGTAGCTAGCTTTAGGTATAATATAGGTATTTAGTTATAAAACCCGCAATATTACTTGTGAACTTCAATTGTGAACGTCATTGCATTGTAGAAGATGCTAAGATGTCCTAAAATAATTTCCTAAAAAATTAACCAATGGCTACTTTATATTTTCAAAAATTGTTTATTGAGTCGTAATATTTGCCCACGGTGAAATTTTTCATTAATGTAAAGAAGTTATTGATCGATTTTTTTGAAAATATTTACGGGGGTTCTAAGTATATTCTTCGACGCAATGAAATTCACAGTGGTAATTTTAATCACATAGTCTATGTTTTATTACTAAATATTTATATTATATCTAAAGCAAGCTACCGATTTGTTAGATTTTTTTTTATTCTGTCACTGACAGGACAAAAATCACGCAAATCACGCAAATATGCAAAAAAATAAATTATAGGAAATAAGTGTTCGTTTTCTCAAATAATATCGTTACCATAAAGATACATTGATTTTCCGTAGTCGGAGGTCAAAACCGATGCAAATAAGACGCTAAATTATAAAGACCTCCAATGGCGGGAAAATTAATGTATATCGTACGATATTTTTTATTTATTACTAATCGATATAGGATATTTACATTGTTTCTGGGTTCGGCGGATACCTAGACCTACGCTGCTTGTATAAAGCTTTTGTAATAAATAACAGATTTAAAGATAAGCGTTTTTTTAGGGCTCCCATTTCATTTTCTATTAATTTTTTTAGTATACATAGTCGGGTTTAGTTTTTTAACTTTTATTTTTATGAGATTTCTACCCACACCGCTAATATATGAGCTTCGGTTCGAATCATGTATTTAATAAGCACTATGAGCGCGCTCACGATCGTGCATTCGCGCAGTCATCGATGTTGTGATATCATACTGAATTTGAAAATGGTCAAACGCAATTATGTATTTTGATATTTTTTTTAACCATGATTTATTCATCTTACATCTTTCATCCAACATACTACGGTTTTTATACTTGGAAGTGGTACAGGGTAATGTCGCGTCGTAGTCAATTACCGCTACAGTTAATAATAGTAATAATTGTTTATTATTATCTCTTTTTTAAAAGCTATAATTACACTTATTGTAATATTAAAGTTACAGTTAAACTGTTTTGTATTTTATGTTTAGGAGAAAATCACGTCACCAGCCTGCGTAGCATGACAGCGTTTGTCGCGCGCGACGTAGGGGTGAGAGTGGGATAGTTGTATATCGTCAAAGATAATGAGCGGAACAAGTGTAATCTCGCGATTTTAAACACTCAACCGTCCGGCCCGCGCGACCCAACCTCGCCCTTCAACGGCTAAGCATAACGTCGATATTCATAACCTCGCTTGGCATAACACGCTTCGAATAGATATCTCAAACCATAATTATAGCGTAGTAAATTTTTTAGTTTGTATAATTATCGATGTCCTAACTGACATTACTCATAATTTTATTTTCCCTAATATACTTCCGACTTAATTTTGAATTACATAAACACCTTTAATCTAATGTTCATTAATCATTAGACATAAAATACTTTAATCCTAATGCTTAATTATATAATACTACTTACTTGTTATATGTACGAGTAACATTCATTAGACATCATTTGGAAAGATATAACTAGTTATATTTTAATAAAATTTTCATAAAAATACGATGGTATAGGTGAGGGTTTATAAATTAAAGCAATATAATAGATACAGAAAACTTTATTATAGAGTGTTAAAGAAATGGATATAGGATTCGATATCGATAAAAAAATCCGCAACTTTTCTCTAACTCTGCTCTTAGTGAACAACATTGTGAATAACCACGTATTGAGTTTTTTTATTTCAATCTAGACTAATTTATTTTTGTTTACAGAGTAAAGCTTTAGATGAGTGACCACTAGTGAATTGGCGCTAGTTTTACTATCGATCAGTTAAATCAAAAATTACATCATAGTTTAAGTCCTTTAGACGACCTGTTTGGTGTAGTGGTTAGAAACTCTGCTGCTATACCCAACGGTCGCGGGTTCGAATCCCGCTAGGGACATATGTTTGTATGATGAATACAGATATGTGTTCCCGAGTTATGGATGTTTTTCATTTATATATGTATTTATTTACAAAAAAAAATATTTGTGTAGTTTATCAACCATACAATACATAACAATACAAGCCTAGTTGCTTAGTGTGGAACTAGATGGCGCTGTGTGTATGTGCAAAAAAAGAAAAATTACATTAACCTTCAGTTAACTATCGAAAGGTTCACGCTATGGACAGTATGTAATTACATAAATTATATGTGTCTGTTGTTGAAGCCGTTTACTTTAATTGTTTCGACGAAATACTTCTAGAAAAAATGTTGTTAGCGCCGCTAGTAAATTAAGTTATTTAATCTCGATTTTTTTATTAAAATAATCGATTATTTTCTCACATCACTATGACGACGTTTGCAGTGTAATCGCTCTCTAATATTGCATTTGGACCACAAGGTTATACGACCAAGACAAGAGGCAGCGTTTAAAGAATGACATTTATCCGTCTCTTTTGTGTTATATAACGTGCGTAACTGGTGTGAGTGAAATAGAAATATTGCCACGGTTGACATGTGTCAATTTCGATTTGGTCAATTTATTATCATCAGACGTCTGTAGAAATGCAAGTGAAGACGGCACTTTAAGTTTTATAATAATAAATCATGCTCAAGTGGGTTTCCAAACCAAAGAACATATAATGTCGTGATATTTTGTGAAATTGAACGTTATCTGAAAGCTTCTCTTGGTGAGAATAGTTCTATAGTATAGAGTTCGTGGTGTTTTTAGTTTGACATGTTCCAAAGTTTTTGTGTTGTACGCATTCAAACAGTGCTGTTATTAATTCCCACGCTCATTTTCTTTATTGCAGATGGTTATCGAGAAATGACCGATGATGTCTGAGTACGATCGTCAGTTTCAAGCGGACCTAGAGAAGGCACAGGCTCTGAGTCTGGAGAGTCTCGCATTGGAAGAGTTTCGGAGGCAGAAACTAGCAACTGCAGGTAATTGACGTAACTTTGTTTACTTACTGTAATATTATGATGTTGATGATCTCTCCAAGGTCTCCCACGAAAATTGGGTAAATAACATAATAGGTATGTTATATTATAATCCACAGTTGATACATTTATGTAAGTGCTCTGCTTTAATACAATTTTTATGTTACCTTAATATAATGTATCAATGTAGATAACTGATATTATTTTTACAATATCTTTAAAGAAATCTCATGATAACTGTAAGCTGAATATATGTGTTATTCATAGTTATGTATGAATTCATATTTAGTAAATATTTAGTCATTCCTTGCAGTACAATAACATGAAACACTGAAAGAAAATGTTATATGCAGCGAATGCACACACACAACCAGTATGCAGTGTATCATCGTTTTGTTTATTACACAATTGACATTGAAATTAAGTTGAAAGTATCATGACTACAGCTCAATTGTTAAATTGGCTATTAACACCATATACAGTCACTGACCCTAACAAGAATGGGAATGAAAAAATACGAATTCGTTTAGATTATGATGTTCTACATACTCAATCTTATTTAGCTGTTAAGTCCCCAACTGGTACGTATACAGGGTGTATCAGTTTCAATCAATCAATTCAATCAAACCTCGGTGGGACACTTCTTACCAAACCCGAATTTTAACATAATTTTATTAAATTGACATTACTTTATTCACTGACACCTTCTTGAAATAACCTTTTCTAAATTGTATAACTTTAGTCTTCTTTAGAGGCTAGCCAATTCCCATTATTTCATAGGATAAAAAATATCACTTGAAAATCTAAAAATTTTTAACGTAATATTAAAAGTACTGCTCACCAAGAACGAGCAAGAAACTCAAAAGTTGGTCTTTTTTAACTAGATTTTGGTTAGAATTTGTAATTCGACAAAACAAGGAGTAATATATTTTATATCGTAAATTAGACTGAATAACGCCGAGCGGTCTATGTCTGGTCATTTTCAATTTACAAACTTTGTCTTGATTATTCATTTGTCTTTTAAACTACATATAATAGTAATTTCTACTCTATTTATGTTCTAGGATAACGAGTTAATGGTGTCGATTCGGATATACACCAACTAAATTAACCTAACCTAAAACCAATTTTAAAGTAGTACTGTCTCTTTCTCGCTGGAACAGTACGATGCGACAGCACCACTCCAAAACTGGTTTTAGTTTAGTTCGTTGGTGTACATCCGAATCGACACCAATGACTTCTATGGACACTACTTTGAACATCTAAACTTGTAATAATTACTGATTATTTAAAGGTCATGGTAATTAATGATTTGTGATCTTAATTTGAATTAACTAATGTGGTTTTTACTATTAGTGTTGGTGGTTTATTCTTGCAGTATGGTTTTGTTAATGTTTGTAACAGTAAATAAATAATTACTAACATATTCTGTTGAATGCCGACATGAACTCACTATCAGTTTAGAAAGGAAGCACAGGTCACTAACCTTATACAAATTCAGTTAATTAGAACTCTGATTAAATGTACTTCTTTATCAATCAAATATAGACATTGTTTACAAATTATATTTTTAATAACAGTTAGTTAAATTTGCAGTGGTTTGAGTTCACACATTGAGTTCATTGTATGTGTACATATTTATGTCATTGTAACTAATCATACGCAGGTCTAATTTAAATACGGTTTGATTCTATGGATTGTAGCCTACCTGTATTTGTAAGACTTTAGAATAAGACAGGTTACATTGTGCCTGCTGCAAAAGTGCAGTTGACAGTGGTTACACTTTTTTATTATATGACAATCGAACAAGTAGTTCATCTGGTGGAAAGTGATTACAATGCCCAATATGCCCATGATAACTCCACAAAAGTTGATTTAAACAACGGTTTTAATGTGCTGTCACCCTAAGGACTCTGAAGGAATATTATATATAATTATAATTTCGCATTTCTTATCTTTCAAAAAAAAACAGTGTAGGTAATCAAGCTTGGTGGCACAAATAGATAGGAGGGTGATATGGTACCCAGTATATACCCAAAACATGGTGGCAATATTAATTCTGTGCCAGTGGTAAAGTACCTATACCATCTGTAATATTTTAATACAGTTTATATTCTATGACTGAATTTGACAAGTGGTTTACTACCATGTGACTGATTGTACTTCTAATAAATATACACTTCTAAAGGACTCCTGGTCTAGAGTCGCTTAAACCTTGGCTTTGGACCAGCCCAGTTTTATCATCAATGTGTTAATCACGTTGTATTAATTATGTAATAAAAAACAGGACTTATGCTAGTGATCGTATGCCTCACAAACACGATTCCTTAAAATTTTCTTGATGAAAAAAAATCCAAAGTTACATCTACAAGTACAAATAAATGACTGAGATTACGTAAATGTTTTAGGTAGAATCACGAAACTTAGATAATTAAACCAAATATGATTTAGTGATTAAATGTTTTACATTTTCGAAATATACATTATTTTTGAAATAATAAGGAAATACCTAAGTTTTTACGTGCGCGAGAAATGGAATGAGCGCTATAGAGACATGCAAATGTGCTCGCGATGGAGCAGGATGGAGCTCTGACGACCTTAACCATGATTAGCAGATGTGGCCACAAGTGTGTTTAACAAGAAACTACAATTAGTGAAAATTGACTTTTATCTTATCACATGTAATAGTATACAATACTGTTAATGTTGTTGATTAGCAGCTGATAGATAACATAGTGGTAGTTTAATAGTATATGCCTTACCACAATAAATAATGCTACAAGCTCTGGAAAAAACACATTTTAGTTAAAGATCGCAAAGATATGGAAAACTATACCTATTCATGGAATTTTGAAAGTGCTGGAATCGAATAGACAAAATGCGAAAACTTATTTATTATGGCACGATCAATGTTGTCAATAATAAGGATCAAATCTCTCTAACATGAATATGAAACTGAATTTAATTGCCTCTTTAAATTGCATGTATTAAATATTTTGTATCGATGTTTTTGATTTTTTATTTACATGAAGCTCTTTTCGTTGCCAATTAGGATTGTATAATAATAATAATTTAGGGCGGAAAGGTTCTCGAGTGGCAACCACGCAGGTTGAGCGACGCCCCACGAGGTGGACCGACGATTTGGTAAAGGTCGCTGGAAGCTGTTGGATGCGGGCAGCGCACGACCGATCGTTGTGGAGATCCTTGGGGGAGGCCTTTGTCCAGCAGTGGATGTCTTTCGGCTGATATGATGATGATTAATTATAGATAAATATCCTTGGACATACACACAGCTCCGCCATCAGTGGCATGCCCTTCATACAGGCAAAAAGACACAGCCTACCATAGAAAAATTGTCCTACAAGTATCACAAAATGAACAAGTTATTAGACTGTACTATCAATGTATCAAAATTAAATACTTAGTTCACATTTTTGCAGTGGCTGTAAGCCTTTCCTCGAAATGTGAAGAATTATTCGCATGCGGTGATTGCTATAAAAATAAGTTATTATTTTGTTTGTTTGTTTGTAAACGCTTTATTGTACTTCATATGATAAATATACATTAATAAATTAAATGTAACTTAAAATGAAGTACCAAGGCGGACTTATCCCCTAAAGGGATCTCTTCCAGTCAACCTTGGTATATATAAAAGAACACATTGAATCGGCGTACAAAAATCTTATCTATATTAGGTTTTTTTTTGTAAATTATATACATATTATCCGTATGTATCATACAAACATATGCCCCTAGTGGGATTCGAACCCGGAACCGTTGATTTCTAGGGCAGGATGCACATCAATCGTTCGTCGGTTTTGTGTAAACTGTCAGTAGGTAAGTTTTGGATGACTCGTCATTGCTTAACTTCGCTAATCGGAAACCATTAGCGAATGCGCCACTGGTAACCCGCACATAAATGCAACGTATTTGTCGAACATCAGTTCATAACAAAGCATCTCTTCAATTGTTATCATAAAACCCTAACAAAAACATTATTGATGCCTTATATTGATTGGTCGATGGTTTTATCGGTTTTTATCGCGAGTATCTATATCTGCAGATATTGGGCGGGATGTGGCGAGTGTTAGTACGCGACGACGCGAGGACAGTGACGGGCCTCCCCCCGCACTGCCGCCACCCCCGCGGAAACCCTCCCGAGGACGACCCCTCGCGCCAGACACTCCCAGGTGAATACAACTAATGACCCACCCACTACAGACCAAATCTCTTCCCTCACAATGATCTATATGCCCTCATAGTTCGCTATCCGGACGCATGTTTATTTTCGGACCTATCTCTGTGCACCTGAATGTGATTAAGCTTTAAGTGAAGTAAATTGTAATAAAATAATGTCAGGATTAACATAAAGTAATACCTGTTCACTAATTAGATAGTAACGGAATGAAAAGTTCGTCATCGTTAAGCTGAATATCACTTTTATTTCTGAAAACATAGGAATGTCCTATGTGTTATGCATCAAATCTGAATTTTAGGTAAAATGTCAAAAGAATTTAGGAACCTTTCGTTTCTATTACTGTGTTGGTGGCAGATTTTGTCCTCATCGTCACCCTAACCATTTTTTTTTTCATAATAAACATAATACTTTATGTTAGTAAATTATGTATTCTGTCGTAATATCTACATCAAACTCCCCGCTGATCATCCTAGGTATTTGTTTTTAGAGCTCTTTTAAACATGTAAGCAAAGATGAAAGAATAATCTTGAATAAAAAGAGATTGTAAACGTAAACTAAATGCTCCAGATTCATTCGTTAGCGCCTCTATGTTGATGTAGTGTTGTGTGAGTCCATCATTAATTAGAAGGCAATTAGTTAGAAAATGACTTGTTTTCACAATGAACATTGAACACAGTCTATGCTTCAAAAGATTTCTGACTTGTATACATAGTTAGTCAATGTTAAATATTATGTTACTCAACATTTATTTGGATAAAAAATTAAGATACTATTTGCTTATAGTCCAGTACAATAAATTAAAATCAAACTCAAAAACAAAACTTCAAAATAAACATTGAAAATCGATTAAAACAATGTTTTGTTTAATTATTTGCTGGTGAAGTTTTGTTAATGACTTCGAGTGACTTTTAAAACACTATTGCACCTAAGCATATTAGAGATGACGGTTTTATATTATAAGTATTATAAAACATTTTTTTTCGTGTTTTGAACTTAGAAAAATTAAAACACGATTTGCTTGCGAAAACTGTCTGTGATGTTTTGTTATTGTATAGTTATATTAATACTTTCAGATCTTCTGGCGCCAGTCCAACAAGAGACGATAGCAGCGATTTGATATCATTCGCTAGCCCAACAAGCAAGACTGCAGCCAAAGATCCACATGCTAGATTGAAGGAGTATATCAATAAGTATGACACACTTTTAAATTTCTGCCAACGGAAAATGTAGAGTATCTTTATTCAAGTTAGTTCCTTGATAAGACCATTCGAGTATTTTGTGTATAATGTGAGCTGTCTTTATACATGGTTACAGAATTTATATAGTACTACATGGTGTAACTTAATTAACAAACAATAAATAATTGTTGGTGCTAAGAAAATTATATATACTTGTATGAAGTTTGTTAATTAATAATAAAATTTATAATTAAACTTACTAATAAAAAGCTTGCGTTGTCAAACAATCTTACCTAATATTTACTAAGACTACTGTCATGTTTGTAATGTTTAATGTATCTAATCTACTTTAGCTGCATAAAATTGATAACTTTTTATTTTCTCTGATAACAACAGTACTGTACATTATTTTAAGTTGCTTAGATAAGAAATTCGTCATCAACGCAAAAATCATGTCAAGAAGTTTTTGTTTGCTGTTACAATTTCAGATTGGGTCAGCAGACTGAAGAGATAACGCTGAATACCTCAGACCAGTTGCCAGCCATGAATAACAAGCCGTATAACCAGCGGCCGGGGTATCCCTACGCACCTCAGTATCCATACAACTACCAGCAACCATACACAACTATGCCCCCTTACCCAACAACTAACCCATACGGCATGCCAGCACCTATGAACTACCCATATTACACACCCCCAATGGTCCACCCCGAGCCGCCCAGTCCCTACGTCCAGCCTAAACCCTTGTACCCGTCGATACCTTACAACCAAACCCGTATGGCCGCTCCATCACCTTACACACCTTACCCACCCACCCAAGTGGTTCCAGCCTACAACTACGCTACCACTAACATGATACCCAGGCCCAACAGACCAATATATCCGCCGCTTGGTCAAGTCCACATGTACCCGCCACCGTTGGCAAGCCCAATCACACCAGGATACAATAATAACACACCAGTGGCTGTGAATGAGCCGACGAGGGACAGCGTTGAGAGCAATGTTTCTAGGAAGTCGTCCGAGGTGAGTATTGGATGAATGATGGTATAAATAATGCCCATAGTAATGATGTTGGAGGATTGACCTCAATTGGGTACTTGGTACCAAATCTCAATAGTAAGTATCATATGTTTGCGGCACGTAAAACGATCGACTTTTCCCGTGGATGGAGTGAAAGGCTGTTAAGGGTCTTTATACCTAATAACATCTAAACTAAATTTTATTTATCAATAAACAATTCCATTGGGTACTCCTGTGCTATATAAACACGTAACGAACTTTTGTTACTACTAACTGGAACTAACATACGTAAATGTATAATGGATCAGCCTTGTATCTGTCCCTTTATATAGTTTTTTTTCCATGCTTATATAAGGTAGATAATAATGAAATCTGATGGAGCCGTAAGGTGGCCATCGGAACTCTATAATGGAACAATTCAACCCTATCAAGTTTGGGCTTGTTTGATTTGTCTTAACAAGTAGTTATTTTTTTGACGCGCAACGGTTAAACACTTGACCTCAATCATACCTGATGTTAAGTGTAAATGAGGCCGAAGGTGGAAGTGTACTGACCCGGAAACCCCATCTTATTTGGGGGGATCGTAGATCAGCGTTTGATGGTGGAGACGGAATGTGGGCACAGGAACTTGGTAACGGCATAATATAGTAAAAATAAAAAACTCATGGTGGAGTGTTGAAAGCTTGCGTTTAAAAACTACTTTTAATGTAGAACTTATTATAATCGAACTTACATCACAGTATTTTTCTTTAATATTTCCAGTCAAACGAGTCGAACGACACAGTGGGAAGTTTGCCCAAATCGATGAATCTCATCGACTTCGGCGGCAGGAGCAAGGGCGGCGGACAAGGTAGCGTAAGAGTCAGTGTGCTTGAAGCGTTTGATCCGCTACTAATTGAGCAAAGCAATTCTGGTGAGTGGTTTGTGTCTCATCTTGTCATTGTGTGATCGATGCGCGATAGAAAGAGATGATATCAGGTCTTTTTAATCATTTACGTATATAAAACGGGAGAGAATTAATAGCCTCTTGCCTAAGACAACATTGTGGGACGTTCTTGTTTTGATATTCTCCACCCGTATGAGGTTTTATCAAGTCTTTGGACTCTTTGCATTTAATTTTACTCACCTATTCTATTTATTAAAATCAAAGGGCATATCAATTTCTTTAATATGTATTTAATTTTTTTTACTAGATTTTATTTGACTTGGGGATTGGGGGAGGGTCTGAATCCCGAAACCCCTTTTTTGTCTCATATTATACTGATGCGATGACTTGGCATAAGTTTCTTTAGCTGGCCGCAGAAAATCAAGGTTCCTTTCCATCGCGCATTATTCTTTTATTTATTTTACATTTCTACATTACATTCTTTAGTTCCAACTAAGCACGGTGTTTGAAAGCATTCAGATCATGCCCCGTAATGTTCACTATTTTTGTCCATAAAATAATAGTTTTAGTTTTCAATAGAGCACGGTGTGTGGGTTGATATAATGAAAATCATTGTGTTAAAAATTCATCACACTATTGTCATACACATTGTCGTTTTAATGTGGTTTTTTTGTGGGACGTCGGAATAGCGGACGCAGAAAGCGTCTGTCAATGTTTTATGGGAGTAAGATTATGTCTGGTTGGTTTACTTGACTTGTAAATAACTTAGACCACAAAAGCACGTGAAAATATTCATTATGGTGATCTTTGTGGTGTTGTGTTTATTTGTGCATTTCACGTATTGCACATTTTACGTGTGGTTGTCATTGTGCTCTGAAGGGTTGTTTTTCTAATTGTATCGCATGGGTGCCTCAAATGTGTTCGTGTATTTACTATAGTGCTTGAATTTTTTAATATTTTTATTCAGTTACTTACCACGCTACCTAAATTGCCTGTATTGTTAACAGAGTACACGGTAGCGAGCGAATGTTCTAGTAGTGTGTATGAAGAGTACGACCCGTTGGATTTCCTCTATGGAGAGACAGAGATGCGAGATATGCCCGTTTACGCGACGGTGAACAAGCGGGAAAGTGCTATGTTGCCGTCTCCACCTCCCAAAGCAATACCGAGTGTGCCGGCCGTGGCGAAGAGAGCTACCACAGTAAGTTACCTATATAAAAGATATGTTGCTTTGTCGTTTCATTAGCCATTCAGATGGCTAGCCATTTAGTTAAAAAATAGCTTTTCTATAGGCAAATACATGTCAAATTGTTGCCTAGCCCTGTAATGGCAGGCATGATCAAAATTAATTCTACGGTTTAACAAATTGGCTAGCCGTTCCGTTGAATAGCTAATAGAGCAATATGTACAGTCGCGTTCAAAATTGCAGTCACATTCAAAGTTCAAACGATAAAAGTTTTTTCAAACACCTTTGAATTTCAGAAAATTGTCTTTAATTAATGTGCAGTTGAGTACTATTTTCGAATAAGTCTAAGTGTTGTGAGTTGTTACTATGACTGCATTCTTCTTCGCGACTGTATACCTGTAAGCTTATTTATAGCATAGGCTCTAAATGAATTTAATAAATAAATAAATAATAATAAATATCATTGGACATACACACAGCGCACTCTAGTTCCACACTAAGGAACTAGGCTTGTTTTATGGAATCCAGATGGTTGATATACTACATAATACCTTTGTAATATGAATAGTTACCCTTTTGCAATTCACATGGCAAACATTGGGGATCGCAAACGAGCGAATCACAGGTCCATTGACAACCTGCTCTTAACGCCAATGCGGCCTCCCGTGTGAGCTTTTTAACCAGAGTTACACACATGAGAAGAGATATATTAAGAGGATTTATTTCAAAAACCAAGAATACTCGACAGCATATTATGTATTTTTCATTATTCATACTCGGAAAGTAGGTCTGAAGTTGCCTAAGAAGCGGGTTGAAAGTAATACTCAATGAATTTTTCATTAATAATAATGAGAGTCCAAAGAAATCGAATATTACCCATGATTCCAAAAATAAAATTGACCTCAATAGCAAAACTATTTTTTTTGACCCCGACTACCCATTTCGGAGTTTGTAAAACAATGCAATTATTGAATAATACTAACTGGACAGGCTATGATGACCTCAACATAAATATGCTGAAGAAATTATGCATGTTTTTATATGATTGCTTATGTTTGTATGATTAATATAGAAAGACAGAAAATGTTTATTCGTCACTTCGACACATAGACAAGAATTAATAAAATAACAGTACACTCAGATAAGTGTCGCAGCAGCGAAAGGGAAACGATTCAGCTTTATGCTGAGTTTATAAGAGCTCAGCCATAATCAATAAGGTGTCACATGCTATCAACTATCTGGTATCCATAATACAAGACTAGTTCCTTAGTGTGGAACTAGATGGCGCTGTGTGTATGTTCAATTATTTATTTATTTAAGTGCCTCTGTTTAGAAATAGTCACAGTCATTTTTCAATCATTATTACTATTTCCGTTGATAGGTAATTGATAAAATTAATATTACAAAATTTAATAAATATTTCAATGTAACGAAATGTCAATCCGAGTACGTAACTCTTCAAAATATTATTAAATTACATTTCCGCCTGCGACTTCGACCGCGTGGGTCGCGATATGAAATATAAACTATTTGCGGTTATATACATATCGACCTTCCAACAGAAATTCTCTAAATTATAGTGAAAACTGTATATAATCCCGTCGAAATGAAATGAAAGTTGCGTAGTTAAGCGCACGAACTGAGAGAGGCGAATAGCTATTTTGTTTTATACTATTTAGCGACTAAAGGTTTTATAGATAATGTTGTTACAGAATAAACTATACGACTGCATAACGAAAATTAGGACAAGGAACTACGACAGCGAACACAGAGCATTCTTGAAAATGGTTCTCGACGTGAGAAGTAAGTATCTGCAAATATTTCGTTAGTTTTGACGCTCAAATTGGCATAATGCATGACCCTTTCTATGCAGGGTGAAATTGAATTCGTGTAATTCCCATTAACTGGTGACGCCACTCTTGATTACGAACAACTATTCCCGAAGAAAAATACTCAAATTCGATTAAAAAAAATTTCGATTACCCATACAAAGTAAGCCATTCTAAAAGAACAATTCACGGTAGTCCAACAATTTTCGGCTGGTGACTCCACCCCTTATTATGGACAACTTTCCATTAGGAACCGTAGCCGAATTTAGCCGAAAATTGTTATACTTCCATACTAATCATCCATCAGGTGACCCGCATGCTCGTTTTCCGCCCTCTCATATAAAAAAAAAAAAAAAAAAAAAAAAAAAAAGTAAAGGTGATTTCGGAATGGTTTTCTTTGTATGGGTAATCGACAATTTTTTGGTCGATTTCGACTATGGTTCCTTGGGGAAAGTTGTTCGTAATCAGGAGTGGAGTCACCAGAAAACACGAAATCTGCAGGCGGATCGCATGCCTTTGTAAAGTTACCCTATGAACAGTCATTATTGCGCTTTTTCTTAAATTGTAATGCATTTCAACAGAAAAGTTCGTCCACACGGATGATAAAACCAACCCGGGTCACGTGATCGCGGCACGTTCAGGCGGCAAATACCCGCCCAATACAAGTATCAAGATTCTAGTCCAGCACGCACACTCCGACGAGCCAATCACGTTCACTTCCGATGGTAAGAGGATATTTCAACCAATGAAACTGCTATTTTATGAAGCTCCAAGCGTCCAGTGGCGCCCTCATTTGATAAATTAAGATTTTCTTTCAAATACAACATAAATCCAATGTATGGTGTACTCAATAAGCCTGAAAGCTAATTATAATTAACATTTAAATAGTTCTGGATATAGAACTGTAAATTGTTGATAAAAATGGCCGATTATTTATATTTTTAAATTCTCTAAAATAGCAGGAAACAAAGCTATTTAGATATCATTTATAATCTTTTAGGCTTTTCCAGGGAACCCTGTGAGTACATTTTATATTAATGTTGTATTTGATTTATCAAATGAGGGTGCCGCTGGAAGCTTGGTGCTGCTAATAACAATATGAAATGTTTTGTTTGCAGTCGAGTCAACGGTGGAGCACGTGGTATTAACAGTTGTGTGTTCTCTCGAAGAAGATATCAGAGATGACATGTCTGGTTACATGCTGAGGGTGAGCAACTACCAATATAATATTTCATTGACTTTTTTCTCTATACAAGAACTTTGAAGAACATTTTTTGTCTTTGTAGTCTCTTTACTTCTTTTGAGTCACTAAAGAGAAATTCGGAAAATATGCCCATATCGGCCTCCGTTTGTAGCTTATTCAAATATTGTTTTGATACATAAAATATATACAAGTTAACGATTACAACAATCCGGTCTTTTATTAACTCACTACTTAGGTTTTTCAATATATTCAACTAAGTTTCCATTTGTTAAAATCTAGGTATGGGGAGCGAAAGAATACCTGACACCGGGCAGTAACCTAAGCGAATATGACTATATCCGCGAGTGTGTACGCTTAGAGAAAGATGTCCGGTTATGTCTACACGAGGGCAAGGAAAACTCTTTGGCGAGAACGGAACGAGACGACGCGAGAGACTCCCATTTAACGCTGGACGATTTGATACCAGCGCAGGGCGCAGCGCCTATGCTTTCGTATGACAACCTCTGCATATTGATACGTAAGTTCTTATATGTAACAATATAGACTCGTAATTTGTCTACATAAGAGCGGAGTGAACTCTGTCGTGGTCGGAGTGAGATGACGTGAGAAACTTCAATGTAGCGTAGGAAACAGTATGTATGCTGTCGTATGACAACCTCTGCATGTTTAAGTTATTGAACTACTAGAAGAACTGTAAGACCGTCATACACCGGAGCGATAATTCACATTTGAGGAGATGCACTGAGTGGGGCCGGCAGAAATCTGTCGTCAAGCAGCAATGTTAAGAACAGCGGTGTGTCCCGCCTGTTTGAGATACGATTGGGCACTTTAATAGGTTGGCGGGCTAAATGACCTTCCACCACCGGGCACTTTATCGCCAATTAACATCATAAAATTAGCCTATAGGTATGTATAAGTATACTACTGAATCTCTGCAAGTTTCGACACAATGATGTTTTTCCTCATTGAAAAGCAAACGATAATTTAATTTATCAGATTAGGAAATTAGACTGATTAAGAATCCAGTTTTTGTGATTCGGATGCTAATGGACACACACTTTGAAATTTACAAGCCGTTGATAAAGCACGCTATCCTAGTAAATGTCGACTCACCACTTTGTCTGTCCCAAGATTGTAAAATTCGGCGAACACTGTCGCTGGCAGGGAGTTCCATGTCGTAGCAGAAGAATAATATTGGTTAGAAAAAAGGTCGGAAGAAATGCAACAATGTGTAGTTATGCATAGTCGACAGCACGACGACCGTAACACTACCAGTGGAAGCTGTTCGCGTGACGCTATCGGAACTGTGAGCGCTGCAAGACCCGCTCATACTGGAATTGTTATGCGGTCATCGTGCAAAGAAAATTGTCAGCATCCTATATAATTCTCCATATTTATTTTAGGAATGTTGTATATGATTGTTATCTTGTATGATTCAAGCGGTAAGGTGGCTGCAAAAATATGTACTATTTTTATGAAATTCACAGTTTTTTTGTCGAACGGGTCTTATACTTATGAGAAAACTTATTTATCAGTGCAACTGACATAGAATTCAAACGAATTATTTTGACTACTAAGCCTGAAGCGTGTGACCCAACATGCATTTGGGCATTACGTCACGGGAGAATTTGCCTTAAATCGATAGTGATACTCTGCTCTGAACAAGCGGATCGGCGATCCGTATAATTGGTTCATCCAATGATATTATTTCATATACACAACCGTAGTTTCTTTGTTAGGTCTAATAATAATAAAATGTAAATATCCTATTATTTTCCATCATACTGATTTTTTTATGAAAACATGTGAATACAGTTCCGATAACAATTAGCGTAGTCATTATTAGCGCCGTCATTGTTTTGATAAATTGTTACGGAGGATTACTGGGGATTATGAGCACATAAACGGACTTTGGGTAAATCGCTTAACGAAGGCACGTAGGGGACCAAAGGTTAGGACAGTGAACTGATTGAAGTGAACACAGTAGTCACAGCGAGTGGTGTCCTTGTTAAATACTAGTATTAACCGCGGCTTTCCTCTCATGTATTTTTTTATTCCAGGGTAAAAATGTAGACTGTATTATTTATTGTTCATATCTATATATAATTATATGAACCATGTTTTGTAGGTTTATTGGGGACAATTTTCTTATGTTATTGATATCTTGAACTCTAGACTAATTAAGGAAAGAAATTGTGTAGTATTTCACAGTGGCGTGCACAACGTTTTGTCACAGGGTAGGCACAATGATAACATTTGCTATTAAATTAGAAAAATTACAGCTACCAAGCTCACCAGCTTACTCTTTTAGAAATCATCAAACCTGTAGAAATTTCAATTTCACACTACATTACCTTTTGATCCAGGACATTTTTTAGGTTCCATTGCTTTTAAAGTAAGAAATAGACACAGTGGTAATGTAGGGTTACATAATGGGTTCGTAACATAGTAAATTTACTCTTTAATAAGGCAATATTGACTTTCGAAATTGACGGAGGGCGTGTCATAGAAGATTCGGGTCCCTCAATCTGTTCATATGAGTATGAATCAGCTGTTTTGACAATGCATTTAAGGTAAAGTTTACAATATCTAGGGTATGCTTTTCTTGTCTGTCACTGTCAACACTTGATCGCAAGTTATACCCGTAAAATATTTCCTTCGTATTTGCGGTTTAGCTTTTGTACCTTCTCACGTGTTTCTTGAACTCCTACAGAGACCCTGGAGAGCGAGTTGTCTCGAGCAGTGGGCGTGACGAGCGCAGAGGGAACCTGTTCGCCCAAGGCCGTGTTCCAGGCGGTGAAGGCGATATGCGCCCTCGCCGGTACCGTGGAGACGTTACATGTCACGAACACACTCAACTCGTTTGCACAGGCTTGTATTGCACAGGTGGGGTCTCTTACTGTTTAGCCAGTTACCGTAGTCTAGTGGTTAACCACTGTTATTATGTGGTATGAAATATAAAGAAATTCGCCAAATAATAGTGCTATCACATCAAAATTCGTTACTTAGTTAGTTCAGAATAATTAAGCGGATAAACAGACGCGGATAGCGACTTTGCTTTATGTTTTATACTATTTGTAAAGTTGTTCTTTGCTATACAACTTTACTCAATAATACAATAATAAATTCTAAAACATACCTATTTATGTATTCCATTTAAGTTTTGATGGAGATTAAGAAAATTATTTGTCAATAGCCTACGGATTACAGCCGTTTACAGAAGAGTCAATTAAAGAAAGGTTTTTGAAAAATTTATTAACCTAACAAATAAGTAAAATAAGATTATTTTCTAAACATGGAAACATGACAAATTGACAATGCTTCATATTAGGTTTCCTGTTCGTACAGTCGGCGTCATAGTTATATATACAGGGCTGTTCTGTATGATTAATGGTACAGTGATGTCTATTCAAGCTACACAAACTGCAGTTCTCTAAAATCACCCTTATAGTCTATCCTATATAGACTATCCTTTTAAAGAACTACAGATGATATAGCTGGCTCAATATAAATAACTTAAGGTTTACAAATCGGAAGTCGCAGGTTCGATTCTCAACGGGGTACATGTTTAGTACACGGTTTGGTTGGTGGTAGGGCATTTTCAGGGCTAGCTACCACCATTTAAGTCTGCTGCCAAACAGCATTGTTAATAGCATTATTACGTTCCGATTGTCAGAGATAAGGTAGCCAGTCCCCAAAATAAGATTGGGCTTCCACCTTCGGCGTCATCTTCACTTAACATCAGGTGTGATTGAGGTCAAGTGCTAACCCGTTGTGCCTAAAAAAACGAGCAGTATGATACCATAAATAGCCCTGCATGAATAACTCTTGAGCCGCTGTACCAACGCTATGTATTTGAGTACATAGTTTTTAGATCATATATTTACCAATGGTGTATTTATAGGGCGCCAGCAATCTAGTAACACCAGAGATTCATGCCGACAATGGACCTTACTGCGCGGTGTCCATTCGCTCAGCCAATCCCCGAGAGGCTATCACACAGCAGTGCGGCCGCGTTCGAGACGCCGTGCGGTCTCTAATCGCGTTGTATGCGCGCACCAGGCTACTCGACTTCCAGATGTCAGAGCCGTACTACCAGACGCCTAATAACCTCGAAAGTAAGTCATAGCCTACTACTACATAAAACACATATCGTGTGTATACGCGCTAATTGTGTGCGTGAACTATGTAGGGCACGGCGTTTACTGCTTGATTGACTGCCTCGACACACTACAATGAATTGGCGGGGCGAGGTGAGTGTCTTTTCTTTACATAGTAATAGCGTAATAGTTAGTATTCTTTGGGGCTCAGTGGCCGCTCTACTGGGAGAGGGTTTGGGCCATAATCCACCACGCGGGCCCAGTGCTATTAGTTTATTTGTGTCAGACTAGTGACCACCTGATAATTAGTGTTTTTAAGCCGCCCCTTGGTTTAACGACTTCCATTAAAAACAGCCTATGTAACGTGCTCTCCGAAGCACAGAATCATTCGTATTAAAATGCCACTAGTGGCCACCCATCCAAGAACTAACCGCACCAGACATTGCTTAAATGCTGCGACTGTGCTTTATACCTAATCAAAATGTGAGAAGCACTAGTGCTGTGGCGTAGTCGCAAACGCTTTCAAAGTCAGCGAAAGATCTTCCATCTACTTACAAGGCCCCGCTGCGCCTCTTTTTCTACCTTCCTAATTAGCAAAATTGTGCATCACGAAGCATTTGCAAACAAACGCTTCGCTAATTAGCAAGTGATATGTGAACATCCCATCGTTCGCTCGACGGAAGTTTAGATTTACTACGCAACTTTAGTCGTTTTTAATGTTTTTAAATCAAATGATAGGAGTGAAAATAGAATGGCTCAGCGGTTAAGACGCGGTTTCCCAATTTGGGAGGTCCGGGTTAGGTTCCCAGCCAGGCCATGTACCAATGAGTTTTTAAATTTAATTTAATTATTTATGTGCATTTATCCGACTGCTCCTAAACGGTGAAGGAAAACATCGTGAGGAAACCTGCATGCCTGAGAAATAAAAATTCAAATGCATGTCAAGTCCCCAACCCGCATTGGACCAGCGTGGTGGACTACGGCCCATACTCCCTCATATACGAGGGAAGGCCTGCAGTGGGATGTTTACTGGCTGATGATGATGACGATTTCATATGTTCATATAGATTTTGTTTGTCTAAGAATGGCTTTAACTAATCTAATGTTAGATAAAAAGATAGGGGACTTGCGGAAGACTGTGTGGAAAAAGCCATGAAGAGTGATAAAATGCCTGCATGAAATACAGAGTAGGCATTTTCATTCCTCATAATGTCGATATGTGTGTTTTATTTTGGGAGCTTACAGCTATGTTTACGATTTATAACAACAAAAATACATCATTACCAACCAACTGTGCGAACAAGTGTTATTGTTACTGTAGTACGTTATTTGTTCTTATTATTCTAAACCTTACTGCCACAGTAACAGTGCAATATTAATTCTGTGGTAACAGGTTGAAGAATAAAAGTTACCTATATATCTTATTTCAAACAGGGACTCACAAGCCAGCCTTTATAATGAGGTATATTGGACCCAATGTGTATTAAAATGGAGTACAAGATATAATGCATCACCTTTCTATCATATTCAGCTCGTATCAACCAACTGCTGGGACTAGGCTTATTTTTAACATGCAATCCTTTTTAGCTCCGATGATAAAATTATTTTTATTGGCTTTGTTCTTTCAGTGAAAACTCTACGAATCCATAATTAAAACGTATCCAGGATTCTATTACCAACTAGTATAAATTCCCAAAAAAGCATATTATTTTTTTGTACCTGCTCATATTTGTATTTGTACGTAATATGCACAATTGGACTTATTAACTTTTCTGAGGTATAGATTGAAAATTAGTAAATATAACCTAACAGTTTATAATATATTATGAAAACAAAGAGTATGTTTATATATAAATAGGTTTACTTCAGATTATACTCTTGATTTACTTAAAAACTAAATCTTAAATTTATTGGAGAGACAACCTCAATTCTTCTTCACTTAATTTAACTATCTTGATTGTTTCCAACCAAAGACTCGTGGATAATGTGTCGTTATTAGCATTCTTTCCCGGTTTCGTTAATTTGCAATTTTTAAAGTATTCCCCGCTCACTTCACTGCCTTTCTGGTCAAGGGCAAGGTAAATGGTCGTTTGTGCTCCTTCCCAAGGAGTCGGGTAACAACCGCCTATTGTGTGCTTGAAAATGTTGGAAAATGGTCCGTAGCCGTTGGATATGCCTGTCGCTGCCACACCGGGGTCAGCGCTGTTCACAACGACAAAGTCATTTATCAATCTCTTTGATAACTCCTGAGTGAACATAGTCACGCATAGCTTACTGTTAGCATATGCCATAATTCGCATCTTATAACCCACGAAATGAAGATTTTCAAGGTCAATAGAGCCTCTTGAATGTGACATAGATGATACGTTTACTATCCTGCTCGGCCTGGACCGCTCTCCCGACCTCTTCAATAGAGGTAAGAGTAAAAGCGTCAGCAAGAAATGCCCAAAGTAGTTAACTTCCATGACGAAGTTCATTCCATCGTCCGTTCGTTTATCTGGGAAAATTACACCTGCGTTGTTAACTAGAATGTCCAATCTATCTTCGCTTTTTAGTATATCTTCAGCAAAACTACGTACGGACGCCAACGATCCCAAGTTGAGTAGTTTAAATATAACATTTTTGCTGTTTGTTTTATTGATGATATATTGTTTCCCGTTCTGTCCTTCCTCTTCGAATGGGCACGCTATGATAACTTTAGCACCTCTTCGGGCTAACTCTGCTGCCACTTCTAGTCCCATTCCAGAGGTTCCGCCGGTTACCAAAGTTGTTTGCCCATCGAGTCTTCTGTTTGATTTGCACTTTACATTGTTAATTCTAAAGCACGCACCGATAGTGCCTATTACTGTCAGAACCAATAAACATACTCCAACAATAGCACTCACTACAATAATAACAACAAGCCAAGCGACATGCATCGTGTGGCTCGTCAATGCTTTGTCCGAATAATACTGATAATTTTCCATAGGCAACATTTTTATAACCATCCTAATCAATATTTATCTATAAACGAAGATGCCTACGTTGCTTAAATATTATACAAACGTCACGATACAATTTTAGAGATGATAATTTTTAATCTGTACGAAAACCCCGATCTCATGTTTATCCAACAAATGAAATGGCGTATTTCAAACCGGTGTAATACTGACGTCATTTAATTCATCGCAGCAATAATCTTGTTTGTTTGTTTATAAATACTATTGTAAAACACGAGGAATCTTACTTGAAGTTCCTTGGCCTATCTTTTTTTAATTCCCATTATTTATATACTATATTGCATCGTTTATGTTTGAACAGACGATCTTACTGGCAAACGATATTGTAAATAATTGTCGTTTATCTTGCTTGGTATTGCTTAATTTTTGTGTTTATTACTGCGACAATTGTTATGTGCATGAGGGTTATGTTCGATATTAATTGTCTTTCTTTTAGTAACCGTAGAATAAAAATATCGTCAACTTACAAAATGCGGAACTTTTACGCCCTTGGTTTCTTAAAGGTTTAGCTGTTCGTAAAATGTGTTAAAGAATTTTGTTATGCTGTTATCTTAATTAATTAAGATTTTAAGGTTCCGTAGCAACTTACTCAGTATATCTCTATTTTGTATGCATATGGACTGTCGACGCCGTTTCATCGCGCCAATCACAAGACCGTAAAATGTAGCGGACCAATTGGCCTCACGCGTCGCGACCGGTCTTAAAATAACAGGGACTGACAATGGTCAGTTAATTGAACGTTAAATGTAACGTGCCTTTCGAGGCACGGAAACGATCGTATAACAATGCCGTGGTCACCCTTTCAAGGACTGACCGCACTGCGCCACGAGTGTTCAACTTTCGGACTTGACTAGCTTTCTACCCGCGGCTTTGCTCGCATGAAATTCCTTCGTGGCAGAATTATCATTAGCGAACGTTTAAATGGGATAAAAGAATCCTATGTCTTCATTTAGGACATTTGCTTTCTGTATGCCAATTTTCAGCCAAATCTGTTCAGTCGTTTTAGCCGTGATTGAACAACAAACAAACATCCAAACTTTTGCATTTTTAATATTAGTTGGAAGTTAGAAATTGAATACTTTTATATGTATCTGTGTATGATATATAGACATATAGAAAGTTTCACCATGATATTTAGTACAGAGCAGGATTGTGCTGCGGGACCTTAAATGACTTGAATACATGTAATTTATAATAACGATTCGCGTTTCGATGCGCGTATATCCGTTCATGACAATATAAAAAGAAAAAATGCTGACTTGTAAATTTAGGTATTATTGGATAATATGTAATCTCTACCATTGTTGATAAATAACCGGTTATCATGTTATCAATCATCAAAATGGTAATTAGGAATGTTTTATTTTGAAAAGTATCGACGTAGGTACCGATTGTTCTTTAATATTTTGCATTATCATTCTTTGGACTGGAGATATGTTATCTAGTACAGAGATGGTCAACAAGTCGATTTTCTCCGCGAAATTATCAGCATTTTTCTAATTGAAACCCATACACTAGTAGTGTATGTACATGTTAAATGATGATGATGATGGGAGCGGTCAGATGCGCAGAATATTTTAAGATGCGCCAGCGTTCGCGCCAAAGCGCACACTCGTCTTCCCTCTCCTCGGTTCAGGGGAACGGAAAACCGCTACGATTGGAGAAGAGGTCAGATGATGTGTCTGGCCGATGGTAACGTGTTATGTAGGTACTGGGTGTTCGGAAGATCGATGCAAAGTGTTTTAAATGCAAAGACTGGTATTGAAATAAATTTGATGTCACGAACTTAAGCCTCAACTAGAGATGCCATTTGTTAAATTGAACACGAAGAGCGATAAAGCCATTTTCGGCCTTCAACTCCGACTTTCAATTCAATTTGTTTTCAAAATTAAATATTGACAGAATCTAAAAAAAATTATTCATAAGAATTAATCTAGACGTATTTGCTAGACCAGGCATACCAAAGTGTGAGCGTGTGTGGATTCCGCGCAAATAGTGGTCCAATGACGACAAAGTACTAAAGGGTGTCTCAGTAAGAACTTGAATTTCAAAAACTGAAAAAATATATTAGTTAATGTTTTATTTACATTTTTTCTATATATGTGTGGAGGTCGTGGTGACATTTACACATGAAACAAAATATCGGTTAAATGGCCACCGTTGCTCTGTTGGCAGGTGTGCCAACGACGAAATTTTGTTTTGACTAAATTTTGCAGTACATTTTACAGTACATTTTACAGTAAGGTCTGCTTAATAATTACTTACATTATAAGGTTGCAGAGTACCTATATAAAGTTAAAAAATCTTTGTTAATGTCAGGTAATATGATTATTTACGGTTTTAAAGGGTTTACGAATCGGAGGTCGCGGGTTCGATTCCCAGCGGGGTACATGTTTAGTACTCGGTTTGGTTGGTGGTAGGGCATTTTAAATGTCCGCCTGGCTAGCTACCACCATCTTATCTAAATCTGCCGCCAAGCAGCAATGTTAATGACATTGTTGTGTTCCGGTTGTCAGAGATAAGATAGCCAGTCCCCCAAATGTATTGGGGTTTCCGGGTCAGTACGCTTCCATCTTCGACCTCATCTTCACTTAACATCAGGTGTGATTGAGGTCAAGTACGAACCCGTCGTGCATAAAAAAAAAAAAAAAAATAAAAAAATATGATTATTAATGAGTTTTTAACTGACTGCCAAAAAGGAGGAGGTACTTGTTATTTTTTTTTAATGTATGTTCCCTTATAATTTCGTTAATTGTTAACCAATGTTGGTGATTGGTTTTTATTTGTTTGACACTGTGCCGACACATGGACCCTACAATTGTAATCGTAAAACTTCTTTGTGAAAAAGTAAAATAAACATTAATATTATAGTATTCATAATTTTCAATGTCGGTCGGTGTTATGTTATGAATTATGATCAAGATCAAGCGTCAAGGTGTTTAATGAACTTAAAATGTTTGATTAAAACCGAAAAGGCAAATAATCTGTTCACTGACAATGTTCGAAATAAACTTATAATAAGTACCTATAATACCTATAATAAGTAATAAGTACCTAACTGAAATGTTAAAGCAGGAAGGTTTTTTGTCTCTACGAATTTTCACAGGCACATGTATTAAAAACGGCAAACTTTGCAGACCCAATAACAATAGCACAACACAACCTTTAGTAGGGTTCCATCTGGGTATAGCCTAGTATATAGTAAGTTCCGTACGAATAAATATTTTTTATGATTTGTTTCAGAAGCGGCCCCAGCTCACTCGATAACAGAGACGACGTTGTTCTGCATCGAAGCGGTGCATTGCATCCCTTTGTGCTGGAACCACGACGAGTATCTCTTCCACGCGCAAGTGTACCACGGGACTAGGCCGCTGAAGGCGTTGCATCTCACGCATTCCTCCAGGATCGAGTGCGGAGGGTTCTATCCGAGGATTATATACGATACATGGTCAGTGACTGCTTTATTAGTTTTCGAAAAAGTAATTATGACTGTTAGCGTGTAAGATAAACTTTCATGACACTCACTACCATTTGTGTTAGTTCGCTATGGTTAAAGAAATAATTATAAATTAGTATAAAAGACAAGTTTTGGTAAAGCCCTATAAATACAGGGACACTACCCTAGTTTATATGATGTGAGGGGTCGACCCACGCAGTACTTTTTTCCCATTTCTACTCCAGAACTCAGCTATCCCATCAACAGATATAGATCGGAATATATAGAGTAGCTTTTCTTACAAGTTATATTTAATCTATATTGTGTAGTAAACATACATATCAAACGTCACGACCTTATCCGGTCAACACTATCAATAACGAAAACAGCAAAGGAATTGCCCGATTGATTTAAGTAGCCCTGCCTCCGTAGCATGACATCGTTTGTGGCGCGCGACGCGACCTGAGAGTGGGGTAGTTGTATATTTCATCCAAATTAATGAGCAGGACAAATATTATCTCGCGCGATATAAACGTTAATCGCGGCTGTTATGCTTCTAGTGCAGAAGTTCATCCGTGTTTACTCAAACAGACAAAGCATTATAACAGTCCAAAGTTTATCAAAAGAGTTATCTGCGTCATGTTCTTTTCAAAGTGAGAAAAAGAGAAATGGCAGCACTTTACTTTTCATTTTTCTTTCTGAATTTGAAAATTGTCTAAGTAGCTTAAAAACTTTCATTAACTTACTTACATACATATGCTCAAGCTTGTTTCCCGTTGAGGTAGGCAGAGACTATTGATTTCCATTTGCAACGATCCTGACATACTACTTCTACTACTTCTTCCAATACTACTGACCCAAAGCCAGTAAGTTCACTCCAACTTTTCAGGGTGAACTTAGAAGACCTGCCAGTCAGCATACTGCCACGGGAGTCTCGTTTAGTGATCTCCCTGTATGGGCGCACGGAGCGTCCAGAAGACACCACCGAAAACGCCCAACCAGTCGCCGAGGGCAGCGAGGAAAATGGAGACGTGAAGTATGAACAGGTCGAACTTGGATGGACGTCGCTGCAGATGTTCGACTATGATGGGTGAGTGTGGTTTGATGCGAAATATTGCTCTTGGGTCCAACATACCTTCATAGTAGGACTAGCTGTTTTCCGTGGGTGCCATAAAAGACTGCCATAGCGATTACTTCCATACATCTTTGCCTTTGTTTGAAAGCAATAATAATGTACAGAAGTGTCAGATTCTGTGCGCCTAGAATCTAGATGTACCTTAGTCGTACCCTCAATTTTGCGTGTTATTTGTGTGATATTTTCTTGTATGTGCTTTTTCCATAAATTTTACTTCTATGTTCAAAATTATACTTTTTAAGTTTTAAAAAAAAATGCATCTTACAGCCAATATTTGTAGTTGAAAGACTACATGTATGCTATTAAGAGGGTGCATCGGGTCCAGTGTAGTTCTCATTTATGATTTCTTTTCAATTACAACATAAACGCTGTGTGTCCTCGAAATTTAACCATTTCTGGTGCACCCAGTGAGTATTTATGTTGTGTTTGAAAAGAAAACTTAATTTATTAAGTTAAGGTGCTAGTGGACCCGATGCACCCTCTTCAACCTATTATTGTCCATATAGCATGCTGGCATCAGGCAACTATTTGCTTCCCTTATGGCCTGTGTGTTGCGATCGTCGTATCGGGCCCGCACCGCATCCAATGAACTCTCCACCTGCGCCCCACCCAGTTGTCAATATCGGTAAGTTAATAAACCATCGAAGTGTGCTGTTACATCAAACCGATTAACCATCGATTGGCGATTAATCCAGTATCGAACGAGTATTGATCTAGCGTGATCGCTACTTTCGAACGCAAGTTAGTAGTTTCACTGCTGATCGCGTATCTACGGGCTCAAGCGTCATACTTATTCACTTTGGTTAGATTTCTAACCGTAACACCGCCCATGAAGAATTAATTGTTGCACTGGAGATGTCAAAATGTGTCAATATTTGCTCAAAGATGTTCTAAAGGTTATGCTCTAAGGTTGTAACAAAAAGTTCAAAGGAACATCGTGAATTTAATGTTAAAGATGATAATTGACAGCTTGCCCTTGAAACGGAATAGTCCAATAATTACAATATATTCAAATCAAATCAAATCCAATATATTTATTAATTCAAATGGTACATTGAAACATAGAATCTAAATAATAATACTTAATTGCAACTGTAACACTAGTGCCTGAACTAGGAAAATCCTGTGTTTCAGGCGAAGCTAGGGCTTCTATAAATTAAAATAATATAACCATCTGTAGGTACAAATTAGATATCTATAAATAAAGTAGGTATACAGAGTAAATCTATGCTTAAAGGCTACTTAGTCTTAGTCACGCCTAGTCTAGTTAGAACGCTTAGTCAGCCAATACTCGGTTAGAACAATTTCACAGTTTACGTCTAGTCTTTGTTGGAGAGTTGCAGAATTGACAAAATTCTTTAAAATGATTCGTATATTTTGTTTATTAATGTTAGTGGATTATTAAAGCAGGAAAGATATTGTTTGCAGTTTTACAACTCGCTCACTTTTGACTCGGATACAGAAAATTGTCTTAATGGGCGGCGGTGATTGCTTTCCATCAGGTGACCTGCATGCTGGTTTGCCGCCCTCTCATATATAAAAAAAAAGTCACGAATTAAATTATTAACCATAATGATAATGATTAAAAAAGTAGAATAAGTAAAAGAAAATAAAGAAATAAAGACTAAAAATACGTGATATTGTTATGTCATTCAACTTCAGGATACCCTGACTTTAAAAATATCACAGCTGTTTAATTCGTTGTAAATTTAGTTAAATACTAGTTTTTTTAACAACAGAAATCCCTCTATATGCTCACACTGGCGTGAAATGGACGAATGGCGATGAAGGCAAGGAGAGGACTCTCTCGCAAGAGGAACTGCCTTCCTTCGACTCACTCGACGGGCACACGCAGTCACAGCTGATACATCTGACTGAACAAGGTGCCTACCACAGGATGCCCACAGAGTGTAGGGAGGTAAGATTGAAAGTGGATTATTAATAGATGATATAATCAACACTCATTCATTATCTTCAGCAGCCTGTATGTGGAAGTCCACCACTGCCTTGTCTTTTATGACAGTTGCTGGAAGAGCGAAGTTAATTCAATGTTACTCAGCTATAAACGGCCTAAAACACAAAAATTATTTTATTACTCTTATATATGGAGTCTAAACATCTTTCTAAATCGTCATATTACATATACAAGACTGACTTGCCAGAGACGAATGAGCTTGAAACTCATGGGATTTTCTTTATAAATAACTGTTAGTGTTACAATTTGTGATTCGACAAAACAAAAAAAAATATAAATATCGCCGAGTAAATTCATCATGCTTGGTTTTCATCATAATAGATGTTTGATGTTTTTGCCATCGATTCGCCAAGAAGAAGATCATAATAGGTCAGAGTATTTTCCTTACAAGCTAAATTCAACTGTATTTCTTGTGTAATAACTATTAAAGTTAATCAAAATTTTTATGCGTTTTATTTCCTTTTCAAACTGAGAGAAAAAGTAAATATTTAGCATTGGGGATTCCTAATTTAAAAAAAATCATGTAAATCCCATAAAGATTTTGATTAACCTCATAAAAATTACGGCTTAATTTAGCTCGTAAAGAAGATCGATCTACCTACTCCGGCCTATGCTTATAATATTAGTTGGGATAATATACATATGCATCTAAACAGTCAACCAACTTATAAATAGCCATTGCACATTCTTCCGTGGGGTGTCATGTCAACCTTGTAAATTAGTGGTACAAATTTTTATTTAAAAATCCGACTATTTGCAATATTTACGTTTGTAAATTACGAAATTCTCGGCACATAAATTTTTATTTATATTATATTTAATGATTGCAGGTAATGTGGGAGAAGCGTCAGTACTTAGTGGAATTGCCACGCGCGTTACCGCTCGTGCTGTTAGCGGCCACCAATTGGTACGGCGAGCATCGGGCTCAGCTGGTCTCACTGCTGAAGCTATGGCAGAAGCCTTCACCGCTCAACGCTATGCACTTGATGCTGCCTTGGTGGGTCATTGATTATCAATCGTCAATAGTATTTTGTTCGTGATACTTGTCAAACTGACAGGAACGCGGCATTTAGACGTAACTACATATATGCATAAAGTCACGACCTTTTTTGCAAATGGGGTGGCCAGAGATATTCCAAACATAAGTGTTTGGGTGTTCCAAACATTAAAGATTCAAGTCTATGGATGTTTTTGGTGGAAAGTCTCATAGTCACCTTTTACGCCCACGGGCAGAGATGCGTTGGAAACCGTAGTTCACTTTTATTTACTTCAAAGTTAATAGTTATTTGAAGTTTTTACGGGTGAACTAAAACTGATGAAAGACGTTTTAACCGTGAACGACGACGTCATGAAACCATTAAACGAGTGAATGGTTAATATTCACAGGGGATTAAATCAGCCCTTATATTATGTATCGTCAACGATTATGTTGATCAATGAGGAACCGCCAAATTGCCAAGCGAGCGACAAGCCAACCAATCTTATGTCAGAACGTAGCGGATATCGATGAAATTATGTAATAGAACCCCAACAGTCTATCTCATATAATGTTTTTGTTATTCCTTCAGTTTCCCGGACGCTGCGGTACGCGAGATAGCCGTGGAGCTACTGAGTCAGATGTCTGACGATGAGCTGTGCCAAGTGCTGCCGCAGCTTGCGCAGGCGCTAAGGCATGAGACATATGAAGCTAGTGCGCTTGCTGGTACTATTTCAAAATGATGCGTTGATTATTGATGATATTGCTATTGATGATTTTTTTTTATGGTAGAGTATTATGTAAGTATTTAAAAACCGAAAAACCCGACAGCATATTTTATATTTTGCGGGCGCCATTTTGGATTTTTTTTACCATAAAATGTATCGTATGACACTCTGGGGATCAACACGAATCGAGCGACACCTTACACTTCAAAATCGGTCAAGCCGTTTAGGCTACAGGATCTGCATACATACTTGCATATATACATACTCTCGAAAAACATAACCCTCCTTTTGGGGGCTGTCGGGTATAAAGATTTAATTACTGCACAGTACATTCAACCAAAATAGAAGAACACAAAGAATAAACACTACGTAAATAACACACGAATAAATAATAACATTAAATTCATTGGTAGTATACCACGCAAGACTTTTTTAGCGTTGGACTGTACCCATTGTGACTTTGACTCAGTATAATGCTACAGTAAAGACAGCGCTGATAATTCTGCCAGTACCGCTTGCGGAAAAACGTATGTAATATTAATGTAGCGCAACCAATACAATTATTATATTATTGCTATTTACCATCATTTTCCTGCCCTTATCCCACTCTAGGTCTATGTCTATGTCATCCTCTTCCACTCTCCTTTTATCAGCCGTCATCTCCGTACTCACCCCTATCACATACATATCATTCCTCACGCAGTCTACCCACACCTTCTTTGGTTTTCCTCTACCTCTGTATCACTCCATATTCATATTTACGTCCTCCTCCCTCCATATTTACCGTCACTCATAAATTGTCAAGAATGTTTTTCCCCATTTGCCCCAGGAAATAATGTAGTTCGTGTGTAATTTAAAGCTCTATCTACCTCGTATAGTAAACTGCTGCTATACGAGGTATCTCTGCTTTCAAGTCAATGGCTTCACGGATTTTGACGTAGTAGCTGTGGTAGTAGTATTTTAGTTATTTTACTTCTAGACTGTATAGTTGGGTTTTTTGGTTTTTAAATACTTGCATTATTATCTTATTTCTTTGATACATTTTTTTTTATATGAGAGGGCGGCAAACGAGCATGCGGGTCACCTGATGGAAAGCAATCACCGCCGCCCATGGACACCCGCAACACCAAAAGACGCAAATACATAAAAATGTTTGTCCTTTTTTGTATTATAAAGTGATTATATGATGTTTGTTTTAGGGATGCTGCTATCCCGTGCGCTGGCCGCGCCTGCAGTGGCCCACAGATTATTCTGGTTGCTAGTCCACTCTTTGCCTAATGTTCCACAGGTAATTTAATTTTCTGGCTTAGTGACGTCAGACTTAAAATGTTGCGGAATTTGTGTATTTACTACGCTGCGTAAACCCAACCTTTTTAAATGACATTAAAACTGAGCTCTACTTCAAACTAGTTGAAAAGGGATAGATAAATTCATGTTTTTGCTACAAGACAGAGATGGTAATAATACTCAGCCTTGAGCGTCTTTCTGTAATATGGACGTAAGTCTTGCCATCTTTTTTCCTGGAATAAGAAGAACAGGATGGTACAGTCTGAAACAGATAAACCTATACAGCCCAGCGTAATACAATGTAAACTTTCTCAGGAAATAATGAATATTTTTCCATAGTACTTTTGGTATATTGTTGTACTCAGTAATTGCTGCAAGTATTTAAAAAAATATCCGAAAACGTCGACGATTTCCTAAGGAAAACTTAATTTGTATTATGCAGGCCTATATAGGTTACTCTATTTCAGACAGCACCACTTTCAAATTAGGTTTTATTGAGAGAAGTGGGTGAACTCTATATTCAGCACTGGAGTTCTGTGATTGATATGATGAAAAAAGAAGTGCCATCAGAATAATTGTTATTTATTTATAAATCATAATACTTCCCAGGCCCCAAGCCAGGAGTTCCTCGGCATCACTCTGGAGGAGAACGTAGGCGATTCCCAGGACGTTGTGACTTGCATCACAGCCGAGTGGCGTTACCGGCTTCTGCTGCGCACATTGCTGGCGATCTGCGGCGAGAACCTGACGACCACACTCGTGCGACAACAGCTACTCGTTAAGGTAAGATGGGAAGAATGCAAAGAACCTCTTGGTTTATTATAATACAATTACAAGGGGTAAATTCACCATACCGACAAAAACGTGTCCTTTCTCTCACTCTCTTAACCGACATGTATTAAGTTGCAATGCTTAACTACTAAGTACTAATTATGTAACTTTAGCGACAACGTTGGCTAATGAGAAAACGTCAAATTACCGAACGAGCGACATGCTAACCAATCATACGTCAGAACGTAATCGATGACGATACCCACGAAATTGCATAATAAAACCTGGGCCCCGGACAATTTTAATTTGCTATGACAAGTCGTCGTACCTTGCTGGTTATGTTTAAACATGTAATATGAATATTACAAATTGCCTAATATTCTCAGTAATGTATTGAGAATTGTCATGGTAAATTACAACTGTCATGTGAAACAGGGCCCTGATAGTATACCTAAAATCTTTATTACAAGGTTTACATTTTGTGTCTTTATGTTTGTATGATTTTAAGTCAATTGGTGTAAACCTGTTAATGGTGTTGATGCCGAAGAGACGTATCTTTTCTAAACAAAAACTAATTTTAATGTGGCACTATCACGTTCTTATTGTTCCAGGAAGAAGGAGATCGCTCCACATTAACATTTCGTTTAGTTTAGAGAAGTGTCATCAGAATTGACATCATTGGCATTTTCATATCATCATAATGAAAAGTTTAAAAGCTAGACCGTATCGGTATATCATTCACCATTTATTCCTACATCAACATATATTTTCTATTATATCCAAATATATATAAGACGATCTAACTAATATTATAAATATTATTATACTAGGGAAGGCCTATATCCCTGCAGTGGGATGTTTACGGGTTGAAGATGTTGGTGAGATATATTTTCCTTCGATCTTCCTCCTCTAGCTTCACTGGATCATCTCCAGTATTTCTAAATCCCCTTAGGTGCCAAACATAGACAAGTTTTCATGGAAGTTGTCAGTGTATCTCTAGTAAGTGGTATACTACAATTCATGTGTAGTACAAATAACAAGTTATAATATTTGTCAGACGCTATCGGAAGTGGCGTTATCCGTGAAGAACGCTAAAGATGCACTGCGACAGCGGGCGCTGTGCGGCGGCGGCGAGCGCCTGGCCCAGCTGCTGCGGCAGGCGCCCGCCGCTCTGCCGCTGGCGCTGCACCGATATGTACACGACGTCGATATCAAGTAAATTGTTTTACAGTTAATACTAGCTATAAAAAGACTTGGCTGTACGGGCTGTAGGTATCCTTTGCCTGCCTAAATGGAAAATCTTAACCAAAAAAAGCTGCTTTTTTTATTCTTTACTATCGCTTATAGT
The DNA here is from genome assembly GCA_949316235.1 of Oegoconia quadripuncta. Classification (NCBI taxonomy): domain Eukaryota; kingdom Metazoa; phylum Arthropoda; class Insecta; order Lepidoptera; family Autostichidae; genus Oegoconia; species Oegoconia quadripuncta. The sequence goes on from OX438746.1 coordinate 31,161,235, forward strand.
CCCCAGAATATAATTATGTTTAAACTTAATAATCTCGATCATAATTTTTAGCTAAGATTTTTTTTTCAAAATCTGCGTAAGTGTTAATCTAGACATAATTAAATATATCTGTAAAAACATCATCAAAATCCGTTCATTCACTTAATAAATAAAAAAAAAACATGTTTTTCAACTTTTCTTCCCGAGAAATCTCCAATCTCCCTTTCTGATTTCTTAATTTTCTTATTACTTCCCATGATAACTGAAATTTTCAACTTACTACCTATTATTGCAAACTCTGATTAATGGCGCAGGTTAGAAATAGGGTTCCGAATTTGGGTACAGAATCCTAAAAGAGTTTAAAACTATCAAATTGGTTAACTTCAATAAGCAATGCAATAATTGGTTGGTGGTAGGGCATTTTAAATGTCCGCCTGGCTAGCTACCATCCTATCTAAATCTGCCGCCAAGCAGCAATGTTAATAGCATTGTTGTGTTCCGGTTGGCAGAGGTAAGATAGCCAGTCCCCCAAATGTGTTGGGGTTTCCGGGTCATTACGATTCCACCTTCGACTTCATCTTCACTTAACATCAGGTGTGATTGAGGTCGAGTACGAATCTGTTGTGCATAAAAAAAATCTTTTTGTGCAGGTCGTGCTCGTATTTCTCGTCAAATACACTTCCACTGAAAATCAACTTCATCGGCAGTGATAACGCTGTAGTGCCTGCTATGTTCAAGGTAAGACGTTTACATTAATTCCGAGATTAATTATTTTTATACCAGGCCCAATATCATTACTTGTACCTACATTTATTTATCCATTGTGATCGCTTATATTCCTCTTAGTAAAATTTGCTATCTACAATACGTATTTAAGGTATTTCCCTCTACCGGGTACCTTTTGTTTTCCACTCTATACAGGCTGAATTTTTTAAGTAGGATAGGATGGCCAGTCTTAAACTATGAGGAATAGCGAAAAGTAGTCAAAGGAGCCTCGAGCCCGATTTTCATGAAAACTAAAACTGCATCATTGGATTTTTGAAAAATTAATATTCCTAGCCAGGAATCGAACCCGTTGAATTTGAAAAAAACACACACCTGTATTAGTACACCAATCTATAGTGTCGCTAATAAGGAGCGAATTATGGGAAGTAATGACATACGGCAAACTTAAGGAAAGTTCTAATTTCAAATATTTATTATCTCTTCACGATTCAAGTTCACAGTAAAGGAAAAAAATTTGAACATTTGAAATTAGCATGTTTAGGCCTTCCCGCGCTTTTGAGTTGTGTCCGTGGTTGTTTTTGATTCAGACATAGTTTCCATCCGTTTGATTCAGACATCCTTTAAGTACTTTTCGCTATTCCTCATAGTTTAGGATTTGGCCATCCAAGCCCACTTAAAAAATTCATCCTGTATTATTAGATAAATCTGAGCAATTTTTTCTTTTGAAAGTGATATTTGTGATACGGTTCTTATACATATTTGTTGGCGATATTGGGAACTATAAGGAAATTGTACTTGTTCTGCGTAGGTGGGTGATGATTTGCGTCAGGACTCACTGGTGCTACAAGTGATCAAAATAATGGACAGTTTGTGGCTGAAAGCTGGGCTGGATCTACGCATGGTCACGTTTCAAGCTCTGCCCACTAGCAACAGGAGAGGTAAGTCATTAAGGGTTCTCTGTATAAATACAAATGCACCATATGGGCCGGCAGTGTCGGAATTTCTGTCATCTTTCCACCTATTTCGAAAATTCAATACGAATAAATATGAATATTCAATTTATTAGCATGATCAAGATTGAAATTGATTGAACGAGTGAAGATGTTGAAGTTGTGATAATTGTAATTCATTTTTGAAATTTAAGTCTGTCACATTGTAACTCCGTCGCTTTAGATATTTGCGGTATCTGTGAAATTCCTAATGCTTTTACCAGAACACCTGTGACACTAATGAATGCTGCTATGCCGTTTTTGGTTAGTTGCCATTAGTTTGCGTCCGGTAGATCTGCAAAATTGACGTTTGGCGCTATTCTCAGTTCTACTAAGTTATTCAGAAATCAGAAGTGTTGTTGAGTGCTAAAAATTATTAAAATTGTTTCAGATTATGATTTCTGAAGAATGTGATAGGACTAAATTGTCATGTCGTACATATTGTGTGCTCGTAGTTAAAAAATAAAAAAAGAATAGAACCAATACATTTTGTCCCGTTGTGGGTGTCGTAAAAGGCGACTGTAGAACTTTCCAGCAAAAAACGTGGGCTCACCCCCAAGCGAACCGTGGATGTTGTTTCTAAAATTAAACTTTAAACACTATTGTTTGGGCTATCTCTGACCACCCCATTTGGGATATAGGTCCTGACGTTATGTATGTAAAGCCGTAACCGGGTAAAACGTTTGCTCTTGTTTTAAGAGCAAACGCTACTGTTTGAGATATCTCTGACCACCCCATTTGGGGCAAAGGTCACATTGTGTATGATTGTGTGTGTACCAAGCGAAAGGACGCCATTGTTAGTTTTATATTAGTACAATATGGTGATCTTTTGTTGACTGAGCCTGAGTTGTTGCGGTCAGACTATGATACCGCTTCTATATTCCAGGTATGATTGAGATAGTCTCGGACTCTGAGACTCTCCGGATGATCCAGACGGAATGGGGATTGACCGGGTCGTTCAAGGATAAGCCCATAGCCGAATGGCTTGCAAAGCATAACCCTTCTGAACTGGAGTATCAACGAGCTCGAGACAACTTTACAGGTGTGTTGTGATTTACTTATTTTCTAAGATTGTAATTGTTCGAACTATAATGTCACGTAGAAAAGTTGAGCCGACTTTACATCTAAAGCAGATGTTAGGTTATCATTAATCCAAAACTTGTTGACAACCGATAGGTGTTACCTTACCTTTGAAATCAACGGTTGCGGGTTCGATTCCCGCTAGGGTTAAATGTTTGTGAGATGAATAGTGAATACTTATTATAGAGTTATAGATATTTACATAATTATTTATGTATTTTTCTATTTTATGGTATACAGAAAGAAAGAATTGAAACTTAGTTAGGTTTGGTTTTTATAGATTCATAGCCAGCCATATAAAAGCTTGTTAAAAAAAAAACAATACAATATGACAACTATTTATTGATCGCTCCCATTCCTTACGTAATTATTCCATTTATAGCGTCATGTGCCGGGTACAGTGTGGCGACGTACCTCCTCGGCATATGTGACAGGCACAACGACAACATAATGCTCAAGACCTCCGGACATCTCTTCCACATCGACTTCGGCAAGTTCCTCGGTGACGCGCAAATGTTTGGAAACTTTAAAAGGTATTAACGCTATTTTATACAATATTTGAATGGGCAATTAACGTATCATCGAATAAGAAACTACAATAGTCGACATGGTTTGGAAAGAACACTCTTTAATGACGATCTGTTTGGTGTAGTGGTTAGAAACTCTGACCACTAGGTATACCAAAAGGTCGCGGATTGGAATCCCGCTAGGGATGAATACGGACACTTGTACCCGAGTTATGGATGTTTTCATTATAATAAGTAGTTATTTACAAAAAATATATTTGTGTATTTTATCAACCATCTGGTATCCACAACACAAGCCTAGTTACTTAGTGTTGGACAATGGCATTGTGTGTATGTCCAAGGAATATCCTTATTTATTTATTTGCCACTAAGCATATTCCATGACAATCACAATTACAAATGACATGACAATTACAAATTACAGAAAAGCAACAGAAAGGAAAAATATAAGATTTAAAAGGAACACATTTTACTCGTCTCCGCTAATGGTGAGAGGGGGCTCTTAAGGCGCAGATTGGGGCGGGGCCTAATGCACCATAAGTTCGCCCCAATCTTCGCCTTAAGAGCCCCCTTTCATCAAGTTCTCTTTGTGTATGGTTCTTGATATGTAACATGGTAATATTCCTTCAGGGATCGAGCCCCGTTCGTGTTGACCCACGACATGGTTTACGTCATAAACGGCGGAGAGCGACCCACGCAGCGCTTCCAACACTTCGTGGAGTTGTGCTGCATGGCGTTCAACATTGTGCGCGCGCACCACGACCATATCCTCGACCTGTTTGCGCTGGTCAGTTACCAGTTTTTTTTATGAAAAACTGGTTTTAGGAAAAATTATTTAAATATTACGTCTTTACCTATGAAATTGGAGTTTTTTTTCTTCGTTAATCATATGTACCAATTCCTGCGATTTTCAAAGCTATATCCAAATTTGTTTTTTAATTGGAAAATGGAATATTATTTCAATGTTTCACATGAAATATTTTTTAAGTTCTGGGCTAAATCACATAATAAAAAAAAATTGAACAGAGCTTCCCCTAATCATTTCTTAGATTCGCAGAAACTTTTATAAAGCGGTTACTTTTAAAAATTAACGTTGCCTGTACTTAACTTAATGTTATCTGATAATACCCACAAAGTTTAGCTAAATTTGGATATGCCGTTCCCAAAAAAAAACAAAAATGTTTGTATGGAGAAAACAGTCTTAATGAAATTCGTCATAAAAACGCAAATTTCATAGGTAAGGACCTAATATAAATGATTTTTACCTGTGATGATGTGGTCTCTCACTATGGGCCTCATAAGAAAGTTCAAGGTCACGCAACGAGCTATAGAGAGGGCGATGCTCGGCATTTCACTACGTGACCGAATCATGAATGAACAATCCGTAGACGAAAGTCACTGACATAGCCCAGTGGATTAGTGAGTAGAAGTGGCAGTGGGCACCAGGCGGACGGATGATCTGATGAAGATAACGGGAAGTCGCTACTGGATGCAGGGCGCCTCCAACGGGTCGCCCTGGAAAACTCTCACTTGCGCAAAATACATGCGAAGGGAAATTTGTTAGAAAGACAGTTTGTCGAATTACAGCATAGTAAAAGAACGCTATGCACGCATGATGGGTTGGAACAGAAACGCCTCGGATAAAGCCCAGAAAGCAAGTGTATTTTCGCGCAAATGTCATTTCGAGCAATCCCAATTATATCAGTAAAGTAGTAATGATAAAGACTAAAAACTCATATTTTTGCTAATGTTATTGTCTGATGTATGTCTGATGACTATACAGATGGCGATGTCGGGCGTGACAGGAGTGACATCGACTGCGGTGAACTATGTTCGTAGCGCGCTACTGCCGGCGGCCACCAACGCAGAGGCCGCGGCGGCCTTCGCGCGGCTCATACACTCCTCGCTCAAGAGCAAGTCAGTATGCCTCACGTTACAAGCCATAGGCCACCCAACTTACACCTGAAGTACTAAGAGGGCGTTCTTCGCCAAACATCGAGAAATTGCTCACTTTACCTTCCACGTCTCATTAGTCGTGTGGTAGTATCGGACACTTATGAAGTATATTCACCAAGATTCCACTTCAAAAGTTGTTTTAATGTTTCCGTAGGTATGATTGACTAGAATAGACAGCGAGCGAATCCATTTGAACATCGCTATTGTCCAATACTTTTAACGGTGTGCATATACAGTTGTGTCGATGGAGAACAACGACGACTAGCAAAAAGCGTTTTTGACTGAATAAGACCGCCAGCGGTAATATAGCGTATTACCGCTGGCGGGCCCCGCGCCTGCCTATGGAACCGCTTAACGCAGTTTCAGGCCTTAGACTCTGCCACTATCCGAATCATTCAAAACTTTTATTTCGCATTCGGTTACGGATAGATTTTCATTTCGGATATCCCTGTCATTAACGACACTCGTACTTCATAATTTCACGAAACGTATTAGCAGTGGTGGTACCTAAAATACAGCATTATTAAAATTGAACTAGGATTGAAATAGGGTTCTTTCATTAAGATTGTTTTGTTGAAATGTTGATTGATCCCCACAGATTCACGCCTATAAATTTCTTCCTGCACAACTTGGCGCAACTAAGAGCGAGCGGCGACCAAAGTAGCAACACCCCGGAGTTACTGTCGTTCATGCCGAGGACATACACGTGAGTTTGATCATCAAATTAATAACTGAAAACAAAGAGATTGCCCAAAGACCGTCCTTCAAGTTTACTAGTAGCATAAAATTGTGTAGTTTCGGCATCTAAAAAGAATAGAACCAACCCGTCCCTTCCTGCGGGTGTCGTAAAAGGCGACTATGGGACTTTCCACCAACGAACATCTACACTTGCACGTTTTAACAACGAGCTCAAGTGTCACATGTGCATTTTTGTATATTTCGAAAGATGAACCGTGGAAGTTTATTCAAGCATTAAACGTTTAATTTTTGGAACACCCAAGCTGTTACGTTTAGGGTAACCTTATTTGGGATAAAGGGCGTAACATTATGTATTTATAAATAACTTAAATTGGAAAATTGTAATGCCCCCGAGGAAACAAACAATAATATCATCAAGGTATCAAAGCAACCGCACTCAAATCACGCATTATTCAGATTGCGAAGCAATTAAATCTATAGCATACAAAAAATATTCGAGTTTTCTCCCGTTTTGTCTTAAAATATAACATACAAACAACAACATACAACGATCGACGTCGGTTAGAAGGCATCAAAGCCAGTAACATTGCTTACACTGCGAAGCAATTATATTCAAAACCAATATCAAATCGCGGCGTCCACTCATCGTTGATGATTATAACATGACTCTTCCCCTCTATGCACGCGAGTTCATTGTGAATTTGTCCATACAAGTAAGTGAAAGGAGGCTTTCGTTTAACATCTTTAGATTTTATTCAAGCGGATCTAAGGCGTATATGAACGAGCATTAACGTCTTCGGTTCCGGACCTTCCAAGTTCAGGGGTAAGTGTCTCGCCACGAAGGGAAACATCTTGTGTAGTGCTAATAGCCCTTTTGTAGTGGTAATAGGTTTTGTGACACCTGTAAATAATATATCTTTGTAACATTTTAGATAAATAAATAAATACAAATAAAAAATAACGCGTTTGTAGCCTATTCCACATAATTAAAGTAAATTTAAAAAAACTTGGAGAAAATATGAGTTCCAAATAAATTTTGCATGAGAAGAACCCTACGAATTCCGCTAGTCACATCAATCTCTGGTCGGCGCGTGGGTGATGATGGTTTTGAGAAAAAAAAATACCTATACCCTCTTTCACTTACCTAATATGGCCTATTTTTGTTCTTATGGTAAAAAAACTCATCCGGTATATATCTCAGGGCCTTGTCCGGGCCTTCCGAGACACTGAAGCGGATGGACGATTCGGTTTAGATGCATCGAAGTTTAGCTTTTAACACGTTTGGATTTATTATCCTTATTAGAATTGGGTGCCACGTAACGTTCCGTCGCAGCCGAATATATAAAAATTCGCGGCGACCGAACCAGATTCCCAATATGAATTGAGTTCAGCGGACCGCGTCGTCATGCGACATCTTGCGACAGTGAGGTGAGCGTGGAGTATTCTTGAATAAGTTAGATTCAGAAGTTGCTTGTGGGACACTTTATACGAGCATTACAAAAACAAGGGTGCTGTAATAAAAGTTTGAAACAGCTGCCATCCGCATAAGAAATATTGCATGGTGGGTGAATCCTATCCGCGTCGCTCTAAAATCAACCGAAAGCGTTTTGCAAAACGCCCGTGAGAACAGGCTTTTGGCCCTAAGATTTGGTTGCGCATCCATACGCTTACCCAATAAGATATTTATTACACGTTCACTATTGTTAATTAGGTGTATTAAATGATTTGAGGCCACATTCGATCTGCCATCTGTGTCTGGCATATCTGGCACCTCGAGCCCTAAAATATTCACATTTATTAAAGACTTTGTTAACTATCCTATTTCAAATAATAGGGCGTGGTTAATTTTAAGGATATATGAAACATAATATAGACTTACAAAATCACTGTTTTCGACTCCTATCATCAGTGGTCTTGGAAATTTCTTATTTGACAAATTGATAGTACCCAATTATATAAATTAAAGATAGTTTTACAGATATTATTATAAGATTGTATCTGAAACAAAGCCTGGATATCGATAAATTGTTGTATGCCCAAACATCAATCAATAAATGAAAAGATTAGATGTAGATTAGCTATAATATTGCCAACTGATATTTAGCGTTATATCTATTAGCTATAATGTCACCTTTCGAATAGAAAATTTATAACAAAACAATAATATTCTAGTAAATTTCATTGTTCGGTCAAAATGCTAGGTATTCTATAGATAGTAGCCGTACTTGTAGTTCTCTGGAATCAATGACTAAATTGTTTTAATCACGTTTACAATATAAAAAACAATGCCACAACACCAATCATACATACATACATAATGTCACGCCTGTTTCCCGTAGGAACAACAATCTGCTTATACTGGAAGTGTTACGCTTGCTGTGCGGTCATAAGTACACCTCAAAACAGTGGCATCTCAGTATTCGCAAACCGATATTGTGAAGATTGATCCATGGAGGCGATTTAAACAACGAATTACTTTACCAATTTAGGTTAAACTTACTACATTGTTCACAGAATGGCCCAAGAAGGCCGACTAGTCAGCGTCGAATGCCTCGGCTACGAGAAGCGATACGATCCGGAAAAGCACTACGTCTATTCACTACGCATCTTCAGACAGGGACAGACCACACCCTCTGTCCTCTACCGCTCCTACAAACACTTCACCGAACTCTATCAGAAGATCTGCCTGCACTTCCCCTTGGCGAAAGTTCATAGGTAAATATTTAACATTAAAATCAACAGCGCATAGGCGATATATAACTAAGTATAGATTTAAACACACTCTAATTGACCTATTGCGTTAATATAATTTGTACTGCCGAAAATATTACACGCACAGCATTAAAATTTCCGAATTGTACATAGACCTATATTTATTTGGCTGTAGAATGGAATAGGTAAATTAAGAGTAAGTTCTTGTGAATGAATGAGTGATGTAGCTTATGTTAATAATATATATATTTAGTTTCTTGTGTTATTTTACTGGGGCGAAGAAAACACCCTCATCTTTTATTAAATCATTTATTAATACCAAATAAGTATTATAAAAAGCACCTAACTTAATATCGAATATTTAACTAGGACGGAGCTTAGTCTACTAAACGAGATACTACACTAATATTGCTTAGTCTTCATCCGTTTTTGGCTAGTGCCGGTAACTAAACTGACTTGAGACGTGAATTATTACTATCATAATAATAAATTTGAGTTGTCTTATTTGTATTACCTCTATTTATTAATAGAGTTTGTCTTCGTTCGAATAGGATTCCACAATCTATACTTTATAGAAACGTTATCCAGTTTTAGTCTCGATTTGATTCTTCTTGAAGTTGACGTTAAAATATAAAACGGCCCATCTGTTCATTTAGAAGATCCTTTTTTGACGTTGCTCCCATTTATGCCTGTAATTATTAATACATTATTACAGGACTTGTCATCACATCACTGACATCACATTACACATAAACGCTTCTACGTGGTGGGTTACTTACGTCTGCACTATCTCTCCTCACGTCGGTTTCATCAGACGATCTACCGGCGGTGTTGTATTGCAGATCCATCACCATTTGTTTAGGCTTCCCTCCTCCCATCACCTGCGGCCTGCTCATTTGCTCTCTGTGCTGCGATATCATGTCCCAGCTACTTTTTGAGTTGTCTATGGGCTTGCTGAAACTCGTGTTTCCTGTATTATCTTTCTGGTTTTTGATCACTTCCTGCTTTGGGAGTTCTGAGTACGCCGGTGGACCGCTGGTTCTGCTTATAGAACTTTCTAGAGTGTTGGTGGAGTATTGTGCTGAGCCTTGAGCTAATGGGTTTGCACGCGGTGGTGCTACGGGTACTTGCGTTTTTTTGTCTTTTTCTTTCTTTTCCTTAGCTGGAGCGGCCTGTTTGGCTTGTTGTTGGTGCACTTGCTGTTGTTGTTTCGCTTGTTGTTGTTGTTGTTGCTGCTGTAATTTCGCCTGTTTGGCTTGGAATAGTACTTCTTGTTTCTCTCTCTCTTTCCTTAACTTTTCTTGTTTTGCTTGTTCCTGAGCTGCCAACTTTTCCCTCTTTTTCTGTTCAGCCAATTTTTTCTTCTCTAATTTCTTTTGATCTTTTAATTCATTTTTAGTAACATTGCTCTTCACATTCCTAACTTCTGTTGAGTTTTTGACATTGGTAGCCCCTCCTTGAGGGTCGGAGGACACGTTTGGAGTACTTTTCCTCACGTTTGATTGAGAAGTACCTGATTGTGTCAAGTCGCTTGTACTTTGCGAAGGCCTTACAGCTGGACTGGATTGAACTCCTGGCGGGAGTTTGACCATCGACGGTGTTATCTTCTTGGGTGGGTCTGATATTGTCCCATTTCCTGTAATTGTTAAAATTGTTTTTAATATCAAAAATTCTTTCATATTCAAAGCTAGCTTAGGTTAATCGTGCAAAACACTATTATCGGCTTATTTTTGCTCACGCATTTGACAGTGAAACATAAACATCTTTAAACCATGTAAGATGATTCATGCTAATAGAATCCGTATCTAAGATATGTAGGCATTCTCATGTTATCTTATTCTTCAAACATCAAAAATACATTAACTCAAACCGGTTCTATCATACTTCTGTGCAATATCTTAGCTACCGTGTTGATATAAACTCAAATTTGTATGTTTGTATATAAGGTGTGTATGTTTGTAAAACATTAAGAATTCTGAGTTTTCGTCACAGAATTAATATAGGATTCGCGAGAGTGTTTTCAGAATATGGTATAACTTTTTATGACAAATGAGGTTCATAAACTATAAAAAGATTTATTTTTGCGTTCTTTAAATACTAGTTATATCTTCCTTACCAAAGAACTCTTCCCTGTTCGTTCTGTAAGCGCCTCTTCCGGCAGTTGATATTGGTATATCTTCGTAAAATTCACTACTTGTTCGCTTCCCTCCATTGAAATTGAGTGAAGCCCTGAATCCTCTGAACCGCAGCATGAGTATCGTACAAGTTACGGCGCAGAATAGCGCTAGTGTTGCCAAGTAATTTGCTGTATTGTCATCTGAAAATTAAAAGATGATTATTAATAACCAAAAGCTAATGCTAAATATCTCTGTGGCATAGTGACTTCGTACCGCGGCTACCACAGAAAGGTCCCGGCATCTATTCCCGACTACGAGAATTTAGAAAACAAGCGTCTCTAAATTATTGTGGTATGGTCTGGATCTGGACGTTTTAGGTAATGCTCTTTGAAGTCGCATCTGGGTCTCAATAGCACAGGACATCCTTGACTGTTTTCGGCCCGGTAATCAGTATGTTTGTCTGTAGGCAATGTGTGTCATTGAAAGGAAGTATGACTAGATACTTAAGCGTGGCATGAGTGTTGCAATAAGTATTATTTATCAGTGTCCTCAATTATTTCAAATAATTTTCAAAAGAAAACCTTGAATCTTTTTAATTATGACATACGAGTATGTATCTACATATTGTACATATATACGTACTCACATGCCACGGTATCCCTGATTATCGCCATTCCACAGTTGCACTATATATTTGAAGGTAAATAAAAATATTTGCATTAACTTTGACTATTGAAACACAGTCCATCACTGAGATCGATCCGTGTTTGACTGATAAGATAGCCGGCAAGTGTTCGCCGCGTTGTGAATAATGACCATAATCTTATCTCGGACAAAATTACGGTAAAGGTTGCACGGGAAACAGATATTAACATGATTATGATTAGCTGTCGTGATGTTTTGCTGATTATGTTGATTATTTGCTGATGCACATTTAATATAGCCTATGAAAAGCATTAAATACGACATTAAATTAAATACCATAGTTGCAAAATACGTGTTCATATTTTTCGGGGTGAATCTACTTTTTTTATTGTCATTTAGTATTTTTCTTATCACTTCCTGGAGTTTTCCTTTAGTAGAGATTAGTTGATCATGCGCGCAACTATTTCTTTCTTAATATTTAAGTTACACGAGAACGATTGCGTTGAAATGACCAAGAAATTGTTACTTAAGGGTCTGTATCCAAGTATTTAATTTTATTTTCACTTATCGGGTTACGTGAATGGATATAATGTGTGACATTTCAGACTGTATATCGTTATGTATTACGGAATTTTCGATACGGGTGTAGAGAAAAGTAATTACGATAAAATTCCGAAGTTATATCATTTATACCATATACCGATAGTAGCAAGCAATGCAAAATGACCCGAGATTCTTGTCCATTACAGTATTAACTGTAATGTATTAACTATTATCTATGAATGTACAGTACTAGCGACCAGAGGGTGGTTTCGATTTGTTCGCCCTTGAATGAGCGTGAATTCACACTCGAATTTTAGATGTTCGTATTTTTTTAAATTAAATCGTTCGTATTCCCGACGAGTGGTTCTTTATTTGAATGTTGAAATGTTCCGTTCTTTTTAAAACTTATATTATTATTATTAGTACTATACGTGTAATGGATAAGATTTAACTTCTTGACGAAATCCAATCGTGAATTTGAATCCATTGGTGAAAATTAAAGTACACTTTAAGCCACACTTGCCTCACTAACTAATGGGAGTTAAATCATGGTTAATTCTATTTTTATCTACGGTTTCATACAAATCTTTCAAAATATCGTTGGTTAAAGTGTCTAAAGTGGGGTTCATCATCAGCCCGTAAACATCCCACTGCAGGGATATAGGCCTTCCCTCGTATAATGAGGGAGTATGGGCCCAAGTCCACCACGCTGGCCCAATGCGGCTTGGGGACTTCACATGTATTAGAATTATTTCTCAGGCAAGGAGGTTTCCTCACGATGTTTTCCTTCACCGTTCAAGAGCAGTCGGATAAATGCACTTGAATAATTACATAAAAATTCAACACTCATTGGTGCATGGCCTGCCTGGAAATCGAAACCCGTACCTCCCAAATTGGGAGACCGTGTCTTAATCGCTGTGCCAATTGGGAGACCATGTCTTAACCGCGAAAAGTGGGGTTAACTTATCATTTTTTACTTCATATCATCGTAATGTCAATGTCTACATCATTGCAGCCTACCGTCTGGTCTCCACGTGGGGCGTTCGAACACGCGGCAGGTGGCCGAGCGGCGTTTTGGCGACGTGCAGGCGTTCCTCACGTCACTCTTCAACCTCGCCGACGAGATTGCGCACTCGGACCTCGTCTACACCTTCTTCCACCCGCTGCTGAGGGATCAGCAGGACGTTGAGCCACAGCGGCTGAAGAACAGAGGAGGTTTGGCATTTTTCTTTTTTTTACAAAACGTTAAAACAATTAGTTTAGTATCGTAAAAAATAGTTTCGTCAGACGTGCTTGTAACAAAAGTTTAAAAGATATCTTAATTCTTTTGACGTTACTTTCCTGATGAGCAAATGTATGCTTTTTAGGTATTAATATTGTGTAATTTGACGTCGTCGCCATGTCGTCTTTATATTAGTAAGTGACTAATTAAAGAAATTATGGATATTTAAGAAAACGGTTTATAATGCGTATGAATATTTATGTGGCTGTAAACACCGGCAATTATCCCACTTGGCGAGGTGGTGCCTGGGATCTGCGACTGGCCCACAAATCAAATCTCTCAAGACCCTTTTGGAAACGTGTGTCGCCATCTTGATAACGCGTTGTACCACTACTGGGGCTACTTCACTTTTTTTATTTTTATATATTTATAATTTTATTGCACACGAGTACACATAAAAGTCAAATACATACTAGATACAGGATGTACAAAAGGCACTAGCTTATCTCTAAAAAGAGATTTCTTCCAGCACTTGTGGTTTACTCGCGCGTGTGTAATCTATCTACCGTCTGACTGGATGAAGAACACTGACAAGCGTTCACAAAATATTTATTAGGTCGAAGAAGGATGTATAAATAATAAATATCCTTGGACGTATACACACAGCGCCATTTAGTTCCATACCAAGCAACTAGGCTTGTATTATGGATACCAGATGTATGTATGCTCATTCTTAGAAATATTGTAAGAAGAGAATAATTCACGCAAATGACGCTTATAGTCAAATATGTCGCGCAATTAGGGTAATTTAATTCTTACTTATCAGTCTTACGCTCTTGAGAAACCGCAGTAACTGATCTGCAGCCGTACCTTGCAAAATTTTTTGTGTTCGATTGGTAAATTTGGTACCACGTAAGCGTCCTAGAAGTAAATTATGGTAACTCGATACGTCTATCCCTTATCTTTATCTCTAGCGCGCTTACGTGGTACGATGACCGAGGTGCTTTCCATCAATGTTGTGAATTTCGAATGTACTTCACATACCGCGGATAGATATAACAACACCATTAAGTTATATTGTATGATATATGAATTTAATCATACTCGTATCTTACCATTTTATCACTGGGGTAATCTGTGGAATAGATCGCTGTTGATTGACATCAAGTTATTTGAATTGCTTTGTTAAGAAAGCCAAACAAACAAAGTCAAGCAAATATTAGTTACTTAATTAGTAAGGGAAGGTTTCCACGTACGAGCGTTTTCAAACCTGTCTTATTCACTATTTCTGAAACAATATGTTAATTTAGAGTAATATTTCTGCTAAGTATGTCGTCGGCGGTTTGTTGCACGATCCGTTTTATATTAAAGTAACTAATTTATTATTGCATTTCAATGATACTTTGTTGTGTGTAATCAAAATTACACTTAAATGTAATTATCACTGAATTAGTAAGACAGTTGGCAAGTGTATAGTATGAATTAATAATGCAGAAGGAAAAATATTTACTTGAACGTGACTTTTAAAGATCACGCAAACGTTTCAATCGGAATGGCTAATGAGGTTAATTTTAGGGCAGGGTCTTTTCACCTACGTGATGTTAGAATTCACAACGTAGAATTTAGCTATTTTGACAATGTCAAAAGTGTGCTAAATTAGCGCAAAATAGTAACCAAAGGAAAAAATAGAGCCACTGGTTATTTTGTTTACGAGGGCGACACTGAAAGTTCTTACAACTGACCACTTTTAAACGATATAATAAAAAAATAAGCTCAAGCGATCTATTACACAGTAGGGGTATTGAGCCATACTAGACCGAAGTCGGTCCAGTCGTTTCCAAGATTAAAGCGGTTAAGTGCGTATTTTATTGTTTCAGAATCTGTGGAAGCCGAGAGCAGTGGTTCGGGCTCCCTAAAGCTGTCAGTGCAGTATGCGGGCGGAGTTCTATCCGTGCTGATACTGCACGCGCAGTCGCTAGCCGTCACGCCGCAGGGGATACCGCCCAGCCCTTACGTCAAGGTGAGACCACTGCCTATAAGAATAACAATAGTTTATTATGAACGCCACAACACGATACAAAAACAAAGAAGTAGTAAATTATAGCTAAAATAGAAATACAAAATATGTGTTGCGGCGTGCACAAATGGGTTAACTCAGCTCATGCTGCGACGAATCACAGCGCTGGTTTTCAGTGCCCCCAATGCCCAGTGACTCACGGACGCCACATCAGGTACAATAATGAGCAGAATAATAATAAATAATTATAGTCGGGTTAGTGTATGTATAGTGTAGTGTAAATGTACAAAATAATAATTACGTAATAGTATTATTAATAAATAAATACGTCAGAATATGGGTATAGTGAAACTGTGAATGTATAGACTAGTATTATATAATTAGGCTACTGCCTCAAGCCAGTCTGCCGAGACGGTAGCCGCCGGTGACACCTGTTTTAGAGTATGCATTGGGTTCAGTGGCCCAACATAAATTCAAAATGTACTCATTACTATCAAATGTACTAATGATAAATAAAATCGAAATATGTTTGAGTCCGGCAATTATCGAGAATTCAATTTTCAAAAAAAAAATTGTCGCTTTTATCAATGAATTTGAAATTATCGAATAGAATCACAATCAAAGCTATTTCTATTATTTATAAATAGCTGTTAGGCTTTCGAGTACAACCAGTGAGTACATTTCGAATTTATAAAACACTCATACACACACGTAGTCACACACACGAACACACACACACACACACACACACACACACACACACACACACACACACACACACACATATATATATACACACACACACACACATACACACACACACACACACACACACACACACACACACACACACACACATATATATACACACACACACACATACACATACACACACACACACACACACACACACACACACACACACACACACACACACACACACACA
Source organism: Oegoconia quadripuncta (assembly GCA_949316235.1). NCBI lineage: Eukaryota > Metazoa > Arthropoda > Insecta > Lepidoptera > Autostichidae > Oegoconia > Oegoconia quadripuncta. Next base: position 31,177,393 of record OX438746.1, read on the forward strand.
CACACACACATCCTGAAATTGTCAAAACTACCTGGTTAAAACTTTTTAATTCCTCTAAAATATCCTTTCCGTTAAATGTAACTGACTCATTGTCCTTACTTAAGTCATTTTCTCGCTGTCTGACTGTACGTCCGGGGAGTACATCTGGGGTACTGGTGTCCTAAAGCACAGGCTACCGCCTATTTTAGGCATCAGTCTTCACACGTACTCACCTGACTTAAGAAACACTTTTATCCTGTACATTTCTCTAAGCGTGAGTTTGTGAAGAACAAATAAAGATACATTTTTATTATTTATTATATTGTACTATAGTTCAGGTGTGATTGAGGTCAAGTACGAATCCGTCGTGCATAAAAAAAAAAAAAAGTACTAGCCATCCGCCCCAGCTTCGCACGGATGCAATTACTTTATCTCTTGACCCCTCTTGAGACCTCTTTGCCCCCCTCTCCCCTTAGTAAGTTTTCTCCCTAAGCACCCTGATTAAGTTTCGGATGAAATCGCTTAGGTTCTCGCTCTCTCGCACTCTACAATTACTTTAATTAATTGAAGTATGAGTTATAATAAATATCACTTGACTTTACAGGTTTACCTAGTGCCGGATCCAACCAAAGAAACGAAGCGAAAGACGCGCGTACTGAAGCGGAACTCACACCCATCTTTTATGGAGATGTTGGAATATCGTCTGCCTATTGATGTGGTGAAGAACCGCAGCCTCCAGGCCACCGTGTGGCACTACGACTCGCTCCAAGAGAACCAGTTCCTCGGCGGTGTGGTGATCCCCCTAAATTCTATACCGTTAAGAGAAGAGACAGTTGCGTGGTATCCTTTAGAATACATCCCTCGGTAGCTAATACTCGCCCGCTCCGCTATCTGGAGCACTGATATCACGTGATTAGATCAATTGCTGAAGAATGATAGTGGACTGTTTCAAAAGATTTGCCTCACCGCATTTTGTGTAATTTCGACCGATCTCCTAAACGAATGTGTAAGTGCTTTGCAAATTAACATATCAAAGTTACACAATTTTGTTATTATAATTGGCATTGTCCATTTTATTAAAACTTTGTGAGTTACGGCATAGTTAATACTGTATCGCTGGTAATGTCGCAAAAATAATGTTTCACCATTTTTGACCATCCAATGACGTCATTATAACACATCTGATATATTATGCCTTTGCCTTACTGTTGCAAGTGAAATTCTAGCTGTCAGTGTAGTCTTAAAACATTATTATAATTGGTCGGTTGGTCAAACTACGAGACAGTTCTTATTGCTTACGAACAAAAAAAAACAATACATTTTTTTAAAATATTTAAAAAATAAATTAATAAACTTTAAAAAACACACAATTTCTGAAACTAAAAATGTAACGAAAAGGTTTTAGGTTATACTTAATTCTATACGCGTTTAGAGGACAAACCGCGACGGACACTCCGTTCTGTTTAAAGATGACATTATATGCATCCTGGCGTTCGGTTTTGGCAGATCGTGTAAAAATGAGGCATATTCAATTATTACAGGTGTTTAAACCAGAGCTCCGTAGCGATACGCATGGAGTCTTAAATGAAACGAAGGCAAATATTAAAAAATTTATAATGTATAGCTTTCTAAAACTGTACAAGCTCCGTCATTTCCATGAACTTGTGATTATAGAATTGTAATCTTTGTAATGTAGTATAGTCTAGATAGATTTTATCTAGGAGCAAATGTTTGGAAGCTTAACTTTGTTATTCTAAAGACAGCCTCTTGTATTGGCAGGATTAGGTATGTATAAAATATGTATATTTGAACTATGAAAGGAAGTTGGATGAACAACGTGATGTTTACAATTCTTGGTGCCAAATTCAGGATTACTTTCAAGTGTAAGGGTCCAATCATTAGGATTTCTTCTACCTACATATCAAGTGTTTTCTATGAATATTTGTTCACGGCTGTGTTGGTATCTATATCGGCTCATTTTGTATTCACATTCCAACATAAAATAATCTATTTTTGTAATTGAGCTTACTAAATTGGAACGGTGATGTAGTGATGTGGTGCTTTTTAGCTAATCGTGTCACTTGTATTATTGTATTTCTGACACAAATTATGCACGTGTTATTTTGGATATTGCAACCGTTTGAGTTTTCTTTCTCGAAGATCTGAATGAAAAATTTTTACCCTCTTTATATTACTTGTGCAGTATGAATTTTAACATTTTGTTTGAATAATTTAGAAGTGCTTTTTGTGTTGTATTTTTCCTGTATCTGTGGTATTTCGATATAATTATTGTTGTATGAATTTAGATTATTTTTAGAATAACTATTTATTGGAAATTAAGCGTAATGAACTGTTTTGCATAAAATAGCTATTGATATTAACTTTAGGTTTACATTTTTATTATTGATTAATTTTTTTATTCGAAACGACACAAAATGTTGTGCGTTACGCCAGCAGTAATATGCTTAGTTAATTAAATATGATAACTACGAAAGGCTTCCAGATTTAGCTCAAACAATTCAGGCCAGTCTTTACTGCCGCCAGCACCGAGCTTACAATCGACTGAACGTTTATAATGTCGTCCTGTACATATACATTTAGATAGTTTTTTTTATACAAATCTAGTTCGATATCTTTTGGCCTAACAAAGACATAATAAGTAATTGTTGTTTATTGCATATTGTAATGAAAATATAAATAAATTGCTATAATGATATTCCTATGTTTTATTTGTCATATAATAATGTCACCCTCCGATGCTGTCTTTGATAAATAACTGTTCACGCCGTAATTCCTTTTCTTCAAGCCGTCCTCTCCTATGTAGTATGGTGGTAGTTCGTCGGTGGGTAAGTAATATACTCCGGGTTTGGTGAAGTTTGTCTTTGGTCCTAGCACGTTTCTTACGACATCTCCGTCGTAGCATTGTCCGTGTCGAGCGCTCGCCACGGATTCGCATCGTGTTGCCACGAACTTATCAGGATTCCTGTCAGCTAGGATCCAGTAGTAAGCGGCCCTCACGTGGCTACAGAGCAGGAAACACGGGAGAATGAAATTTCCAACCATGGCTGGTTGAAATTCACCTGTAAAAATAATACGAGTAATATAAATACGAGTAATAAATTTTATATTACAATTATTATCTAAATTAAATGATAATTACATGTTAATTAGTTTCTGTTTTGATGAATTATAATGAATGCGTATCTCATATCTCAGACGAAACGGCGTTATATCAAGTGTAAATTGGATCATTTGCATTTTAAATGATGTATTTGCATTTGTAATTTACTTTGAAGATAAATGTTTTGGTGTTAATGACGTAACTCTCACCGACTCTCTAATCGGTAGGTGACTTTTAGAATACCGTACTAAAGGGTACAAAATATATGAGCATAAACTGAGTCGGTGATACTAGAATAAATCAATGGAATTCAACTATTTCGATAACGTCAAAAAATTGTGCTAATGCCTAAAAGAAAAACATTGTGCCACTGTAGTTTAGGAGTGAATTGATATTTTTAGTGAGTATTCTGGTGCACTTGTTGCTGGATACCGCATTTCTCATACCTAATTTGAAGTAGTGGCTCCTGAATTCTATGCAATAACGCACAAGAAGGACAATAACTATTTTAGTATTTAAAAACCAAGAGACCCGACAGCATATTTTGTATTTCGCGGACGCCATGTCGCATTTTTTACCATAAAATATCTCCTATGACACTCCGGGTACCAAGACGAATCTAACGACACCATGCACGTCGAAATCGGTCAAGCCTTTTAGGCCAGAGGATGCGCCAAAGGAACGGACATACATAAATACATACATACACTCGAAAAACAATACCCTCCTTTGGGCAGTCGCCAAAAAACCCGTCATCTACGCTGCGGCTTTTCACGAATACATCAAAATAACTTCATTGTTATGAGGTGAGGTATGGGACTTGTATATTTCGGCGGCTCTATTTAGACATAGTTTTTGGAGATAATTTTAATTATGAGACGACCTGTTTGGTGTAGTGGTTAGAAACTCTGACCACTATACCAAAAGGTCGCGGGTTCGCATCCCGCTAGGGGCATATGTTAGTATGATGAATACGGACATGTGTAGAGTTATGGATGTTTTCATTTATAATAAGTATTTATTTACAAAAAGAAATGTATTTATGTAGTTTATCAACCATCTGGTATCCACAACACAAGCATAACGTTGCTTAATGTGGAACTAGATGGCATTGTGTGTACGTCCAAGGATATTTACTTATTAATTATAGGTAAAGAAAGCAGTCTATACGTATATAAAATGAGGATTACAGTAACACGTGACTCCTCACTAAAAATATTGATTAACTACAGTGGCACAATTTTTTTTTCTTTGAGCACTATTTGTGTACACTTTTTTTGACATTATAAAATAGCTGGATTCTAGTATCACGGATATATAAAATGCGACGTCCATCTAAACTCTACCAGCAAATCTACCTATATCTTACAATATTATATGGTTATACAATTCGAAGCTGGTTACTTTCCATTTGTCTTCCATCGTTTTGTCAACCGCAAGGCCACCCGATCTTTTTCAGAAATTTTTGCAATTTTTTTTGTTTCAAAGATTTATCGAATGTAATAAAAAAATAATAATTGCGTAATTGCTTCGTACAATTAATTTGATAGTTAAGTATTTATAAACACTTCCAAGTTCTAAGAGCGTCACCATGTGAGAGCACCATATTATGTAAAAAAATATTATAATTTTCTAGCCTCATTTGACGAGCGCTTTTTTCTTTTATTTTAAGTAGACATTCTAAAAATATTTGAATTGTTGTGATTTTGGTAATCGTCTGACATCGATTCATTAAAGTATATAGGTGAACAACTGACATTTGAGTTCATTATCGGACTAACCACGTCCGAAGTTTCAAGACAGTGCAGTGTTGACGCTTACCGAGCGACTTTTTAGTCGGTGGACTAAAAAGGTGCTACTTGACCTCGCCTATGGTTTTGGTTTTCAGAAAAAGTAGGTATATCTACTGTACCTACTTGATACGACATCAATCATTATACGGCTATCTACGTTCATTGCTTGGTGCACACTAAAGTACCAGTTATCTGATAGTTCACCAACCTCCATTGGCATAAAAATCGACATGCCCAACAGCATCTGCGAGACCGAAGCCATCGATGTTGGTGTGCAAGACGTCCACCCTCGCAGCGGCCTCCGGGTGCAGGCGTTCGGTTGGAAGCGCGTTGCGGAAGCAAGGTCCGGCTGGGTCCAGCCCTGACAGACAAACATTTGAAATCAGGCCTATTTTCTTGGATTAGTGCAACCAGTCTGGGGCTCCAAACAAATGCTACATTGATACAATAGTTTTAATCATTTAGCCAGGTAGGTACTAGTTATTTGAGACCAGTGGCCAATGACTTCCAACAAACTGCTAGTCTATCCTATTCTAAATAAGTTTAAAATAATGGCGACCTGTTTGGTGTAGTGGTTAGAAACTCTGCTGTTATACCAAAAGGTCGCGGGTTCGAATCCCGCTAGGGGCGTATGTTTGTATGATGAATACATACATGTCTTCCCGAGTTATGGATGTTTTTCATTTATATATGTATTTATTTACAAAAAAAATATGTATTTGTGTAGTTTATCAACCATCTGGTATGTATAATACAAGCCTTTTTTTTTTTTTTTTTTTTCTTTTTCGAGGGGAAATACGTTTACGCATTCGACCCGCCGCTGTGGGGCAGCGACGGGGATATGTGGGACTCCCCGCTCCAATGACAGGAGCGGGACTACCCACTAAAACCCCCCGGCGACCTTCCTCGGCAGTAGGGAGGACCTGGGAACGCATAAGCGGCTCCAGGTCGTCCCCCGCCCCGCCTCCCCTCACAAGGGGAGGCCCGTTCCCGGAAGGCGGCTAGCGCGCCCTCCGCGGGAGCACTGTCGAGCCCCACACCGCGATCAGCGAGCGGTATGAGGCGCGACAGGGCCCGATGCGACGACACCCCCCCGGTCGCTCCGGGGGGTGTCATCCTCTCCCGGGTCGCGTCCGGCGGCTACATCGCCCCGAGATGTAGCCGCCCGCGACCCCGGGCGACGTGCAGGGGGGCTAGCGAGCGTTGCCGCCCCCCCGACGTCGCCTCCTGCGAGCGGGATCGGCCCTGTATAATACAAGCCTAGTTGCTTGGTGTGGAACTAGATGGCGCTGTGTGTATGTGCAAAGATATTTATTTTGATACAAATACAGAGATATGCCAAACAATAGCTTTCGGGCGTTCCAAAAATTTAAGGCTTGACACAACATCCACGGTTCTTTCGAAATTTACAGAAATGCAGACGCGACAGGGGGTGAACCCATCGCCGCCGTGAGAACGTGCAAATCTAACAGGTTATTTTTGGAGTAAGGCCCCATAGTCGCCTTTTACGATATCCACGGGAAGAGATGGGTTCGTTCTATTCCTTTTACGTGTCGAAACCACACAGAACATGCACCATAATTTGACAGGCAACACCGATCGGTGTTCTATTGATATTTTATTAACAATATATTTGTTAATACAATGTCAATACAATCGCAATAGTGCGTCGCCCGCTCGCAAACAGACCCATGGCCGTGGTTTTACTTTTTAAAACAACTATGGTAACGTTTGTCCACAGCCACTTTCAAAATTGAGCCAGTTGTAGGTAGGGTTAGGTCTTTCAAAATGAACGCGATATACCGCCCGGATAAATTTTAGTTTGATTAAAATATATCTACCTACCTACATAGATAAACCGTTAATTTGTTAATCCAGTCACAATACAATATAAATAGGTACTCTTTATTGTGCAAAATAATTTACTTACAATAATTTTTGATGATAACAATAGAACACAATTATCATCACATATTATCACTCACATAGATACGCCAATTTTCGAGAGAAATTGTATAAAATTGTGTATAACTTTATTATATGATAATAAATATAGGTACCTACATATCCTTGGACACAGCGCCATCTGATTCCACACTAAGCAACTACGCTTGTATTATGGATACCAGAGGGTTGATATACTACAAATAAATATATGTCAAATAAGTTGTATTTTGTAAATAAATACTTATTTAAATGAAAACATCAATAACTCCGGATCTACGTGTCAGTATTCATCATACAAATATATTACTTAGCGGGATTCGAACCCACTACCTTTTACTATAGCACTCAGCGTGTCTAATCACTACACCAAACAGGCCGTAATCAATAGTTCAGTGTATGTGTGAAATTGCACAGAAAGCAAGACGTTGAATTTGAACTTTTACCTGAGATGAATATGAGTAAATTAAAATACTTGCTTGCCGTCCGCGACTTTGTCCGCTTTACTTGTATCTTGTATTGAAAATATAAACCTTCCGGTAGATATTCTCTAAATGATAGTATAAACCATATCAAAATCCGTAGAATAACTAAACGCACTAACAGACAGACGTGGATGCGATTTTGTTTTATACTGTATTTAGAGATTTGAGATAAATTTTTCTTTGTTTTATCTGTCTCATTCATGTCTGCAGTGCCGATTTAACTAATATTATAAATGCGAAAGCTTGGATGTTTCTTTATTTGTTTAAAAAAAATAAAAATAAAAAAAAATAAAAAGACATTTATTCATCCCAAAATTCCCAAAAATAATTAATTTCTTAGAACTAGAACAAAGTTGAGATGAAAGGGTAGGGACTCAGCAAAGTTGCTGATTTTCAGTCCCCCCCAGCAGAGTAGTTGCTGCCACAAGAATGTATTTAAAATGTTTGTTTGTTGCTTAACCACTACGAAACGGATGTACGGATTTGGATAAAATTTGGTATATAGGTAGAACATACCGTAAATTAAAAAACATTGGATGTTTTTTATCCCGATAAAGTGAGTAGTTCCCGCGGGATAAACGAATTAAACATATCCGCGATAAAGATGTTCCACGCAGGCGAAGCCGCGGGCGGAAAGCTAGGTAAAATAAACTAAGTATATTAAAATATTTTTTCAGATGTTTTTATATGCCAAGATATATTTAACCACTGGCAGCCAATATCATTTTGATGCTGACTGTACTACACTTGCGTGCATCTCTCAATTCTCGCATGCATCTAAGTAATGGGTTTTAGACATTTCATTGTTTCCCAAACATTATTTAACATGTCATAACATAATGCCTAATGGATTTTTAAACACAATTTTTGCTTTCAATTTTAACTTGACCTACAGACGTGTGATTTTCTGCAATTACATTTCCGCTACATTTCGTGCCACTAGGTAATTTATACTGTTAATGTGTTTAAACTTGATTTACTACTGATTTTCTAATAGAAGTTAGACAATAAACTAAAATTGCTATATATGTATTATGTTGTATGTTCTGATAATTAAGCAGAATTCTATTTTGCGGCGTTTATATTGTGCTGGTGGTTTCGGCCGTCTCTTCCCTTGGGTATCGTAAAAGGCGACTAATCTGCTTTCCGCCAAAACACATTTATAGATTCTCCCCATTTCACGTGTGCATTTTTGTATACTTCGAAAAGTGAACCGTGGATGTTGTTTCATTAAACTCAAATGTTTGGAACACCCAAACACTAATGCTTGGAATATCTATGACTCCATTTGGGATAAAGGTCACGACCTTATGTATGTATTATATTTTGCAGTCTAATAGAATACAGGTATTCCGCGGAGATAATTGTCTTCCAGACGGTCCCACTGTACCTATAGGTATGCTTCAATTTAAGAGCTATGCTCTCGTCGATGGAGTAACGACCATGTCTCTCTACTTTCCGCCCTCGTTTTAACCTCTTGGTACGACACGACATTCGCCTTTTCTTTCACTTGGTACAAGTAATTACGCCTAGGTCTTCCCCTTCCTCTCTTTCCTTCTTTCGTACCTATATAAGCTGGAATATTTTTATACGCATGTGTAGTTGAATAATTTACTTGGAATGTATTTGTAACATTCCTTGGACTTGATACTAGAACCCCATTGATCACACAACCCATAGACAACAAAGGAAATCTTCTCACACAACACAAGTGGCGTGTGGGGAAAATCACCCGGATTGGGAACGCCATTCATTAAATTCTACCACTGCCCGCGACTACGAGCAATTGTATACCCCTGGTTGGACATAACTATTCATTTAACTAAAATTAGCCAGGTGCTGATAAGTATTCTCGAAGGTGTTCATTTGGGTGTGTTCTACGGCGGTAGAACGCTCAGTTGTGGAATGCACTACCACAAAATTTCGTCACGCAGAATCGCTTGCAGTGTTTAAACTGCGTCTAAAGGAATATTATGAATAAATTGTACCGTTTGTTTGTTAAACTGAGGTGGTCTGGAAGAAATCGCTATCAGCGATAAGACCGCCTTTGTATACTTCATCATCTATGTTAAATGTTCTTTGTATTTTATTTAATAATAATAATAATAATAACGGATACTGAAGTCCATGAACGCCAAATATTGGATTTCCTCGTACCGAATTACTTCTGGCAACTAGCTGGGGTACGAGGGAGGCAGGGTACATTCCGATTGGCATACAGTTGTTATTTACGTGTCCCTGACAGAGTCGGTTAGACTGCATTAAGAGAGTTTATCCCGCACGTATCCCACACAAACTTTCAAGTCCAAGTTTTTCGAAACTGAGATCGCGTGCTTCATCTCCGACCACATCGTCACTTTCCATCAGGTGAGATTATGGTCAAACGCGTATCCAGTCAATCATAAAAAAAATAAAAAAAAAAAAAAAAAAACGAATAAACCGATTCTAATGAAACTTTATACGTATAAGCAGGATACATAGATGTAAACCAGCGTTGTAGTGAACGGCTACAACCCATGCTGAGTTGGAGACCTTTTTGACTCCACCTTGCGACACCGATAATTAGATGGCAAACACAATGTTATTTTTTGTATGTGTCTCAACTGTGTAATATTTGTACCTGAATTTGTCGAAAAATTTTAAGTTGAATATTTATATAGAATGCCGTGTGGGATAATTCTTAAGCTTACAGCCGGGGCAGTCTCGACATAGATAGCAACCGATTTCGGTCGTTAACTCCTAACGATCTTATTCTAAAAGTTATAGTGTTCATAATCATATCGGTTTTTATTGGAAGCCTGAATCGTAGTTTCAATGGAAACCGATATTTTGATACTAAAGACTCTAATTCTCCAATTAAAATAACATTGTCAGGATTTAACGACCGAATTCGATAACATAACGATCGCTATCTATGTCGAGACTGCAGGCCCAGGTCTAGTCAGCTGATTTGAAGTTTTAGGCATTTGTTCTATAATCCTGATGTGTTTATTATAAGTCTAGAAACATATTATTAATTACATAATTGAAACGCCAATTCGCAAAGCTAACGCCGCCACTATTGTTCCGTCCATCTCCGGCGTGAAACATAAGCAGCCGCACCACAAAAAAATTCGCTAAAAAATTGCCGTCTAGCTCTCTTGCGTTCAATCGTTAAATTGGTACGTATGTAAGCGTCCTAAAAGTCAATTATGGATAGTGTTTCTCCCCTTATCCTTACTCCTAGGGCGCTTACCATTACATATCATTAGCAATCGAACCGGTGCTTATGCGGTGATACACCATAAACTATGGGGCATCTTCTATGCTGCGTGTCCCAACACTTGCAGGACGCTACAAGACCTCTACGATGCCATAGACAATGCTGTACGCGTGGTCACATTCTGATCCTCTAGAATTTGATATATTTGCCATCGACTCGCTAAGAAGAAGAAGCAATTGAACGCAAAAATTTTTACGTAGTACGATGATAGATCTTCGCCAAATTTGATACACCCTTTCAAACAAGGAATAATCATGAAAATCGGTTAATAATTGAAGCAAAAAAATACAGTCTAATTGTGAACCTCCTCCTTTTTTAAGTCGGTTAAAAATATTGTAAGCAACTTTGTCATGAATAAATCGAGTTTATGAATGTGGCCTTAGCAGATGCATGATTCACAAACCGGTAATCCTGGCGGGTCGTCGGCCCGTCAGCTGGCGATACTTGACAGCGGCGAACGAAGCTATATGCGCACCCAGGCTTCCTCCGACCAATTCCATTCGATTTGGCGACAGGCCACGTCGAGTCAACTCTGCCAGGAACTCCCCCAGGAGATCACCCAGCGGCTTGGTGACGCGGGCTGCACTATAATGTTAACATTAGAAAATTGTAAGGTGTGGAACCCTGGTGCCGACACACTTCACTGATTCCTGCTGTCTTGGGACCTTCAAGCCTATGGTGAATAATTGTTTACCTACTCGGATTACGTGGTTCATCTTCGACCTCATCGTCACTTTCCATAAGATGAATTACGGTGAAAAATATCGCCAGCAAATCATAAAAAAAAACTATAAATTGAAAGTTTACAAAACCCTCGAGAAAGCAATAATTATATTATCTAGATTAATCAAATTGGTTTGATGTTAGAAGGTCATACGTGGCTAAGAACCTTGCCCGTTGAAATCCGCACTCAAATCGGGTTTACTGAAATTACTGAGATACATCCGGACAAAGGCTGGATACACACACACACACACGCACACACACACACACACACACACACACACACCACATTGTCAAACACATAACACCCGTCGTTTTTCGTCGGGGGTTAAAATGTCAGTGTGACAGAGACGATGCATGTACCAAGGTATCGTCAAAATTAAGGAGTGATGTGGCTAATTCGAATAATTTTAGACATTTTCGTACAAATTGTGACTATTGCGTGAGTGATGGTGAATAATTGAAGCCACTTGTGAAGGGAATGTTGACGGCCCCAGATGACCAATTATGCCACAGATTTAAGTCTATATTGGAATGTACATAGTCTGTGTATTTTATGAATGAATATTTTTATGAATATTTTATCAGTTAAACGTCAGACAACGACAAAAAAGACATAATATAGGTAAGTAGGTCAATGAAAAAAATATCAATTGAGTAATAACCACACAAGGTCTTATTGTAAGTAGCTTATGTATCTCTTTTAGTAAATAACAAGAGAAACTGACATATGGGTTACTTGGGAAGTGATCAGGACTCCAAGAACGACTTACACGAGGGGAGTTGCAAATGTGTTGACAGCCGTCTCTCAGCTTCATAACGATCTTTAGCACCAACTTATTTAAGCATTTCCCTGACGTGGGTAATTATTAAATGCAAATGCGGGATTTTTCGAAACATCAGACATCGAACAAGGTTGCGCCTGACCACTTTTAAACTCTACAAAGGCATATTAATTCATAAATTTTATTTTTAAGTATGGCTAGCAGCGTCAAGATATACTCAGCTTGTATTAGGGCAAAGTCCCATCCCATGAACATGATTGGTAAACGATCTATGTGGTCGGAGATAGGTAGATCGATTTTCCCTGCAAGCTAAATTAAACCGTATTTCTCGTAGGATGACAATCAAAACTATTATGCGACTTTACATCCTTTTCAGACTGGCAAGAAAAGTAAAAATTTAGTATTTCACTACACAATGCCAATGAGGCATTTGCCCTTATTTTCTCAATGATTATTACCATATAAGAACAACTAATAATAATAATAAATTATTTATTACCTCACCACGAAAAATAGATACATCGATTTAATAGTAATGGTAGCTCTCACTCCCTTTACAACTAGATATTACAACAGGAGCACTAAAAATACATTATCTAAGTGATGCAGTATGATCCTTAGAGTATACATAATTGTTAAAGTATGTGGATAGTGGACGAAAGCAAGTGTGGGGGGGTGAACTGAATTTAGCTTCTAAGAAAATTATCAATGAATAAATTGCTTACACAGGATAACTGCGCACGAGTATTGGGAATAGCTCGACAATGATCACGTTGCGCCCGCGCTCCAGATAAACAGCAGTCATCGAACGCACGAGAGGCGAAAATGATGCGTCCATGTAACCGCTTATCAGCACCTGTGTAATGCAGTTGTATTAGAGATATCTTAAAACACATTAAAAATAAACTCGACTATAGTGGGATTTTCACATAATGGCTTTTTGTTCATTAAAAGATATCTAGCAAGGACGTAGACAGTGCGGAGTAGTTTTGTGGTACTCCTAATGTTATTTCGTAAGACAGAACGCATTTTAATTTTTCATACAACTTTACGAATTCTGATAATTTAGCGTAAGATTTGTTTCTTCAAATTAACTTTTTGTTCGAGCTTTGGTTTTAACCCCCAAAACTCCCCACTACTATCTACGTCCTTGGTAGATATCTATTAATGAACAAACTTAAATATTTTAAATTTAGTTATCAATTTCAAGGCCTATTCACACGCCATTCCGTCGAGATCGTCGCAGAAAATTTTCTCGCGATTTTCAACTACGTGCATAACATCGAATTAGTTGGATAAATTATCGATCGTGCGCGGTTGTTCTAAGTATTTTCACGTACGTGATGCTGGAATACACAAAGTGGAATTCAGCTGTTTTGGCAATGTCAAAAAGCTGTGATGATATTGCCCAAAGGAAAAAAATAGTGCCACTGTAGTTTAAGACTTATTCAATGTTTTAAGTGAGCACTATCGCGTCACGTGTTGCTGGAATCCTCATTCTCCTAAATATGATTATAAGTCTCATAAATAGTTCTTCATAAACAACGAAGTTGTTAAGATGTCTTTGAGAAAAGGGGCAGCGCAGATGAATAACTTTTTGTAGGCCGAACAAAAAAAATTAAATTGCACAATTTTGTCCTCGAGGATGGAATGTATGGTATGGTAAAAAAGTGCAGCCGATAAAAAGTCCATCGTCTGCGCTGCCCCTTTTCACAAAGATTTCACAAATCTAAATAACTTCGTTGTTTTTGAAGAACCGTTTATTAGACTTGTATATTTCAGTGACACCATTTATGCACAACTTTTTGGGATATAATTTATAATCTTAAGTAAAACAGTCTCTGCGTATGAAAATGAGAATTCCAGGAAAACGTGACGCCAGAATGTTCTCAAAAAATATTGACTACAGTGGCACAAAATTTTTCCTTTGGGCACTATTTCAGCATAGTTTTTTGACATTGTCACATAGCTGAATTCTACTGTGTATATTTCAGCATCACGCACGTGTATTTTCGGCTCTATAGTAATTACTCGGCTCTTCTCAACAAATGAAATCACCTGTGTCTTTCTCTTTTTCAAGTTTAGGTGTTTAGCAGCGCAGGCGGCACCATCGGCGTTCAGTTTGCAAATCTTCTCAGTGCTCCTCATGATGATCCCCGCAGTCGGTTTCACCACCACTACTGATAGAGAACGCTTCGTTTCTTCTGAGAACATGGTACTGCGGTTCATACCTGGGCCTGTCGGAGAATATAAAATATTATGGTATTATTCCTTATTAAACACTAGCTATACCTTTTTAGGATGAAAAGTCGATGTCCTTCTCGGGAATTCAGGCTACCTATCTGCTGTAATTTTTTTATGATCGATTCAACAGTTTAGGCGTGAAAACCGGGCAGATAGATAGACAGATTTTCGCATTTCTTATATTAGTATGGATTGTTTGTTGCTTGCGAAACTAAGCTATGTGAATTTATTGTCGCATACCTCATAGTCAGCCACGCACCGGCAAGCGCAGCGCAGGATGTCCACTCACAACGTAGACAGACGACCATGCCCCTGATTCTAACCCACTCGAGATTTTAATGTCGATAGACATCAATAGGTTTGTCACTTTTACACTTGCATATATGAGTGAAAGAGATAGACACGCCAATGTCTAACTACAGATAAATGTCAAAACTCCGATTCTCGCGCATTCGACAACTTATCGTATTATTATTTTATTTTTTTCATCGATAATTAAATCCAACCATATCGCAGTGGGTACACAGGAATTACCCCTACACCCACCGGTGGGTGAAGCCAGTGAGTGCACGGGTCGCGGGTCGACATTTCCCTGTCGATAGACATCCATAACTTTGTCGCTTTTGCACACCCTTATAGGTGTGAAAGAGATAGAGATACCAATGTCTATCGATAGTGAAATGTCGAGCGAGGGGGAATCGAGGTCCAGGACCCCTATTCTCGCACACTCGACATTTGTCTATCGATAGACATTGGCATGTCTATCTCTTTCACACTTATATACGTGTGTAAAAGTGACAAACCTATTGATGTCGTTCGACATTGAAATCTCGAGTATGTGAGAATCAGGCTCCTGGGGACTGATTCTCACCCACTCGAGATTTTAATGTCGATAGACATCAATAAGTTTGTCACTTTTACACAAGCATATTATTATAAGCGTGAAAGAAATAGACATGCAATATCTATCATTAGACAAAATGTCGAGTGTGCGACATTTCACTGTCGATAGACAAACTAAACTAAAACCAGTTTTAGAGTAGTACTGTCTCTTTCTCCTTGGAACAGTACGATGCGACGACACCACTCCAAAACTGGTTTTAGTTTAGTTTAGTTGGTGTACATCCGAATCGACACCATTGTCACTTTTGCACACGCTTATAAGTGTGAAAGAGATAGATATACCAATGTCTATTGATTTTACATTCGATCGCTAATAATTTACCGGGTACAACGTTTAAGAAACCAAGAAGTAAAAATGAGAAAATTAACATCTAATGGGTAGACGAATCGAGTTACCATAATTTATTTCTAGGGCCCGAGCTAAATGCAGCCCGCTTCCAACCGGTTGCTCTGCAAATCTATGGGCAAGTCTAATTCAGCAGTGGTCGTCCTGTGACTGATATGATGAGTAGTGCTTATTTACTCTCTTATCTCTAAAGTTATTAATTATGTAGCTATTGTATATGCATCCGTATTTTGCACAATCTGTCTGTTCTATAAAGTTGTACTCCGACACCCGACAGTTGCATGGAAGAGATCGCTTTTAGTGATAAGACCGCCTAATTGTTCAAATCACGATTGCTTTATTTTGTAGGTACACAGCGTACACTTAAAATAGTCAGATTTTACATTTTTAAAGCTACTTCTTGTTCAAAAGGCATACACGTTACATAAGTATTGTATTGTCATTAAAAATCACTTACAGTCTGCCATAAATCCAGCTGGAAATCCAGTATCTTGAGCCGCAAGTGCAAGCCCACAAGTGAATACCAATCCAGCAAGTGTTTTAATCTCCATCGCGTAAAACCGCATAAATACATAACCGCGGTATAAAGTGCGTGCCTGCGACTGACCGCTAGGTAAATAAACTTACAACTAAATGTTAAATTGAGATTTTAAAGTTTCGTGTTCTGAGAAGGTCAACGTGTGTAATAGATGCAAGAGATCTCCGAGCCGGCGTTGGTTATTATGGTCATTCGTGACCTTTTTATCGAAGGCCGATATAGAGGGCCGATGCGTATTTATGCAACTAGGAACGCGATCCGTGCTTGTATATTTGGAACAATTACATTATTTCAGCTACGAGTAATTAGCGCATACATCGCACCACACCCTCACAAAATGCATCGTATATTTTAATAACACAAGGTTCGTTTGGTTTAGTATGGCCCGCTCTATATATCTTTGTAAGGCAGCTTACGAATGAAACTTATTTTAAAGATTGGCAAGAATTTTGTAAAGTTCTAAAACTAGAATTTGTTTATGGTCATAGTACAGTCTACATACCAATTTTCACTTTTCTGGAGTCCTTGGCTTCGGAGATATTGATTTTTTTATTTGAAATATTTCTGTGAAATTTTATTCAATGATACAAAAATATGACTTATAGAAAGTCAACATGTTTTTAAAGCTACACTTATTACTTATTAACATAGACACCTAGTACTGAAACAAGAGAACTTTTTTACTGAAGGTACAATCCACCGCACGTCAAGCGTAACACTGCCAGTAAAAGATGAGCTCACGTACGGTAGCGTGCTCATACAACCAGTGAACGGTTCAAAGGTTGAAGTGTTACGACAGATATGCAATCGACTGTACATTTCAGAAAGCTTTCCTCAGCCTCAATAAAAGCTAAGAAACAGCAAAGACTTTTAAACTAGGATCATTACTGTTATAGAGCTGCGTCCTTATTGCCTAACTTAATGAAGTTAGGAAATAAGAAGGTGATTAACTCCATTGCCATCTCCTTCGTTATTGGTCAAAATTGTCAGTTCGTGATGTAGCTCACTACCAGTGAATACAGACAGTGCTGACTTTTACTTCATGAAAACTTTTGCAGTTTTAAAACGTCTACTTTTGATGCTGATTATTCTAAGTACGAATATATCCCGTATGGTATGTTTGGAACACATAAACGCTTTAATGTGTGATATCTCTGACTAACACATTTGGGATAGATGTCGTGACTTTATGTATATATGTGCTCGATGATACTAGTGCAGGCGGTGTGTGCTCATTCCAGGGCTTGTAATCGGTTTCAAAAATAGTGGTAAAAATTTTTTATAGTAGGTTTCGTTCGGAGCGCATCCGAGAGTGCTACCTAAAATCTAGACTGATAGTGCCCGCGTCGGCGTCGTTTGAAGTTTGTAATGCTAGAGACGGCGTCGTCAGTAAGAGAAAACCACTAAAAATTAATTGATTTCATGTCCATTTGCTTTCACTCTTTAAGAAAACCGGTTTTTTAAGGTTAATGTAGAGTCAAACCTAAATAACACACTCCTTTGTACAAGACACAGATTTTAATTTAGAAATAAACTGATAAACAAGGCTTATTCACTCCACTGATGTTTCGAGAGTCGACGATACCTAACTGATTTTGTATAGAAAGTTACAAATATAAAATTCATATTTGTTAACGAAAATGCATTCGACATTAAACTTTGACCGATATCGAATCGAGTATCGATTGTTGAAGCATTTGGAATATGGGGTTGCCCCCAATAATGGCCTTAAACACTAACACCATACGTTAAATACTGACGCGTTGAATGAATTATTTAATTGAATTAATTAATTAATAATTTAATTATGAAGCAAAAGAGTTGTGCCTCCTGATCGTAGAAAGTGGAAGTCTATGGTCTCTGCCTACCCCTACGGGAAACAGGCGTGACTTTATGTATGTATAATTATATACTACTTCATAAGCAGCCACAATATCCTTGTAATTGCATGAATAAATTGAATTGAAATACATTACCTTCCTTTTGGCTTCGCCGCGCCGTAGTTAGGTACAAAATGATTTTTTTATTAAGCAAACGATGTAAGAAAGATCTGTCACGATCGATAAATGAGTTCTATAGTTATTGCATTAGGTACTCGTCGTACCTACCCGACAGCAACCGGGTGGTGGTTTACCCCACAGCCCCAAAGAGGAGGGTAATGTTTTTCGAGTACATGTATGTAAGTATATATGTAGATTTCTATGTTACCTCCTGTAGCCTGAACGGCTTGACCAATTTTGAATTTCCATAATCGACATTGTATTTTTTAACTATGAATTATTATTTTAATGACTTTAGATTGAAATTGTCATTAATAATTGTTAATATTATAGGATTTGAATTATATAAGTAGATTCTGACTAATATTTGTAGCTACTGTATTCATGTAAATAATGATTACGACAGACATCCAAATATCACTTGTCTTATTTTATATCTACCTTAGCATATTAAAATTAGGTAAGTATAAGTATCTCTACATTTATCATACCAAGTTGCGTGACTGTTCGCGTTTATCTTGCAATGCGTCGACGGAAACCTTTAATTATATTAAACGTTATAAAATTAGCAAATTGGATCATTTTTAGTTTTTGGCCGTGATCTGTAGGTAATGTTCAGGGCCATCTTAATTACAAAGGTATTGAATCCTTGTGCCGATGAAGATAAACTTGTTTTTTTTAAATCTTTGAAAACATCAGCCCCCGTAGCATGACATCGTCGCGCTCGACGCGACGTTAGAGTGGGATATTTGTATATTTATTCCAAACCAATGAGCAGGACTAACATTATCTCGCGCCACATAAACGTTTAAACACCTGTCATGCTACTAATGCAGACGTAGTCATACAATCTGAAAAAGTACATACTTGAACACCAGCTTTTCACACAAATTCTTCTGTTTCTTGGGACGATTCCTGTATAACAAAATAAATGAAATGTTAGCTATTTAACCACTAACTAAATATATAAATTGTAAAGAAATAACACGAATATGGTTACAGTGCCACTCATTCTTTTCGTATCGTATTTGATTATCGTATCTTCCTTCAATCACGTTGCTTCACATAGCTCACTACTGATGCCTTTTCCTACCATGACTTAGTTTACTTGTCATACAAGATTCGGCCTCTGAAATGCTTCTTCAGCTCAATTTTGGTGGCATGGATTCTAATAAATTGCTGCCGGATGCCCGAGATATAGACTGGTCTGTCATTAACGATGCCACGTCTGTAAATGAGCAGGTTGATCTGTTCAATACCTTACTTCTCCAATTGTATGATATGCATGCCCCGTTCGCCCTATTAAGCTCAGACTTCTCCCGCACCTTGGCTAACTGACGATATCAAAACACTCATGGAAAAGAAAAATCGCGCAAAAGCTAAATATAAGAATAATCCCACTGATTCCAATCGTGATTTGTATCACACGGTTAAAAATCGCTGCAATAAGGTGTGTAGAGATGCTCAACATCTTCACATTCACAAATCTGTTCAACATGAGGATCCACCTAAAGTTTGGAGTTTCTTAGATCCACGGGAGTTGGCTAAACCCGAAACGATGCAGTTCCAAAAGATATATCCTGATTTATTCAATCAATACTTTTCGACTTCTTCAGTGCTGGATAGCAATATCAAAGCAAATACTTTACATCATTTTTCAAATTTGCCAATTCCTAATTCTGACCCATTCGTCTTTACTCACTTGTCCGCTTGTGATGTTAAGAGGGACATTCTATCCATTGCCTCCAATGCTGTGGGTAATGACAGCATTAGCCGTGACATGATTATTCCCATATTGATGTAATCACTCCTATTATTACAAAAATTTTCAATAAATCAATTTCCTTTAGTACCTTTGCCGAAATAAGGAAAGATGCTCAAATTATCCCCTTACCAAAAAAAACGCATCCATCCAATTATTCTCATTTTCGTCCCATATCAATTCTTCCTTTCCTATCCAAAGTTCTTGAGCGTCTAGTTCACCAACAACTAAATATTTTTTAGTTGATGATAGGCATGATCTCAATCCTTATCAGTCCGGTTTCCGGCCTGGTCATAGTACGGTCACAGTTCTTGTCAAGATTTCTGATGACATTCGTTTTGGCATGGAAAGGCAGCAGCTCACAGTTTTAATGCTACTAACATCTTTCCTCCATCATAATATATCCGATGCCATTTAAATTATTAATGTAGATCTGGCTCATATCGTAGAATGGAGTAAACACTATGGTCTTACTCTTAATCCTACCAATTCGCAGGCTATTATAGTCGGCAGTCCATCTTATGTGTTTAGGCTTAATTTAAATTCGCTACCCTCTATAACATTAGACGGAATTCATATTCCATACAGTAACAAGGTCAAGGACCTAGGCATTTATTTTGATAACACTTTATCCTGGAATTCGCAAGTTGCCGAGGTTGGTAGGAAGATGTTTGCTGCCGCTGGGTCACTTCGACGACTGCGTAATTTCCTGCCAACTGCCACTAAACTTGCTCTTGCACAATCCTTGCTTTTGCCGATTCTGGACTATGCTGACTGCTGTTATCCTGATCTTACTGCCGAACTGCTCAATAAACTTGAGCGACTCCAAAATCTGGCCATTAGGTTCATATTTGGACTTCGGAAGTATGACCACGTTTCCGAATACACAAGTCGTCTCAAGTGGCTGTCAATTCACCGTCGCAAAGACTTACATATACTTTCACTTATATACTGTGTGCTGTTCGATCCCAGAACCCCTTTCTATCTCAAGGAATGCTTTCAATTTCTTTCTTCCACCTACAATCGCCGCCTTCGTTCTACGGATAATCTACGACTTTATGTTCCATCCAACACGTCTAAATTTTATAGTCAGTCTTTTACTTTGCAGGCCATCCGTCTGTGGAACTCTCTACCTGAATCCATCAGACCGCATGCATGTACCGCTCATTAATTTTCAATTTGTATATTATAAATTAGGGAAATGTATTGCATACATTACATGCTCACTACAAAATTGCATATCATCAACGTTGGATAATTTTAATTATTATATTCTGTGGTTAGCTAACTAATGTTCAATATAGGGGGAGTCTCTATGTTTTTCTAACTCTTTGGCTTTGTATTGTATGGTTTGATACAAAATGATTTCACCATGTTCTAGAGGAGTGGAACAGGTTTCTTTATATATTCTTTATTGCACCAAAATATTACAATAACAGAGTACAAACAATAGGTCACGTATATAGCTGGACTTATCTTTTCAAGAGATCTCTTCCAGGTAACCTGATCATTGAAATAGGAAACTGAGTAAATTTGAGGTTTAGTAGCAAATTGTGTGCAAAAGAAAAAATCCTACAACAAATAATTAAAGAAATAAAAAAGGAAAGATACCCAAATAAAACTTATACTTTCTATCAAACTTAAGTAAGGGGTTCAGTCTCCACTGCATTTTTTTAGTAAACTTGTATTACAATAATGTAGTATAAGTACACTCTAATGTGTACATTAGTCTACTAAAAAAAAAGGTCTCCAGGCCTCCACTCCTCTACGACATGGTGAAATCATTTAGTATCAAACTTTAACAATACAATATAATGCCAAGGAGTCTTATATTAAATAAATAAATAAATATCTTTGCACATACACACAGCGCCATCTAATTCCACACTAAGCAACTAGGCTTGTATTATAGATACCAGATGGTTGATAAACTACACAAATACATTATTATTATTATTATTATTATTAAATTCTTTATTGCACACAAAAATAAAATACAAAGAACATTTAACATACATTTTTTTTTGTAAATAAATACATATATAAATGAAAAACATCCATAACTCGGGAACACATATCTGTATTCATCATACAAACATATGCCCTTAGTGGGATTCGAACCCGCGACCTTTTGGTATAGCAGCAGAGTTTCTAACCACTACACCAAACAGGTCGTCTCATAATTAAAATTGTCTCCAAAAACTATGTCTAAATAGAGCCAGGTTGAACATTAGTTAGCTTAATATAAATAATTATCAACTAATGTATTCATTAGAGTGTACTTATAAATGGACAAAATAAATTATATTTGTATGTAGGTATTAAGTTTTTTATTACCCCATTTTGTCTCCTTTCTCTACTCAATCATGGAGGCTACGTAATGCACCTAATTATAGACAATTAAGCATTCTCGCGGAATTAACCCTAGCCCAGCGTTTTAAAGGTCAACATAATATTTTCAGCTCCAATACTCTCCTATTTTTATCATTACCTATTACCAGCCGATAAACGCGGGAAAACCTAACAAAACGACATAAACATACCTGCTTACCTTTGTCAACAGTTTTGCGATAGCTTATTATGTAGAAAGCATTATGTGATCTTGAGTCGAGTTTGTGGCCTACGCAAGACGCATCACCGGCTGGTTTTACCGGCGGCAGTGTCACTTCGTTATGCCCCTCGGTCGCACGTTGCCGCTGCGCAATATTATCATGCTGTATATAAATAAACAGTGAAGTGACAACGAATCTATTTAAAAACTATTCTTGCGTAAATAATAAAAAAATCTAACATCTATATTCAACGCGTAAAAGGTAGTTTCAGTGTTTTCTTCGTGAAAATGAATGAATCAACAGTGTCTAACAACACTTGGCAGTGGTACCGGGATGTGGTCAGGTCATGGTTGGAGGACCCAGGGGTGGACGAGTATGAGGGTTTGAACATGACAGCGTTGAAAATGGACCAGGCGTACGCTGTAGGAGTGGCCGACAGGACCGTTGGTGTTTACAGTGTCTCTGATGATTGTTTTCGTGTGAGTATGATAATCTCTACTATACTGTACTATACTATACTAGTATACCCTTATTGATTTGAATAGCAGATTTGCAGATATGTCAGCGATTCCTACTTAGCTCGGAAACGAGATTCGAACCTTGTAATTTTTTAAAGCTCTGTATGCTTGGATGGAAAGTCACCTATAGTCATTTTTATCATACTTCCACACGGGAAATAGTGAGTTTTATTTCCATAGAAGGCTACAACCATTCATTAATTCTTTAACAGAAAGTACCTATATACATGTGATGCCGTAACCATCGTAGGACCATTTAAGGCGCGAAAGTGATTGGCGATGATATTTTGTAATGTGTAGTTAATAAAAAATTGTTAACAGCCTTCTGTGACATTCTGTATTTCATATCGGTGCACCAGGAGCGATGACCCTTTGATAGAGCTATGGATGATAAATATTACTCATCAATTATTTTGTATTAAGTTTTATTTCATGTTTGAAAATAGGTAAGTTTAATTCCGTGGAGAATTACAGCGTGGCCAGCGGGTTACATGGGACAACAGTCGATAACTAAATCTCTTACCCAATTTGGGTATTGTGGCCAATCCTTCCACCCATGAAGCAGCTTGTCGACTGGCAAAGTCAAGGTCACAAAAATCTTTATTTTATAGGTACACAGCGTACACTGAAAATAGTCAGATTGTGCAAAGCTAGCGTTTATGTAAGAGGCTATTTTCCCCTGGTAAGCAAGAAAGTAAGGGATGCTCTTTTTTAAAAATTTTATATTACAATTGAACAATTTATTTCTTTATTAACGGTAAAATAGCCTGGCATATGGGAACGAGCTGATTTCATCAAAATAGTTCTATATTTTATAATACGTTTTCTTAATAGATTTCGGTTTTAGAGTACCTTTAAATTTAGTGAAAGGAGTTTTTGTATATCATGGGGAACCTTATTGAAAAACCTAATGGTGATGACTATGGTAGAGTTCTTGGGATTCTTTCTTCTGCGTTTATTTACGAAGTCTGTTCTTACAAATAATTAAATATATTATTTACTTATTCGTTATTTATTTACTCGTTACACATAATTAGGTCAAGGTGAAACGGAGTAACAGGCTATCATAAAAAAAAACAAACGCATCGCTGCCGCACCGTAACAATGATTGAAGGCTAATTCACACCTTTCTACCAAACACGCGGAAACTATGGTAATAGAGTTGGTGCGCGCGCGTTATAAGTCTTTACACATACAGGATGTCTGATTATGGATCTATGATCATCACAGAAACATAACGGCAACTATACGAATATAGATAGATAGATAAGCATTTATTTGCATCCATGTAAACACACATAACAAATTTTCCATATGAAAAATACAACTAAAACAATAAAACACAAGTAAAGAAACAACAAATATTTTGTGTGCCGTGCTTATCTATCTATACGAATATAATGTTTTTCGGTCACACTTACCCGAAAAACATTTTATTCGTATAGATTTGATAGATAGATAGATAGATAGTTGCTATGTTTCACGAAAATGGCCAGGAGGGAAAAATTATAAGTAGGTACCCTGTTTAATTCCAGATGCAATAAAAGTTTTGTGATATTGTCGTCGGTTGTGTGGTGCATTTACAACCCCAGAAACGTCACCCTTTTAAATGTATATTTGGTTAATATTTCATTAATATAAATATAACTGCATACTATTATATGTTTTTGTTTAAGGTCCCGGTAGCTTAATTATTACGAATTATAGGTACTCACCGGAAACAAGAGCAATATTGCATTGGATTCACTTTCGGAAATAATAAAATTTGAAGTGCGAATTGTTTTCTATTGGCAACTCTTTACTCATTCTTGAACTAGTCGAAACGTGTTGCCAATTCCATTAAAAATGTAATCTTATCCATCCCACGCAAAAAACAAGTCAATATTGCATAAAATCTAAGCCGCTACCAGCTCGCACAGTAAATGCCCATAATCAAAACTCTTTCAAATTACCTTGCAAAACAAATCTGACCGATTATTTATATATCTACGTTTATGAAATGTTTCTTCTTAGTTTTTGCTTCAATGCTAGTCATGCACTTATCAAAAGAAAACTTTAATACGTATTTAATTCGTAGCTATTCAGTATTACCACACCGATGTAATAAAGAACTTGCCACTAGTTTTTATGTGCGTTGTTTCTTTGTGAGTTATTAAATTACTCGTGAAAAACTTCAACAATTTCTTGTAGAGTCGCCCCGAACGGTTACATTACCTATACAAAAGAAAGTGTATCTAAATCAAAGAAACTAATCAATCTGATTTATTACGTGCAAATTGACCTTTTGCACGTTCCGGGACAGAACATCAGACCCAATAGAAGTGTTATTGTTATAACGTCGAGAGGAGGGTTGTGTCCCGGAATGTGTTAATTAGATTTACAAGTACGGTACAAGCTCATTTTTAACCGACTTCAAACAGGCGGAAGTTATCAGTTAGGCAGTATTTTTTTGATTTTTTTTTGTTTGTTACCTCAGAACTCAGTCATTTATAAATATATTATTTGTGGTCCCATGTTCATCATAATTCTGTTCTGATGATGGGATATATGAGGAATTCAGGGAGTCACTAAACGTCGAGACCTACTAAATGTAAATACGTACTTACACTTCATACCTTCTCTCAACTTTGCATAGAAATGACTTTTTAGATTTAGACAGATGGTACACATTACCCTGTGACCAACTGTACCTTAACTAGGTAGGTACACGTTTAAAACAAACCGCTACTGTATTGTATCAGAGTTATGTGGTTAAATAAAATAGAACTGCCGTCTCTTCCCGTGGGTGTCGTAAAAGCCGACTAAGGGACTTTCCTCCAAAACACATCTATTAATTTGCGTGTTTCAACAGCCATGGGCTCACCCCCCGTCACTTTCTGTATATTTCATAAGGTGAAAAAAGCCGACTAAGGGACTTTCCTTCAAAAAACATCTATAGATTTGCACGTTTCAATAGCGATGGGCTCACCTCCTGTCACGTGTGCATTTATGTATATTTCATAAGGTGAAACGTGGATGTTGCTTCACTTATTAAACTTCTTTTTTAATCTTATTTAGCTTAGCTTAGTCGTTTTAATGACGCTATGTATTAAACACTTAATGTTTAGAACACCTAAACATTATTGTGTGGTATATCTCTGGCCACCCATTTGGGATATAGGTCTTAACTTTATGTATGTTATTGTATCATTGCATTACATTTAGCTCAAAGGAATATTTTCTAACAATAAATATTACTACCTAAGCAATTCATAGCACACGCTAGATTGCTGTTTGCCCGTCAGTGGTAAGTCCAGTGACCTTTATTGGCGCCGGGGTGTCATAGGATTTTCCCAGGGGACTAAGCTATTTTATACACCAAGTGTAGGTAGAGTACACGCACACAACCGTGCAACTATTTAATGGCCGTCAGGAATAGTTGTTGGCTCGAGGTAAACGATTCGTGCTATAATTATTTTCAGAATCATTTAATAAAATACCTGAGTAAGTAGATGGACAAACTAATAATACAGTTTCAGGCAATTAATACTTTTGATTTTGGTAATCCTTTTTGGTAAAAATATTTTCTAGTTTGTGACATATTCTATTTATGAAAATTTAAAGGCGTTATTTTGTTATGAAACGATTACAAAAGTTACAACAAACATCCTGCTAGTATATATTATATAAATGCGAATGTTTGTCACGCTATGTACGGATTTGGATGAAATTTGGTATAGAGATCGACTATGTCCTAGATTAACTTACCTATAGAGTAATTTTTTTAGAATTTCCAAATAAATCCCGCACGATAAACTTAATCCACGCGACTCGAGCCGTGGACAAAGACTATCCCACATCCGTACTAAAATTACAAGTGCGAAAGTCTGTCTGTCAATTGCTGAACTAATCATACTGAAATTTGGGACCCAGAGATGGACCCTGTAAAAGTACCTAGTCATTCCACGTAGGGGAAGCCGGGGGCCGAAAGCAGTTCTTTAAGTATTTGAAAACCAAAAACCCGCCGCCATTTTCAACTTTCAAATGTAACCTATGACACTCTAGGCATGGAGACGAATCGAACGACTTGCACTTTAAAATCGATTAAGCCGTTTGGGCTACAGGAGGTAACATAAAAATCTACATACATACATCGAAAAACATTATCCTTCTTCCTGAAGCAGTCGGGTAAAAACAAGATTCCCTGTGTCGAGAAAATTGTAACAATCATAGCATTGGATAAGTATGCCAAGCGTTCGATGCACGCGATCACACTTCGCGGAGAAATTACCGGCCCCACTGATTAGTGCGAACCGTCCAAGAAATGCATTGTTACTCGGTGGCCGATACACAGTTATGTTGTAAAAACATTACAAATATGTACTCTCATAAAATCGAGAGTTATTTGAATAGACAACCCGATTCTACCAAGAAAAATGTATACGTATTTCAAAGCGAATTAAAAGTTAGTTCAGTAATTTTGCGTATCTAAAATGCGTAACAATAGAAGGTCATCCATATTTAGTATCAAACTTAAATTAGGTACCTTAAATCTTCTTACGAAAAGTTACTTTCATAACCAAAGAGAAACGGAAATAAATGAGCAAAGAGCAGGTAGTTGTTTGTGTCAAAATTTTTATAGTAGGATTATCAAGCGTATCAGAACGAATCATTATTGCATTCCTATTAATATTAAATGATTGTATTTTCTAAATTAGTTAAACAAGTAAAATTGCAGGTACAGTCACTCCCATAAAAACTGTTCATTGTTTAGAGTGACGAAATCTAATTACTGGCCTTTTTCCATGCCTGACAGACCCTTGAGTAAAAGTTTGTGGCCATTATCAAATGAACGGATGACTAACTCTCAAACGACAGCACAGAATAATCGCATCCTTAGTCACAGCAATATACTATAGATAGTAAAAAAAATCGTAAATTCCGTAACATTACTCAACCCTAATAATTGTTTGGCATTTAGAACAAAGATGCATACCTGAGAAACTGGTTCTCTTGTGTCACACTTACACCAGCGAGCGATAACGATTTATTGACTCGTGATTTAATACTTAAGTTAGTAATTAGTTATTCTGTGTTTGTACTAAAACATGGCTGTTTTTCTACCTACAAATGTCCCGTAGCTGTGGGTTGTCTGGAAGAGATCGCTTTTAGTGATAAGACCGCCTAATTGTGTTCTATTGTTATCATCAAAATTATTGTAAATTATTTTGCGCAATAAAGAGTATTTGTATTGTATTGTATTGTATTGTAGAAGTTACTGCACTAGTGGTAGGAGTAGGTAAACAAGGTTCGGGCTGGGAAAGGCCAGCAGAAAATACTGTGATGTTTGGCACAATATAAGTAGAATGTTTGGGCCCTGTGCGCTGTGGCACAGCAGTCCTGTCCACAGAGTACTTTTTATGGTCCTGTCTTTGACATGTATCATATTCAACCGGTACTAGACCAAATAGCTTTGCGTACTCTCATTATTAACAGATGTACCATATCATTCAATTCGTAATACTATTTAATGCTATCTAATTCTACAAACAACGGCTACGAAATCATGACTTGCCGATGTTATAGAACACTAAAATCTCATTTATTTATTTATTCTTTGGACACAAAAAGTCAATACACAAACAACATACCTATTAGAAATACATACATAGGGTTTCTTCTAACGTTCCTTTTTTGATCTTATTTAACATTTATTGTTATTTTTGTTACACATTGCAGCAGGCATTTTCGTGTAAAAAACTGAGATATATATCTCATTTCTGAACTGACATGAGAATAGAGCCAACTGTGGAGCATTAATTTTAGCGAACTTATGGTATGCAAATGCCACATCCATGCAATAGCAGGTGAACCTATGCTCCGCGTGTATAAGGATGATACAGAAATTTCTGCATATGGCAGTATTTATCGCCATCAGGAGGACTAATTGTATGGGAAGATTCACGATAGCCTTGACATACAAGATGAACAGAGTAGGCGACAACACTGTTCCTTGACGTACACCAGTATGTATGGGCTTTATTGACAGAGCAACAACCATAGCCCAATTTCAAGCTGCATTTTGGTAAAAAAACTATCGACCACACTTGCACGCATAGCCCCTTGGATAGCCCGTAATACAATTCAATTACTTAATAGGGGCTCCATCATCAAATTATTGTCTGTAGTATTAAGTATTTTGAACAATAAATTGAAATTAAATTGAAATTAAATACGACAACTTCGACTGAAGGGCCTTAAGCCAAACCCGATAGAAGACTTTCGCAATGTCGTAGCTAGCAGCCTGTGGAATATTTACTAGTATTTCATTTGAAATGCCGTTATAAAATTGCTTGTCTCCGTGTGAATGATACAATGTATAATGTACTTAGTATGTAATAAAAATTTGCATACAAAGGCTCCATAGTTCCACCCACAAATCATATTATCTACTTATTTTTAGGATTCCGTAACCTAATGGCAAAAGTAGACTTTTTAATTTTTTTTTATTTAGGTGAATATTTGGTGAGTGATATCTCCTAGTCTTTAAAATGCCATCTCCTATAGTGGTCACGTTTAACGAAAATTTCAAAATATTCGCTAATTTCAGTTGAAGTCAGAAAAATAATTTTGTATTTAATAATACAAAAAATACGGTCGGTGAGAGATGCATGTATGTTGAAAGAAAGAGATGCATGTATGTGGTTAGTACTTGCTACGAAACCTTAAGTTTATACACACACACTTGGCTTTGATTTACCGTTAGGTTTTCTCTCTAAAGCTGACATTTTGTCAATTATGATTAGGTCTGATTTTGGGGACCATTTTAAACAATTGATGCTGGTTATTATCAATAGAAGGCAGTTGCGGTAGATCCGCTCTTGCTTGTCTAGGATAATGATACAACCTGCATAATTTATGATAGTTACAAAGTCTACCCTTGCTTACAGTGTCCCTTCGAACTGCAGAAGACCCTGACAGCATACACTGAAGACTGGTGGGTGGTGAACACGGCTCGACGCTCTACATGGCGGGTGTACGCAGATCTTAAGGACCAATACGTCAGCGCGAGGAACACCACGTAAGTGACAGGATGGAAGCTTCGGTTTTCAAAGTTAACTTGTCTAAGTTTAAGTTAGGGTGTGCAATTAAAAATTTTGTTAGTAGCTATATGAATGTAATATAGTTTAGATATGTTTAGATATAGTTTAGATACATACTAATTTAATTAGTTATCTAACTTAAGTAATATTTAGATACATACTAAATATTACTTAAGTTAGATAACTAATTAAAACGGGCTCGCTTGGTTTATAAATTTCATGGAGGATAAAAGTAAAATTTTGTTGAAAAGTAGTCTCCTTTTTTGTAGTCAGTTAAAATAGTCAAAGTCAACAAATGCTTTATACGCTTAAAATAGTCAATTTTACATTTTTTAGCTAATGCTTGTTTCAAAGCAAGTAACTCGAGGGGCAAGACCTTGCTCTTTTTAAAACAGGTTTTTGTATTACAACAAGGCACAAAAATATTTCATTATTAATTGTGAAATAGCCTGGCATACCAATGAGCTGGATACTTCCATGGTTGATTATCATCAAAATAGGCCGTTGGTGATGATGATGAAAGTAAAAGTAAGAGGCCTAAAATGTCTTGTCGCCCTATTTGTATTATGCTAACAGTTCAAAAAGGATAGACGAGTTTAAATTTAATTTTTCATCCCATCTATTCCTCAATAAGTGCGCCCAAAGTAGATCTTTTCTCCAAGATACTTTAGAACAGGGAATAAGAGAGTTTTGAAAATGGAACATGATTAATACTTCTTACATGGACTTAATATATACATTCTCCTCCCTTCCTACACATAGCGCCCTCGACGTAAAAATATTATTATTTTATACAATCTACTGTATGTGTCCCACACAAATCGACATCAATGTGTCGCCGGTAGACATTGGACGATATTTGTAACGCAACGGAAATAATAGTGTGATAGGGAGAGGCATACGTCCAGGGTAAATGAACAGACTGATAATAATGCTATTGCTGTTGCATATGCAGATACATAACATCACATTACCAAAGCAAATAAAAAAAAATATATCGTAAGTTATCAAAATACAACTAAAACGAAACTTAATTTAGAAAATCCCTGAGAAAACACATGATTATATTATCCAGATAAACCAAACCGTGTTAAATATCTTCGAAACGGCTTAACTGATTTCCAGCAAACATAAGAAACCCTTTAAATATATAAAAAAAATAGGAACCCCCTGAAAGACTATGACATGATATACACCAAGAAACTGTGTTAAAAATATCTTTGGAAGAGCTGAACCGATTTTCAACAAACATGGGTCATAACCTGCTCTCTTATTTAGTCGTTAATATGAAAACCGTACCTACTTAAATCGGATCATGTATTACTGAGATACATTCGGACACACACAGATACATACACACACATACGCGCCGTCAAACACATAGTATCCGGGGGTTAAAAAGGGTATCTTATGCACAAAGGTTGTATAAGGCCACCCTAATTGTACAATTCTATGTAAAGTTTGCCAAAATGTAATCCGTATCTATTGTACAATAAAGTATACTTGATTGATTGAAGTTGACATAACACATTTACATTAATGTATCAGGGTTCCCATCATTATTGACTCAGGCACGTCAAAAAAAAAACATACACTTTTTTATTCCACTTTGTGCTCAATCACATATTACATAAGTCATTATGTAAGGTTCTTGTTATTCCGTGATATACCGCCTAGCTTTGAGTTATTCAATCAGTCTTTGGAACATATTATTCATGGTGTTAGGTTATGCAATAGAAACTAATCGTAATTGATTTTATGAAAATTAGTAATAAATCTATTTATGTAATTTAAGTTCATAATTATATTAGCTATGCGGTTTGGTTAATTTATGTTATATATAAATTGAATCATATTTTATGCTTATGTTGTGTAACATTTGTAATATAGGCAGTAAAATGAAAGCTATGACCATACCTAAAAAGTATGCTCTTGATCTCGATGTGAGTTATACTAATAAACAATATAATATATTCGCGATAAAGTTATTGCACGCAGGCGGAACCGCAGGTGGAATGCTAGTAAGTAATATTTATAACAATTTTATTAAAATAATGATTACAATACAATACAAATACTCTTTAGTGCGCAAAATAATTTACAATAATTTTTGATGATAACAATAGAACACAATTAGGCGGTCTTATCACTGAAAGCGATCTCTTCCAGATAACTCACAGCTATGGGACATTTGTATTGTATGGTTAAAATCGATACAATTATTAAACACTAGCTTTTGTCCGCGGCTTCGCATGCGTGGAATAACTTTATCGTATATCCACATTTAATATGTTTACTTTCTTTATCCCACTGAACTACCTACTCACTTTATCGGGGTAAAAAATATCCTGTTTTAATCCAGGGTATGTTCTACATATATACCAAATATCATCCAAACCCGTTCATCCATTTCGCCATGGTTGAGCAAACAAACAAACATCCAAACATTCGCATTTATAATATTAGTTATTTGAATTATTTTTTCATTAATAAAGAAATACCTAGCACCATAGATTTTATATCAAATACCGATTTATGCCAGTTTTTTTTTTTGAACGTGGATTTATGTTTTTTGTTATAACAGTGATATTTCCTTTCCAGTGGCCTACTGTGCCAGGTGAGGCCTGAAGTCGGCCAGTTCGGTGTGTACCGACTGAACGCGACGACAAAAGACTGCGGCGTGGAAACCCTCAAAGAGCCTGTCGATATTTATGCTCGTGAGTATTGGCAATGATTCAATGAATTCACAATCTAACTAATTATATAATAAATGCGAAAGTGTATCTGTCTGTTTGTTACATTTTCACGACCACTGTGAGTGAACCGATCGTATACATTTTTTTGTCTTTTTGAGGTGAGATTCCGCGGCAAAGTAAATCCATGCAGTCGAAGTCGTGGGTGGAAAGCTAGTTAATCTTACTTGCTAGAATATGTGATTTATGCAAACATATGTCTGCGAATAATAAAGCATACCTACTTTTTGTTCTAATATTTTGTATTAACTCATAAAGTTACACCTAAATAGGCACCTTAGTACAACAATTTTATTTAATTTTACAGCATTTTTTCCTGTGATATTTATTTGCCCTCGAATCCATCTATACGAATACATGAACACGCAAAGGTCCCAACTTCGATTTCTTAAACGAACTCCTCAATTTTGTTTGGCATTAAAACATCAAAATAAAAAAATTTATGCACATTACAATTTAATAAATGAGTTTTCAATATTTTTTCATTACCCGAATACCCTTTTAGTTTCCAAGGATGTAGGTAGGTACCTATATACCTATGTCTTTAGCGTTAGTTCCAAAAATGCGGGTTTGTTTCTCAAGGTTCCCAGTGTTGAACAGGTTTGTGTCGGTAAACCTTGACTTTGGCTACACGGTCGAGTCGTTACCTACCTCAAAATTTACCTGTTTTTATTTTGTATCATTGTTATGACAAGATATAAAATGTATGAACATTTTATGCAACTTACTTTAGACATTTATATTTGTTAAGTATTCTTAATTATCTGGCTGGTTATTACGTATAAGTAATGTGTTTCATCTTTTAAAATATTGGAATCACTCTTGGTTTCACCTACCATTTCCGATTATACTGAAAACTGTGCTCCTCAGAGCGGGCTGGTTGGTAGGTTGCTTGGTACACTACCAAGGAGTCCACCACAGCAGGGCTCCTTTCCGGCAGCGCAGTTTCCTTTAAGGTATTAAATGTATCCACCTAGGCATTCAATTGAATGCCTATTTTCACCATCTTCCTACGACAAGACATTGTATCTGATTAAAAACAGGTTGACTGAAAAATATGGTGCACTATTAACGACTTTATAACGCTTGCTTTGTTTATTATACTCTAGAAATACAGTTTTGTATACCTCTTCCATGTCCATGATGTTCCATGATGACAAGTCCTTCATCCCCTCAAAGCCTTATGTCCTTTACTGTGCAACACGGCTGTGCACAGAGTACCTACGGGTCATAATATCCAACACGTGCCTAGTGCGAATTGGTGGATTTGTATACAGGTTAGCTACTGACTGTCAGTCTTTTCAATCTCCTTCCGTAGGCAATTGACTTGGCTTAACGACCATCTTCAATTAAAAATAACCGGGACCGACTGTTTAACGTGAAAATGCCAATATTGGTCACCCATCCAAAGACTGCTTGGGACATTGCTTAACTTCGCCAATTGAAAACGGGTAGTGTACGCCTGCGCCGCGAGTGATTCGTTTGCATGTTTCGTATTTATTTATCAAGAACCCCTTGACACACAAAATAATCTCATTCTTAACATTGTCCTCATTGCTGCAACGTTCGATATCGGTATCTGATTTTATAAATGTATCTCTGTATCGTAATATTTATCTCGGACTTGGCCTTCTGAGTACAAGGGATAACAACACTATTGGTAACTTACGTACACGTCTATCGAAGGTGACAGTTGAAATGGAGCAAGTTTATATCAGCGTCAACCCTAATCATGTGCAGGTACAGATTACATACTTCAGGAATGCTTACGGTCTCACAAAGAGACGGCGATGCTCGGCGTTTCACTGAGATCAGGAAGGATAAGGAAGTTGAATTGACAGTGGACAGTACGCATAGCGCGTAAGATAGATAGCCGTTGCGACGTAACAGTTCTAGACAAGATAGACGGATTACCTAGTAAAAGTCAAGAAAGTCATTGGAGGCAGCTCGTAACCAACCGGTCGCTTTCAAAACCTATGGGGGAGGCCTATTCAGCCATACAAATCCTATAGCTGATACGATGATGATCCTATCTCATTGACCTAGTTGTTTCCAGCAGAATAGGACCAACAATCTCTCCATGGGTTATTATTATACCCATGGAAAGAGACCCAAGATGTATTTCTTTTTTTTATCCACAACGGGTTAGCACTTGACCTCAATCACACCTGATGTTAAGTGAAGATGAGGCCGAAGGTGGTAGCATACTGACCCGGAAACCCCATCTTATTTGGGGGACTGGCTGTCTTATCTCTGATACCCGGAACACAACAATGTTATTAACAGATTTAGATAAGATGATGGTAGCTAGCCAGGCGAACATTTAAAATGCCCTACCACCAACCAAACCGAGTACTAAATATGTACCCCGCTGGGGATCGAACCCGCGACCTCCTAAACGTAAACCCAATGTTGTTTAGATTGAGCCACGGAGGCGGTATCCATTTGGAGTTGATAATTAAAATCTTACCGCAAGTATAGTAAAAAATGATTTATGGGATACGTGAGCACAAAAGCATAGACCAGTGCTGGGTAGTAACGACATTAGTGCGAAGCACCCAAAAGTCTGCAATCACAACCCCTCCTGCCCAACAGAGTTTATGTCCAGCGGCATTTTCTTTGTAGCCTGGTGATGTGATTGATCTGTTATATCTCCGACACCCATAAAACGATTTCAATATTTAATTGGACTTCTTCTTAGCGAGTCGATAGCAATAACATCAAATTCTTGAGGACGAATGTGGCCCCGAGTACGTACAGCATTAATTGGACTAAGGCAGTCTCGTATAAAGGTGAAATCCAATGATGTATGAGTAGACAACCTTATTGAAGGCGGTTGTTTTGGCCAATTTTTGGCGATTCAATTATTAATGATCGAAAAAATATTTCTGCGTTCCCGAAAAATAGTGACAAGGATAATTTAAATTTGAGATATAAGAATAAATTGGCTACCTAGGGGTAGCCACAAATGATGTATTAACTTTGCTTAGTCTGAACATAGGTGTGCAGACTAAGCATCATTTGTGGGACATTGTATAGGCTTTATTAACCATACTTGAGAATATCATTAATCTAACTGAGAAAAGATTTAAAGATTATGTCAAAATAACATTAGCAAAAAAGGGTCATTATAAAATTAGTGACTACCTGAATGCCAAACACGCTGGTGTACTTCAACCAGCTCCCCAATATTAGTTATATACTTTATTAAAAAAAAAGGACAACAATTATCCTCTGGGTTTCTTGCGTCGCTTCTTTTCCCACAGATGATTTCCCTTTCAGAAGCGGTAGTAGCTTGGACATACCGACTGACAGATAAATTATTGCATTTATTTCCAGTAACTTTTTTATTTCCAGTAGATTTCAATTGACATTCAACAAATGATATCATGTATCTTACGTTGAAATAAATGCTTGAAGTTTGAAGTTTGAATGGTTACTGACACAGAACTCTAAATAAATAAGATTTTTTTTAAATTATTACCTATTTATTTAGAGTTATGTGGTTACAGATTAGTATTTCATTTGGGTGTTCCTGAGGTAAAGTAAAAATAACTAGATATTGATAAAATAAAAATGATTGCTGCGCGTAATGAAAAAGAGAAAATTGTGAAAATGTGGCGTAACTAATGTCTGTTCGGTGGTCGTGTACCTACTCTCCCAGTGAAAGTTCTATCAAGTACTTATAGCATATAATTTATGATGATTAGTACTTACTGTTTTATATATATTCTTTATTGCACTTAATTATTACATATAACAGAGTACAGGTCATGTACAAAGGTGGACTTATCTCTTTAAGAGATCTCTTCCAACTAACCTGTGCATTGATGTAGGAAACTGAGTAAATTTGGGGTTTAGCAGCATATAATATACATATATGATTTAGGTAAGATGCACATGTCCTTCCTTCAATGCTTTGTGCGGCCCGTAAATGCCGAATTTAGATGGTTAGTGCCAAAAGTTATTTAATCATGAAGGAAATAAATTAAGTTGGACATAATAAAAGCTTTTAAAGCGTCGTGTTTTAATAAACAAAATAATAATTGGAAAATCCCCGACAACATTGGTGGAACAAATGAACCTGTTCCCTCGTTTAGTCTAACTAATATTATAAATGCGAAAGTTTGAATGTTTCTTTTGTTGCTCAATCACGGCGTAACGGATGAACGGATTTGGATGAAATTTGGTATATAGGTAGATTATATGCCCTGGATTGAGACATAGGATATTTCATCCCGATAAAGTGAGTAATTGCCGCGGTATAAACAAATTTCCGCGATAAATTTATTCTACGTAGGCGAAGCCGCGGTCGGATAGCTAGTCTTTAATATAAAGAAAAGCGCATTACTAAAAACATTACAAAATAGGACCACGCATGGACACACACACACAACACCGTCAAGCACATAACACCCGCCGTTTTTCTTCGGTGGTTAATAAATAATATCACACATGGGTTTGACACGCCTTCCATAGGCTTATCTATCGATCATAAACTAGGTATAGAGATGGCAAAATAAAAAGAGCTGTACATATTATTAATCTAATTCACTTATTTAACATGATTATAATAATGAAAATGTTAGTAAGACAAAATGTTTATTATTATCAGCTCCAAAAGTTGTAACTATACCTAATTAAACCGTGATTACCACGGACCAAATAAACCTTTCAAATTAGTTTTTCCTACTTATAGATGTGGGTATATTATTTGTCCACAGGTACTCTTAGAATTTTTAACATATAGTCATTACTTCAAAGTCGTTGTTGCGTCTATCAAATTACTATGTTGTCCATAAAATGTGTAGATCAAGTCCCAAAAAGACATTCTTTCCTTGAATACTCTCTTCTCCATTCTCATATCCGTGTCGATCACTAAATAGGGTCTGACACCTATATTGGACGGCTCCCAGGCCACTGGCAGTAAATCTGTCACTCCTGGAGTAGGATTGCTGTAAAAAATTTGAAACTTTTGGTACTACTTAGGTATTAGAAATCATTACATTCTAAACAAACTCATACATTTGTTTTTTATGCCCAACGTGTTGCTACTGACTTCAATCACACCTGATGTTAAGTGAAGATGAGGTCGAAGGTGGAAGCGTAACGAAACCGCAACACATTTGGATGACTGGCTATCTTATCTCTGACAACCGGAACACAACAATGCTATTAACATTGCTGCTTGCCGGCAGATTTAGATACGAGGGTGGTAGCTAGCCAGGCGAACATTTAAAATGCCCTACCACCAACCAAATCGATTACTTAAACATGTACCCCGCTGGGGATCGAACCCGAGACCTCCGAATCGTAAACTCAATGTTGTTTACATTGAGCCACGGTTAAAATATACATTTCATATCCATATATTAATTATTTAATTGAATGTTTAATTTGTTTCATTTACGTTAACAAACTCAAAGTATTTATTGCATATCACAGTAGCAGTATCATGTGACACCATGTTAAAGCATAAGCAAAATCAGAGATCACTATAAGTAGGTACATCACAATCTTATGCTTATTACGTATTTACATATTTTAATAGTTTATTACTGACCCAAATTTAACGAAGTTGGTCCATAGCGTTGTAATACGATCGATAATCAATTGATCTTCCTCATTCCGTGGAATGTCAGAATTTTCGAACAGGTAATTATTTTCCGACGCATGCGCCGCCCCTACATGTTCAGAATTCCCAGTGTAACTGAACAAGTATTGATATATTGAATTTGCCTCTTCGTCCAATAGCTTAGTAATAACTCTTTGGACTGGATGGTTAAATACAAAATCAGAATCGAAGTCTTCTAACGCTGATAATAAATCCTCAGAGACTAGTTCATCTCCTATGTAAAAATGTCTAATAATACCTGCCACTTCAATTAGGTCTTCATTACTGAGATTAAAATTGTTCTTTAGTTTTTCATAGAATGGATCAGTGTTCAAATAATTATTTCCATACATTTCAAGAATAACTCCCATATGTTCCTTTGTCGTATGTCCAATTAAAACCGGTGTGTTTCTTACTTTTCTTAAATTTGTCAACGAAAAGGGGTCGTTTTCAATAATATTATCTGCTCCATTTAATGACCTCTCTTTACAAGGTTTTAGTTGAAGATTTAACTCTTTAGTTGCACTAATGATTATATCTTGAGATATATCGCTTAGGAAATCTAAAGCCTGCTCTGTATCACTTGTATTATATCCTAAATGGACTGCAAGTTTAATCGCTGCATTTATATCTTTGTTAATAAACATGCCTTCATTTTGTGGTGTATCACTTTGGACTATGATTTTACTATATAGCTTTTCTTTAGACGAGTAGAGGTGATATAGAACACACGCAGATCCAGCACTTTCACCTCCTAATGTAACGTTATAAGGATTACCTCCAAAAGCGGCAATATTATTTCTTATCCAACGCAAAGCTTCGTATTGATCTTTGATGCCCTGGTTACCTGGGACAGAAGGTACGTCAAGACATAGGAAACCATATGGGCCTAATCTATAATTTATCGTCACGACGATAATGCCCTGCTTTACTAAATTTGCTGGGTCAAAGTCTCCTGCAGATCTCATCGAAAATCCACCTCCATGTATCCACACTAATACGGGTAAAGGGTTCTGGGAGCTTGCTACATTCGGCACGTAGATGTTTAATCTGAGACAGTCTAAAATTTCACCATTGCTTTCAGAATTTTGTGGACACTTTATGGAACCGTCGTATGCATTAAACTCTCCTTCGATGTCGGGACGAGGAAGTAAAGGCTGAAATATTTAAATGAGTTGAAAAAAGTTAATAATTTAGTAATGATATGTAAATAAATTCAAGCAGTAACTATAAACAAATAATATGCATACAATCAACTTTTTTGGTATTGGATCTACGTAATTTACTCGTGATGTCAAAAATCGTGAATAAATTAAACGAAACTTTTATTATACTTACACCGAAAGGGTGATTCAAATCCACTTGTGCGTACGGTATACCCAGAAAGGTTGAGTATTCGCCGTCCGCTGCATTTTGACCTCTCACTAGACCTTGTTCGATGAGTACTAGAGGGTCAATTCTCAAATCTGCACTGACCACTAAATGAGCTAGAAACAGAACACACTTAACACTATACATTATTTTTGTTACGATAAATAAATTTAGATATAAAATAATATCACATTAAAACGTGTTTTCATTGTTCCGTGTTAAATTCTAAATTGAAATAGTTCTTATATGGAAGTAATGCAGACGGTTTTCATCCCGTTATCAGCCAGTTTAAGCACTTTGAGTGCTTGTGAAATATCTTAAAAGATTATATACACGGCATCAAATGAGTGTTAGTAGATACACTTAGCAACTGGGATAAGAGCACAGATAATTTATTAGAGCTTAAGTAGTAGATATTGATTTGAAAAATATAGAGAAGTTGTACCTACACAATGTGGTTACAAGACCACAAATAGTACCAAGAAATTAAATTAAAGTGGACTGAGGGTGATTGGACGAGATCTCTCCCCGAGATAATTATTTCTTACTGTTTGTACGTTTTTAATTTTCTGTGCAATAAATAATAATACTCGGTGATAATAAAAGACCTTTCCGTAGTGTTGCATATACAAGTATTCTATTTATTTAATAATGTTTATTAAATCTAAGGCTAAGGCTTAATATAAACTTAAGTTCACAATTGAGATACTGTTATGTATTTAAACAGTATCAAAAAAATGTATTGAGAAACAGTCTCTGTCTCAATCTTGAGAACACTTTAATACGGTCCTAAGGTTATGGAACCAGTCTCAAGTCTGATTACCATCCCATTCTCGCCGTAAAAAATATGAATAAGTATATCTATCTTTTGTAAATCCAGATTATACTAAGAAACTATAGTTACACTTAACATATTTGGCAATATTAAACCATACACGTCTCTATCCATCTATATTATTCTTAATATAATACTTCTATTAAGTTGTTATAGTTTATATAAATGGAATAAAATAGGTCCCAGAACGCCATCCTCTCTTTATAGATCCTATGTTTTAATTGTAATTCACTATTGATGTCCAAATATGGTCTAGTAGTGGTAGTAACAGGTTGCCAGTTAGTTGGGAGCAAATCTGTGATTTCTGGTGTTGGATTTCTGCAATAAAGCGTGTTTATAATTATGTAAGCTGTAAATTTGCAATACTAAAAAAGTGCGACTTTAGAACTACCTCCAAGAAAGTAATTGAGAAATTACAAATTACCCGTTTGAAGATACATACTCCTAAAACGTAGCCGAGTAAGATACCGCAATATATATTTACATAAAAAAACTTGGAAGACTTCAAGTCAATATTTGTTCTATTTTGAAAGGATAAGGATTAATCCGAGAAGGAGAAGAAAAATTCTTTATTGTACACAACATAAAAGATATATGGCTAACTGCAGAGAAATAATTTATACAGATGTACAAAGGCGAGGCACAGATTTTACGTAGAATCTGCTGTATAATTAAATATAAAACTTTTTTGACGACCTGTTTGGTGTAGTGGTTAGAAACTCTGCTACTATACCAAATGGTCGCGAGTTCGAATCCCGCTAGGAGCATATGTTTGTATGATGAATGTATTCCCGAGTTATGGATGTTTTTCATTTATACATGTATTTATTTACAACAAAAAAAAATGTATTTGTGTAGTTTATCAACCATCCGGTATCCATAACACAAGCCTAGATGCTTACTGTGGAACTAGATGGCGCTGTGTATTTGTGTGTTTGTGCAAAGACATTTATTAATATTAATATTTTTAACGTCATTAATTGTAGTGCTTGCTAGAAGTTAGAACATATTTCGTTCTTAAAAATAATTGTGTAATCTTGGACACTATAGATTAAAATTGCATCAGTAAGCAAGTACATTCCCAATTTAAATGTCGGACATACATCTTTTCTAAAGTAGATAATGATTTTCGGGGTCTGACAAGTTAAAAATTCAATAACTTACCCAAATTTAACGAAGTTTGCCCACAAAGCCGTTATGCGGTCGCTTAATAATTCTTCATCTTCATTAAGTCTCTGAATTAACTCGTTAAATAAATATTTGACTTCAGATCCATGTGTGGCACCTTCAGCCTCAGATTCACCGATATAACTAAATACATACTGAAAGACTGGATTAGCATTCTCCTGCAATAAATAACTAATCAATCTTTGCACGGAATGATTAAAAACAAAATCCGAATCGAAGTCAGCTAATTCTGATGCTAAATCCGTAGACATGGTCTTATCTCCAATGTAAAAGTGTCTCACAATTTTTGCGACTTCACTGAGTTCTTCATTGTTCAAATTGAAATTATTTTTCAGCTTTTCATAAAATGGATCTCGATCAAAATAATCTTCACCGTACATTGAAAGTAACCAACCTAAGTCATGCTCCTTACTAGTATGACCAATCAATACAGGAGTATTTCTTAACTTGTTTTCATTGGTTAATGAATAGGGGTCGGTTACAACAAAATTTTCAACACCACTAAAAGATCGTTCTTTGCATGGTCTCAGTTGAATGTTCAGCTCCATTGTTGCTGCAACAACTAAAACAGGAGGTGTGTTTGCGAGAAAACCTAGAGCTTCTTCTGTGTTCGTCGAATTTAATCCTAAATATTGAGCAAGCCTTAAGGCAACAGTTACGTCTCCATTTATAAACATTCCTTCGTTTTGTGGAGTACCACTTTGAGCTATGACTTTATTGAACAGCTTCTCTTTATTAGAATAAAGTTGTAATAAAACAGAGCAAGATCCAGCGCTTCCACCTGATATTGTGATGTCATTAGGATTGCCGCCAAAGGCAGCTATGTTACTTTTTATCCACCGCAGAGCTTCATATTGATCTTTAAGACCTTGATTCCCAGGCACTAAAGGACTGTCAAGGCACATAAATCCGTAAGCACCTAAACGATAGTTTAATGAAACTATTACAATACCATGTTTCATGAACTTGTGGACTCCATTTTCTAAAGCTCCGCCTACTTCAAAGCCACCTCCATGTATATGTACAAGTACAGGCAAAAGATTATTAAAGCTTGCATCGTTAGGTGTGAATATACTCAGCCGAAGGCAATTTAAAGTTTGTTGTTCATTTTGAAGTTGTGGACATTTTATTGAGCCATCGATAGCATTAAAGGTTTGAGGTCCGAAGCCTGGATGTGGAATCGCGTCCTGCAAATATTAATTTAATATTCACTAACCAAAAAACACAATACTCTTTTGATTGAGATTTGTAAGGTCATATAAGGAATCTATTCATAATTAATTAATAATAAGAATTAATCATTACTCAAACGGAAAAAGACAAATGTTTTGTTATAAACACAGCAAAAACGAATACTCACTCCAAATGGATTATCTAAATCCACTTGTGCATAAGGAATTCCTAGGAAAATTGAATAGTCTCCGTCAGTCGCCACTAGACCCCTTACTAGGCCTTGCTCAATCTCTACTAGAGGGTCGATTCTCGGATCAGCACTTAACACTACATAAAACTGTAGAAGGCAGCATAACAATACTGAATGCTTCATTGTACAATATTTTTTATGCCTTGAAATTAGAGAAACACTCGTCACACGTGGAATTACAAGAATGCGGTCATGTTGCTCTGGTAGATGATATTTATCTCACAATTTTATCTATAACTATTGAATGCAGTGGTTTTACCATTGTTATCTAGCTTGAAGTGCAATGATATCTTTCCTGAGTTTCTGGGAGTGCGAATGGGAACGTAGTTTAGGCAAGGTATCTACGTTCGACTAAAATATATTGCAAAACTCTAATAAATCCTATCAAATATATAATTTTTTTTGCCATCGACTCGTTAAGAAGAAGAATCCTATCAACAGTCTTTTTTTTTTTTTTTTTTTTTTTTTTTTTACCAGGAGAAACGCTCATGCTTATCCGCCCTCCTCGGGGGAGGGGGGCGGATTATGTCGGACTCCGGCACAGAAGGTGCCGGCCTACCGACTAAAAACTCCTGGGTGTTCCTTCGGGCGCACCGTTTTCGGCGTGGCCACGGGTACCAACTCGGTATTCGTCCGCAGCCACGCCAGCGCGGTGCCCGCCGCCAGGGCAACAGCGGCGGCGGGCCCACCTCTGGGCTGGAGCAGGGAGGAATCTCCTGGTCCAACCACCTCAAGAAGGCGCGTGGGAACACCACGCGCGCCTTCTCGCGAGGCTTGCGTGTGGGTGGTGACTCCCCCGAGTCACCACCCAGCCTCGCTAGGTAGGGGGGAGAAGGTGGGCATACGCCCTTCTCCGGGTCCCAGTGCGTCTGCGGCGGATGGGATGAGAGGAGGGATCGGCCTCCCTCTCTCTCTCCGCCGCCTCCTTCTGCGAGATCACGCTCTCGCAGAAGGATAGGACCGCTTTCCACGACCTCTCGTCGCCGACCATAGCCTTGACTATGGCCGGCAAGGAGAGATCGTCCCCTACCGTTGCGACGAGGTCGCGGCGCTCCCCTGCCCAGGCTGGGCATTCCTCAAGGGTGTGCTGCGCCGTGTCCTCGTGGCAGCCACAGTGGTGGCACTCGTCGGTCGCTTCCCGTCCGGCGATCCGGTGCAGGTATCTC
This sequence comes from Oegoconia quadripuncta, assembly GCA_949316235.1. NCBI lineage: Eukaryota > Metazoa > Arthropoda > Insecta > Lepidoptera > Autostichidae > Oegoconia > Oegoconia quadripuncta. The sequence continues at coordinate 31,221,780 of OX438746.1, forward strand.
CCGAAGCAGCCATGCCCCGAGAGAACCTGCACCGCCCGGAAGGTAAGCGAGCCCCGCATGCGCTCCGTCCAGTCCTTTATTACTGGGCGGAGCGCATCGACAGTCCGGTGGCCGGCCCCTGGCGAGGCCAGCCTTTCCCCCCAGATCCCCAACACGGACTGTCGAGCCTGTAGTTTCCGCACTTCCACCTCCCTGGGAGCAGGATGCTCGCCCCGGAGGAGGAGGCCCTTGCGCCACTTGTACAGTGACGCCTGGGCCCTCGCCTCCAGGTCCCAGGGAGGTGTGCCCGCCATTACGCACGCCGCCTCGAAGGAAATGGTGCGGTATCCGCGTATGACGCTGACGGCCATCACCCTCTGAGGTTTCCTCAAGAGGGCGATATTATGGGCCGTCAGGGTCTCCGCCCAGACCGGGGCCCCGTAAAGGGCCATCGACCGCACCACCCCCATGTAGAGGCGGCGGCTTGCCGACTCAGGCCCTCCGATGTTTGGCATCAGCCGCCTTAGGGCAGCCGATGCCGCGACCAATCGGGGGGCCAGGCGGGCGAAGTGTCCGCGGAAACTCCAGCGCGGGTCGAGGACGAGGCCGAGATACCTCATCTCGGGCTTGACCTCGATCCGAGTGCCACCAACTTGGATGCTCGCGCCGGGAGGCGGCCCCTTCCGGGCGCGGTGGAAGCACAGCGCCTCGGACTTGTGTAGGGCCACCTCCAGGCCAAGCATCCTTATGCGCCTCACCACCTGTGCTACTGACACAGTGGCGAGGCGTGCCGCTTCTCGGTACGAGCTCCCCCGGGAGGTCACCAGCGTATCGTCCGCATAACAGGTGACCTCTGCCCCGGGAAGGAGCGCGCCCCGCAGCACCCAGTCGTAACCGATGTTCCACAGGAGAGGGCCCAGGACCGAACCCTGTGGAACACCGCACGACGTTTCCCACCTTGCCAGCGTACCGTCCCGGACCGGATACTCAACGTATCTCTGCGAGAGGTAGGCCCCGACTATGAGGCGCAGGTATGGAGGCACGTTATGATAGCGGAGTGCCTCCATAATGCAGGCCCAGGGAAGGGTGTTGAAGGCGTTTGCGATGTCGAGCGACACCGCCAGTAACACCCCGCCCTGGGCGGCCGCCTCTTCCGAGAGGGCCTTGATACGGCCGACCGCATCCACGGTCGACCTTCCCTCTCGGAATCCGAACTGATGTTCGGACAAGTCGGGGCCCACGTCTCGGAGGTGCTTGACGAGGCGACAGCATATAATGCGCTCGAAGAGCTTGTCGACCTCGTCCAGTAGCACGATCGGACGGTAGGCTGAGGGGGATTCCGCGGGACGCCCGTCCTTCCTGATCAGGACGAGCCGGCCGGTTTTCCAGATAACCGGAAAACGGCCGGACTTCAGACAGGCGTCCAGTAGACCGCGGAATCTCCCCCCGAGGGCCTCCAGTGCCAGAGCCAGAACGCGTCCCGGGACTCCGTCGGGTCCCGGAGCCGTGTTTTTGGATTTCATCCTCAACACGGCCGCGCCTAGCTCTCCCTCCGTTACCGGAGGGACCTCAACTTCCGCGCTCGCATCCACGACGTCGGCGTGACGTCGTGGGGGCGCCATCGCTGGAGGGAGGTGTTCCGTCCCGATCGGAAACAGCGACGAAACAACCTCCTCCAGCAGTCGAGGCTCGAGACTCGCCGTCAGGGGGGGCGACCAGGGGCGAAGTTTGCCCCTGACCATCTTATACGGCCTCCCCCATGGATCACGGTTCAGAGTCTCGAGGAGCTCCGCTCTGGCACTAGCCTTCGCGTCGGCGATGGAGAGCTGTAGGGCCTTCTTAGCCTCTCGATAGGCACCGTACAGCTGGGCTTCCAAGTCGGCGTCGCGGACCCGCCTACGGCGGGCCCGGTTGTACTGACGTCTCGCCGCCACACACCGGGACCGGATTTCTCCGATCCCCTGAGACCACCAGTACACCTGACGCTTCGGAGGTCGAAGTTTGGCCCGGGACATGCTGGCGTCGCAGATCTGCGACAGCGCGTCCCGGAACCACTCACTCTCGACCTCGACCTCCACAGGCCTGGAAGGTGTTACCCAGGCCTGGACAATGGAAGCAGAAGCAGAAGCAGAGCAGAAGAAGGGTACAGCTGATAATTAAATTTAATTAATTTCTTTTATTCTCGTAATACACATAAAGACCGATTGGAAAACGTAAAATAAAGTGTCCCAAATCAAATTATATATAAAATAGTTGTGTAAATAATCGTCTCGAAGGCGGAATACAAATCGACTGCCAACCAACTGTAACCGTCAAGTTTTAAAATAAAAATTGTGAACTGGCTGTGGAAAACCTGGGGAGTATCGTTTTCATTAATATTTTATACACTAACTATTATATCTACTTTGTGAACATAGTTTAACCCCCAAAACTTTACACTGCTCAGAAACTGAGTAACGTACACCACACACGGGCTATGTTTACATCTCTCTTTACTTGACGATATGTGGAAGTAAAGTTGACGAAACGAACGCTTGCCGCAGACATTGTCACACTACAGTATAGGTACTTACTCATAATTTTATAATTTTAAAGAGAATAGCATAGAAGTAATTTTTGTACATATACAATTCCTTTTGCATTTCTTATTTAATAGAAACAAGTACTTGTTGAGATACCCCCTATAAATAAGTAGGTGGGTAATATCATAGTAGTTATTTTGACATATTAGTTACTTTCTTAGCCTGTCTTTGCTTGCTTTTCAGTCACATACTCCTACATCATGGTTCGCACTCGAAGCACAGCGGCAGAACAGGAAGTTGACCATAAGCTACAGTTAGCACTCGAAGAACTAAAGTGCTCAAAGATTCTTTGCGAACAGCTCCTCCAAGAAAGATCAGACAGTGAAGAGGAAGTTCTACACGTTGTGTTAAGGAATACTTCCCTTAAGGATGAGCTGTCATCACTGCACAGCCAACTGCTGGAAGTAACTTGTCAGCGTGATCAGTTGCAAAACACCTTGGACTGTATTAACCAGTGCCACGATACTCATGAGCAGGCGTTGTCCAGAATCACCGAACTGGAATATGAGCTATGCGAGGCACAAAATCAAATTACACAGTTCGAGCAGGAAAAGTCATGTGAACGGGCAAATTACACACAAAGCCTGTATGATGAATTAATTGACTGTAGTCATCTACAAACCAGTCAGGTAAAACAAATTGACATGGACCTGGTTTTACCTAAGAAAAAAAACAAGAAATTAAGAAAACTGAACAAGTTTATTAAGAAAGCCAATATTAATTCAGAACGGCTTAAACGTCGAATCGGTTATAGATGTAAACAATTGAAGAGAAAGTTAGTACTTGAGTTTGAGCAAAGTGCAACAAAAGCCAGGGAAGACTATGACAATGGAATACAACTATTAAATTTAAAAATAATTAATTTAGAAAATGACCTCAGAGATATGACTGAAAAACTTTACAACACTCAATCTCAGTGGACTGAATATACACAGGTAGTGTCTGAGATGGTTAACATATCTGCGTCAAATGCTGAGTTAACGGAGCTGCTGCTAAATGATCTCCCAGCTGATAAACAAGTTGCAGGCACTGTCAATGACCCCATGCTTGCATCCATATGTGCCTCCGCAGTGGACCCCACGCGTACTCTGAGACTTACTCCTACATCGGGTCCCATACCAGTACCGGAGCCGTCGTCCGCTACACCAGGTCACTCGCCTACTTCTCCCGAGGCCTCAACACCTAGAATATACATCTTCTCTGATGGGATAGGTAAAGATCTGGGTAGTTATATGCAGTTCAACACTGAGCAGAAGGTCATAAATATGTGTATGCCAGGTGCTTCATATCAACAGGTGTTTAATTGTATGAAGAGTTTTACAGATTATGATAAAAACTGTAGTATTATAATATTAGTTGGTAATGGATTGGGTGTTTCAAAAAAACAACTTACAACAAATTTTGAATTCCTTGCTTCTTTAAATGTAAAAAAAATTATTACTTGTGCTTTTGGTTATTCACATTGCTTATCAAGTGATGAAAATAACTATATCCAGAATTTGAATAGGTTACAAACTAACATGATATTTTATAATGACAAATTTAAATTTTTTGACACTAATAAGTTTATTAGGAATCTTTTTTTAACGAAAGATAAACTATATCTTTCAAAATATTATATAAAACAATTGGCTATGTTGTTAGCCTATAATTTACCTATTTATACGATACCAGTCAATGGTAGATCCTTTTTTGTAATGGAGGGCCCTTCTAGGGGTATCAAATCACCTATTATTTATAATAATAGGGATGTGACTCCTGCTGAGACGAGGGACTTAGAGCAGTCTCGATTTTTAAACTAGGTAAAAAGACAAAGGAAAAGCCAAATCGACTTACAATATTTCATCAAAATATTCAGTGCTTTTCTGGCAAAGAACTAGAAATAGAGATGTTTTTAGAGAAACACAACACCATCGATATTGTATGTATTACTGAACATTGGCTAAAACAAACCGAAATGATTATCTCAAATGACAATTATTATTGTATTAGTTCATTCCATCGACAATTTAAGACACATGGAGGTTCCTTAATTTTAATTAAAAATAATTTGAAAGCGAAGGAACGCAAAGATGTTGTTGCACTTTCGATTGAATGTACTATTGAACTTTCATCTGTGGAGTTGGAGAATTACATTGTTATTTGCGTATACAGACCTCCTTATGTTTACAACTTTAATTTGTTTGAGTCGGTCATGGAAGATGTGCTAAAACTAGTAACTAGAGGGACAAAGTCAGTTATAGTCTGTGGTGATTTTAATGTAGATTTGCTGGAGCAGAAGTCGTTAACTACTCGAATAATAAGTTTATTTAAGTCTTTTAATTTAAACAACGTATTCCTAGAGCCTACTAGAATCACTGAATCTACAGCCACTTGCATAGATAACTTTTTCTGTAACTGTAATTTCATTGATCAGTCTATACTAAACTGTTTAAGGTCTGATCACTGTGGGCAACTTGTTGCTTTTCCGTTAATTAAGTTATCCAATCCCACAGTAGAATTCATTACTAGACCTATACCTGCAGAAAAAGTAGAAATATATAAAGAAGTTTTGCTAAATAAATTACCTTTACCTTCGTCTGAAACAATTGACTGTGATAAATTTTATACAGATTTCTTCAATGTTTTGAATAAAGAGTTTGAACAAATCTTTCAAATTAAAAAAGTTAAAAATACAAATAAATTTAAATTCAGTAACTGGGCCACGAAAGGGATTCGAATAAGTAGAGATAAGTTGTTTCAGCTCTATGAAGATAGGACAATTAGGCAGGGTGACCTAGAGTTCTGCGAATTTGTTAAAAATTATTCAAAAATATTTAAAAAAGTTTGTACTGCTGCTAAGTCCAGATACATTAGTAATATTGTAAATATTGCTGATAACAAGATTAAAGCAGTCTGGAAGGTTATAAATAGGGAAACGTCATGTGTTAAACCACGTGACAATGGATATTCAATTAAAATTAATAATAGACTTATCAATCGCGATATAGAAGTAGCTCAGCATTTTGAAAATTTTTTTGTAAATATTCCAGTCAAAACTACTGAAATACTAGATTCATCACCAAATCGTGCTAAATCATTGATGGTAACTAATGTAAAAAAATGCCACACTATTTTTAAATTTAGGTATGTTGACCCTCTCGAAGTTATAAAGGCTTTCAAAACGCTAAAGTTAAAAAAAGCTGAAGATGTCTGGGGCATGTCGGTAAAGCTGTTGAGTCATATTGTTACTACGATCGCTCCTTACTTAGCCTTAATTTTCAATGCGAGTATTGATCAAGGTGTCTTTCCTGAACTGATGAAACATAGTAAGGTTGTACCTCTCTTTAAATCAGGATGTAAAAACGATCTCAATAATTACAGGCCCATCTCCATTCTACCTGTACTTAGTAAAATTTTTGAGAAACTTATTCTGGGTCAAATACTGTGTCATTTCAATACAAATGGACTACTACATGATAAACAGTTTGGCTTTACTAACGGTCGCTCGACAACGGATGCTGGTGTAGCTCTAATTAAAAATATTTATAATGCCTGGGAAGATCGCAGCGATGCAATCGGTGTGTTTTGCGATCTTTCAAAGGCATTCGATTGTGTGGATCACAAAACGCTTTTATTTAAATTAGAACATTATGGGGTGCACGGCAAAGCCCTCGACTTATTAACTTCTTATTTAGAAAATAGAATTCAAAAAGTTCAAGTAAATCTGGAAAAATCTTCAGGATCTTTTGTGAAAATGGGAGTGCCTCAAGGATCAATTCTGGGTCCTTTTATGTTTTTAGTTTATATTAACGACTTGCCTTATTTAGTTCGGAACCTGGTTGATATTGTGTTGTTTGCTGATGACACTTCATTTATATTCAAAATAAAGAGAGGGTCGAATGATATTGACGATGTAAACGATACTCTTTCACAGGTTTCGAACTGGTTTACTGTGAATAATTTAGTCCTAAATGCTAAGAAAACCAAATGTATTAAGTTTTCCTTACCTAATGTAAGGCAGGGGGAAAACAACCTAAGGTTAAATAGTGAAGCATTGGAATTTGTTGAGAACACTGTTTTTCTTGGCATCACTTTGGACTCCACACTACAGTGGGGGTCGCATATTGAGACACTTGCGAGCAGGCTCAGTTCAGCTGCTTATGCTGTTCGTAAGATTAGACAACTTACTGACATTAAAACAGCGAGGCTCGTTTATTTTAGCTACTTTCATAGCATTATGTCTTATGGTATACTACTGTGGGGTAGGGCTGCAGATATTCAAACAATATTTGTTCTACAAAAAAGAGCAATCAGAGCAATATATAATTTACGCTGCCGTGATTCTCTAAGAGAACTGTTTAAAGAAATAAGTATTTTAACTGTTGCATCTCAATATATATATGACAGTATAATGTATGTACGCAAAAATATATGCCTATTTCGTAAACATTCTGATAATCATAATTTGAATACTAGAAACAAAAATAAAATTGAAATTCCACAATTTAGACTTAGCAAGGTTAGCACATCCTTTGTGGGACACAGCATACGCTTTTACAATAAAATACCAGAACATGTATTGAGTTTAACAGAGCAGAAATTTAAACGCCACATTAAAGAAACTCTGTGTAAGAAGGGTTATTACAGGATAGATGATTATTTAGGCGATAAGGAGGTCTGGTGTTAGCTGGTCGTTATGTTAATTGCTATTGTTTTGTAATATGTAATATTAAAATGTAATATTATTGTAAAGATGGAAACAAATTGAAAAGATGTGTTGTTGCGGAGTTTCTTGTCGCTTCTTCTCCCTAACCATAACACCTTGCGAAGCGATGTAGTTTAAAAAAAAATAATAACATGTTGACTTTCAATAAGTGATATTTTTGTATCCTACATTGAATAAAATATTTTTGATTTTGATTTTGATTGAGCAATCTCCACCGCTTCGCGATTTAGGCTTGACAAGGCCCATCGAGCCGAGGCTCGGCTGTCGGGGCGACGGCGCGTGTCCGCGCGTTCTGTGGATGTGGAGACGTCGAATCGGATGTACAAGTGGTCCGACAACGTCTCCACATCCTCCAGAACCCTCCAATCACGGACACGCCGTGCGACGGCGGGGGTCGTGAACGAAACGTCCACGATGGACCCCCCCTGCCAGCGCACGCAGGTGTTGGCCGACCCCTGGTTCAGAACCCAGAGGCCGGCAGCCGCCGCCCACTCCGCTAGGAGATCTCCCCGAGTGTCCGTCGCGGGACAACCCCAAGCCACCGATTTGGCGTTGAGGTCCCCCACGACGAGCGCCGGACACGGTAGGGTCTGCCCAATGAGGGCCCCTATCTGGTCCATCCTATCAACATGTATGTATGATAGGATTTTGTTGATCCTATCAACAGTCTAAGCATACTTTCAAATTTTGTCCAACCTATCTACCAATCGTAGATTTGAATTCAACAATACGAGTAATACCAATATCAATTTATTTTAATTTTTTAGAGTCACCTGCATAATTATTACTTATTCATATTTTTTGACATGCACAGACTGAATATGATTCTTGAATATTCCTGCCTAGGGATTAATAGGGCTAATTAAAAATAGCTAATGTTCTTTAACAATTACCTAATAAGAAGATAATTAGTAATTTCAATTCAATTTATGTTCTACCTATCAATATTAAACTTTTGCATTGAATTAATTGAAATTATAACGTCTTTGATTTTCGTGCCCTGGGAGTGTTTCATACAGTCATATGCGATAGCATCAAGTTTGTGTGAAAAGTCACATAATTCAATGATCAGATGTAAATTCGTGGCAGGGTTTTCTTGCGTTCATTAACCCCTTCGATATCTTTAGATTAAACTTATAACTTTCTGTTGCACATTGTTGGACTGAGATAAAATACAGATTATAGTCCAATAAGGATATGCGCTTGTGTATTTAGTAGAAAATATTTCAGAGGGTGTCGTACATGGCAACTAAGCGATCGCCTTTCGCGAGCATAGCAGTAGGCATATTACACCAGTGATGGGCAGCTGCAGCGGCATCACCAAACCCGTCGGCCCAGCATGGCGATTAGGACTAATCCTCCTATGGATAGCGATGAAAATCGCTCCATGGGACAGCCTTGTGATCAGTAGTGGACTTTCATGGGCTGTTAACTTTAACTTTGGTGTGAAATTCTTTTTTCGCAATGATGTAATGAAAATGTTTCCTTTCAGGATTCCTCAGTATCGTCTACGACGCAATGCACTTTAATGCAATTTAATTCAATGCTATTATTGCATTGTATTGTTTTATTAGAAAACATTTTCATAATATCACTGACTAATTAGAACATTCAAGATTATAAGACTTACTTAATACTTTTGTATTTTATCTATAGCATAAAATTATTAAGTAAATCGTCATACATGTTGTATCTACTGATCTTTTAAAGGAACACTATACAATGCAAGTAATTGAAACGAATAACCGACAGTCGGTGGGCGGCTGGGCTTGTTGCCCCAAATCCTTTGTCCGCCTTGGGGATTGCTTGATGAGTCTCGTCCGTTTGAGACGACCCAGAATACTCGGTCATTCAAATCAACGGTTTATTTGGTTACAGAAAGGGTACAAATTAAGCGAGTTTAGATTTATGTACCAACACTTTTCATTACGCTTACAACTCAGTATGTTAGATTTGGTCTACGATTGAAATGATTACCATGCAATTTTAGAAATTTAATTATAACTTTGGTCATGTTAATTGCGATGCAAAAAAGTTTGGTAACATTTTTTTTGATTTCTTGAAGCGGAAAGAAATTATTCAAAGAAATCTCAGACCATAGTTTATATTTGGTACTTAATTAACGAATAACTAAAACTTAATCCTATACGTTCAACAAACAGAATATAATCCATATTACTCATCTATTTTACTCTAAATATTGCATTGTCTTGCTAAATTGTGGTTCCTTTCGTTAACGCTATAGAAAAGGTCCCAGAAGGACATCCTGTCCGTGTAAACTCGGTGCTCCAGACGTATATCGGTATCTATCACCAAGTAGGGCCTGGTGTCAGTAGTGGAAGGTTCCCAGGTCACTGGCAGCAAATCTGTCACTGATGGTGTAGGATTTCTGGAATATAACACATATTATTAACATTTCGCTATTTTGTAAACCTCAGGTTACAGAAAAATAGTTACATACCTACTTACTTTTCTGTAATCTGAGATATAAAAATAAGAAAAATTAAATTGACGTTTATAAGCATATCAAAATTGTTACCCATATTTGACGAAATTAGACCACAATGTCGTTATACGATTAATTATCAATTGGTTTTCTTCGGATTGGGATATATTCCAGTCAGAAAGCTCAAACAAATAGCTAAGCTCTGCAGAGTGTCCAGCACCGGTTGCTTCAGGGTTCTCCACGTAACTAAATAAGTATTCAAATAGAGGGTTGGCATTTTCATTCAACAAGTTAGTAATAGTTCTCCGCATTGGATGATTGAAAACAAAATCAGAATCAAATTCCTCTAGCTTTGAAGTCAAATCTCTGGAGATAGGCTCATCTCCGATGTAAAAATGCCTGACAATGGTCGACATTTGAAGCAATTGGTCCTCTTCCAGATTAAAATTGTTTCTTATTTTGTCATAAAATGGATCAATTCTAAAGTAATTATCTCCGTACATTTCCAGTGAATCCACATGCTCCTTACTGGTGTGACCAATCAAAATAGGAGTATTTCTTATTTTTCTTTCATTCGACAACGAGAAAGGGTCGCTTTCTACAAAGTTATCAACGCCACTGAATGACCTCTCTTTGCAAGGCCTGAGTACCACATAAATATCTTTAGTAGCTCCAATTACTAAATCAGGAGACGTTTGGGCAAGTAGATTTAATGCCTCTTCTGTGTCAGTGGTGTTATATCCTAGATACTGAGCAATTTTAAGTGCTGCGTCAACATCTCCATTGACAAACATACCTTCATTTTGAGGTGTTCCACTTTCTGCAATAACCTTGTTAAACAGTTTTTCTTTTGAAGAATAGAGATGTAATAATGCGGAACATGAGCCGGCACTTTGACCTGATATTGTGACATTGTATGGGTTACCGCCAAAAGAGACAATATTTTGTCTGATCCAACGTAATGCTTCATATTGATCTTTAAGACCTTGATTACCTGGTACAGAAGGAATATCGAGGCACATGAACCCATAAGGTCCCAGTCGATAATTGATTGCCACTACGATAATTCCCTTATTCACTAAGTGGCGTGGATTGAACATTCCAGCATAGCCTGCTGCAAAGGCTCCTCCGTGTATCCACACAAGTACGGGTAGTGGATTCCTAGAGCTAGCATCGTTTGGTACATAGATGTTCAGTGTCAGGCAATCTAATGTTTCTTGTTCATTCCTGGCTATTTTAGGAGCAAATGGTTGTATGTTCATTTGAGGGCATCTTGTTGATCCGTCGTATGCATTGTAAATGACTTCGTCGAACTCAGGAGCTGGTTGGGCTGGCTGAAAATATTAATTATTGACTATAATGAAAATTGTTTATATAAAAATAACGTCGTGTATTTTCTTGCTCTCTTGTACGAACTCTTGTTTCCCTATGCTTAATTTAAAAAATTGTTAAGGCCATATGTTGTTAAATTGATGTAGGTACTAACAAAAAAATGTAAACTAAAATATTTTCATACTTACACCAAAAGGGTTATTTAAATCCACCTGAGCGTAAGGAATTCCTAGGAAGTAGGAATAATCGCCGTCGGTCGCTCTCAGGCCCCTCACCAAACCCTGAGGGATCCGAACTAGGGGGTCGATCCTCGGACTAGCGCTGTACACATAATTGATTAGGAGCACTAAATTTAATAATAAAATGAACTTCATATTGCTTTATCTACGAAACTTCAAAAAATACTTTAGCTATATCTACAGCAACTGTTAAACTAACAGTGCATGAATGATAAAGTATTTGATGAATTTAAAGATATTTTATCTCGACATTTCAGATGAATTTGTCATGTTTTTTATCAGGTTAGAGTGTCGACGAAACATACGTGTAGTAGGTAGGGCTTCTTTCTATTGTGGAATGTGTCGGCTTATCCTTTCATGTTCAATTCCTTATAATGCCCATTGTGGTTTAGAATGGCGAAAATCGGATAGACATCTTTTTGTAATAGCAATGTAATTTTTATCTAATTGCCAATAATAATCTAGCTAATCAATCAATCAAATACTCTTTATTGCACAAATAACAAAAGCTACATGAAGAATACAGCGTACATAATTAATCATCATCAGCCCGTAAATATCCCATAGGCCTTCCATCGTATATGAGGGAGTATGGACCATAGTCCACCACGCTGGCCCTATGCGAGTTGGGGACTTCACATGCCTCAGAATTTTCATTTCTCAGACATGCAGGTTTCCTGACGATGTTTTCCTTCACCGTTTAGGAGCAGTCGGATAAATGCACATAAGTAATTAAGATAAATTTAAAAACTCATTGGTACATGACCTGCCTGGGAATCGAACCCGGACCTCCCAAATTGGGAGACCGCGTCTTAACCGCTGAGCCAACCACGCAGTAATCTAGCTAATAGATGCATATAATTGGAGTAACTTTGTTTTAATGTGGCGGTTGTCCAAAAGCCTAATTTAGGTAACGGTATAATAAAAATCATATTTATTGCGAAGTTGTATTGTAAAATTGAAGTCCTGTATCTCGTACATAATACTCGTATCATATGTTTAAATGATGTCGAGAACTCATATGAGAATGACACTAGTGGTCACCCATCTAAAGGAATGATCGCACCAGACGTTGCTTAGCTTGGCTAAGCGAAATCGAATAGTGAATGCTACTGTGCCCCGAGTGCTGTTAAAAACATTAAAGATATGCGGTGTATTCAACCATGATGTTTCCTCTACTTCAGCATTGCTTCTCTTCCTGGGCGTGCTGTTAGCAGTATGGGTGCTCCACGGTGCCGTGAAGCTCATCATGTCGCGAGTGAGGAGGACAGGCAAGCTGCATTATGGGGACAAGGAGCTGGCTATACAGCAGAGGCTGCGAGCTCTTGACACTTTTAGGGGGTAAGTTGTTGGTTACAGTTTTTTGGCAAGAAAAAAGGGCTCGTTGCATCTAAAGGAAATAATCCGATTGTATGTGGAATTATCACGTAACAAACTCAATTTAAGGGTTAACCTAAAAGTTAACCAGTTCAGCCAAGAGCGATAATCAGTCCTGAGAGTAACTGATGATGAGGCCGAAGATTGAATCTCAAACCTTTTTAGAAGATACGACAAAATACTCCGAAAGCTGCATGCCGCTGCTTGGCTGGCAGGCTTATGTAAGACGGTATTACTAGTCAGATGGATATTTTAAAGTGTAGGTAGGTACTAAAACTTAGTGCTAATATCGTCGGGCATCGAACCGAACAGTTCAAGTTTATAGGTTTCTATTAAATCCTTCCATATTTCCATTCAAGTCACTAAGCCATTCAAGGGACAATGTATACGCTTTTATAATAAGTTTCCTGCAGACATTCAAAATTTGCCTTTAAATAAATTTAAAACAACCATTAAACGGAAACTATGTGCCAAAGGCTATTATAAAATTTCTGACTATCTACAGGGTGAAATCGAAGTCATTCGACAAAGGTTGAGCGATGATTCTACCCATCAATATGAACAACTTTTACTATGGGACCAACTTCGAATTCGCGAAAAAAAAATCAGCTGTTCCATAGAAAACGTTCATACCTACTCGACAAAAATGTATGGAACAGCTGATTTTTTTTTCGCGAATTCGAAGTTGGTCCCATAGTAAAAGTTGTTCATATTGATGGGTAGAATCATCGCTCAACCTTTGTCGAATGACTTCGATTTCACCCTGTAGATGATAAAAAGACCGACCAGAGCATAGCTCTTAAAATGAACAAGAAGATGATAATAACAATGCGTGGACATGAACCGCTCGGCGATATCCAGTTTATTATTTATTGGAGTCTGCCTTGTGAATGAGCGATAATTGTATATCATGACTATTTCAAATGTTATTCTTATAACTTACGAACTACGAAGTAAAACTTTTTTGAATTTGAATTTAATATAGGCAAAGAATTAAGGGAGCATACATAACCATAATGCAGTTATAAGTCTTTCAACACCGGTCCCGCTGTTGTCAGGATGGCAATAGTGTTCATGATCTTCGTGAACGACGGCGCCGGCGGGTACTGGTGGTTGGAGCACGCCACGTGGAATGGTTTGGCCGCCGGTGACCTAGTGTTCCCCGCTTTCCTCTGGATCATGGGCGTCTGCGTCCCGCTTTCGGTGAAGAGTGCCTTCGCTAAGGGAGTGCCTAGATGGAAGATCTGCATGCATATTTTTAGGGTAAGTCAAGTATTTACACAAAAAACATCTATGAACGTATGGGCTCACCACCTGTCACGTGTGCATTCCAGTATATTTTGAAAGGTGAACTTTGTCAAATGGTTTTAGGATAAAGGTCGTGACATTATGTATGTCAAATACTGTCCTCATCTCTGAGAGGTTACATGTGATATGGGTACCTAGTTATCACTTTATTGGAGGTAAGCTGCTTGTTCGTTTGAAATACCATCACATAAAAAATTTCAGGCATATGAACTGTTACATGACTATTATGGGATAATTTACGGGCGAAGTAGGTACTTATTACGTAGCGCCGATTCTTTTTTATGACCGCGCGAGTTCACATGGAATCACCAACTTACTTGGGGACTGGCCATGTTATTTCAAAAAGCGGGAACCCAACAATACTATCATCATTGGTACTTGGCGGCCAAGCATGCAGCAAGATGGTGATAGCTACCCAGGAAGATATTTCAAAATATTGTATTAACCAAACCGAGAACTAAAACATGTACCCCGCTGTGAATCGAACCCGCGACCTCCGTATGGTAAACTCCGGTTGAAAGTCCTCATGCGACACAATGTTCGTGATTACTTTACCAACAATTTTGCCCAAAAAACCATAATCACATTCTACCGACAATTTAATCGATTATCTTCACAAATTACACCGTTCCAGACCATAGTATTGGAAGTCGAAAAAATTTTGTTCGAATTCGACTATGGACCTTGGAGTAAATTGTTGGTACATATGGATTCACCCTGTTAGCATAATTGCACGAAATCAATTTCCACTTCATTTATTAATAAGGCTCATTTAATCCCTTATTCTACTATTTGCATGCAAACTACCCAGTTTTGCATGCAAATAGTAGGTAGGTAGATAAGAAGTTAATATAAACGAACTGGGCATATACTTCTTGGCCCCTGTTGTCAGTTTTAAATATAACTCGGGAAAAGTTACATAGTTATGTACATAAGTCAGCTTCACATTCACTATAATTGCTGCGTCGAATTGTAGTGTGTGATGTGATTTATGAATTTCACACATTAGCGAAAACAAGCGTGAACATCAAGCAGCCAAATAAATACTAATAAAAGAGATACTTAGGTATTTCAAAATAAAATTTCATATTCGCGCCAAGAGAAGAATCCACGAAGAATTTTTTTCTCAAATCAAAAGGAAATTGACAAAGGAATGAAAAATATATTATAATACAATACAATACAAATACACTTTATTGCACAACAGAAAAGAAAATACAGTTTAAGAAAAGTGGTAAGAATAGAATGTACAATTTTATTACATTATATTCTTATCACTAAAAGCGATCTCTTTCAGGCACCTTTGGGTACAAGGACAGTACATTTGAAATAGGTAGGTAGTACATTTGAATATTATCCGTTTTTATAAAAAGTTCACAATAATTGTGCCAATTATTGGCGCTAAATAAGTGTAGAAAAATATATTCACCCGCTCTGTTTCTCTTCGTCAGTTGGAATAATTGCATGGTTCACAGTTATCCCGACCGGTTCTTCAACTCTACACAGGACGAACCTTTAGGAACCTGTATTGATATTATATAAGAGTTACATTGCACCGTCTGATATTGCAGGTATAAAAATATAAAAGCCTCAAACGATTGCGTACGATTGTCTCATACAAATGTGTCTCTTCCTTCCACAAATTGCATTTAGATCGATTTGATAGCATGCTATTATTTGTCAGGTTTGTGCAAGATATATCATTGAGCATTTGGTTTCTCAGCACGCGATCCGCTCACTTTCACTCATATTGCATAATATAGAGTTCCGTATTATAAGGATATTAGGTATTCTATTCCCGCTTATCATGATTATATCTCTCACACACGTATCACCAAATAAGATCATCATAAATTGTGACTTGTAATTTTGTACAACATACTTCATTGGAAATTCAATTGCGTGATTACCAACATTCACAGGCTCTCTCCACTCAATTATTACTTGATCGTATGTAGTCCGACATTAACCATTTCTGCGTTTATAATGCTCAGTGCACATTTGAAACATTGAAGTGCATCGATGTATTGCATACGTTTAATAAACAATACCGCAGATGTATTAATGGATCCATCATTAGATTTCCTCGATATACTGACTGACCCACACAAAGCGGACGCGGCCTGGTTTAGTTTTGGACCTGGTAAGGAGGCTGATACTTGCAACCTATTAGAATAATAATCAGTGATGTCACGATATTCGAATAGACCAATGTCTTTTGATATAGTAATAGATCTAGGTAACGGTTTAGAGAATCAGCTGCTGAATGCATGTAGGTTTCGAGGTTCGTGAAACTATAACTCGACTTCGAAAACTATATTTGTTTTACATGGATTCCGTTTAGACCTCAGTTTTCATGATCTGGGGGAACTAAACTAAGATATCACTATTCGTTGAGTGGTGACCAATGTATGAGTTGCGAGGCAGCATTGGAAATCTTTGAAATGTAGCAAAGTCCAATCAGGCTGGTCAGTATGTGATCAGGAAAAATCCAGGCGTGTCATCGTCCGGACCAACGAAGCAAATGTAATAAATAACTTCAGAATGTCGTCTTACAAAAGCAAGTTTGTGCGAAATATCGTTTATTCACATCACTTCTAACTCTTACGTTATCAGAGCAAATTATCGTAAAAACTTGACAGAACTAGAGAGCATGTATCTGGAGTAGGAATGCAAGCGACGGACGAGCGACTGTCTATTGCCCTAGATCATACATTCTCCTCTATTGAATGGAGATGAGCGCCATGATTCCATACTGTTTAAGTAATGTTATATAGTCTGATGCGAAACTTTAATTGTAAGAGAACGAGCAGAATCATACACAGCAACATTCGTTAAGCGTACAATCGCGCGAGAATGAGAGAGATTCATGGAGTATGTATTTACGCTATCGCTGCGTTATCGTTAACGCCCTTATGAATAGATTTTAGTAGTATGTTTGTTTCGCAGCGATCCTGCATGATGTTTCTCCTGGGCATGTCACTAAACACGATCTACGGTTCGAACATGCTGCATGAGCTCCGAGTGTTCGGCGTTCTGCAGCGGCTGGCTGTGGCCTATTTAGTCGCGGCCGGTTTCTATGCGCTTACTGCGCCCAAGTATTACACGCCGCCCAGGGTAAGTTCACAGTCTTATAGGACATGCGGCAGCCTTCTATTACCGGTGGTCCCGCCTAATGTATCTGCTTATACAATATACAAGCGTTCACATCCATATACAATCCGTTCGTAAGACTATACATTTTTGTTCTTGTTCACTACAAATGGTAAAAATTTTCGATTTCGGGTAGCTCCTCTCTCAATGTAGGCTTTTTAGTCTCACCTCAACCATATAGCCAGTAGACTCCTAATAACAGGTGAGGGACATCTATGAACACATCAGGGTAATAGAACATTTATGAGTCCGCTCAGCCTATTTCCACTCAGATAGACTCTGTCAAAGACACGTAAATAACAAGCTGCGGCACCAAGCCTCCTTCATACTTCTTCTAGTTGACAGAATTTATTTGGTACAGTAACTCAGACAATAGACGTCTATGAGCTGTGGAGCTGATGAGCCTCAACGAATTCCTAATTGAGAGTAAGCACCGCTAGTTATATGACATCATGTAATGTATTGCAGGGTGCGTGCGGACAGGCATTGAAGGACGTGCTGTCGTGCGTATGGTGTTGGGTTCTGGCCGGCGTATTGATTACCCTTCACAGCGTCATCACATTCGCTGTCCACGACCCTGACTGCCCGGCGTAAGTACCACAGATATATTACCTGAATCAGCATCTTATGTCTATCAAGGACAGGAGGTCGTATCAGAAAGATCTAACCTCGAGAGAGAAGCCAATCGATGAATCCAACTCGGATGGGCAGCGTTAGGGAAACAGTATAACCCGCGACCTCCAAATCGTAAACCCATGTTGTTTACATTGAGCCACGGACGCGGTTAATGTTTATATACATTTACCATCGAAATGAATCTTGCCTTTGGCTGTACCTATGTGGCATTGTAGAACCAAATCGACAAAACCGATTTCAAAACGGTTTTTTTTGAAAGCTGATTTTTGTGAGTTGATTCTTAGCCACGTTTCAATTAAAATTGGGTCACCTGTTTTCAAGACCTTTATACCATTCGTCATAATTACTATTGAATATTTTCAAAATTTTCAAGAAAGAAAATACCTGCATGGTAACATTTTGACACTGATTGCATAAGTCCGTATGCGAATAAATTAATTTGTTAATAAATTGTTTTAATTGCATGAATTGAATTGATAGGTATAAGGTACATGCATAATTCATAATATTATGATAGCAGGTAGAGTTTAAAATTGCAAACGGAATATTTTATGTAGATATTGAGTACAGTCGATTATTGGTAATTTAGGGTAATAGATATCAGTCTGTAATATACAATCATAAGGTGATTGACCTTGAACTGAATAACTCGAGTTTTTGTAATAGGTTGTAACTAATTACTTATGTCAGGTTCGTGTAAAAACTGTCAATCTGTGTGTGTCGACTCAACAGAGTGAATCTGGGCAGTGCCAATCTGGCAATGTTGTTTACATTGAGTCACGGAGGGGGAGTTTTTAAATTTAATTACTTATGTGCATTTATCCGACTGCTCTTAAACGGCGAAGGAAAACATAGTGAGGAAACCTACATGCCTGAGAAATAAAAAATCAAAGTGATGTGTAGTCGCCAACCCGCACCCGCAGCGTTGTGGACTATGGCCCTTACTCCCTAATTATATGAGAGAAGGCCGTAGGATGATTACAGGCTGATGATGAAGCACATATACTTAAGCTTTTAATACTCGTGGTAAGCTCTAAAAACGTTTTGCGTTCAGTTTTACTTTGGTACCGTCAACGATTTAATGATTCAGAAAAAAAGCGCGGTACCTTTTTTATATCAGCTAAACTAAAAACGTACCGTTTGAAAGGTTAAACCATTGTAAAATAGCGCGATTGCTCTCCTGGATGGTGTGCTCTGTCAGGTTCGGGTTTCTTGAAACTGTCGGGTTCTACCTACGCTTGCGTAGGTAGGAGAACCAGTAAAGTTGCATACACGAGACGCATATCGCTTTTAGACAACACTTCAGTGGTGATGCATACTTGTAATATGCAATAAGTTGCGTGATAATATTTTATTTTATGTATACTTGGACATATACAGACAGCGACATCTAGTTCCACACTATAAGCAACTAGGCTTGTGTTGTGGATACCAGGTGGTTGATACACTACACAAATACATTATTTTTTTGTAAATAAATACATATATAAATGAAAAACATCCATAACTCGGGTACACATGTCCGTATTCATCATACAAACATATGTCCTTAGCGGGTTTCGAACCCGCGACCTTTTGGTATAGCAGCAGAGTTTCTAACCACTACACCATACAGGTCGTCAAATATTTCATCGTTTATTTGGAGATTGCACAATGAATGCGGAACTGAAACAAAAGACTGAATTATTTCCATTACAAGTGAGAGATGGACAGATGGTCTCTCACCTCTCTTTCTCTCTATAAGTATTCTAATGAGATAGTAGTACCCCGGCCCGCTGTTATTGAGGACGTGCGATTTAACATTCAACTGACTTTAAATAGCTACTAACTTTTATTTCTTTATTCCAGCGGATACTTAGGCCCCGGTGGCAAGCATGACGACTGGGTCGCTCCGAACTGCAGCGGAGGTGCCGCTGGCTACATTGACCGCTTACTGCTGGGAGAGTCGCACCTCTACCAGAGCAGCGACGCGAGACGCCTGTACGGAGGACTGCCCACCGACCCTGAGGGGTTGCTAGGTCACTATTCTGTATGGACCTTATCTGGATTAATCGCCTCCGTTTCTCAATGTAAACAACATTGGGTTTACGATTCGGAGGTCGCGGGTTCGATCCCCAGCGGGGTACATGTTTAAGTACTCGGTTTTTAAAATGTCCGCCTGGCTAGCTACCACCATCTTATCTAAATCTGCCGCCAAGCAGCAATGTTAATAGCATTGTTGTGTTCCGGTTGTCAGAGATAAGATAGCCAGTCCCCCAAATGTGTTGGGGTTTCCGGGTCAGTACGCTTCCACCTTCGACCTCATCTTCACTTAATATCAGGTGTGATTGAAGTCAAGAACGAACCGGTCGTGCATAAAAAAACGACAAGACCGTTATAGCTCTTTAAATATAGATATTATACTTTACATAAGCCTCTCCCATAGGACTATTGAAGGATTTACCCTAATCGCTGCTGAGGAGGCTGATTGGCCATCGCAAGTTTTTGTAGAGCTCCGTCCGTAGCAATAACACTGCTGCTTATCACTGGGCTATGCACTTATGCTCACGATTCCTAAGTCGCTCTTATTCCGACCGCCGCAGAAAAAGACGGTTTGACCTCTATTATGGTTGGACCTCTTTTAGTCTGTCTGGAACCAGACGACCTATATTGAATACGCTATTATGGTTCTTAGAAGCTACATTGTCATGAAGTTTAATCCAATCACCTGTATTACTCGGAAAAAAATTATGCGTTATTTGTTGAACCTAAAGCCAGTCCAGTGGCGAAAATTGGAGAATTTAAGATTACTAAAAAAAATGCTCTGCCTGTACTCAGAAGCCTAAGTTAATTATATAAATAATACCTATAGCTTTGATGGGGGTTATTTTCCAGAATTTACGTAAGTTCCAGTAAACGATTATAAAAAAAGTGGCCAATTTTATCAATATAATATAATACAATACAATGCAATGCAATACAATATAATATAATAATTTGAAGATGTCGAAAATATTCGTTATTAAAGCTATTTATGTATTATTTACTTATTTTAGCTTTTAGGTTTCCTGAGTGCAGGTCAGAGTGATTTTTTTTCTGTATTTAAAAAGAAATCATAATTTATCGTATGAGGGGCGCCACTCGACGGAATAAACCCTAAGAGAGATAACATGTATAAGACAAAGATTATGACGAATCACTGTATACGTGTACCTAACATAGTCGTAGGTCATGACACCATACAGGTTTCTCCTGTTCGTAGGTTGTCTTGTCACCAGCAAAACTTTGTTACCTACTCCTTGAAAATGTTCGACTATTTTAGTATTTTTAAAACCCAACGTGATAATGATATTTTACGACAGGGTCGCAAATTGGTAATTACTAAAAAAAAATAATATGCAAGTAAAGTTATCTAAAAATGTGGAAAAATTTGTTAAAATGCCAGTCCGTACTGTCGATGCCGTCATACTGACTGATGATACGTCCCAATTTAGGATGCCTGACATCAGCTGTACAAGCGCTATTGGGAGTGCAAGCTGGAGCGACAGTACTGCTACAACGCTCACACAAGTCGCGCGTGTCGCGGTGGCTGGCGTGGGCGCTGGTGTTCGCCCTGGCCGGGGCGCTACTAGCTGGTTTCTCCCGCGAACATGGCGCCGTGCCCATCAACAAAAACCTTTGGTAAGTGAACTACGCCAGTGATGTGATACTGCTAGCGGGCGCACCAGCTGAGCTTCGGATCGCTGTCAGGCGCATCTAGGGTTGACAAATTTAATTTCACATTACTAAAATAGCGTACGCGTATAGCTTCACCAAAAATATGGAAAAACAATGACGGCGCTGTTTGTACCTTAATTGACAACAAAGGCGGATCCATTTGTCATAACACCCCCCTGGGCATAGGTCGACCACTGGTAGTTTTTTAAGCTTCCTGTTTAGTGTGACAAAAAATTATTCGATTTAATAATTAGGTATGTTAGATTAAATGTTATATACAGAAACAATTTACATACCTACCCACATTTATGAATGAAACTGTAGGAGTACTTAGTATGATTGGCTGCGGCCTCACACAAACCGCCATTGACTGGTAACACAGAAACTTCTCAGCCAATCTTAGTGGTATATTCAGTGTTCTATGTAATGTAAGTGACACCATTTTGTCACTAGAAAATGAAACTTTGTAATGCTAGTCTTTTTGATGTATCTTAACGATTAACAGGTCACTGAGTAGGATGGACCCAATATTCAGTCGCGTTCAAAAGTATAGTCACATCCTCTTCAAATCCTAAATTGAATTTAATCTCTGGGGAATTCTCATTGGTTTCATCATCATAGCCCGTGCGTGCGTGCCCGTCATATAGACAGTGCTAGATATAAAGTCATCTAAGCCGACATATTCTATCATCAACAAATAAACAAACGGCCGAATGGATTTGGATGCCTTTGATAGAGATCCGGGGAACATACATGGTACTTTTTATCCAGAAATTTAAAATTAAATCTACTGAACGATAAATTGAATCCACAGAAGGCTAGTCCATCTATCCATCCATCCAATGAAATTAATATTATAAGTGCCAAAGTTTGGATATTTGTCTGTTGCTCAATCACGGTAAAACGAATAGAATATGTCCTGGATTAAGACATTTCTTTCCCTTACTGTAAATAACGAGAATCTGTATAATTGTCAGGTCCATGTCATTCGTCCTTGTAACGTCGGCATGCTGCCTCGTCCTGCTCAGCGTGTGCTACACCTTCACGGACGCGTGGCGGATCTGGAGCGGTGGGCCGTTCCGCGCACCCGGCCTCAATGCCATAGCCCTCTATGTGGGTCACTCTCTCTGTTCCCACCTGTTCCCCTTCCACTGGCGAGTACCCCACATGCAAACCCATACGCTCCACCTCGCGGAAGCGGTGTGGGGCACCGCGCTGTGGGTCGTTATCGCTCACGTAATGGCGAAGAAGAAGGTATTTATTACCCTCTGAGGTCGGATGCTCTACTATTTTGTGTCGTATACAGACTTGAGTTAAGTGATTGGAGTCAGAGTTTGTAACCTGTGTATTTGGTATACGACAGGGTCGTGCAGTAGGATAAATTTTAACCTTAGTAACAGCACGACGAAATAATATATCAGTGCTGCATGCGAGTGTAAACGAAATCAGCTGGACAACGCAAAATGACTCTAATGCCAGTGCTAGATTTCTAATAGAAATAATATTGAGTAGATCTATTCAGAATGTATTGTATCTAGATATAGCTTTTGTCACAAAAAACATTCTCGTTTTAAAGAAATTTTCTCCTGGGATCAAAAACAAGAATCTTAAGACTGAAAGTTATTTAAAAAATATTTTTAAAAAGTTCTTCATTTCCTATTAAGCTTGATCCGCAGTTTAATCTAATTGAGATATTACATTTATTTATAAGTAAATCTAGTCTTTAAATGAATATTTCATATGTTTACTTCTACTTCTATATCTTAAGTTATTGTTCTATGTGTAAGCCTATTTTCTGTGTAGTAAATAAAAATTTATGAAGTAAGCAAGTATTTGTTGGTCATATATGTAACTCTATCGTACATAAAATATACTCTCCTTCATCTTTTATACATCCGACGACAGATTGGTGTAGTGGGTGGTAACCCTATCATCGAAACTCGAAAAATGGTAAATGTTTATGTCCTTAATACGAACAGTTACTCCAAAGTTTATATAAATATTTTATGTATGACAGACTGTGCCCGGTTTGGAACTCAATAATTAATATAAGTAACTCTGGTGAGTTTATTGCAACACGAAGTGCGTAGTTCTCACATTAGACGTGACTGACGGATTTTTTCAAACAGCCAGCTTTGCAACTATACAGCTCAAATCAGTTGGTACCGCACGCTGCTGACGAGCGGTTTAAATCCACCGTGTTGTAGCGCC
Organism: Oegoconia quadripuncta; assembly: GCA_949316235.1. NCBI lineage: Eukaryota > Metazoa > Arthropoda > Insecta > Lepidoptera > Autostichidae > Oegoconia > Oegoconia quadripuncta. The sequence continues at coordinate 31,245,447 of OX438746.1, forward strand.
ACCTGCCCTATAATTATGTAGCTTCATCAGTATCGTCATTGGTAACGTTGACCAATAAGAAATTGTCAAAACACCGAGTAAGCGATGATCCAGCCAATCACTCGTCTAATTGATGACTATTTTACATAATAGAGCCCCAGATCCACGGTGGCGATTCATGCACTTCCTCGAAACACCACGGTTACTTATTACTAATCTAATTATAGGCTTAGAATTTACTCGATTAATAAAATAAAAATTATGAAAAATTAATTGAGCAAATTTAATTAATTTATTGATTTTTTCAATCACGAAATATCCTATGCTAATCTATATCAGCTGTGGAGTATGTTTCTGGAGTGGATTTGATTAAACAGGATAATGTTGGTAGAGAGCATATACATATAGCATGCGTAGGATTTCCACCCATAAAGTAGACGGATGACCTAATAAAGACCGCAAGAAGTCGCTGGATCCAGGCCGTTTCTCGGTCACTCTAGAAATCTGTGCGATAGACCTTATTCAACAGTGGATGAACTGTGGCTCTGATATGATAATGTACATAAGAGTATTCGCAAGATTATAGCGTTGCGATCCGCCCCACTGCATAAGCAGCTTAGCTTAAAGGCAATGGTGTCAATTCTGATGTACAACGAACTAACTAAATTTAAAGCAGATACATCCTTTTCTAACACTATTTACATGAAAGGGACGACTATAAATTAAGTCCTGTCAAATTAAGTTAAGAGCTGTCAAAACAAGTCGCTCCATAGTATTTTAATCGTGACGTCGCTAGGTGTACACCTAATATTGATAAAGAAGTGCTTGTTTTGATCCTTTTACTTAATTTGACAGGACTTAATTATATGTCGTCCTTTTCATGTATTAGTGGTTAGAAAAGGATACATATAATTTAAATTTAGTTTAAATTATAAGTTTTCTTCGAAATAAATTGTCACAACAGCTGATTCATACTAATGTTGAACAGAAAGAGTAAGTTATGTTGTAACCGCCTCCGTGGCTCAATGTAAACAACATAGGGTTTACGAATCGGAGGTCGCGGGTTCGATCCCCAGCGGGGTACATGTTTTGGTTGGTGGTAGGGCATTTTAAATGTCCGCCTGGCTAGCTACCACCATCTTATCTACATCTGCCGCCAAACAGCAATGTTAATAGCATTGTTGTGTTCCGGTTCCCCAAATTATTTGGGTTTCCGGGTCAGTACGCCTCCACCTTCGTCCTCATCTTCACTTAACATCAGGTTGTGCATAAAAAAAAAATTGTCATATAATAGCAAATTTGCCATTTCCTACTTTCATTCCTACCATTTTGCCTACCCTGTGACAAAACGCTGTGCACGCCACTGCTTAAAGGTATGGGGAAATCGAACAGTCGGTCCTGTCCAATGAAACGATTGGCATACATTTGACGCTTTATTAGCTCGAGGGTGACAGTAAAATCCGCAATGTCATTGGAAAATAATAATAAAACAAACGATTCAACAAATCATGACTCAAGGTAACAGTGAATAGTTTTAACAAATAAAACTATATCAATAAAATTACACTTTAAATAACAAAATTACATACGGGGACACAAGGCCTCGCCACAACATGGCTCTTGTGCTGCGTACAGTATGATCCAACCGAGATTGAATGTTTTAAACATCTGGAATATTAGTGCAGTAGAGTAGCATGCACGTTTAATTTTTATAAGTTTTTTTGTAATAAAACCTCGAGTGGATCGTACATGATTGTCACCCAAAATATGTGCGGTGCATACTAACATGTTAAAGTATGGGTTTGGCATTTTGTTTATAATACGTCATCTGCGCCTGCACCTGGCGCGGCACGATGACGTATTCGCGACACTCTATTAAATATTAATTCCATAAGTTAATATATCAACTACTATAGTAATTTTATAAGTCGTTTTTCAAATAAATCACTCTTTTGTAGACGGTAAATGCCATATTAGGAATTATATATTTTACACGTTAAATACTTCATTTCTTTTTAAATATATAATAGTTTCTATTACATATAGTAAAGGATACTTTCCGAAATCGTCATTCACTTATTCTATTTTCGACACTTAATTCATATTGGTAAAATCAATAGCTGACAGGCAGGCACGCATCGCATCTCTCAATAACTATATCGTGTATGTAGGTAGTTACTAACAATACACTAAACTATATAGACCTATCGTATAGCGATAAAGACACGTAAAACAGTGTTATATAATGTAAATTTTCTAAAATTTCATTAGAAAAAATCTCTTAAAATATATCTCAATTCTTTTAAAAATGCCCCCCGATCGCTCGGGGTTTAAATATAACGATATATTCCAGCGCCATATAAATAGAACATTTCCTTATATCTCTAAATAGGAAGAACTTTTTATATAAAATGTAAAAGAGACCGTAGTAATTGCACACAGAGTAAAAATACTAGATATGAAACAATAAAATTGTTGATATAATTTTAAAATTTAATAATAATGTTGTTTAATATTTAGATAAAATTGGTACATGTATATACAAAGACTATAGAAATAAATATCTCCATCTTTTAGTGTAAATAGATTACTATGCTAGAGAAAGTTACTAATCGTAAGATAAAATTTACGCTGAAAATAGATGATTTGTACAAAGAGGTGTTATTTTGTTACGATAAAGATAATTTTCTATGATTAGAGTAATAAGTACTCGAGCTCACTTTAAGTCACTATAAAAGGGGAATGGAATGTTTAGTATCAATAGAATGTTAGTCAATACAAATATATGGCGTCTTCGAGCCACAATCACACATAAGTCAAAAGCGCAAAACTATAGTCTGACCATGGAAACTAAGCCGCACCTAAGATTGAATTCCCTTCATCGGACCATACATAACCGTAATCGCACCGACACATGCAGAAAGTATTCATTGTATGCTGACCTTATTTACTAGATCTTTCCCTCGGCTTCCGGCACCTAGCCGTGCCATAACCGGTTCCTATATTTATACAAAGAATAATTTTTGGATATTCAAGACGATTACGGTGCGATTTAATGTAATTCAACCTTTAAATGCATCAGGAGTGGTGTGAGATTTACTACTTATCCTCGCGTCTGCCAACGCACGGACCAGATTCCGTGGTCAAGCTACAGACATTTGATGGCAAGACCAAAACGAAAAATATTTCCTAATGCTCTGACTTTATATCTATTCATGGAATATTATGGCTACCAATTGAGTTAGAAAAATAAAAAATACTGCTCGCAATAGGCTTAGTATATAGTTCGTTATGCAGTTAGTTACGTTACTATCGTTGAAGGCATGCCATTATTTTGTACTTGTCGATCTACAGAGCGCAGTATGAACTGAGATAGAATATAGCTAATCTTTCTATCGTGGAGGCCTCCACAACGAGGCCAGGCTTCTACGAGAGACTAGACATTACCGAAAACACTTGTCAAACAAATCGGCTTCATATAGGTCCTTTAGATTCATATATCTAACGTTATCTTAAATAAAAGATAAAATCTCTAGGACGACACACATTTCGCTATAAATGCAAATTCATGGAATTCAATATTATTTAGTAAGACATAACGTATGATGCTCGTCTTACATATTATGCTACAAAGATTCCCGATTACATCACACCGCACCACCAACGCTGAGCTACACATTGCTAAAGGTTTCACGCAAGTGAATCGGAAACCTGAAGAAAATTATAATATATTTAAGTAGGCAATTTAGTCACATAGGTACCTATTGTACAATCCAATGTTACGATTAAAATCGTTGTTATTTAGGCCCATTTCGCCGGTTTACAGTTAAACTGAAATTATGAAGTAAAGCGAGTCGGCTTGCTCGTAGAACTGCGACATACTAGTATAACGTATGCTTTGGGTAACAATTTAAAATCCTTATCCTAATTGCACATTTTAATAAAAACATGCACATATTAAGACTTAAATTATGTAACGCTTTGACAGCTCTATTAAAATATATTACGAGATTTCAAACAACACGCGTATATAACTATCGACACTTAACTAAGACCCCAGTACAATTCCCTGTCATCAAGTCATCGCCCCTCGATTGTGTCGGTCGACGCACCGTGCAGAGTTGCAACAATAAATATCTAGTGTGGCACTTAACAGTTGGTACGCCTGCGCGACGTACCAGCACCACAGAACCTAAATTAACAAATATAGTGAGCAACCATTCAAACGCTAGTTCTTCCCTTTGGATACCTCCGTGATACAAATGTAAAATACATCCAAAATATACAATCGTTAAAAATATACACTCCGTATATGGACAGTGTCATTCATTATGATTTTTCTAAACGACACCTGTTGAACTGTGAGAATTGTCACTGTTTTTTCCTCACAGCCTTTGTGTTAACTGTTGAAAGGCAGACCACAGATCGACCTGTAATAGGGTGATACTTTTATGTATAATAAAAGTTTTCCTATAGATATTTCTGTTCCGTGATTTGACTTTGCAACAGACTATAGAGACCTGCCAGTGGTGACGTCAACGTTAGATGTGTGACCGGACCCGTGCGCTATCGAATACGTCGGTATTCGGACCGCAGAAGGTTTCTACGAACATTAGAGACTCTGTGGGGGGCAGGGCGCGGTACATCGGGACGGGCGGTGACGTCACGGGAGCTGGCTGAATGGCGTCACTTGCGGGCGCCGCGCGTCACGAGGGTCTGGAGAGCTGCGAGTTGGTTCAGAAGACTCGCATTCTTCTGTTCCAGTGTATCTACCCTCTTTCTATAGTCTGTGTTCTCTGATATGAGCATTTCGACTTTTCGTTCAAGTTGGTCCATGTACTCTTTCTTTTTACGTCTGCTCTCCTGTGCCGAAATCTAGAAAAGAAATATTAAAGCAATTAACATTTAATAATCACGTAATATTCGTCGCACAGCTCGTGATCGTGACTTCGGGTGTCGACTATCCTCGAGTAATAGAAATCTTTAAATTATTTTTTAATTTCATTGAGTTTTTAACTTCTATATATTCGATTAATGTTACATTCAAGTGTTCCCTTTAAAATATTGATATCTCAAAGGCATTCTCAGAGATCACGTACTTATCTGTGATTTGACGTGAAACTAAAGGAGTAGTCGATTACACTGTCGTGTTTTACATGGACCATACACATTAGAAAATTATTGTATGCTCTATTCTGTGGCGAATATCAGTTCACTCCCACCTTTTGTACTTTATACTCTATGACTCTAAAAATCAAGGTTCACAATTGGTTTTCTTCTATATGTAACCGTACTTAATCTCCGACATTGAAAACCAATTTTAGTGATGTTTTTTTATGGTAATCTCATGTAAATTTCTTGAGGATCTGGTGGTGCACTCTGAAGGTACGAAAACGAAACCCGCCCGCACATATTTTTTGCGAATTTCTGGCGGTTAGGTTATATTAGTTTTCTATGACTTATCTGTCACTTAATTATTGGTATAAGAATTCAGTTTACAGATAAATAGAGTCAAATATATACGACATTGAAAATTTACCTTGTTCTTGATTTTCCTCCTGATCTTCTTGAGAGATTTCTCCTCGGCCTTAGTGAGTGGCAGGCGCGTAGGAACGGGGTACCCTTCGGCTAGTAGTGTGCGCTTCTCTTCCTCTGTGAGCACTAAAGTGCCTGTTGACCCTTTCTGTATGAAATAAAAACAAAAGCATTCCTAAATGACAGAATCCAAAATTAATCTTACAAAACATTGCAATAAAGTATATTTTATAATGGCACTCATTACAGGCCGACATAGAACAAAGATAATTTAAAATTTAGAAAACATCCAGATAAATATATACCGGTATAAATCGGTTAAGTCGTTCTGGCGCTATTATGCCACAGACAGACTATTCGGGTCAACTAATGAAGTAGGTTAGGTAATTAGAATGTGATTAATGATGGTTCATTGTTCCTAAATGCTACTAATTATTTGGCAACCTCGGGTGGTATAATTTGGACTGGACAATATAGAGTCGGAAAACGTGACAGTGTGCGAAGTGCGTTTTGTCTCGTTTTTAACTTTACCATCGCGTTCGCGTTTACGCAAAAAGTATTTATGAAAAAAATCGTTTTGCAAACTATCCGCTAGAGGCGCTGCACATTTCTTCATACAAATCGTCGCGTAAACGTGAACGCGGTAGTAAAGTTAAGTCGAAACAAAACTCACACTCCGCCCTCTGTTGTCATTTCCTTCCATCATCCGCTCACCTGCACCAGAAGGAGAGGACTAGCCATTAACTGTTTCAAAGGTTTGGGTTTCTATTATCATGATGCGATGAGACATGCCCTTCGGCTGTTAGAAGTCTATGAGCATGTTTTACCGGCTGGCTGCTGATGAGGGGCGTGTTGATTGGCTGCCGCGAGTGGTGCGACACGTAGAGGTGCGCGCGGCGGGCGGGGGGCGGCGGCGCGGGCGCGGGGGACGCCTCGTGCGCGGGGGACAGCGCGCCCTCGCTGTCCGATGACGACAGGGACGACGGCGGCGTGGGGGGCAGGGTGAAGCCTGAAATAGACAGGTTGCATTTTGAACTGATGACCATAAGCAATAGATTAGTCGTGACCTAAAGTCCGTTTTCCACTACAATAAGGATATCACACGAGTTTCTAAGGCTTGTATTTAAGCCGTTCTCAAGATTGAGATGACCTTAAGTTGATGCTTGAGAATGTCTTGCATGTTAAAAAAGTATCAAAAAGAATTGTACTGAGACTCACCATATTCTCACATACGTAAGTGTATTCGGCCAATATTGATCGCGATTTTCATGTTGTAATGGAAATCGCACCTTATTATTATTATTCTTGCGTGCTCTTTGTTTGACGAAAGATATAAAAACGCAAAAAAACATACATTAAAATTAAATGGTCACAATCGGTCTTTGTTGGTGAAAGCTTATCTTTTGGTGAGTTTTCCAGTTCCAACCAATTATCTAGCCTGTGCTATGGACAATTGGTAAATATACATAAATATTTACATAAACATCCGTGTGTTGTGATAAAGTTCGTATTCAGCACCTGAACATTTACCCCTAGTTGGGATTCGCTTCCGAACCCGTTAGCATGGCAGGGTCACTCACTACCCACTACATCCATCAGCAGTCATCGTTAAATATTTTTTTTCTTCGTCAATCATATGTACCAATTCCTGCGATTTTCAAAGTTTTTTATTTGGAAACTGGAATATTATTTCAAGGTTTCGCATGAAATATTTTTTAATTTCTAGCCCAGAAAAATTTACATATTAAAAAAAAATTGTACAGAGCTCTTTTCATGTGCTTCCTATAATCATTTCTTACGATTCGCTGAAACTTTTACTTTTAAAAATTAATACTGCCTATACTCAACTTAATGTTATCCGATAATACGCACAAAGTTTAACTAAATTTGGATTTGCCGTTCCCCAAAACAAAACCAAAAATGTCTGTATGGAGAAAACAGTTGCAATGAAATTCTTCATACAAAACGCCAATTTCATAGGTAGGGACCTAATAACTACCTATGATATTTCGGGAAGGTGAGCTTCTAACACATACCTTGTCTTTACAATTACATCGCGGCTAAATAAAGCTAAAGAATACACATAAAGTTGCAAATATGTGCAATGTAACTTATATTCTTTTATGCAGAACCATGATCTACAATTTTTTTTTTTTTTTTTTTTTATTCCCGACGGGTTCGTACTTGACCTCAATCACACCTGATGTTAAGTGAAGATGAGGTCGAAGGTGGAAGCGTACTAACCCGGAAACCCCAACACATTTGAGGGACTGGCTATCTTATCTCTGACAACCGGAACACAACAATGCTGTTAACATTGCTGCTTGGCGGCAGATTTAGATAAGATGGTGGTAGCTAGCCAGGCGGACATTTTAATATGCCCTACCACCAACCAAACCGAGTACTTAAACATGTACCCCGCTGGGGATCGAACCCGCGACCTCCGAATCGTAAACTCAGTGTTGTTTACATTGAGCCACGGAGGCGGTTAATTACAATGATAATGCGCAACAAATACATTAATCTTTGACTCCGAACTAGTTTACACTATAAGTGTACTACAATATTATACAATCGATGGCAGCCAATAGTAGGTTTATGGAAACGTTACAAGGAAAAATTATATAATATACGAGTAGAAACGTCGAGGATATAGGCTTAAATAGCAGCTCAATTTCGACTTTATCCTTTCTTTTCTATCGTTGAAGGAGGTAGGTAATCTAGAGAGGTGAGGAGATCCTTTCTCTGAATCCCGCGCCATGCTCTCTATTGTAGGAGTCAAATCACAAAGGGCAATAGTGCCATTTTATTCTGGACACACATCGGCTGACAGCGAGAAGGAAATATTAAACATCTTGTTAGTTCCTTTCTGGACTAGTATACAATGTATACAGTATACATCGATATCGAAAGTTTTCAACGGAACGCGGTTCTTGACATACTAATTAGATAAAATCTTCGGTATAGAAATGTCCAAACTGACATTCAATATCGAATTAGAATGTCATGGATCGAGTTCTTACAATTTAGCAGACAGGACAGCGAGGGGTCAGTTTGCGCGTGTATTTATATGCAATTTATGGTATATGGTACGGAAAAAGAATCGGTGTTATAGTACTCACCTGAGCCCGCGGAGGTGACTTTAATGGAGAGCTTGTTGGCTGTGAGCGAGTTGGCGAGCCGCGGCGCCGCGCTCAGCAGCAACTGCGGCACGCCTGCGGCCCCCACCTTTTGTAGCACCGCTTGTGGCATATGGATTGTTCCCGTCTGCGAATGAAGCAATTGGTATATAAATAACATGCAACTGTGCTGCTCCCTTTTTAGGTAACTTGCTGCCAAAGTGTAAGATTAAAAGTAGCTTGTGTCCTTTTCCGGGTCCCAGGCTACCTCTCTGCCTACCAGACCCAGTACCATGACAGGCGCGAGAAACGTTTATGCCGCGCGAGATATTATATATCCTGCTCATCCACTTCGACGAAATATACAACTATCCCACTCTCACTACTACGTCGCGCGCGACAAACGATGTCATGATACGGGGGCACTATCATTATCGGTTTTGTAGTTGTATTTATTCATTATCCAACGCATATTCTATCAATTATAAAAAAAAGTATAGATGTTAATATGAAATAAGTATGATTGTTATTTTGGAAACACATTTCACTCAAGTTTAGTCGCAAAAAAATATATATTTTATATTTAAGTTCATACACATACATATTAGAGCTTAACTTTCTCTTTTTAGGGTTTGGGCAATCAGGGTTTTTGTTCTAAACTTAACAATTAATTTTTATTATAATTTGAAATAATTATGTATTGTTGACTTTACGAAAACATTCTGCATTCCTAAGAACAGTCTATCGTTTCTTAGTACCAAATGTAAAATGTCTACTTCAATCATAAACTCAACAGTAATGGTAGATGGATTTCAATTTTTAAACTATACATTATATGGAACAACTGATTTTTAAAGTTATCTAATATAACATACCTAACTTCGTTTTCTTCTCAATATTACTCATACTATAATCCCTTTGAGGGTTTGTGGCTCGATAATGTAATTCTCTAGTAAGAAGATATATTTACTTAAAATACATAGTCTGTATCCTGTTAAGTTACTTTGCATGTTCGTTTCGTTACAGAATACTTAATGCTTGTTGGTGAAACCCGTCAAGTGCCCAGTCGATAATTACCACGATAATTACTTCGGATCTCACGCATGGCAACGAAAAGCTTGCAATTTTGGTGCTCCCAACTCTAAAGGAGAAAGTTGCGATATAACGCGATGCTTGAACTCGAATGACCTTAGTTTTTTATCCAACTATCAGGGGTCGAGCTTCGGTGATGGAGATGAAATAAAAAAGATCAAACTTGGGTCACGAACTACTGTCGGAATTTATATCTACTATTACACCTATTTTTATCTTTTTTTAAAATGTGGCGATAGAAAAGTAATTTAAGATTTTTGACGATGTGTATCTTTAGAAATCCCAACTAATATTTTTATGTATGTATGTTTGTTACCTCTTGACGCCTAAACGGCTAGACGGATTTGGATGAAATTTGGTTGGTAGACAGATTAAGACTTGTTTTTTTGTTTGTTTTTAATTAACCACTAACCAAACCGAGTACTAAACATGTACCCCGTTGGGGATCGAACACGCGACCTCCGATTCGTAAGCCCTGTGTTCTTTATATTGAGCCATGAGGCGGTCTGGTACGATTACGAAGGAAACCGTAAAATATAATTATAAAATATATGTCGGAGAAGACGAATGAGACTATAAATTGATGATTGTCAATAAACAAAGATTGATAAAGTAAGCAAGATTGATTGGTCAATCATCCAGACTGGGCTTTTATAAGTGAAAAGATTACCAGTATCGTTCGTATAATTATGGATCTCTTACCGTGTGGTCAATAACGTAGTCTAAATGTGTGACAGGCGTGCCGGGGGTCGGTGAGGGGGGACATGAGGAGGCGGGGGACTCGGGCTCCGATTTGGGCTCCGCCTTTACCCCTGGATGGGGCGATGTGCTGGACCGCCGCCGACTCCACGCACTCGCTGGAATTGTGGGGTAGCATTCATCTTCCATGTCTGAAATTAAGAAATTATAAAGATTTAACAAGTCAATTTTATACTGCCATTTTCGAGAGTATCGCAACTGATTGACTGGTTGTGTGTATAAAAAAAAGTTACAAAAATTGGTAACTTGTTTGAAATAATCTATATAGTCAATTGCGTATGAGACGCATCAACTTTGGATACCGTAGCATATACTACCACTATTAATAAACCGTTCTCTAGATTGAGATGACTTTAACTTGATGCTTGAGAATCTGTTGCATATTATTCTTTCTTTATTCTTTATTGCACAAGAAATACAAACAGATAAAAGTCCGAAAATATGTACCTACAAAGGTGAGCTAATCTCTAAAGAGACGCTTCCATCCACCCTATTGGCCCCTATTGATACTGTATCAAAAAAAATTGTATTGAAACCGTGACGCTATCTCAATCTAAAGAATTATTTATATGGCCCTAAGTCGCATTACTTCGTGCCCTAACAGCTATTCTTGGCTTATTCACTAACCGCAAAGTTTTTAATTATCAAACGAAAGTTGTAAATACTCTAAAAAACTGAAGGGTTCCGTTTATGCCATATGGCTGGACCAGCAAGGCTAGAACAACTTGGAGCGATTCGAGTGAGAAAGAGTCGCGCGCGACATTGTCTCAGTCTCTTGCAGCTGATTGGCTGTCGCTAAACAGCTGTCAACTTGACCGCCAATCGGCTTTGAGAGATGTAGGCTATATATGTCGCGCTAAGTTGTAGTCGCGCCCTGCAGAAGAATTTACAGTTAAACTTGTATTTCAGTAAAAATTCGTATTCTTCTTCGACTCATCTTGAACGATGCCTCATAATTATCACGTACAGCAGAAATTTATCGCCCACGATTATGTAAATGTACATTGTCATGCCTATCCAGTGTCTACGTACAAAGTATGTATTTATTATGTATGCTGGGATTTTGAGCGGTTCTTTTATTCATTACACGATAAGTAGTTAATAACTTAATTATAACGGATTCTCTTCGAATCGCTTCCTATTGTAACTAAGTGTGTGTGCACTCACGCGCAACAAACCGGGGGAAGATATAGAATTTAACCTTCTATACTGGTAGAGATCTTCCGGAAACTTAAAGCCTTTTTTAGTGCCACGGTAAATATTTTATAAAATATTTAAAAAAACAACCGATGGGTTTCGAATGCGCAGCTTATGTACCTACTCCATGATACCATGGAAATACTTGGAAGTACGTGGTTGTACGTTATCCCATGTGCCAAACATCATTCCACCAACATTTTTAGTCGGATTATCTATTATGATGAGTAGTAGAGATGAGACTTGAGCTCCATTTTCATATTCGAGCAAATTCCTATATCACTCGTGTTGTGCTCTTTTTTAAAAGAGTATTTTAATGATAATTACGTACGTCATTGTAATTGGTGGGATTTTAGCTATAGACAAGTGAAAACTTCATTAAAATCAGTGTAGTGAACTGAATCATCAATCATAACTATTTTGTAAAACCAGAAATGTTACAGTTGAAATTAAGCATTATTATGTAGATTTTATGTTTTATAATGTACCATAAGAATTAATAAATATGTATTTGATTTGATTTGATTTGAAATACTGGCAGTTGTATGAAAATATATTTGGCGACCCTTGAGTATATTTTTTTTTTATGGATAACTGGATACGCGTTTGACCACAATCTCACCTGATGGGAAGTGACGATGTGGCCGAAGATGAAGCACGCGATCTCAGTAGATGCCTATCCACCCTGCTCTTGCAGATCCCAAGACTGTAGGATTCAGGAAAGACTGACGCCGGAAGGGAGTTCCGCACGCCTTGGCCGTTCACATTATGAATGAAGAGTCGAACCGCTTAGTGCGAATGTTCGGTATGTTTTAAAATGATTTAAAATGATTCGGAACATGACTAGTGCTGCCGCGTCTACTTGGCGAATCGACTCGGTAACCCAACTGGCAATTGAAGAGTCAGCTTTTTTCCACTCTAGACAATGACTCTAGACTCTAGAGTGTACAATTTAACTCAAGTCATTCGAGTAAAACTTGCATCACTATCGAATAGCCTTTCGTCTAGTTGTATTAGCTAATGTGAGGTATACAGTTTTACGAAAATAAAATTATATTTATAATAGAGGCTGTATGTGTCTAAGTTCTTAAAAGGTTTAGAGGTTTGTGTGACTATGAATATGATTCGGAGATTGACATCTTGCATACATAACGATTATGTTCTTCCTTTACTACGAAATGGTGTATTTTAATTTACAAAAAGATATGTGTGATCACAGCTTCCTCAAAGAGATACAAATATCTGTATTTACTGACGACCTGTTTGGTGTAATGGTTAGAAACTCTGCTGCTATACCAGAAGGTCGCGGGTTCGAATCCCGCTAGGGACATATGTTTGTATGATGAATACAGACATGTGTTCCCGAGTTATGGATGTTTTTCATTTATATATGTATTTATTTACAAAAAAAAATGTATTTGTATAGTTTATCAACCATCTGGTATCCATAATACAAGCCTAGTTGCTTAGTGTGGAACTAGATGGCGATGTGTGTATGTGCAAAGATATTTATTATTATTTATTTATTACTGTACTACTCAGTAAGGGAACGAATTTTACACATGCACAAGTTTGCACTAATTTTGCACAAGGTTAGAGTAGCGAAACGTGTAAAATTACCGCTGTCAACTTCATTACGTCAGAAGTTACTCAGAAGTCCTGTAATTATTTTGAAAAAAGAAATCGATCAATAACTATTATAGTAACAATATTACAAAATCAATAATAATAACAATTTTTGTAATATTTCCCCATGAGCTTACAAGCGCATGCGGAAATTACAGATTCACCTTAGTATAGATATAGGTATCCGGATACGTGAATAAATACAGTATGGAGTTTTTAAGTATACTGTATGTAATGACTAATATCATTCATATATAAGTGGGAAGAGGCTGTGTCTTAGAAGAAGGGACGCAAGGCTCTTAGATAACGTATGTATGTTTAAGTATACAGTAAATGAAGACTGTATAGGTAGGTACGTGTGTGAATTACCGCAACAATGTAATTGTAGGGGAATTATTACAGTTAAATCATTGAATATTGAACAGCGGCGCATGATTAGTTCATTAAACACCAGCAGGTAATTACCGGGACTTGCGCAGACGCAGCGCGTGTCGTACGTAACGAGCCACACAACACAGTTACATGAGTAGAGAAAAATATTGTTATCCCAGCAGTATTTATAAGATCTATAAAGATCTATAACAAAGTTTTGATTTATGCCTAGTATTGTGACATACTTTTTACCTACCACTACCACTAATAGTTTATTAACAATGTCGCTGTCATTTCCGGAACAATGTCCTTTAAGAAATCTCTAAATGAAAATTAAAAAATATAGCGCATCTGTAGTATTTATTGATACAACAAAAACAAATACACTTTATTGCACAAAATAAAATTACAGTTACAGAAAGCGGTAAGAGTGGCACGTACAATTTGTCGACCTTATTATATCTGAAAATAGGCAGGTTGTGCTTCTTATTTGACACCTTCTTCTTATTTGACATTTGTAGTTCCAAATTTTCAGCATTTATAAAAGGTGGGATTTTTAAGATGTTGCGACGACGACGGTTTGAAATCAGTAATTAGTAAAACGATTAATAAAAAAAAATAAAAAAAAATAAAGAAAATAAAATAAAAACTATGCCACACGGAAGCGAGTTGATCGGCGTATTTTTTCTATAAGATTAGGTATTTTCAATTGTATTTTATAAATTTGTTGTTTCATGTACATACTTAATGTGAATGAAATATAAATTGATCCTTTAAATACTTAAAGTCATTAATAATGAAGATAACACTGACTGGTGATCAAAACCTATAGGATAATTTTGATTGTTCTAGGATTTTATTTTTATTTTTTATTTATTGATTCACCAACAAATGTTGCACTAAGACAGACACATCTTAATTATAACAAAAAAGAACTAAACGCACACCCACCCATGGTTCAATACATTATGCACAAAACAACATTGGGTTTATGTTTCGGAGGTCGCGGGTTCGATCCCCAGCGTGGGACATTATTTAGTACTCGGTTTGGTTGGTGGTTGGTGATATTAAATGTCCGCCTGGCTAGCTACCACAATTTATCTAAATCTGCCGCCAAGCAGCAATGTTAATAGCATTATTGTGTTCCAGTTGTCAGAGATAAGATAGCCAGTCCCCCAAATAAGATGGGGTTTCCGGGTTAGTACGCTACCACCTTCGGCCTCATCTTCACTTAACATCAGGTGTGATTGAGGTCAAGTGCGAACCCGTCGTGCATAAAAAAACAAAAAAAAAATACAATGGAAAAAATTGGTTAGCTAAAGTAACAGACATTTTTTAAGTTTAGCTAACGAGTCGAATCTTAGGATTGGGATCATCTAATGTAATGTGGAATTATCAAAAAACATTAATTTTCCTTTTTATACTAATACTACGTTAGTAATATATCAATTCTGTGCTAATACGTCGTCTACGTCTCTAAACTATATTTGAACATGTCAGTTTTAAAAATTTGTCAAAGTTGATATGGCATATTAGTAAGGAACTCTCAAGGCACGAGGTCCACTTGACTATTTTTTTCAATGTTCTGAGCGAGATTTAGAAAGAAATTCAAAATCGATCTCCTGACGTTTAATGCTACAACCATACACTATCAAATCAAATATCCATCTGTCTTAGTTGAATATATTATTTTGATAGGAGCATATTAATCTATCATTCATTCGTTACATATGCAAGAGACATAATGTGTATTTTATAGGTAACATTTGCAATGCTGGTTATTGGAGAAACTTTAGTGATTAATTGGTCAGACCACAAATATTTTGAAGTGATACACTTATCTGCGTTCAAATTGCTTATTAATGAATACACACAGACAAGAAGCTTTTAGAGTATATTGAATACTCGCGCCTATAATGACATCATGGCCTTAAGCCAGCTTTCTAATTAAAAAAAATATATGAATTGGTTAGCGTTTTAGCGCAATCACACACGATGATTGAAAATAAAAGGTCAGGGAATTTATAGACCTTTTTCTTTTTTTTTGACGCGGGGAAACGCATTACGCGTACATACCCAATAAGACCCCGCGGCGGCCTTGCTGAAATCGTCACTCTCATACCTGGACACTGCTTACTTGAGATTATAATACATATCTCATTTATATCATACTAGCTTTCTGCCCGCGGCTTCGCCTCCGTATAATAACTTTATCGCGGTAATTTGTATATCCCGCGGGAACTACTTACCCATAAAAAATATCCTATGTTTCAATTCAGGATATATTCTACTTATATACCAAATTTCATCCAAATCCGTCCATCCGTTTCGCCGTGATTGAGCAACAAACAAGCATCCAAACTTTCGCATTTATAAGATTAGTTTGATTCTAACATAAAGCACGTCCTGATACGCAATTGTTATTAAAAGAAATTAAGGTCCCTATAAGTCTGAGTATTATGTCATTTCTGTCTCGCCTCTTAAATTGATTTTTCCGTAGTCCGAGGTCAAAACCAATGAAGACTAAATTACAAAGACCTCCGACGGCAGGAATATCAATTCGTATGGTACGATATCGTACCATATTGTTAGAGTGTATGCTTATTTTTTATTTATTGTTAATTGACAAATAGATATTGGAGTGCAGTGGGACAACGCGGCTAGCGCGCTGTGGACAATGCCGCAGGTAGGAGCGCTCCAGTCGATACACTTGTAAATATAATAATTTCCTAGTATATGTATTATAAAAAATTATGTGTATATAGACGGATTTGACACTGATCTCATCAGGAATTTATAATTCTGAATTCACCAGATACCTAGCCTAGACGATGCTTGTTTATTGCTTTTATAATGACAGAAAGATAAAGCGTATATGCAGTTTCAAATTAATATTATTCAAAATTAACCTTTTCAATAGTCGGATTTTAGTTTATTCATAGTTATCTAAATTTAATTTAAAGTACGGGACGGTCTTTGGTATGGGATGCAACCTGCGTCGATACCCTTGCTCCTTCTCATCTTCCAAGTACAAGCGGTACAGCTGGTTCCGCTGCCGCCTCGGCAGAAAGCGTTAAACGGCGCAAATATGCCGGTCTCAGTGGAGATCACCTATTTGCGCCGTTTGATGTAGAAACGCTTGGGCCGTGGGGACCGGGTGCTCACACTCTTTTTAGGGAGTTATCTGAGCGTCTGGTTGATGCATCCCACGATCGGAGGGCTGGCCAATACTTTGGTCAGAGAATCAGCCTCGCTGTACAGCGAGGCAATGCGGCCAGCCTTCTGGGTACCTTTCCACCAACCAGAGACTTGGGGCTAGTTTTTTATTTGTGATTTTTTTTTTTTTTTAAATTGTATTATATTATAATAAGTTGTTTATAAATATTGTACATTAATTTAAAGTTAAATAAACTGAATGTTTATTTATCTATACGCAAAGTAGACCCAATAGTAGATACAAAGTAGGTTTTGTATATATCTGCCATCGATGGAAAGCGACGGAAGGCGAACCTATTACACTATGTAAGAGAGGCCGTACATTCTGAAAGGTTCTTCATTAACTAACTCATAGAAGATGTAAATTTTATAAATGTTTGTGTAGAATGGATAGCTATTCTGTCGTTCGGGGAAATGTCAGCGTACTTGACGAGGCCGAGACGAAACTGATGAGACCTTTGGGCGAGCGTTCTCACTCAAGGCGCCGTACAACCAGTAGGATAACCAACTACGAACGTGGAGGTTAACTTGACATCAAAACACATTAGTAATTCGTTCAAAAGGCAATATGTACGCTTTTATAAAGGTGCCGCTGATATTCAAAATTTGACCTTTCATAAATATAAGACGTAGCGCAAACTGTTTGTAATACCGAGAAACACTCGTGGCGCAGGCGAATTTGCTATTCGTTTTCGATTAGCGAAGTTAAGCAATGTCTGACGCGGTACGTCCTTGAATGGGTGACCACTAGTGGCATTTTAATACGAATGTTACCGTGCTTCGGAGAATACGTTAAATAGTTTGAGGTGGGCCACTAATCTGACACAAATCCACCAATCCCCATTTTTTTTTATGCACAAAGGTTTGGTACTTGACCTCAATCACACCTGATGTTAAGTGAAGATGAGGTCGAAGGTGGAATCGTACTGACCCGGAAACCCCAACACATTTGGAGGATTGGCTATCTTATCTCTGACAATCGGAACACAACAATGCTATTAACATTGCTGCTTGGCGCAGATTTAGATAAGATGGTGGTAGCTAGCCTGACGGACTGTTAAAATGCCCTACCACCAACCAAACCGAGTACTTAAACATGTACCCCGCTGGGGACCGTACCCGCGACCTCTGAATCGTAAACCCAGTGTTGTTTACATTGAGCCACGGAGGTGGTTAAAACCCACCCACTGGGCCCGCGTGGTGGATATTATCTCAATGAGACGAGACTGTGCCACAACAGTGATATATAAATATGACTAGCAATAATAGGCTTGTCGCTGTTTAGAAGTGTCATAGACTTAATGAACACCTGCATGCTTGAAATTAAATTTGACTTACTGCCAGTTTATAAGCTGTGGTCGCGCGGTCTGTTCCTTTCACCGAATTCACTTGCAAAATTAATGATCAGACCGCGTCTATATTGTAACGGTATATATGTCGTAGTCAGATGGTTAAATAGTCATTCAATAGAATGCCTAAGCGTATTGTATGGCGGACATTTATCGCATTATGGAATATTACTCGGTTCAGAGCGGAGGCCCCATTGCGTAGGGCTCCTCGATACTGACAAAGGAACCTAACCAACCCGCTCTCAGCATCACAGTCTTCTGCAAAAGCGGAAATTTCCACCTGTCGACCTAGGCATTAAATTTATGGCTTCTTCATCGATGTGCCCATGACATACATATTCTCGCGGACTAGAGTGTAGGTACTATGTATAAGAGTAGTGGTACACCAGCTTTTCCTTGGTTTGTGATTTCGCATCGACATCAAAGCAACAAGGATAATACATATTACGTGCTAAATCCATCTTGAGATATCCGCCTGGATGAGCGTGTTTTATACCTTCAAAAAAATAAACTCTAAAATATTAGTGTAGGAAAGTTTACACAATATGATAGCAAGTAAAAGTTACGATAGAAAGTTCAATGGATTAATTATTACAGCTACCGACCTATCTACTGTATTTTCCACGATTATAATATATAACAACGGGTTAGCACTTGAGCTTAATCACACCTGATATTAAGTGAAGATGAGGCCGAAAGTGGAAGCGTACTGACCCGGAAACCCCATCTTATATGGGAGACTGGCTATTTCATTTCTGACAACCGGAACACAACTATGCATTAAACATTGCTGTTTGGCGGCAGACTTAGACAAGATGGTGGTAGTTAGCCAATGCCCTACCGCCCACCAAACCTAGTACTAAACATGTACCACGCTGAGCCACGGGCCGGGCCGGCGGGTTTACATTGAGCCACGGAGGCGGATCTAAGAATCACATAACAAGCGCGAGGCGAACGTGGTCCTATATTGTATATCATATCCAGGGATAAACGCCCACTTTAGCGAGTCGATCTCAGATAAGATATTACCGCGTTTCCATTAGCTGTTAGTCTAACGCTGAGTCAGCGTTCCATGCAATGGTGGAATCAAGCGCTGCATTCTGATTTTACAGAAGGTATATTCCAGTTCGGACCGGACTTCATCAACAGTCATGCATCATCTCCACCATAAGTAAGATCCACCAGTGCGGGTCGGTGAATTTATGCCAGACCAAACAGTGGCCACGAGACAATATTTTCTCATAAAAAGCATGCTCCAAAAGGGGAGAGGTATATGTGGGATCAAGGAAAAGTAAACATGTAGCACCTCTCTCAAGAGTCCCCGAAATGGTTGATGAGATCATGGGATTCGAAACTTAAATAATTAACTAAAATTATTCAAGTCTCACTGCCATCATTGGAAAGTAATCTAAGATCGACGTCCTGTTTGGTGTGTAGTTCGGGTTCAGGTCGGGACGGGTTCGAATTCCGCTGGGGGCATATTTTTGTATGATGAATACGGACACGTTAAGGGTGTTTACTAGATGGCGCTGCGTGTAGGCATGTCCAAGGATATTTATTGATATTTATCGACGGCTAAAAATTATTTACGTATTTCCATATTTCACCTTATAGTTACTGTCGGACTTTATGTAGGTTCTTATTTAATACCACCTATATACTGATTTATCCTCGAGAGCAGGTACTATCAGTATAGGAATTCAATAATCAATTGCATTGCCATGAGCAATCCGCATTCCCGCCGGCTATGATTTATCTAATACGTCTGGCCAGTGGCCATAAATATCACACCTTGGCCTTATCGATAGGTTTGAAGAAATACAACTTACAATGAAATTGTACGTTATGCGATACAAAAGTAAAGTATTAACCACTATTATTTATCATCATCAGTTAGTTCTAAAATATTTTGACGGTCGTAAGGCGTGTTCAGTAGTCTACGAAACCGGACTTAGACTTTAGTAACTGATTTCGATGGAATAATTATTTTTGTATTATACGAACTGTTTTGTGCCACTTTTGCATCATTTTGTTATTTTGCCTCCGGCACAATAATTATTTGACTTACTAAGTAGCTATTTTCAGGTGAGAAGTTTATCTTTACACAATATTCTAATTTTCAAAACTCTATGCCTAAAAAAGCTGAATTTAGCAACTGACAGATCATCAAGCTTTTAGACCACTTTCTGTTGATACCAAGTTAGACTGAAGGAAGATTATGTACCTAATTAGTTTTGTTTTGATTTAGTTTTGTTTCAACACGAAAGAGGTTCTTGGAACTTGGTATTGCCCTAGATTTCAACTCTTTTTTAGGTCTAAATTAAAATGATCATACCAAAGCAGGCTCTTCTAGTTTACTAGTTAGTAGTAGACTAACTTATGTATGATATGTAGTTGGATCTGTAAAAGGCTCATAAGAATTATCTTAAATCAAATAGAAAAATAATTGGTACTATGCCTCACGGAAGCTAGTTGGACGGCGTATTTTTTCTATAAGATATAGGTATTTTCAATTGTGTTTTATAAATTTGTTGTTTCATGTACATACTTAATTAAATTGTATAATTTTAATGCTTCATTTTTGTAATGTAACAGTAATTTAATATGATTTAGACAGCAGATCCCTACACTACAAGTGGGCCAACATGCACTTGGCAAGTTTTTTTTATTTTGTAAAAGTTATACAGCATGGTATGACTGTAATCGTGAAGACGTTCGCGATTTTTTGCTGCCCTTGTTTTGTCAAAGATACCGCTGCTGATGTACAGCGATTAGGATACGCGACCTTCTTATACCTACCAACTTACTGTACTGATAGTACCTACATAACACGTGATAAAATGATGATAATCTCATTTGATAGTCTAGAATTCAATGGAGCATGTACCATCGTGGTATTGATAGGCAGATACTTGGAAAACCAGAGGGCAATTATAAAATCGTTCGTGCACTTCTACAGATTTTTAGTCGGCTTCCAAAAAAGAGGAATATTCACTGTATTTTTACCCGACCGCCTAAGGAAGGAGGGTAATGTTTGTCGAGTGTATGTATGTAAGTATGTATATATGTAGATTTCTGTTTTATTTCAAGTAGCTTAAACGCCTTGACCGATTTCGAAGTGCATGGTGTCGTTAGATTCGTCTTGATGAAAAATCCAACATGGCGCCCGCGAAATGCCAAATATGCTGTCGGGTTTTTTGGTTTTTAAACTCAAATTGTTATTTATGTATGTTCCGCGAATTTCCGATAGGTAGTTAATATACCGAACATTCGCACTAAGAAGTCCGATTCTTCATTCATCAGCTGAACAGCCAAGGCATGCAACTCCCTTCCGGCGTCAGTCTTTCCTGAATCCTACAACCTTGGGATCTTCAAGAGCAGAGTTTACTTGAGTAAGGCATTTACTGGGATCGCGTGCTTCATTTTCGACCACATCGTCACTTTCCATCAGGTGAGATTGTAGTCAAACGCGAATCCAGTCTCTTAAAAAAAAAATAGTTTGTAAACCGATATCAAAAATATTTTTGCTTGTTTGAAAGGTCTACAAAGACACGAGTTAAAGTTTATTTTCAGTTATCATACTTATCATCCATATTAACACTAATAATATGATAACAGATTTATAACATTGCACTTTGATGTCGTTACACATTAATTTTGTATCTGTTCCACTTTTGTCATGTTTTGGGTACAAAACAGAGTTATAAACAGAAAGTAGTAACAGTTGGTATAAGTCTCTAAATAGTACCTATCTAACTAAGTCACTATCCGCCTGTCTGTTCGTGTGTTTATAGTTAATTTAAACTACTATCTTTTGTACCACTTTTTTAATTAATGAATATTCTATTCGCAATGGATTTTGATACGGTCTTCACTATCATTGAGAGATGTTTTGCTCAGAGTTTATTAATAATAATAAATAAATAAATATCCTTAGACATACACACAGCGCCATCTACTTCCACAGTAAGCAACTATAGGCTTGTGTTGTGAATACTAGATGGTAGATATACTAAATAAACACATTTTTTTTTGTAAATAAATACTTATTATAAATGAAAAACATCCATAACTCGGGTACACATGTCCGTAATCATCACACAAACATACAATACAATACAAATACTCTTTGATTTGCAATAATATTTGATGATAACAATAGAATACAATTAGGCGGTCTTATCACTAAAACATATCCCCTAGTGGGATTCGAACCCGTAACCTTTTGGTATAACGGTCAGAGTTGCTAACCACTACACCAAACAGGTCGTCTAAAACCTATAATCGTCAAATAATATAACCTATAGTTTATATTTTATTTTGGAAAACGGACGAAGTCGCGGGCGGAAAGCTAGTTATCCATAAATCATACAATGACAACTATGTTACCTCAATTAGAATTCCATTCCCAGTATGTGTGGCGCAAACAGTTGACAATGTCATTATCGGGACGCTATCGTTGGAGCATCGGGTGCCCACGCGCCTGCGCGGTGCAGTGCATAAGGTCAATACTCAATACTATCAGTGCAAACGCAATTATGTAAACTGATAAAAGCAAATGCGACATGCATCCGCCATGATGCATCTTACCAATTATAACGTGTAAATCCAGGCGGTGAGAAAACTATGACATTAAAATTGAATAAAAACTTTTTCAAAATTAATTTATGTTTCTTAATTTAAAATCTCGCAGTAATTCGGGCTTTTTGGCGGGATATCGGCGAGTGAAGTTGCATTTTTCTTTATAATTCTTATAATTTGTGCATTCTGACCTTTGAAGCTTAATAATGGCAGAATATTGTGCAGCAAAAGTTAGTGATGGTGTACAAGTGAAGGGAAGTGTAAATTAAAGTGCGTAACGAAGGTTTTGGGTTCCCACAAGAAGCCGCCAAAATCTTTTGTAAAGCATTCTGCCACTTTACTGAAGAATGACTTAACCGTGACTAGACTCTGAATACGCCAAGTATACGACGAATTACTTGTTTTGACTGAGACTGACTTATAAACTGAAGAAATAAGTGAAATAAGACATGGCTGTATGGGCTTAGATCCCTTTGCCTTCTCCGAGAGGAGAGAATAAAAGGAAAAAAAAGGCTTTTTGGCGGGAACTCGGCGAGTGAAGTAGCAATTTTCTTTACAATTCTTATAATTTGTGCATTCTAACTTTTGAAGCTTAATAATGGCAGAATATTGTGCAGCAAACGTTAGTGATGGTGTACAATTGAAGGGAAGTGTAAATTAAAGTGCGTAATGGAGCTTTCGGGTTCCCACAAGAAGCCGCCAAAATCTTTTGTAAAGCATTCTGCCACTTTACTGAAGAATGACTTGACCGTGACTAGACTCTGTATACGCCAAGTATACGACGAATTACTTGTTTTGACTGAGACTGACTTACAAACTGAAGAAATAAGAGAAATAAGACATGGCTGTTATGGGCTAGATCCCTTTGCCTTCTCCTAGAGGAGAAAAAAAAACTAAAAAAAAAAAAGGAAAAAAAAAATTGTTCTATTCGAAAGTCTTTTTTCTGTGACTTATCAAACCGGCGTAGACCGGATTCTGCGTCTAAGATCAAACCGCTCTCGTATG
The DNA here is from genome assembly GCA_949316235.1 of Oegoconia quadripuncta. Classification (NCBI taxonomy): domain Eukaryota; kingdom Metazoa; phylum Arthropoda; class Insecta; order Lepidoptera; family Autostichidae; genus Oegoconia; species Oegoconia quadripuncta. Next base: position 31,269,277 of record OX438746.1, read on the forward strand.
TTAGTTACACTTCTTTATTTTAGTTACTTTCCACAGAAAGAAAATTCTCAAGCTCTCGCCGTTATTCCTATTTCAATACGAATGTACGTTATTAATTTTATTATCTGTACCTATAAACAATAAATAACATAGCAACATTATGTGACGGCACACGCACGTTTTTAGATCGACAAAAGACCTGCAAAGTTGCAACTCAGATATAAGTGCGACAACCACAGCATTTATGTTTGATAAATATTTTATTTAGTAGTAATGGAAAATTGAACAACCGCTATATAGTTTGCGCAATCGAAGCAATGTTTATAGGTTTTGATTTTTTTTGGAAGGTTTAATACTTTATAGTACACATAAAGTTTATAAAAAAAATACAAAGCATAAAACTAAAGCTAGAGCAAATTACGTAAAGGACATCTCAGACATCCCGTTTGGGGCATGCACCATAACACGCTTCCTGCGTTACCTCTCTGAACAGCTCGTATATCGTCAACCAATTGGTGTAGTGGACAGTGACCCTATCAGCGAAACCAACGGTTGCGGGTTCGAATCCCGCGAGGGGTAACTGTTTGTGTGATGAATACGAACATTTATTCCCGAGTCTTGGATATTTATATAAATATTTATGTATGTTTATCCGTTATCTAGTATCCATAGTACAAGCTTTACTTAGTTTGGGACTAGATGATTGGTGTAAGTGTCCGAAACATTTCTTATTATTATTATTACTATTTCAGATTGTTGCTTAAGAGGCTGACAGCAGCCAATTGCGTTGAAAGATTATCATTTTTTGTAAAGCATATAGCTCGTATCATTATAAAAAAAGTTATAGGTAAAATTGATCATATTTCTGACATGATTCATGTTTTCAAAACATAATTACACAATCTTCTCTCGATAGAATTTAATTGCAAAGTAGCATCTAAAAATGCATGAAATCTTATTTTTCTCAGATATGCATTCACTAACATAAATGATATTTTGTACAATATTGTGTCGTATATGTTACTAAAACAAATTCATGTTTTAGATTTTCAATAATGCGTCTATTTTAATTGAAATAATTAATTTTGTGATTTGCACTTACGCCCTATAATTCTAAGTAACGCTTTCTCTGTTACTCGTACTCAATGCGACAGTGATCGCTTAGGCGCGTTGCTGGATGGACCTGTGTTGTGCGCTGAGACGCTCTCCCAAATATTCGAACTTTTTTTCATATTCATATTCAGGACTTTCTTTTTCTTGTTTTGTTTATTTAATTAGGGTAAAATTTTGTATGTGTGTAAATAATTTTATTTATTAGGTAGGTAATCACAGTTGTAAATAAATAAGTTGGTAAAGTTAATAATAGAAAATGGACTCGAAAAAAAAACAAAACCGAAGAAACGGCAATATAAAAGAAATCAGAAACACATGATGAAGGTTGTAAAGTAAGTATAATAAAATATTATATCTCTTTTTAATTAATTAAGTATGTACATGAAACACCAAATTTATAAAACGCAACCATAATTATGTTTTCACTATTTTGTAGTTGCGTCTACTGATACGGGATGTATAGGTACCTTTTTTCGTCACCGCTTATGTAAGACGTTTGGCTCAGTCGACTTGGGCTTGTCGCTTGAATTTCGTCGTGCTGGATCGATCCCAGTACTTTTCTTGTCTTTTTTATTTTATTTGCTTTTATTTATTGTATGTCTAAATAAATCCTGTAATCTTTTTTTACATGTCTAAGTGATATTTATCAAAAATTTCATTTTTGTGCATGGCTGTGTACTTTACGTCATTACATATTCCTAGGTGCTGACGTACTACAATTCTTTGATTTTCAGTTCTAAAAATCATTTGGGCCCTGAAGAGTCATCAACCGGACTTGTTTTGCAAGAGTGAGTAAAATTATTATTTTTACCAGTATCTAGGATTTCTGAAATAGATAATAGGCAATATTGTTATTTTTGACCAAAAACAAACCTTGTCGAAAGAAATATGTAAAGGTCATCATAAAACAAAAGCATAACTTTGAGATTTTTATAAAATGATTGCCAATGGGACATATAATAAAAATTATATAAAAAAAAAAACAAATAAATTCCTTTCAACCGCTAAAATAATCTATTGAGAATTACCATAGACTTACGAAAATCACAGATTCGGCCATCATAATATATAAGGTCTAACAAAATTAACCCGACAAACGTTGCAGAGTGTATGTATAGGATGTACCTATTACGAAAAAAATAAAAAATAAAACATTAAAGTTAACAGATTTTATTCAAAAAGTTTTCCTGAAGTGTTTCAATAATATTATCTTTTAATGACAGGTACGACATTGAGGCACAAGGTGTTCAGAAAAAAAAAGATGAAGAGGTATGTACTAACTAATGGCTTAGTAACCTGAATGGTCAACTAAATGTCAAACTAACGTCAAATGCGCTATATAATATATGAAATAAAAGACAAAAACTAATTCCTGACTACGGAAAATATGACTAAAAAGTATTTTGTTCGTGATGACCGCCTTATTGTCTTGTTTTTTGAGAAACACTTAGGCCAAAGACGAAATAATAATAATAATGGGCCGTAGTCGGTAAATATAATATTAACTAATAAAATAATAACGAAAGTTTTCTGTTTCAGACTTATCAGATTACAAGTGATCAGAATACGGAATAAGAAATCTGCATCTGTCGGCGGTTTGTAGCCAACTCGCATTTTTATAAAAAATTGCAAGAAATTTGAACGGACCTCTTGGCTGTAATCTGAATACTATCGATTTAATAAACGAAAAACAAGATGGGCTCATCTCTAAATTTACTTTCGTGTGTAGAATGTGCAATTTAAAGTTTCATATAGAAAATGATTATCCGGAGGATGATTACTTAGATGTCAATAGTTGTGCCATAGCAGGCATAATATCTATTGGTGGTGGTCATTCACATTTGAAAGAGTTTTCTACGGCAATAAATCTACCTCTTATTTCAAATAAAAAATACCAAACCCAACATGACGTTCTGTCCAGAAATTGGCAAAGGGTTGCTCAAGAAACTATGAAGAAAGCAGGGGAAAAAGAAAGAAATTTTGCGATAGCAGAAGGAAGCCTTAGGAAAAACGGTATACCGATAATTGATGTGATTGCTGATGGATGCTATTCCAAAAAGCTGATGATACACAATTTACGGCTGAATTAGCAGCAGCTTTCGACGTTAGCGTCAAAACAATATTGGTCAATTTGCGTCAAATTGGCAAGGTAAAAAAGCTTGACAAATGGGTGCCCCACGAACTCAATGATCATTATACCTAACTATTATTGTATAGCATATAAATTGTATTGTATTCTCATTATATATAATAGTGTATATTTATCTCTAAAGAACATTCTGCTCTGGTTTTTTATTTCATACTTTTCAGTTATTAATATTGCAGTAGTTTAATTAAATTATTTTTTCCGGGTTTTTTGAAGTCGTTTTTTTTAAATCCTTTTTTATTTAATTCTTTTTAGTGTCTGGTCAGACATTACAAAATAATAAAATATATTAATTGACCAATATGGGCAGGCTTACGAAAGGTGCTGCTCGTTTAAAGAACTGTCGGTCAAAAGAAACCGAAACTGAAAGGGTACTACGGCTTGAAAAAAATGCCTCACGGAACGCAATTTCGCGTTCCCAGGAGACGCCCGAAGCTCGCCGAGTACGTCTAGTAGCTATGAAAGATTACGTTAAATCACGTATTCGCCAGGAAACTCCAGAACAGAACGAGCATAGACTCGGTTTTATACACGATCGGCTTGCCGAGGAGTCCGCTGAGCAGCGTGAGCGCAGGCACGGCCTTATAATCACGTAAATCGGCCTAAAAATGTCGGACTAATCGATGTACATACATAAAGATTACAGAACCTCCTCCTTTTTTGAAGTCGGTTAAAAAAAGTTATTAGTATTTATCCGTGGTTGCTAATCTCCATGATAATTTTTGTGCGATGGCGAACCTTCTCGCTCCTACAGGTTAGGTGGGCACTTGGGGTATACCAGCTCGACCTGATGATCTTCGATTTGTCATATTTATTGTTGATAATCACACCGACGTAAATCGGCTTAAAAATCTCGGACTAATCGATGTACATACATAAATAATACAGAACCTCCTCCTTTTTTGAAGTCGGTTAAAAAAAGTTATTAGTATTATCCGTGGTTGCTAATCTCCATGATAATTTTTGTGCGATGGCGACCTTCTCGCTCCTACAGGTTAAATGGGCAGTTCGGGTGTACCAGCTCGACCTGATGATCTTCGATTTGTCATATTTATTGCTGATAATCACACCGATCTAGTCTACACTTTTTCCATACAAACCCAAACTGTATCTACTTAGTTTCCCTGTGTAAAAACTACGCAATCGTCTAAATATGTAATGCCATTCTGATATTTACCATGATTACACAAAAACTACTGGACCGATTGCGCTGAAATTACAATGGGACCAACTCGACGGTATCCCCTTTCATTTACAAAAAGAACCATGTGAATCAACCGCCAAATCTCGGAGATATCGGTGTACATACTCCTTTTTTGAAGTCGTTTAAAAATAACACTTTTTATTTATTTATTTCGCCGTGTCTGAAACATTCTGGTCCCAAACTTATTTTTGAAAACATTCTATGAATACCTATACATTTATATTTCAATAAATCATCCTTGTTATATTATTATTTTGTGTTGTTTTTTATTTCGCGAACAGCGCCACCTGTTGCATTTAGGAGAGCTCTAACTCAAAGTTCAGTTCGCAAGAAGGTTTCCCGTAAGGTCGACTCGTCTGACGGTACGCATATTGACCGTGTCGCAGACGCAGCGCTGCTTTATCGAACATTAAGTGGGCGTATCCATTGCTCAAGGTCATTGGCTCTATTCAGCGCCTTAAGCGTAGATCTGCGCTTGAGCATAGTTAGAGATGCCGCTACACAAGATACATAAAGCTTTTTAGAGTTACATTCTATAATACGGGCCTGAGACGTTGAGCGAGGTACACGCCAGCCCGTAGATCACACGAGGCCAGAGCCATTCTGGTAGAGAGGTTAATAGATAGATGAAGCGTTTATTTGCATATTACAAAAACACATACAAAAATATTCGACCGCAACAATACTGCCTGGTGTTATTCTTTCGAAGTGTAGCCTTACTTCATAGTAATAAAATCAAAGATTAAGTACAACTGTTACAACTTATAATAGAGTTGTATGTGTATCTGTACCATAAATGGGCCACCGCTCAGTCCTTTATCCTTTACTTGTGTGTATTTTTCAGTAAGTAGCACTCGTCTAGATACATAGTTCGGTGCGTAATCAAAGCAATATCTACAACGGGTTAGCACTTGACCTCAAACACACCTGATGTTAAGTGAAGATGAGGCCGAAGGTGTTAGCGTACTGACCCGGAAACCCCTAAATATGTACCCCGCTGGGGATCGAACCCGCGACCTCCGAAACGTAAACCCAATTTTGTTTACATTGAGCCACGGAGGCGTTTGATTTATAATTTTATTAATTTAGTTAAGGTAGCTTAGCTTAGTAGTTTCTCTATTCAGCGAAGCTGGCGCGATCAGTGCTTGGATGGGTAACCACTAACGGCAATTTCATATTATAATTCTATGTGCTTGAAAATTCTGATTGTCACTAGTCTGACAAAAAATCTACAATCAGGATAAATGTGCGGTGGCCTCCTGTAGAGGCTGTGCCTTAAGTTACATGTCTAACTAAAAACAAAGTTAAACTAACACATGAATAGTAAGACGTAGTTGATAAAATTTTTCATTTATGACTCATTTCCAATCTACGTTGTTATGATTCGATACCGCAGTAATTTCTCCATCCAGCCGTAAGCAAAACGTGATTCTAGTTCATTTTACGATTTCCTTTAGATGCGAGAGCGATGCGATTGTGTGCGATCGCACGCACCACACGTCGCGTATTCTATATCTAGCGATATGAGCACGCTTAGTGATAGCGACCCAATAAAAATTACATAACAATAAGTAATTTCCATGATAGCCAATGGCTTGGCGACAGACTTAGATAAGACGCCCTACCACCAATCAAACCGAGTACTAAATATGTACCCCGCCGGGAATCGAACCGTCGACCTCCGTTTTGTAAACTGTTGCTGTTGAGACACGACGGCGGTTAAATATTTATGATTTTTATGACTTATTTTTATGGACATCAAAAGGAAACCATTTTTCCTTTTAAAATGCTTATACCTAGAATCAATTTCTGGTGTGTCTGTTCGTTCAGACACTTTTTCATCTGAAGAATGGCTAAAGATACTTAGCACGCATTGTCGAAGGTGAAGTGTCTAGCTAGGTATATACATATAATGATACTTTGGACGCCAGGTAATCTCAGAAAGAAAATAATGATAACAGTAGTATTTAAAGATAAAAAAATCGACTTCATTTAAAAAAGGAATCAAAAAGACTGCAACTTCTACTTCAAAATCGGTCAAGTCATTCGCTTGAATGCTTGCAAGTAGATGCCAATTAGTATTTTGGCGCTATGCTGGAAACGAACGCACCTTGCCCTTCAAAATCGGTCAAGTCATTCGCTTGAATGCTTGCAAGTAGATGCCAATTAGTATCTTGGCGCTATGCTGGAATCTAACGCACCTTGCCCTTCAAAATCGGTCAAGACGTTTAGGCTATAGGAGAGGACAGAAATCTACATACACCCAAACAACATTAACCTCCTTCCTGGTGCAGTCAGGTAAAAAAATAGTAAAATATGGTTCTCACCTCCTCCCGACAAATGGGATGGCAAATACAGCCTAAGGCTAACCCTAAGGTGCGAAGACCTATTGAATGCTTCTTTATTTTGTGATAACCCACGGACTGCAAACGCCAGAATGTAATGAGCAATAAATATTTTAATAGATTACTGCATGCTGGCATGCGACTTCGGTGCGGGTGGAGAAGACAGTTGCTCATATTGTGGATGAGTATCTCTATGATCTCAATGAACTTATCCCAGCGGCTGTGCACTGATCCAGAGCTTGGACATTAATTTAAAGCAGGATGATACCACAGACAATTTCGTATGCGTGAACGCGTTCTGGTCCTCAAGAATTTGATGTTTTTGCCTTCGACTCGCTAAGAAGCAGGATAAATTAAAGGGAATACTAACCGTCAACTTTGGTATGATGTGGCGAAGGTGGCGCTGATTCCCCATCGGAGTGTAGGCTGTAGGAGTGTTCTGTCTTGATGGGAGCGGCTCCGAGTGCGGCGTCGGTCATCAGCCGGTCGTGGAGCACCACTCCCGATTTGGAGTCACGCTCGATCAGCCAGTCGCTCATCTCCGAGTCCTCGTCAAGGACGTCCTGCATCTCCTAGAAAGCAGGTATAGGGTTGTTGTAAAATATGTAAAACATTAATAAATTCATCCAAAGAATTACGTTACGTTATACATTATACGAAATCTTCCATTTAATAAATTTAAAGATACGATAAATTATAAATATAATTTTTCGACTTTTAAGCTGCGGATGATACAATGAGGACAAGAGTGATAGCGGGACTGATAGTTAAATCCGTATCTACATATAGTGGTATAACATTTACCTATCCAATAATAGTAAAAATGTTTTATACCCGTTTAAGAGATAACGAACAGTTAAGTACGTCCATAAAACAGTATATACGGCTAATATTATTGTTTCAAAGTGGCCGTTAAGAATAACGGCCCCCCATAGAGTAGCAATCATTTTGTTTGCGGTTTCTGTTTGCGATCAGTGGCTCCAGGAATTACACAGTGCATTGCCTTCCCTAGGTAGGACTTGGTACATCAATTTCGCAAAATAGTTATCCTGTAACAAAACGTTTCAGTCACCTTTTCCCTGAAAGCTCATTTTTAAAGAACTTGTTTTTGTTTACAATATATATAAATGATTTAACGTCCATTCTTTCTACATACAAACAGACTATCCCATGTTATTGTATAGGTACGTAAAAATAAAGACAAAAGCATCATAAGTATCAAATTAGTCGCAGATATTATCTGTGTATACGTCCTACACGAGACACGAGGTCAATACCACGTTATTATTTCGCTCGTCTCTAGCCTCGTGCTGTGACCATCACCTTGGCCGCCAGTGTAAATTGGCACCGTGCTAATATACATAATTTACCATGTGGCTTTGTTGACTAGGTAAGATGCTTATTATTAGAATGTATCTAGTTTTGTATGTGTTGTTTTGATTAAATTTTTTCATCTCAATCACATAAACATAATTTTTTATATTTAAATTGTATTCAGTTAGAAACTAAAGATTTTAATTAGTTCATCTCTAGTGTAACCTCAAGCTGCGACCCTAACCTTGGCCGCAAGTGTAAACAGGCGCCGTGCAAATAAAGATATGTAGGGTTACCATTTACTAGATATTTTTTGGAATTCTTATGATTATTCAATCATGTTTGCCCCGACTGCGCCAGATGGAGGATAATATTTTCCGGGTATATCTATGTATGTCCGTATGTAAGTAGGTATGTCAATTTTGTAGCCTTAACAGTGTGATAGATCTTAATAAATGTGGTGTCGTAAGATTCGTTTTAACTGTGGGAGTGCTATAAAACATAAAATTTAAGTTTCGGAAAGAATATGTATTTATGATGTATGCTAGTGGACTCGATTACATGTGGCCTCACTTCGATAGAGCGCAGCACTCGCTGAGAAATTGTTAGTGAAATATAGTCGCTTATTTTAGACTTCAGCGAAGTCGGTTAATTATTTTAATTAAATTTTCCCTGGAATTATAAGATAATCGAATCACCAAAATCAGTAAAGTAATTTCTACTGTTTTACAGGTACAGGGAGGTAGATATTAGTGCCATACCATACCTACATAAATAATTTTCATACAGTTTAATCGCTAATCAAGTCATAACAATCTCAACAACAACAATGAACAAATTGTTATCAGTTTATTTTAATTGATTTGTTAACGATGTTAGGTGCTGTAAACAAGTTCATGGTGACCCTACATTGAGTGAACGAACGGTCGCGCTTGCCGAATCCGGTCGGCGACCCCTCGTGACGCCAACTGCCTGCCTGATGAGATCTATCCGAGCGATGGTCGACGACCACTGTCCAATTTGCATTGCCTTAAGGGAATCGCTTCCGAAATAATTTTGGGCAACTCTATTAGCTCTGTTTAACTAAATATAATATCCCTTTCAGTTCAATAAACTGTGTTAGGTAACCTTGAAATTCTAGATTCAACCAATGAGTCTATGTAGTTCAGCGATAGATATTATCTTTAGATTCTCTAAGCCAATGAGATTTTTTGGATGAATATTATTTCTATTGCCGCCTTGTCAATGAGAAGTTACGTAATGTTTTCTATTGATAACGTCTATTCCACGAAATAATAGTTTTACGATTACTTTAGCGCTAAAAAGGAGAGCTAATAACAGTTAGACAATTTTTAATTTGGTAGGTAAGTGGCGTAAAGGGTTAATCAAAATTTATAGATTTATTGCAGAGCCTGTTCACATGAGTTAGGAGCGCTCAAAATAGACCAATATTTGAGATTCGAATGCGTAACTAACATCTGGAAATTGAACTTTATTTGTAAACAGATGGAAAATATTTATTCTCCAGACTTTTCCAATGAATCAATTAGGACATGTAGTTTTTTTCTGAGTTGCTACATTTATTACGATAGTATGAAAATTGAAAATCTATCACCAGAAACGCTGCCGTCACGTATGCGTTGTCCCCGCGTTGACCAATATGATTCACATGGTTGCTATTCACACGGGAAGCGTCAGAGATCGCAAGATAGAAAGAGAATGCATTACGAACTCAGCGTTGAGACCGATGGTATAACCTGCTTTCAAAACCCACGGTTACGAGTTCGAATTCCGCTAGAGGAAAATGTTTGATATGAACGTTTATTTCCGAACTAAGGATGTTTATCCATAAAATAATATTCCACCCTTCCAGTTTAATTTGGGATTAGATTTTGGCGTCCGATATATTTATTATTTAATTTAGAGTCGGCGTTAACATCCGTGTGGATAGGCTCGCAATAAAGTCGATATGCCGACCGATCCTCAGCACGTGACTGAAATTTAAATCAATTCGGGAAAGAGAATTGCTTGGCACTCACTCAATCATCGCTAAAGTATGTAGGTGGGGTAATTGATCCGTATTTGATCGACCGCTGTGTTGTAGAGTGAAATAAGTAGGTTGGTATAAGTTGTTAAACACAGAGTTTATATGACATTGTTTAGTCGTGTTCTTAAACATTTGAGACCCATTGGTGTAGTGACAACGCCTTCGAAACCAATGGCTGCGGGTTCGAATCCCACAAGGGCTCAAAATTTGTGCGATAAGAATAAGAATAATGTTTATTTAGAAACTGTTACATAGTTGAAACAAAATATGTTAATCTATGGTACTAATAATACAAAATCCATAGCTAGGTTTATGCAACCTGTATTTCAGCATATATACAATGGTGTCGATACGGATGTACACCAACTAAATTAAACTAAACTAAAACCGGTTTTAGAGTGGTACCGTCGCATCGTACTGTTGCGGGGAGAAAGAGAGAGTACTACTTGAAAACTGGTTTTAGTTTAGTTGGTCTGTCCTGCTCAGCCAAAACACTGTAAATTAAGATACAGTATTATGTCGTTATAGGCTTCCATTCGTTTTTTTGAAGCCAATAATATAATATTACTTCATCAGAATTTTAAAAAACGCATATTTGATTGAAATTAGACATTACAAAATTGCACTGTATCTCTATACGCACAATACTCGAAATGGCAAAATACCTCAATTTTAAGTTGCAGTCTTTTGCCTCCACCACAATACTGAGATACAGTGTCTTACCAAAACTATTCTTAGCGCTGCGCGAAAAGGATGGGGCATGCGGTGTTAAGAGTGTGAGAGTTCAATATATCTTCCCGCTTCTTTCACGTAATGCAACTATCGACATGTCAAGAATGAGTTTCCGTAATAGTTTATTAATAAAATAATGTTTTGGTTATATGAAACAAAGTTTAGACAAAAAAGCTACCGTTATCAAAATACTGAGAGACAAAGTGCAAATATTTCGTACATAAACAAAATAGAAGATCGCGACATATACAATTATAAGGCCCGCTAGTCCGTTGCATTTTAGTGATTAAATTTTTCATGAATACTTTTCCGATGAACTAGGAAAGAAAATTTATGAAGAATTATTATTTGCTGCAGCTACTGTCATGAGTACAGGACAAAGTGATCCTCAGCCGAGGCTTCCTTCAGCCGCTATTCAAGAATCATCCCACGCTCATAATACTGACGAACAAATTCGAAAAATACGAGTGATCAGCCGCAGGATTTTACTCTGGTGAACTCAACTTACCTTGGATATATTGACCCCTTATTGCCAGGTAACCAACCAGGATCAACATCAGATTATCCCTCCAGGTTGCATTCGACACTCATCTCACTTTGGGGATGTAAATGGTGACTTATTAGCTGACAAGAGTGCGACTGACCAGCATCAGGACCTTCACCATAACAGGATCCTAGACGATCTTAGTGGTAATTTTATACCAGTTGAGAAAACTGTAATTGTTCCGGAACTGTCTCCAGCCTGTGCTGTGCACGGAGAAAATGAAGATAATACAAGAAAAAGGACAACCGAAGGCAGCGAAACAGAAATAGTACCAAAAAAGAAAAGAGCAAGAGAACCTACTTCTTCTTCTTTCCATGTCGAGGCAAGTTTCAAATTTATTGACTTATAGCTACTCCAACAGCACTGTCTGTGGTGTTAAGGAGGTCGTCGAAGGTGCAGCTGTCAGAACACGCGGGGCAAGACAATACGCGATCCATTGTCTGTGGGGAGACTCCGCACTTGCATCGATCACTCCCGCCATCGGAGAAGCCCCACCTGCACAGATTATCTTTGCTGCGGCCAACCTGAGTTCGAAGCCGATTTAAGGATTTCCATGTTGGCTATGGCAAATCGTGTCCAGGAGGAAGAGACTCCTTGAGAGAACCTACTGAAGTGAGAGAAAACCAAAAAATTAAACATCCTTTGCTTGCGTCTTGTAATTGCAAAAAGAAGAGTGTGGAAAAGATACCCGAAAACTATTTGGAATCAGTTTTAGAGTTTAGATAGACAGAGACGGCGAGATGTTATATCAAGACACGTTGAAAAGTTTAAAACTACTTTCAAAACTACTCAAGGCCCATTTCATCGCCTTAATACGTTAAAATGGAAAATGGACGATCACAACATAGGCAAACAATTTTTTTTGCATACACTGGGTTACACTAATGACGAAGTGGTTGTATCGGTCTTGAAAGGGAATTTTATTGCTAATATTATTCATCCATCAATAAATGCTGCACCTGATCGACGAGGATACCACAAATCTTCAAATGCTTACACTGATGCATATAACCATAAAATGAAAGATTACATAATGAGCTGCAACCCTATACAATTACTTTAGAAAGTACTGCAGAGACTTAAAATGTGTAAACTTTTTTCTAAATAACTGTAATGCACAAAATAAAAACAACCTGCTTTAGTAAGAGCGATAAATGATATACTTTTATGACTGCTGATGCTGTCCATGCTGCTATCACCAAAAAGCTTAAGTCTTCAGGAGACCTCTATGACCTCGATGACTTTGCAGACAAAAAATCGCGTAAAAATATCAAAGTCGACATTATAAAACACTCTGATATGATTTTGATTAATAATGACTCGAATGTAGCATATCCACGAGAGTGGAATATTCAAAACTTAAAAGTCATAGAGTTTCGCAGAAAAAAATTAACAATGTTTGCAAAGAATGATTCTCGTGGAGAATTTAAAGAAATCCATTTTTTTAAAAAAAGGATAAAGTTGAATTGCAGAAAAATATTAATAATGGTCACAATGATCTTTTCGATGGTATGCCTCGAGAAAGTGATCCACGAGGCATCAGTGCACAGTGCACAGTTTAAGTCAACGTTCCTAGTAGAAATAATATTCATTCTTTTAATTTGAATAAACTGCTTTTAAAAATATTGAAGTCTTTTGTTTGTTGTTACGACAATACACTGTAATCTATAATTGCAGTGTTTTGCCATTGCAAATCATAGTATATTTTTATAAGAAAGCTCCGCCATAACAAGTTTTAGCGAATAATTTCTAAGGTTTTTATATTTATGATATAAAAGCTACATGGATAGATTGTGATATCCTTAGATAATTAAAATGAATATTTTTCTCCCGGTTTTTATGGAATCACATCAAGTACGGGTCATATTTGGCTAGAAACCTATAGCCACTCATTACCAAAAAGTCGTTTTACAAATATACAGTATTTTGGTTCTGCACGTCAGTGGTGTACATCCGAATCGACACCATTGCCCTTCCCCTGGAGTTTAAACAGGATTAATTCTAGATGAATTCGAACATTTATTCCCGAGTCATGAATTTTTATATAAATATTTACTCGTATGTATGTTTACTACTATCATTGCCCAGTTTTGGACTTGACTTTGGCTTAAGTGTAAGTGGAGAATCCCTCATCGCTCAGGCTGCCCTACTTATTCTGGAGTGGACACCTTCCTCAAAGGCCGGCAACGCATCTGTGATCCTTTTGGTGTTGCGGGTACCCATGGGCGGCGGTGATTGCTTTCCATCAGGTGACCCGCATGCTCGTTTGCCGCCCTCTCATATAAAAAAAATAAAAAAATATTTATTAGCAATTTTTGTTATTCATGATGCGATGCATAAAAATTAACGAACTAGATTATATTCGTATAGGTACAGTACAGTACATTAATAAGAATCCACTACGAGATCTCAAAACATGTTAATGAACTGATGATATCCCCGGCTCTATGTTTTCATACGTTACTACATGTGTCATGTCACTACATGTCTACTTACTAGATGTTTCTCTATGTATATTGCTTGGAGAATTATTTTGTAGGTATATTAAATTAGTGGGGGGAACGCCATCATTAAGATGATTACTTTCTTAACAGGAAAAGAACAATTTAATACCCATTGAGTAACATTACACATACGAGAAAACGTAACATTTGCAAGTGACCATATTAATCTATGAAATAAATCTTATTGGCTACTAGCTTCTCGCCCGCGGCTTCGCCTGCGTACGGATAATTTTATCGCGTATATATTTTATTTGTTTATACCGCCGGAAACTCCTTATTTAAACGGGATAGAAAATAGTCTATGCCTTGATTCAGGGTATATTCTACGTATTTAACAAATTTAATTCAAATCCGTTTATCTGTTTGGCCGTGATGGAGCAACAAACAAACATCTAAACTTTCGCATTTATTTAAAATAAATAAATAAATATTTAAAATAAGTAAATGTTTGTATGATGAATATATTTATGAATACGAACATTTATTCCCGAGTCATGGATGTTTACATAAATAGTTATGTATGTTTATCCGTTATCTAGTATCCATAGTATACAAGCTTTGCTTAGTTTGGGACTAGATGATTGGTGTAAGTGTCCGAAATATTTATTTATTATTATATTATTATTATACCGGGTGAAAAGCTTAGGTTCCTTAGGTACTGTGAGTTAGTACATTTCGTTAAACCCATAAGTTTTTTATTTTATTTGATCTGAGTAAAGCGCATGTAATGCGCGCATTACTTAGTAGCAGTTCAATTATTTGATCAGGTACAGTCGGCCGTATTATGAACGTAACACGTCCAGTTGACCAGACGCTACAATAAAACTAAATTTTGCAAGACCATAGCAGCATACACTGGAACTGTTACAGTTTTCGTACGGTCAACTGTACCTACATGATCAAAATGATTAATTGACCACATACTTAAGTAAAATAAAATATTAAAAAATTATGGCTTTAAATTAATGAAATGCCCTCAACTCTCATACGACTCATTGTTTTGCTTGTTTTTTGTTCCCTTAAGAGCAAAGTTTTATTGCATCAATCAACGTGTTTAGGCACCCGTCTCTACAATATAATAGAAATACATTTTATTGCACAACAGAAAAGAAAATACAGTTTCAGAAAAGTGTGAACCTTTTGTGAAATCTACATTTGTGAATCGGTCTCTATTTTCTAGGATAACGCTGATACTTGTGTTATGGAGAAATTAATAAATTATTTACTGTATCCAGCCCGATTAAAAAGTACTTTACCTTACACTCTGCATAGCTTTAAAACATCAGACCCATACAAGAAGCTAATAACGTTTCATGGCGAGGCAGTTATTTAATTATCGCCCCATTATTGTTCGTTTTCACGGTAACTCGCCGGTGAAGCAAACATGAGAGTAATTAGCCGATGACGTCACAGCGGACTCATTACACTCTTGTCTCACGTCTGAACTCACTTTCTCTTCGCGGTGACGTGAAGTATCGCTAGGCATCTGAAATAATTGCCGTGTTTACATTATGCTATCATGTAAAGACTGTCTAAGGTTCGTATTAATAAAACCATGTAAAGATTGACATCAACTTAATTTGGCACTTGAGATGCAGTTGTGTAGTGTCTACTCCTACCACTTTCTTTACAGAAAGTGGTAGGAGTAGACTAGACAGTTACCTGTATTTTCTTTTCTGTTGTGCAATAAAGAGTATTTGTATTGTAGTTAAACAGTATCAAAAGAAATAGTACTGAGACTTGATCCCTCTCAAGCTTGAGTTTCCGAGTAAAATTGAGGTTGTTACATGTGTGTGCGTGTGTGGGGGTGAGTGTGTGTGCGTGTTGGTATATCGCTCTCTCTCTCTCTGTATGTGTGTGTGGGGTGTGTGTGTATCCAGTGTTTATCAGTTGTTTCATGTATTTGGATGATATCATAGCGTCGACGATTTTCTAAATTTTCACTTTAGGCATAGTTATTTTGATATTAATCTCATCTTATCCTTTCCGGCTTGACCCGGCCCCTCGCCAATAATAGCCAATGCTTCACAGAGAACCTTTGGACTTAAGATGCCTACTTGACATAACTTTATCGTGGCCTTTTTTATGATGAAAAGTTTTCATTTCAATACGAACAGTTCAGAGGTTTAGTCTTGAAACGGCAACAAATAGACAGACATACTTTCGCATTTATAATATTAAAGCATTATCTAATGTTAATGTACAAAATTCATGTAGATCTTAATTATCGAGGGGGTTCTGGTTTAAGGAAAACTTTCTGAAGAAACCTGCGTGCGCGTCGATATTACATTACGAGTGATTTTCTATGTAGGTATAAACAAGGTAATTTAGGGATACGAATGAGTCAAGTATACGATCAATCATCTAGGTGATTGTATTGGAATAAATCGTACTGACTGTACGTAAATGCAATTGCAAAACAAAGAAGTCTAATGCAAGTATGACCCACGCTCTGAGGGTTCGGTCCCAAATATTGACAAGGTTTTTAAACTGACAAACTCAAATGTATTTAGGTTGTAGTTACCTCGACGATATATCAATATACCGTGGGAACGAGATATGTGACAGAGTTCAATTATCGATTCTACAACTTAATTGGAGTAAAAAAGTGGTATAAAACATAGTCGTAAAATGCTTACTTTTTGAGATATTTGTTGTTTATCAAGTTAAAAAATCTCAAGGATAACACGCTTTTTAACTGAGATTTTCAATTGTGAGAGGTCACGTGACTTAGCCGCTATGTACGCAGAAGCCAGAAATATAAAGTTACTAGTCAGTACTTTTTTGACTTCAGTTTTGTTTCTGTTTCCTACAAAAGAGTCCGTGAGCATTCACTATTCACTCTCTCTGTACAATAATGTACAATGAACTGTAGTTAATTGACCTAAAAATTAGACCTATGTTTATTAACATTATTTGCTAGTAATAACATCAGATTAAGTCTGTCGCATATCTCATTCCCAAGGATGTTTTCCTACCTACCTACCTGTTTTTCTACCTACAAATGTCCCATAGCTTTTAGTGATAAGACCGCCTAATTGTGTTCTATTGTTATCATAAAAAAATATTGTTAATTATTTTGCGCAATAAAGAGTATTTGTATTGTATTGTATATATTGTACACACCGTGGGCACGATATATATATAATTAAATACATTGACCTTAGTACTTGATAATATTTTCGTCTTGATAACCCTGTCGTAAAAAGTGATCACTGACATAGTCCTGCGGATTAGGAACTTGAAGCGACAGTGGGCAGGCCCTCTCGCTCGCTCGAAGAAGGGATAGCCGGTTGGGGCATTAAAGTTATCAAGTGGTGACCACGCATGGGCAAGCGCGTAGATTTTTTTTTATGCATAACGGTTTGGTAATTGACCTCAATCACACCTGATGTTAGGTGAAGATGAGATCGAAGGTGGAAGCGTACTGACCCGGAAACCCCAACATATTTGTGGGACTGGCTATCTTATCTCTGACAACCGGAACACAACAATGCTATTAACATTGCTGCTAGGCGGCAGATTTAGATAAGATGGTGGTAGCTAGCCAGGCGGACATTTAAAATGCCCTACCACCAACCAAACCGAGTACTTAAACATGTACTCCGCTGGGGAACCCGCGACCTCCGAATCGTAAACCCAATGTTGTTTATCCACGGAGGCGGTTTAAGATTGCGGGAAGTCGCTGGATATAGGCCGCTTCCAATCTTTTGCTCTGGAAATCTATCAGTCGCTGATATGATTACACCTAGCCTAGCCTAGAAAACTGACTTAACGGACAACAACCTATAATGAACCTTTTGAGGAACGGAACCCTAAAAAAGTGATTTCAAATTGGCAACGAACAAATCACGTCACGTCTTCGCATTGTCTATCGAAAGGTTAAAATGAATAAAAGCTTAATCACAAGGATTGGGACGTGTATTGCAATTATACAAGAGTGCTTCGTGACTAACTAAGCCGTTAGTGAGGCAATATTCTACATGTATAACTATTTATGAAATGGCTCCGCGCGAAATCTTGTACCTAATGGGGTCATTTTTCCCTGATATAACTCTTTATTTTAATGAAGACTTAAATTTATTATATGCATAGGAAATGCATATATGCAGTAAGGCTACACTTTAATGTTTACTTAACATCAGCCCCCGTGCGACAGAGTGGGATAGTTTTATATTTGTTCCAAGCGAATGACCAGGACAAATGTGATTTGCGTATTCTACACTTTGTATAGGATAATGTGACGCGTTCTCATTATTAAAAAATAATTATGTACAAATAAAAAAAAATTACATTGGTGGCAACTCTACCTATGTAAGTCGACCGGTCCGCGTGTCAATATTAATTTTTATTACTCAATAAAACTGTATTGATAATTATCGCACGTACATGACACGAATGATATTCTGATCTGATAATCTGATCTAGATAATGTAGACGACCGATTGGTGTAGTGGATTGTAACCCTGTCAGCAAAAATGGTTGCGGGTTCGAATCCCGCGAGGGGTAAATGTTTGTGTGATGAATACGAACATTTATTCCGAGTCATGGATGTTTATATAAATATTTACGTATGTTTATCCGTTAGTAAAAAACAAGCTTTGCTTAGTTTGGGACTAGAGATTGGTGTAAGTGTCCGAAATATTTATATAGGTACTAGCTTTCCGCCCGCGGCTTCGCCTGCGTGGAATAACTTTATCGCGGAAATTTGTTTGTCCCGCGGGAACTACTCACTTTATCGGGATAAATAATATCCTTTGTTTCAATCCAGAGTTTGTTCTACCTATATACCAAATTTCATTCAAATCCTTACATCCGTTTCGTCGTGATTGTGCAACAAACAAATATCCAAACATTCGCGTTTATAATATTAGTTAGATTATTTATGTAATATCGGCCGATTGGTGAAGTGAGCCTTCCAAACCAACAATTCCAACTTCGAATCCCGCTAACGGTAAATATGTGTGTGCTGAATACGAATACTATTAACTCCCGAGACATGGATGTTCATTGGTTACAAATATTTGTGCTAATTGAGAGAAGTTTTATTGCAAATTTGTAAAATTAGAAAGAATGTTACCTTTATTTTCATCGTCAAAATTGCACGTAACCCAATCTCCTCCAATTAACATCTTGTGCTGTATGGACAGACAACCCAACCAATAAAATATTACTCATTTAATAAAATAATTAACTTATGATATGATTCGATATATTTTACAATGTTTTAATTTTTAAAACTGGTTCTGATAACGAAAGTGCCTACTCGTAGGTATGTTAATTTTCTGTCATTTAATTTGTCAAGGCGGTGCAGTCATATTTTTATCTGTTGCTATATTGAAATCAGAATAATTTTTTGTAGAAAGATGTGCATGTCTGCGTGTGCGGCTCAATAGATATAGAGGTTTACCACATGACTTTTAAACAATGTTACGTATGGGGGCACTAAGGCGAAAGGGGATTATTTGATAGTAGCTTTCCGCCCGCGGCTTCGCCTGCATGGAATAACTTTATCGCGGAAATCCATGGTTTTAATCCAGGGTATGGTCTCCCTATCTATATACTAAATTTCATCCAAATCCGTTCATCCGTTTCGCCGTGATTGAGCATCAAACAAACAAACATCCAAACTTTCGCATTTATAATTTTAGTTAGATTAGATGAGATATCGTGAACAGAAAATGTTTCCATGGATAAAAACTTTATCAACTCAAAACCATAAACACTCACCATGATAATTGAATTGCCAAAAATTGCCAAAACAACCGACTTGAGGTTCTAATCTCTATCTTCAGAATCCATCATCAGAATTTAACCTGGCGGTAAACAGCATCAAACAAAAGAATAATCATCAAAATTGGTTAACTATTTTGGAGTCGGTTAAAATGCCACTAATAATCACCCATCTCAAGACGGACTGACTCCGCCAGACGTAAAACAACAAAAACCAGATTCCTATTGATGGTAGTTAGTAACTTACTCAAGACAATTAATCAGTACTCAGTTCATTGCAGGACCGAGTCCTATGAGAGCAAAATAAAACACAAACAATTGACAGGTCAGCACACTCTCTCGCCTGTCGAATTGTAACATAAATTAAAAATTTAAAAGCCCCATGGAATTAAACATAATAATATCATCCAGGTATACAAAGTAACTGCCTATACCCCTATGGGAAACAGGAGTGATTTATACAAAGCAACTGTGTCAAAAGTTGAATATCTCCGAAACTGCCGAATCGATTTTCATCAAACATGACTAAGAACCGTTCTCCTACTTTAATCTTATATTGGTATCAGAAATCGAACTTAAATCGAACCACATATATTTTTTTACAATTTACACTAGCGCTTTATCGGATGAGTTTTGTTAGCGTAAGGAAAAAATAGAGCATATTAGGTAAGTAAAGTAGAAGTTGTTGGCATAGGTAGTTTATTTATTTTTTTCAAAACCATCATCGAGAGCGTCTGCCGGAGATTAATATGCGACTGGCGGGATTCCTCGGGCTCCTATCATGCGAATTTTAATTGGAACTCATATTTTCTAGATTATTTATTTAATTTAATAATGCAATTATGTGCAATAGGCTACATACGCGACCGTCAAATGCCGCAACGTTTTATGACATTTTATGGTTTTGAAGAAAACAAAAATTAAACTACCTATGCCAATACTTTCTATTTCACTTACCTACGTAATATGCCCAATTTTTTCTTTAATGTAAAAAAAAACTCCTCCAGTATAACCTACCATGTTAGCTTTAGTCAAAATTAAATATAAGATTACATACACTTGTCATTTTATCACTTACACTATTGTGACATATCCGAACACAAACTGGACAGACACAAACACAACGTCGTCGATATCATTGGGGGTTAAGAAGAGATGTTTAAGGGTTATTGACAGCAGAAAGTGAAAGCTAAATAGGTATGTACTTTAATAAATTTGGTTTATTTTCTGTAACGTATAATCTTACGGTCTGCTACATACATAATTAAACAACCACAGACCTTAATATAAAATCATTATCAAAATATATATTTATTTGCTCCCGATTGACAGCAACTTCTTCAGTCATTTAAATAGTCGAGTCCGGGATTTCCTGAGCAACCGGTTGGAAGCGGGCATACCGCCAGGGTAGTCCCTTATAAGTTTGTTAAAAATTGTGATGATGTACTCCCGAGATAAAAGGACCTTACTAAAGTCAATTGTTTTACCCATTATTGATGGGTCAATTAATTTATATTCGTTGCTGGTGACAGACGCGGTTTACTCGAATGGAGTTAGGTAATAAAAGTACATTTGATTTCCCACACCTATACAGGGTGAAATTTAATTCGTGTAATTTCTGATTACTGGTGACTCCACTCCTGATTACAAACAACTTTCCACTAGGAACCATAGCCGTGTTCAGCCGAAAATTTTTGGACTTCCAATCTAAAGGTGGTTTCAGAAAGGTTTACTTTGTATGGGTAATCGAAAATTTTTTGTTCGAATTCGACTATCGTTCCTTGGGGAAAGTTCTTCGTCATCACGAGTGGCGTCACCAGTTAATGGGAATTACACGAATTCAAATTCACCCTGTATTGCCACGAGACGAATATTATTTTGAACGCGTTAAATACTATAACAAATACAAATTCTCCATTTTTGTTTACTTACAGTTTGTTCGTGGCAGTTTTTATCGATATTTTATAAATTCGGTATAATATTAAGGCCACCGCGTAATTTAGTGATAATTATATGGAATATAAAAGTTGTTCCGAAAGTGTAGCGACGTTGCTTTCTTTAACCGGCAACAATTTAACGATAAATATAACAGTTATAGATAATTTTTATATATAATTACCTGTTTGGTGTAGTGGTTAGCAACTCTGGCCACTATACCAAAAGGTTGCGAGTTCGAATCCTAGGGGCATATGTTTGTGTGATGAATACGGACATTTGTACCCGAGTTATGGATGTTTTCATTTATAATAAGTATTTATTTACAAAAAAATGTATTTATGTAGTATATCAACCATCTGGTGTCCACAACACAAGCATATTGTTGCTTACTGTGGAACTAGATGGCGTTGTGTGTATATTCTATTTATTTATTTTATTTAATTAAAACGTTATTTCATATATTTTAAAGTTGGGTTGGGTTCATCAATTTTAAAAATAACAATAAAAAGAGTAAATAGCTATTTTTAAAATTTAATTACATTGTGAACTCAACTGTACCTAGCAACATGTATACTGTATTATTTATCTATGAAACCAACAGAAATGGCATTTAGAAAGGTAGGATAGGTACACTCAGCGTCATAGTTATTCATACATGGCTGTTTTACATGATATGATGCTACATAAAAGCATATCAATCGCGTTCTCTAAAATGTCTCTCTCGTATCATTATAGAGTTGAACTGCCAGCACCCTTCCATAAAATAGCACCGTATGGTCAATTAGGGAGCCGACTGTACCTATGTCTCAATCCAAAAAGATCGAAATTCGAAACGATTAAGGAAAGTCGTCAGCCAAAGTTCGCAATGGAAAATTTGGCAACATGAAACCGCTATTACGGAGTTCTTGAAATATGGTGTGGCATGAAGCGTGTTGAAACAGGCCATGGACCCGTTCTAGACGTCTATTTACCGACGCGAGTGAACGTCTCATGAAATATCAACCGGTGGAAGGAATGGGAGCATTTTTTGTGAGATCTACTTTCACCAGCCGATATTCTCATCCGGTTCTCTCTGTACCGTTCTCGTATCGGGCATTATCGCGATCGACCCGTTGCACATTCGGTCTTGGCTCTTTTAGAATAACTATATTGTCAATGTGTAATGAATTGTCGACAGATGGCCTAGAAATGCAACGGGCGAGGCGGAGATCGACTCTAGAGGAGCGTTTGCGGTGTGTTCGACGAATAACGATTCCAATTGATGAAATCTTCGTGAAATTCAGTTAACTACGTCTTGCAAGTGGAAAATCCAAGTAGTTACTTAGGTAACTCGCATACCGACACGAAACACTATTAGTAGTGCTGCATTCATAAGTTGGTGTGAGTGGACCTAACTAGGAAAACGACATTCGTAGCAATCAAGTCGTCATTTACAAAAAATCGTCACTCATTCGTAACTGCTCATAACTATTCGCAGTTGGTCACTTTCGCATTTGGTTATTTTCGTAACCTTCCCTCTAGCTTACAGTCAAACTCATCCAAACTAATCCTGAATGAGTGACTGTGTGACAAGTCATGGGGAGGGGATGGTGTACCAGGGATACTTTCATTAGAGCGACAATCAAATAATAACTCAAGAAAATATTTTTTTATTATTAAAATGGTGGAAAAATAATATTCTTTATTGCACCAAAATATTACAATAACAGAGTACAAACAATAGGTCACGTACAAAGGTGGACTTATCTCTTTAAGAGATCTCTTCCAGTCAACCTGAGCATTGAAATAGGAAACTTAGTAAATTTGGGGTTTAGCAGCAATAATGTTATACTTTTATCAAAATAAAAATATTCCCTTTTCTAATTTACGTCTGGTGCCTAAATAAATAATCAGGACCCCAAATTTTTAAATGTAAAGTTAACAATCATTATATTTCGTCTAATTATATTAATTATGGTGCGATTGTATTGCAATCCATGGGAGGGTTTTGATCTAATCACCAAACTGGGCAACAGGGTTGGCGATCGCAGATATTTTAGAGTTCCGCACCAATGACCTGATGATGATGATGAAAATTTACCTAAACTAAAACCTACTATAGCTTATAATAACTAGCATATTTTGTATTTTACGAACGTCATGTTGGATTTGTACCATAAAATGTATCGTATGACACTCCGGGTGCCAAGACGAATCTAACGACACTGTCCACTTCGAAATCGGTCAAGCCGTTTAGGCTACAGGATGCGCCAAATGAACGGCCATACATCGAAAAACATTACCCTCCTTCCTTGGGTAGTCGGGTAAAAACTACATGTTCCATTGCTTGTTTTTTGAACTTTAAAATCAAATTCACAATGAACCTCTTCTAACAGTAACTAATTTGTTTAGCGTTTAAGTGTTCGTTTAAGGCTATCTGTTGGATCCATTACCACGTTGTTGGCATGATATCATGCCATGCACATGCGTTGGTTGTGTCATACAATTGCTCTAACATCTGTTACAGCAATACCGCGGAACTGGGACAGTGCTACGGCGTTATGCGAAATGGGTCACGCAGAATAGCCGGTGTAGGTTCGCGGAAAACAAACAAGTGCTTTGTTTGACAACTGGCAGGGCTAAAACGATATATCCTTAGTTTTCTAGTTATAGCGCTTTACTCCATAGTAATTTATGGTTTTAGTTTGAAGTACCTACTTACCTACATATATTCTCAAGTTCTCTGAATTTTGTCGGATTCTTGAATTAACATATTATAACATTTAGTTATGATTTAGTTTGGTTTTGATAAAGTAGGTACTAGTTTTGGCGCAAGTTGCAAAAAGCTGGGAAACTCGTAAAAAAAAACTGGTCAAGTGTGAGTAGGCCTCACTCTGAGGGTTCTGCACCTGGCCAGCATTAATAAAAATAAAACTGCAAAATATAGTTTGCCATGTGGTAATTTTACATACAATTAGAAATTAATGATTAACGTATTTTCTTCCCTTACTTTTGACGTAAGACTTTTCTTCATAGCAAATTTCACGATTCTTGGTGAATGAAAATTATGGTATACGTAAGTTTTGATGACAAATGGTTTAGATTGGGATAACTGTTAGAAAGATGATATTTTTTTTAGGATTTAGGTAGTACCTAAAAGGTAGTTTTTTCAGGACAAAGCCGTACATCTTAGTATCTACCTTTTGATATTAAGTTCACCTTGATAGAACAGAAGAACTTCTTTCAAAGATAATATAAATGCAAAATTTAGAAAAACTACGATCATCTAAGCATCATAATAACATCCATGTAAGGCTACTATACCTAGTCTTATAAAAAAAGCACTGAAATCGGACCACACGTTATCAAGATTAATCCGGACAAAGGCTAGTACCTACACACAAACACAAAACACTCAGCGTTTTTCGTCGGGGGTTAAAGTGTCTTGATGGACATATAGACGGACAAAGTGACTTACCTATAAGGGTTCCAAACCTCTAGAGACCTAACTACCTACCTGAAAACACAAGAAGACACCTATTGCGAGGAAAAGGCTTTAAATGCGTTACACATTTCGTAACTCGAGGAAAGGACTTGTCCCAGATTGGGCCTTTAATATTTATTAATTCCGACAGGGTTAAGTTATATATATCTGGATAGGTATTTGAATATCCAGCTGTTATATACAAATTGTACAATTTTAGAAACCTCCGTTTTCGAGAAAATGTATTTTTTAGTTTCATAACAATTTACTTTAAAACGAACACTCCTGCCTATAGAAAGAATGAAGCCTCTTGCAATTCATTCCTTGAAACGAACATTCCGTCGTTAATTAAAACAATATCCACCCACTGTCAAACAAATGTCATTGTCAAACTGGTAACGTCGGTCAATGTTCGGTTTATAGCTATTCTTTCTTAGAATTTGATGGAATTTAAGTTCTTGGAGTATTTTTCTGTGTATTCTACCGAAGCTTATCTGATGATGATGATGCTTCCGACCGATTTCGGCCATGACGAACACTTAAATTCCTAATCGGTTTGGCGCTGGATATAAAGCTTTTATTTATAATTCGGTCGCAGTGTAGCCTTTCTATTGCTTTCTGTCAAGTCATAGATACATACATTTTAAAAATATGTCGTGATACCTCGGCAATAAATATGACTATGTATGACATCTCGATTGAAGTCATTTATTTTTAACATGTAGTAGCGTTTTCTGTCTACGATTTAAAAATACAAGAAATGGTTCTCCATAGACATATTTTACGTGTGAAATACATCCGAAAAGCGCCCCACTGATGATTGTTGATTATGACGCATTGATGAGTAGGTAGATGTGATCACTAAGCGTATAACTATAGCTACGATATATCCACTTTGTATGTGTGAAGGATTGTACAGTTTAGTAAGGGTATATGTAAACTCCTTTTTTCGACGTCATTTAAAAAGTGCGCCCTGAACGATATATCCAATTATTAACCTCGGTGGTGTTACATACATTTGTAATCTTACTTTGCTCCTACCAAACTAACAAACAGAGTCTAGAGACAGAGTGAATGAATGTTCAGTCTGCTAGAAACAAACAATAAGAGCAAGACTACTGAACCTACCAACATCCACTTTATTGGATCTAGTACATTTTTACTAAATTCACAACAGCTAAACATCTTTATGAACTTACTGCTTCAAGAATGAAGAATTGAATTAGAGAAGTTATTGAGCTGGAATGTGCATAATTTAAATTGTATAAAATAATAATAAAGTAGTATAATAAATAAAACACATTTTTGACTAAAATATATTATTATTTTTCCTCATTTTCTATGTCTTCTCTCGCTAGTACATAGTCCAACTGAGTAGTCATTATCATTTCTGAGCCCATCCAAGGTACCAGGTAATTGTCATCACATGAGCACAGCTCCCTTGCCAATAATACAACTACAATAATAGCAACAAATTCGGTGTTGCCAATTAGTTCCTGTTACTTTTAAACAAGATGTCCTTAACTGTAATAAATCTTGTTGCTTTGGTGACGCAACCTAATTCTTCCTCTAATTAAAGCTGTGTCTTGTGATGTGTTTAACCTGGTAAATGCCTTCTTCTTCAATGTAAGAGCTATGCTCTTGTCGGTGGAGTGACCTAAACTGAACAACTATTCTTTTTTATTCTTGTTTTGTTTCTATTCTTGTTTTCTTGATTTTGTATGTCTGAACTGGAAACAGTACGTTCGGCTACGGAGGTAGAGCCATTTGCCAAGGATTGGTCTTGGATTGCGAGATCTTCATGAGGTAAAGCACGAGATTGTCTGCCTGTGCTACTAGACATTGACAAGCCACAACAGACACAAACTGATTGATGACCCAGTTGCTGTTCACCTGTTGTGCCCTTAGTCCTATTATTTATTTCTCTTAATAAAAGATTGAAACATTCCCGGCAAACATGGTCTTCGTTTGTCATCTAAAAGCAAAAGATTTTTTAAATACCAACAAAATGTCACATAATAAATATAGTTTCACTATATTGGCACTGTGGACAATGATTGAGGCTTGGTTACATGGAGCATGTGCAAAGTCCAACACTGATTCCCCAGGCTGTCAGATTTTATTTATAGGTTTTGGGAAATCCACATACAGCGCAATTCCACAAACATACAATTTATTATTACAGATGTTATAATTCCAGAAAAAATTGATACCGAGTCCATACCTCGGCTAAGCCTAAACAGAAAAGATGATATAATAAAACAG
Source organism: Oegoconia quadripuncta (assembly GCA_949316235.1). Taxonomy (NCBI): domain Eukaryota; kingdom Metazoa; phylum Arthropoda; class Insecta; order Lepidoptera; family Autostichidae; genus Oegoconia; species Oegoconia quadripuncta. The sequence goes on from OX438746.1 coordinate 31,296,604, forward strand.
ATTGGCTCACTTTGTAAGGCTGCCACTACAATATTACCTGCATATCTTTTACTTACAATGTTGTACAAACCTTTACTTGTACATCATACATACATTCACGACCTTGGTTGGACCTCATCTTCACTTAACATCAGGTGTGATTGAGGTCAAGTACCAACTCGTTATGCATAAAAAAAAGGTAGCTATTTGCAAATCTAATCTTCGACCTCATCTTCACTTAACATCAGGTGTGATTGAGGTCAAGTAACAACCCGTCGTGCATAACAAAAAAAAATTATACTAACCTACTTTGTTTAGTGTATGATTATTTATGAGGCAAATGTACTTATATATAAATATATTAATACTTACATTCAAGAGTAGGTATAGATCCAGCCGCCGATGTCCAAATCAAGTGCAACATGAAATAACCGTTGTAGAAATTCAGAAATCCGTATATCACCGGTCCAAATCAGGTGCAATCAAAAAATTCTTGTAATAAAGTCAAGTCATCAGTTGTTATAAAGGCAATTCAATTCTTTAGTTTTTGCCAAGCAAATTATAAAACCAAAAGAATCCGAGAAAGTACAAGTTGAACACCACACAACACGGACGCTTAAAAAAATCAACAACCAACAACAAGAGCAATAGGGTTGTTCGATCTGAGGTTGGCTAATCGATCATTTCTGACTGATCGGTGCTCGATCCTGTCACTCAATCCGAAAATATAACCAAATCGCATTAACAGGCTGGTCACTCAACAACAGACTTTACGGTGTATAATGGTAAACAATGCTGGTTCTTGTTTATGCATTATTATAACATAATTATGCATTTGTGATTTTTTATAATATTTATGGATTTTTGTGCCAATCATAGTACGTACCTAATTCAATTGTAATTTCAAGTAATTTTTGTTTCCTTGTTTTTTACTGTATTTTCTTTTATGCCAAAATGATCTCAAATCTTTCAAAAATATTTCAAAATCTTGTTCATTGTGTTTGGGATATGTCTAACCAACCCATTTGGGATAAAGATCGTGACTTTATCAAACACATAATATACAGAAATAAATAACTTACTGTCTTTTATATTTTTCACTATAATTAGTTTGATCATAATCTATTTACGTATATATCCTTGTGTATGATTGCATACAAATCTATCAAATGTAATTATAAAGATAAAGACAAAAATTATTTTATATATAACTGTTAAGAGGTTGTTTAAAACAATTTTTGCTAGAAACCCAGGTCATAATAAAAAAAAAATATTTCGGTGACTTATAATTCTATCTTTCAGTGCTCGATTTGATGTAGAATTTATACTTCAGTCCTACATTGAAATGGGTTATAATATTTTCCTTAATAATCGTTTTTTTTTTTGTTTTAATAATCGATTTGCTTTATTGATCATCGTGATCGATTTTTTGTGGAGTAAATAGTCGCCAGTGTTGCCAATGGCATCGCAAAATAATTCCACCATAGTTATTTCATTAATTTATTTTATAAAAACGGAGGTGTGCAAAATTCATATTAAAGCGGTTTTACGATCTACATTTTTGTACCTTTAATATCAGTGTAGTACCAACCCGGTCGGAATTTACTCGGAATAAAAAACCACCCTCCATATAAAACGCGGACAAGTCCTTTCTCAAGTTTTATTGGAAGTCAAACTGAAAGTAGGTAATTGCCGTGAAGCCAATAAATAACACTCTCTGACAGTTTTCTAACTGTAATTTTTATTATTTTGATAAATGACTACGTATGATTGATACATAAACTTCCATTGCGGTCTATTACTGAGGTCAGGGTTCAATGCGAACGATGCTATTTTAATAGAGATCGTTGACTTAGAAATTATTTGGTACGTAGGTATACATAATCAATTTTATTTGAGATTAATGGTGGTATAATATATCGCATCAAAAATATATCTATAAGTACGAGACAAGTTCAAGCTAAGATAAAAAAGGTTGTGAAATGAAGAAATGAGGAACTTAGCTTCCCTTTGATAAGCAACTAAAATAAATGAGTGAGTGAAATGTGAAAATTGTGACTTTTATGGCATTCATCATTACTTCATCATTGTACCTACATTAATTTGTTCCCGGTAGAGTATAAGGTACGTAAAACCAACCCTCTACGCGTGGGTGTAGTAGAAGGCAATCTGAGAGCATAACAACATAGACTAATGATGAACATCAGAGACATGGTCTCCCAAAAAGTCTGCGATCACCAATCCGCTTGCTCAACATGGCGATTAAGGTAATTCCATGGAATGCGATGAAAATGGCATCATGCACTGTTATAAACTGTATGTGAAAGGTGACCAAAATAGTTGTTATCGGTAAGATATGGTGAATCGTTCCAATATTATTGCTTAGAAAACTAGTCGATAAAGTCCTTCGATTTTAGTGTACCTATCTAACATTTATACCGTCATTCTTTTTCAATGGGCAACGCCTCGTATCGCTTTGCTTGTTCACTCTGACTGGTATTAGCTAGTAGTCGTAGCACACGATTCAAACCAAAGTGCGATATGTTTACTGAAACTTTACTGTATCTTGTAAATAAAACGGTATCTCGCTCGTCTAGCCGCTCGCTGCTCATCAAACTGTGAATTTAGCATTTACTGCGGTGAGGAACTTAAAATTCACTTAAAATCAGTGATTGATAGCCTGTCTATCGCAACATGGCTATTCTGACAATTCCTAGAAATGTCATGTAAATCGGGCCCTGGGAAAGGTCGACGTTCAGCTACGTTTGTGACAGCCCTAAAAGTGCTCGTTGAGTTGTATAATAGTTGGTAATTCTTTAAAGTAGGTAACATGAGGTAGATAGCTTTTCAATAAAGTAGGTATAGTTAGTTTTGCCCTAGATACATCTTCGAATTTCTAAATTTAACTATGTAAATACTTTATTGCTTGCCTACTACTTTATACATATATTTAGGTAGATTTACTTTTCCGTCTAGACGAAGGCGAGAGATAATTTGTTTCGTTCCAGTAGCGTTCGTTTATTGCCAACTACAAAAACAATCAATTTTAATTTAATGGGTAACCGTTTTTATATATTTTTCATCAACCCCGTTTTCGTAGACGGCGGGTCGTAGGCTCATCGGCTGCCTCGCAACGTCTTGTGAGCGATGCTAGTTACGGTCGATTTAGATAACTAACGAATTAATTTTCGCGAATTAGCGTGAACTTTTTGTCAATCCGCGAAAAGCAGCTGATGGGAAGTGATTTTATCGCTTGATACTTTTATCAAGTACACCAAGTCCCATCCAACAGGTTCTGTTATATAATAAATGATAGTAAACACCGCTACACCGGGCGCAGACACGCTGGCATCAATTAATTGAGGTGCGCAAATATTTAAATGTACCTTCCTTATTTAAACAATAAAGTGTATTTGATTGATTGATTGATATACTTTTGTTTGGTGACTTACTGCAACGGCCACCAGTGTCGAATCAGTCGGTGGTGTAATAATAACTGTAAATTGCAAATTTAGAAAACCCCCCAGAAAACAAATGATTGGAGATCCAAACCAACTATTTATAACTATCTTAAATACAAATAAATATACCGGATGAGTTTATTTACCTGATGAGGGAAAAAATAGATATTAGGTAAGTGAAATAGAAGGTATTGGCATAGATAGTTTCTTTTTTTTTTTTCAAAAATGGACGCGGCCGAATTTTGGTATGCGTCTGTCGTAATTTATAAGGTTCCTATCATGCGAAATTTACTCCATTACACAATCATACAATAAATAGCGTTATATAGCATACAATAATTCTAGAAATCTGACGAGCTTAATTAATGCTAGTAACCTTCAGATTCTTCGATGATGGTTTTGAAAAAGAAAAATAAACTAAAAATACCTTCTATTACACTTACCTAATATGCCTTATTTTTTTCCTTACGGTAAAAAAAACTATTTTTTTTTTTTATGTACAACGGGTTGATACTTGACCTCAATCACACCTGATGTTAAGTGAATCCAGTAATCCAGTAGAAAACCCCAAAAGAAGATAATGCAAATACACTAAATAAAATAAATAATAACCACATGTCCCCTCGTTTAATAAAAAAAAAAAATCCCACTCAAATGCACACATAGACACACACACAAAAACACATAACACTAAAATTAAACACCACTAACATTGATACCTGTAGATGTATATAAGCAACATCAAGTCCAATCGGAAAGAATAGTTGCAAACAGAGTTGGAGATTTAAGTAGAAAAGATCGCAAGACAACAACTGTAAACACAATTCATTGTGAGCATAGTGCGGGGTGAAAAATGGCGTGGAAAATTTTCCGGTGTTTAGCGTATACGACTATCAGGCGCCGCCGTGTATGCTAATAATGCTTACTATAGAAAAAGTTTTTGTTACCTACATTATATGGCGCCATGTATGTATGGTATAAGGATTTTAGGAATATAATAAGACAAAGTATAGAGGGCGGATTTACATATTTCTTCGAACTAAACCACAACAGTGAACATACCTACTAAAGTAGGTGTAATCGACTGTAATCAACCACGTGTATAAAATTATGCGACATTTTCTGTATTTTAGTAATTCAAGATAAAATTGCTAGGGTCTAGTTTGCGTGAATAAAATAGGATTTTTAATCCCCGACGCACAAAGTGTGTTATAAATTTGACCGCAATGTATGCGCGTGTCTGTCTGTGGCACCGCAGCTCTTAAACAGGTGAACCTTTCATTTGAAAGCAGGTTTTGTAGCGATGGTTCTTAGCCACTTTTAACACTACCTTTACCTAGATTTGACCAATCTACCAGGACTACATTATCATCACTACATTCAAACTCTTAATGTTTGGAACACCAAAACACCATTGTTTGGGATATCTCTGATAACACCATTGTTTGGGATATCTCTGATCACCCCATTTGGGATAAAGATCGTGACGTTATGTATGTATGTATTCACGGCAACTAGTCCATACCATCTTTAGATTTATTAGTAAAATTCAGAAAATATCGCATAATTTTATCATACATGTGGTTGATTGCAGTATGAAAAACTAGTACGATAATTACCACGTCGTCGTCGGCGCTAAAAAGAGAATATCGCATTTGATGCAAGTGGGTAAGTTAGTATGCTTAAAGCGAATGGATGCGTAAAGCTAAAGATAGTATCTAAATATTCTATATAAGAAAGTACTGTTTAGAGACAGTTTAAGGGTATTTAAATTCCGTGGTGTGCTTACGCTAGGTTACACATGAAGCGCTGGAAATGGCTATCGCGCTAGAGGGATAGAGAATCTCGGATGATGCGGTCGGCTTTATGCTATCGTAGCGTTTTTTTTTTATATCCTCCGTAATGTGTTGGAGACTTAATTGTGCTATCCTTAGTTTAATCCATTGTACTCTTTCATGCCAGTTCTCACAACTATGCCTCTGGCACTCTCATTCCGCGTACTTTTTCTTCTTTCTTAGTTTACATTCATCTGAAGGAGCTCATATCATAGCTGCCCTTTACCACACCACTGACGGTGACTGAAATTATTCATAACTGGGCTCGCCAATTTAGCACCTAGCTAGTAGATGAATGTTTTATTTTAGAATAATCATCGGAAGATAATGTTATTAACAAGAGCGTTCATTGTAAGAACCTCATTCCAGAACCCTTCATTTCAACTCAACTAACGTTAGTGTCACAAATAGGGTTGCCAACTTTGGAGCACTTGTATGAGAGTTCATTGAAAATTTAAATTAATCGGAAGCTAAAAAAGCAATAGCTAGCAATCAATGTAGATCCCTTAAGAAGGCATGAATGAAGATACAGTTAGTTGAAGTTTTATTAGTAAGGTTAAATAAACAACACGTGTTTTGACACACGTACATCTAACACTCAAACGCTTCCCAATTTTGTCACTTTTATGTTGTTGATATTCTAAGCGACGGCATGATGTCTAAGCGGCTGTTTGAGTATTCGAGCCTTAGATTAAAATATATGGCAACAAATTAAAATATTGTAACAGTTTAAACTGTTTGTTTTATGAAAAATCTGAAAGAGTGCGCGACTCAAAATGGCACAGCACTTTATCTACATCTAACGTCATTTCTAATTCAAAATTATGTACTAGCTACAAGCCCGCGGTTTTGCCCTCTTGAATTATGAAGGATATTACCTATAAGGATGAGAAATAGCCTATGTTCTTCTCCGGGTTCAATCTCTCTGTCAAATTTCAGTATGATCGGTTTAGCAGTTTATATAGGTGTCAAACCAGAGGCTGTCGCATGGTATTAGTACGGATAATAATAACGGGACAATTCCCGCATACTTTTTTCCAAAAAACAACGTCCCGGCTCTAGCGGGGAGGCTGCTGGCAACCCTGTTACAAGGCTTGTGACAATTTTCGTGTGACATTTTCACGGAACAGACAATTAAGTAGGCGATGCTATGGGCAGGCGTGGGAGCAGTGACGTCATTCCACCATAAAGCAGTCTAGACGGCAGTGACGTCATCGCGTCCCGAATTACTGTCACCAACGTTGTGTAACATTATGATAACGCGTTATCGAATTATTAATGGTTGAGGAAAACAGTCATAAGTAAAGTTCGTCTGTACTTGATAATTCATGGTCTAAACAGATCGCACGAAACTCACAGGATCATTATTTCAATTGCTCGTCTCATTACCATAATGCAGTTATCAGACTATTACGTGCCTACCTGTGCTATCAAAGAAAAAAGATATATGAATATTTATTGATTACAAAAAATAAAAATGAGTTTGTACATTTGTGGAGTTCTTTCTATACCTACATCACTAAGTATTTGTGGCAATCGGGCGTCAGTGGTGTCGATTCGGATGTACACCAACTAAACTAAAACCAATTTTGGAGTGGTGCCGTCGCATGGTACTGTTCCAGGGAGAAAGGGACACTTACCACTTTAAAACTGGTTTTAGTTTAGTTGGTGTACATCCGAATCGACACCAGTATTTGCTGCCGCGCTGGCTGTTAGGGCAACCCTTCACCTATTCCCGAAAAAGCGGTTTGCGTGATCCGGTGGCGACATTTATACTCTATTGCACCAGTTATCATCAACAGCCTTACACGTCCCTACTGTGGGGCACAGCCTTCTCTCACTAGGGGAGGTTATGGGCCATAGTCTATCACGAGGGCCCAGTGCGGATTGATGGATTTGTGTCGGACTAGTGGCCCCTGACAGTCAGTGTTTTTAAGCCGCAACTTGCCAACTACAGCCATCAACTTGGTTTTACCACTGCCTTCAATTGAAATATGCAGTATGAGCGAATTTCAAAAAGTCGCGTTATTTTTAGTATGTTATTTAGTATAGGTAGTTGGTATACATCATTGTCATTAGTTAACTATCTCATTGGAGTAATCTGTAATGATAGTTATAAACTTGGTAAATAATAAATGGGAAATCTTTTTCTTACTTATACATCTTATTCCTTTCTTTAATTAGTCTAGTGCTCTACGTCTACCTTCCTTGTACGTCTACGTAGACCACCGTCTACCTTCAGTAGGCGTCGTGTCGAGTACCACTGTCGATCTAGCTTATAGCAGTTACAGTGTGAGGAGTGTGGAGCCGGGATTGCCTTCAATTTAAAACACCGGGACCGACTATTTAACGTGCCCTCCGACGCACGGAAACCTTGTAAGCTGAATATATGTTTTTCTTTTATTATTTCAAATGCCACTAGCAGTCACCCATACAAGGACTGACTTAATCGACTTAATTAATTAATTAATTAACCGCCTCCGTGGCTCAATGTAAACAACATTGGGTTTACGATTCGGAGGTCGCGGGTTCGATCCCCAGCAGGGTGTACCCCGCTGGGGATCGACCAAACCGAGTACTTAACATGTATGTAACCAAACCGAGTACTTAACATACATGTTAAGTGGTGGTAGGGCATTTTAAAATGTCCGCCTGGCTAGCTACCACCATCCTATCTAAATCTGCCGCCAAGCAGCAATGTTAATAGCATTGTTGTGTTCCGGTTGTCAGAGATAGCCAGTCCCCCAAATGTGTTAGGGTTTCCGGGTCAGTACGCTTCCACCTTCGACCTCATCTTCGCTTAACATCAGGTGTGATTGAGGTCAAGTACGAAACCGTCGTGCATTAAAAAAAAATCGAAATGAATACGACTACGCATTCACCAGTTAACATGTCACAAAACTACCCAACCTTTTATTTAGTCAGACACTATACACAACTAGGTATAGGGCGGTTTTGTAGAACATTTTCTATAATTATATTCTGTTAAATGACAAAGCCCAAATTGTACCCATAGAGCTAATAAATCAGATACGAAATTGGGCCGCAGATTGATCAGGTTTCAATTCCACGTTTCATTGAGAACGGCCGGGTTTCGCCGCCCCCGTCCAATTTGCCGCCCCTATGGTCTTCAGATAACTGATACAGTGACATTACCACCACACGTATACGCATAAACCTACACGTATAATCTTACAAGTAATTTACCCCGTGTTCGCTCGGGAATTCTGGGAAATGTGTGGAAATGTTTTTAATCTCCGACTACATGGAATAAAGATTGACGATATCACCAATATTCGCACTGAGCGTTTGCTCGTTAGATTATAATGCGAGCTTCTCGTTGAAAAAAAGATTTGTGTGTGCTTATGAATGTTTGTTACCTTGTCACGCCTAAATGGCTCGAGAGATTTGGATGAAATTTAATTCGTAGACAGATTAGGATCTGGATTTGTAAGTTATATGCATAATTTTTTGCTGGACCGATTTTGTTGAAACGAACGAAGTCGCGGGTAACAGGTACTAGATATTTACTAAGCTTGCGTATTTTTTATCTCCGACCATGTCGCCACTTATCAAGAAGTGAAATTGTCCAATCTATCGTAAAACAGTTTGCGTCAATGTTCATTTTAATCTATCTTAGAAAAAGTTATTTTATCCGAAATTCCTATTTGCGCCAAATTAATTTCACTAGTTATTCTGCCGGCCCGCGACTTCGCCCGCGCGATTCTCCAAATAAATAAAAACAACTATAGCGCGTTTTAAATAACGCCATCTAGTATTTATTTACAGAAATATCAAATCAAAAATGCTTTATTTTGTAGGTACACAGGGTACACTTAAAATTTAACATTATTAAAGCTACTGCTTGTTCAAAGGGCAATTTTCCCCTAAGAAGAACAAGCAAGAAACTTGAGAGGTTGCTCTTTTTCTATATTTTTTTTTCATATTGCCAATGAATATCCTTATTTTAAAGATACTGAAACACGTGAAAATGTTTATTTTCATAATAGAGTCCACACACCAATTTTAAGTTTTCTAGAGATCTTGGTTCTGAATATATTGTTTTCTGTTTGACCCCTTGGGAGTCCCCACAAAACTCTAACTGCAGCTCTAAGAATACACATACATTTTATCAACATTGGTATAGGGTGTGCTGCACGATAAACTCTGGGTCAATCCATTACATTGTCTTATATATATATATAGATAGAAAACGCTGGATGGAGAATGAAAGAAATAGGGGAGGGCTATATTCAGCATTGGAGGTCGTGTGGCTGAAAGGATGAATATGGAATATAGTTTGGTTTTTTTTTAAAATGAGAAGGCGGCAAACGAGCATGCGGGTCACCTGATGGAAAGCAATCACCGCCGCCCATGGACACCCGCAACACGAAAAGGGTCACAGATGCTTTGCCGGCCTTTAAGGAAGGTGTAGGCTCGTTTCTTGAAGGTTCCAATGTCGTACTCGTTCGGGAATACCGCTGCAGGAAATCCGTTACACAGGGTGGTCTTACGTGGTAGGAAGTTTCTTGAGAAACGTACAATGGTAATGTGGATGGAATTTAAATTTTCGGCGAGAAATGTAACGGTTAAATTGAGCAGCGCGTATTAGCTCGAACAGTTCTTCAGAACACTCCCCATGAAATTTGCGATAGGATCGTTTGTACAGTTCATAAAAAGTTAGTACAAGTATTGTTGCAGTTAATACTTAGTACCAAATCTATATCGAAGTATAGATTAACATTCTGTTCTATCTACATTGACCTAGTAAATCAGAGCTCGGACAGACGGACGGACGTAGCCCATTATGAAAGTAGATTTAGTGATATAACACGTTTGCGAAACGACATAACGAGTTCCGTAGCGTAAAATTATTTTTAAATGTCACTCGGGTACAGCCACCCACAGAAGTATATGTGTAAACTAAACTGATATTATATTAACTAGCATGACAAGCATAATAATTACAACAAAATTTTTATAATTATTTGTAGGTTATAAAAGTTTATAATTCATTAAACCTGCAGCTACAGTTTTAATCACGTCAGGGACAGGATATTGTATTAAAGAAAATACGCGTTGTTTAAAACCGGGCAAGTGCGTATCGAACGATATAAAGTCAACTGCGTATGAAAAAAAATTGATTAAAATTTTATTTACAACTAGCTTTCCGCCCGCGGCTTCGCCTGCGTGGAATAACTATATCGCGAAAATTTCTTTCTCCCGCGGGAACTACTCACTTTATCGGGTTAAAAAGTATCCTATGTCTTAATCCAGGGTATATTCATCCAAATCCCTTCAGCCTTTTCGCCGTGATTGACCAACAAACAAACAAACATCCAAACTTTCTCATTTATAATATTAGTTATATGGTGGTTATAGAAATTGGTAGAACCTACTTAGGTTTTACCAATTTTCGGGTAACAACTGACTTTGCCGGGTTTTTTTTTCCAATTTCTTTATACAAGTGTTGTGAAGACTTATAAAATTTCGAAACGCATTTAACTCTTACAAAAATAAGGAATTTACCCATTTACCAATTAATTTTGTTAGCCTTATTAACATTGCAGCTTCATAGCACCAATAGTCGACGAGTAAGACTGCTGTGACGCACAGACGGTCATAGAGAAATAATAAACGTTCCTAGTTTGGTTATCCTAAAACCAGTATCATATCTTACCTGAACTAGACAAAAACTGCTTTAGATTCGGTGCAACTCATAAATATTTGTTCTATTTCTAACATAACGTTTCTTCTTGTCTGTACATAAGTACCAAAGGGGGCGCGTCTCGGATGACGTCACGGTGTAAATGTCGTCACATAACCCCCACCTTTTCAGTATCCCTCCCACCCACGCGTCTCGCTTCCACTTTTTCTCAATTTTCCGCGTCTCTACAGCCGCCTGCGCCCACTAGATAAGGACTGTGGCCGACAGATGGGGTTGTATTTATTTATAGCCTAATGTAATTCTGTACGCGAGAGTACTTTCAGACGCGTAATGTTTTTAATACGTCCCTACGATGATGGTGGGCGGCTTTCCTATGTCCACAATTTCCTGTTTGTACCTCAGCCTTTGTGGAATTTATAGTTTTTTGTTTATACATTACTACAAGTACATGGAAAATCATTTTTCTACCAAGATTTAATTAGGTATTACCGAATTAGTATACATAATCACAAATATTATGACAGAGTCTTGGGCTTCAATATTTTAACGGTTATGTTAAATAGATAACTTGTCTAAATACTTCAGACATTTACTCTAATTACCTATTTCCAAACTTGGCAATATCTGTACAGCCGGCTCCATAAATAATCATACAGGGCAATTTTATATGAGTGGTAGCATGTGGGCTATTAAGACAACAAGGTCATTTTAGAGAATTGCTGTTAGGTTAGTAGTCGTTTTATCTAACAATATAGAACAGCCCTGTATGAATAATTATGATGCCGACTGTACTATGGATACTAGGTAACGGATAAATATGTATACATAAATATTTTTGACTCTGGAATAATTAATGTATGCACTCGTCATCCCAACGATTACCTCTTGCGGGACTTGAACCCGCAACCATTGATTTCGAAGGTAGGTTCGTTACACTATCAATAAGGCCGTCAAAATTACGATGACTGTGTGATTAAAACAGGTATTTATCTTTTTCATATAAATCAAGGGGTTTCCCGAAACACTTGTAGTACAATCGGGTTCATAAATGCATATCCAGACTCAATTCAACCGATACCGACCGACCGAACCGATTCAACGAAGTAAAGTCGGTACTAATATCTTTATTGTACACAAAATTGTTACAGAAGTATGCATCGTACATAAAATGTACAAAGGCGAGCTTAACTCCGATAGAGTTTTCTACTAGCAAACCTTAGAGATACATAATGTTTATTACATAGATTATACATAGAGATACGTAGGTCACACTAAAAGTTTTGCGAAACTTAAAATACCAACATGTTATAACCAAAATATTACGTTTATTGCTCTTCAAAATACTCTCCTTTACTTTTAAAATCCTAAAAAATCATCGCTCTAAAATCTTTTCGACTTAATTCAATTTTCGTTGCGTACGTAGAACTTTGATGTGTAATAAAAAACAATTGACAAATGATTTGCCGCCATTTTTTTTTATTACTAAGAAGGTTGCAAGTTGTTTAAAAAAATATAAGATTCGAAATTCAAATATTCCGATTAGCTAGAAGTGCAAAACTTTTAGTGTGCCCCATGTACATATACTAATCGTATGCAGTAGATACTTTTGCGCCAATACAAAATATTTTCTAAAATTGAAAGGAATTTTTCGAGTTTGACAGAATGCACTTTTGAACCCTATTGTAATTAATAACACTCACTATGCTACTACTATAGCTAGCATAAATAAATATTTAACCTATTTTTAGTTCCCGTGATATTTTGCCAAAGGCGTCGCCGGCCGGCCTATGTTACCATAAAATAATGAGATATTGTATATTTTACGCTCTGTGGTCGAATTAATTTCACGGGAAATGACTCAGGAAATATTGTACTTGCACAGATTTAAAAGGTCATCCGTGTTCTGCGGCCGCGTGTATTTTTTCCCTGGGGATAAGTGTCCTTCTACGACCTTTCAATTCTTTGTAGAAAAATTATAGCATTTTAGATTCTCTGTAATGAGTTAAGATTACAAGATTAGAAGTAAAATTGCATTGTATTGTTGTATTGCGCAAGTTTAGATCACAAATATTTCTAGAACTGCGTAAATTCATTACCCGACTGATATTTTGGCCAGTTTCTTTTCCAAAGCTTTATAATAATAAAGATGTGTCCTTCATATAATTGTTGTACAATTAAGTTTGTAAAAGTACTTTTGACTATGTATGTCTATATTTAAAACATTTTGAACAAGTCTGAATTTGAAGATAAACTTTGTGACTTTTGACTACGGAATATACAGGGTGAATTTAAAGTCGTGTAATTTATTTTATTTATTTATTTATGTTAAGGAAAACCAACAGCCATGTTAAATCACAAATAACAATGGAAAATTATACCTGACGGCTAATAATAGGTTCTCACATATAGAAATATTGTAGACAATATAATAGTGGTCTAATAAAGCGCTCAGCAGGATCGAACGCTACACATACACTACGTAGCTTACATATGTGATAGTCATACCTACATGTAAATATTGATAAAATATATTACTTAGATACATAGAACATTACAAAAATTAACAAAAATAGACGATTAAATGAAACTATTTCTAAGGATACGTCTTGTTTGGAAAAGATCGACATTGAAGTGGTTATATATAATTCCCACTAACTGGTGACGCTACTCTAGATTACGAACAACTTTTCCTAACGTACCATCGTCGAATTCGATCAAGAAATATTCGATAACCCATACAAAGTAAACAATTCAGAAATCACGTTTAATATGGAAGTCCAACAATTTTCGGCTGGTGACTCCACTCCTGATTACGAACAACTTTCCACTAGGAACCTGGAAAAAATTGTTGGAATTACATACTAAAAGTAGTAACAGAATGGTTTACTTTATAAATCGAAAATTTTTAATCGAATTCGACTATGGTACCTTGGGGAAAGTTGTTCGTAATCAAAAGGGGCGTCACCAGTTAATGGGAATTCCACGACTTTAAATTCACCCTGTATACATACACATCCCAATCTTTACAAATGTTGCTGGAATTAATCTAAGAAGATAAAAAACTGTTCCTTGACTTGCTATCACAGGCTTCCTGTCACAGGTATTTTCATACTTATTACCTTATTACGGATTTTTTTTATTTTTCAATATAATAAAAATGTTATTTTACACGAAAATACTACTACTTGGCTCACTGTCATTTGAAAGTTAAAAAATAGAAAATATCTTGTTGACAACATCGACTGAGATGATGTCACTATAAATTCCCTCCTCGTTATGAAGTGTCAAGTGAATTGCACGTGAATTGGCAAATAGGATAAAAAACTAAGCCATAAACAAGCTTTGTAAATACGAGTATAATAAAGATACACATAGTTTGTGTGTCAAGCAGAGATAACCGCTAACCGAATGATAAGATGCTACAGGAAGGAAACTGTGTTATCAACGGAAATTCATCTAAACATTTATAAATAATTTACGTATGTCAAGAATTTGAGTGGGATTTGAGAAGCAATAAGGTTTTGTGAGTACGGCGTCTAATAACGTTCAGTTTTGTTGCCAGTTTTATAAAGCACGGCTGTAGCCGTCATTGCCTTCATGCACTTCCATACTACCCATGCCAATAACTTCTATCACACTTACCTAATATGCCCTATTTTTTAGGAAAAAAAGTTTTTTTACCGTAAGGATACGGTAAAAAAACTCACCGGTATATGCAAACGAATAGAACATCCTGTTTTTTTGGAGTTGATGAAATATAGAATGGCAACAAAATTGGCAAATGGCTAGTTACAGTTTTGATAGTCAACCTCAGAGCAATCACACGAGTTACGACGATTGGTGTAGTGGATAGTGACCCTGTCTGCGATACCGATGGTTGCAGATTCGAATTTCCGTTTCACCGATGAATACGAAAATTTATTCCCGAGTTATGGATGTTTAGATAAATATATATGTATGTTTATCCATTTTCTAGTATCTATAGTAAAAGGCAAGCAAGCCTTTGGATTAGATAATTGGTGTAAGTTGTCTCATATTTTTATTATTCCCAGAAGGACGCAGTATATGTCTGTTTCTTTACTAACTTTACTAGAAATGGTAAGAATGATGTAAGTTTGTTACAGTTTATCAGATTCATATGTACTAAATGTAGAAATTCATGTCCATGTATTTAGCTAAGTATAAAGTATCTGTAACTTGACGAGACGAAATGTTTAGTAGTCAATTGAAAAACATTTTCTTTGGAAAATGTATATTCTATTAAGCACTTCATGGATTTTCGATAATCTCCTGACATATTTAGTTATTTATTTGACACATTATTTTCATGTCAATTGTAATGCACGTGTAATTTATTAGACAAGTTTACCACAAATGATATTTTTTATGTTTAAGTCATTACCTAACATTTATTGTTTTGTTTGAGTGATTGGCTAATTAATTTATCAAATTCACAGAAAAGCACCACATTTCAGTCATTAAAGATATCACAAATATATTTGCTACTTTTGGGGAAATCCTTGTTTATCAGTTACCTTCTCTGATTAGCCAGAAAGACGGTGCTGACATCACTATGCTAATCATAAAACGGTGAATGCATTCCTCGCATAATCACTTGATTGCTCACTCGTTGCTCACTTCAGTTGGTATTGCATGGGACAGTAGATGCATGCTAAACGCTTCTATTATTCAGTCCAATCACGCGCATGTGACTGAATTGGGTATTTCTTTTTATTGTGAGGTTTGGATAAACCTTGGATTCGGATGGAAAATGAACAGTTAGGTTTTGAACCGAGTCGACAAACTTGAGAAAAAAATCACCATATATATCTATCATACACATACATCGAC
Organism: Oegoconia quadripuncta; assembly: GCA_949316235.1. NCBI lineage: Eukaryota > Metazoa > Arthropoda > Insecta > Lepidoptera > Autostichidae > Oegoconia > Oegoconia quadripuncta. Next base: position 31,312,398 of record OX438746.1, read on the forward strand.
AGCTAATATTCCACAGAAGACTTTCACGTCCTTATGAGAGGGTTTGCTCTAATAACCACCAGCAGTGGTGGCATGACAACTTGCAATATAATTTATCACATATTTTATCGCGGTCATCTGTCAAAACGAGCGACATAACAGTCGTAGAGTAGCATTTTGACAGATGCGCACGATATAACGTGTGATAAACTATCGTGTGTGGTCATGCTACCTGTTTGGTGTAGTGGTTGGCAGCTCTGACCGCTATACCAAAGGGTTGTGGGTTCGAGTCCCGCTGGGGGCATATGTTTGTGTGATGGATGCGGACATGTGTGCCCGAGTTATGGATGTTTTCATTTATAATAAATATTTATTTACAAAAAAAAATGTATTTGTGTAGTATATCAACCATCTAGTATCCACAACACAAGCCTATAGTTGCTTAAAGTGGAACTGGATGGCGCTGTGTGTATGTCAAGGATATTTATTATTTATTATTATTATTCTGGTTTGTGTTCGTAGATTTTTGGGAGCAGACCAAAGACGGTTCTGTCCATCGCTGGTCTATATTGCTAAGTATGTTTATAGTTAACACCAATCAATAGGGTCAATCTCAATAATATTAAATTCTAGAGGGCCAGCCCTTGCTACTATAGGGTTCCGCTAGGGGTTAATGTTTGTGTGATGAATATTTATAAAAATATTTATGTATGTTGTCTAGCAGCAATAGGATAAGCTTTGTTTAGTAAAGTTTGATTGAGACCAGAAATTCTTTTTCTAAACTGTACAATCGCCCCACGTCGAACAACCCGTACTTATACATGGCGACTCCAACATCTGTGATGTTAGAATCCCCATCATCGAGGGGTCCATCATCAAACACGTCTGCATCACTGGGGAAGGCCTGTGTTTGCTTGTTTGTAACGATTAATTGTACAAAAAAAAGTATGGGCGTAAGTAAGCGTGTGAGTTAAGTACATGCTATGGCCTTCAATTTTTACTAGTGAAATTCATTCATCACATTGATGGATGATAAGCGTTATTCGACAATCATGGTTCCAATACGAAACAAACGTTTCATCTATCTAAATAAGTAGGTATGCTGAAAATTCTTTTCGCCGTCTCTAATACTGACAAAACGTTCTGTAATCAATTTAAGCCATTAACATTCATATAGACATGATAGATTTCTTTATACATAATGCTTAACGATACTGAGCTTAATATTTAACAATAACCTTACCTCTACATATTTATTGTTCTGCCTAACCGCAACCGTATGGAATAAATCTCGCGGTGAAAAGTACATGTGTAGTAAAGTATGTAATTGCTCAATTATCGCTCGCCCCGGTTACTGGTATCTGGCAGATAACAGGTATCAGGGTTGCCATTCAACTGGCATTTGACGGATTTTCCATAGATATTTATTGACTTTACGATTATGACATCGTGTTTTCCGATATGTTGAATAAAATTTAACTTTCCATGACGGTTTATTAAAGTAAACCAACAATTATGTTTTTTATCTAAATATTAGTTACTATGTTTTTTGTCTTTCACTAAAATGAAAATAGTTTTTATTTCATATGATACAAAGTGACTACTTGAACGAAGTCGTCAGTATTTTACCAATACCGCACATTCATTCATAAGTCTGGTTCCTCAGAGAAGAACGTACTATTCTTCTGTTTCGAAATTAATGGAAGGAAATTTTTGATGACCGCTTGATGTAGTGGATAGTCATCATGTATTCCCGAGTCATGAATGTTTAAATAAATATTTCAGTATGTTTATCCGTCATCTAGTATCCACAATACAACCTTTGCTTAGTTTGGACTAGATGATTGGTGTAAGTGTCCAAAGTATTTATTATTTATTTATTATTAAATTTCTAATGTGTGCTGGATGGAGCCTTATTACAAAAGCTGTAAATATAATGGTTAATGAAGTATAATATAAACGACTGACATTGAATAGCAAGTTTATTTTGCATGGTATATTACAAAATTTCAACTTCCAATATTTTTAATGTATATTTCTTGAGTGTATTATCTGTGACATTTATGACCCGATTTTAATAATTCCTTTTTTGGTTGAAAGGAATGTTGGAAGGAGAAAGGAAAATACCATCTAATTTTACAATATTTCTGTAAGGTTTATAAAGAGAAATAAGTGCTCCGTTTATTACTATGTAGAGTTCGAAATTTCTATTAAAAAGAATGAAATTGCATCAAGAGAAAGTTACAGCAACGATTTTCAAGTTCAACTTGGCGATTGTTTGAACAAATCACATTGACTAATTTAAAGTCAGCGCCATGGCAACCCTGTTGGCGCACAGTTCAAGTTGTTGGTATAATACCTAGTGGCCCAGATCGGGACTCGTGACATTGCGCCGATTGCACTCACTGCGTTTGCTATTGTGATGGAGAACGACAATCTCACAATTATTAGTTTGCACAATCATCCACTCTTCTAATTAATTATATTTAATTATGCTCTAGTTTATTATGTGTCACTTGCCTCAATTAGCAATTATACTGCGGATAACTAAGTAATAATAGATAACTATTTGACTTCAAAAGGATTACATACCCATGTGCATTATTTTGTTTTTGTTGGCCGTACCAGAGTTATTTTATTTTAGTCACACTACATGCACCGACTTGGAGATCAGGCGCGGTAATGTGTTATTTCTTCAACATCATGAGCAGGATGAGAATTAATGAACTCCTCAATAATAAGTAGTAGATAAATAAATAGAGAATAAGTAATACTTGGCAGTGGAGACCACGCAACGGCAAGCACAGCGTAGGAGGCTCATGTTGATGATAATCAGTAAGAAAGTTGTTTCAAGCATTAAACTCTTAATGCTTGGTTCACCCAAATACTAATGTTTGGGAAATCTCAGACCACCCCGTTTTATGTAACGGATAACTATGAGTAGACGCCGACTGTATCCAATACACGGTATTTTCATGATATAGATTGCTAAAACATTTTTAAATATATTCATTATTGTTGATCTGTGTGTCTGATCTGATTAAAGAGATGATTGAAATAATTATTCGCAAGTCCTTGAAGAAGGGACAACAACGAATTACCAACTCAATCAAAGCAGACATTAGGTACTTCTAACTACTACTGGACAATGATAAACGCTTTGTCATTTTTCCAAATTTTCAAACTTGACAATGTGATCATATTGATAAATATATTTATGTTAATTGAGTAATATAATAAATACTATGTAATAAATTTAAAAGTATTTGTAAGAAACTACCGCATAGTAACTGTTCCGTATTTATATATATAATCAGGGAAAAAACTTTCGACATTTAGAAATATCATCAACCTACTGCTTTCTAATACAAGGGCTACCATTGGGTACCCCCCGCGCCGGGTCTCACCCCCGCGCACTCCCGGCCAGTTGCCGATGAACCGTCCGTGCGTTGACAGATAAACCTTTTATCTCGTGTGAAGTGTAGCCGTCTAAGCTATCGAAGAACTTTCTCCAGTGCTTTCCCTCAAGGACTTTCGCGGTGGACTCTCGTGATCTGTTTGTGTGGTGCGTGGTGAGGATACCCTGCCTTCGGGAAGTCCAGGCCATTGGATGGTATGAGGTGGGTGATTTCTATTTAGAAGACCGTTTTTTTCCCTGTCCTCCGCGTTTTTCTACTTTTCCAAAACATTAATTTTGGTCCTTCGAGCCGGATTTTATAGATTCGAACTAGTTATTTGTGGATTTTTACGATAAAAATCGTATGGGTAAGATACTTATACTTAACTATAAATTCATCTAAGTAAACCTTTCTATCGCAGAGACAAGCAATGGTTGCCTTTCACATCATATCTTATTATATTATTTGAGTATCTGATGTTTAGTAATACTTTCGTATAATAAAATTAGTAAAACGTAACATTAATTTTATATAAGTACTTTTTAAAGTGGGTAGTAGATAATTCGACCACGCGGTTGCCGTCGACCGCGGTCAACGTGTCGCTTCGCCGTGCTACCGGTCGAACGTTCACTCCCACTTCTATCCGTACGGAACGATCGAACATACGAGTATTCCTACGAGTTGTTAACTTTCGGTATCCTTGCAATTAGGTGATTCTGCACACTTTCTATTAATTCAGTACAAAGTTAATACTTTTGTTATAAATTTAAATAGCTATTGTGAGAACTGAGAATAGTTCACAGTTGCGATTTTCTTTTTTTTCGTGGTATCTTTAGTGCGTGCTTTACACTAATTACACGAATATGGCCTACATATTGGAAAATATGCGTCGTTCTATGGCTATCAAACGACTACATGATGCTTTATGTATTGCAAAACGTTGTTCAACAGATATTACTGTTATGCCGCGATTTAAAGTTCATTTGGACCGATTACCAGGTTTATTGGAAGCTTTTGATGAAAATCATATGAAAATTACATCTGAACTCACGGATGAAACGTCAATTAAAGCGGCTGAGATAATTAGACAAGATTTTGATGAAGTTTATACATCTATTTTGGAAATTGAAAAGATAATTTTCGACAATGCAAAAACACCGATTAAGGAATGTGGACAGGAATCTTTTCCGTTGCAGAATAACCCTACTCATAGATCTAACGTTCGTATGCCGCTCATTACTATACCTGTGTTCGAAGGTGGATATAAATCATGGATCACCTTTTATGATTTATATAGGACTTTAATTCATGATAATAATGACCTTTCAAAAATTGAGAAATTCCAGTACTTAATGTCGTATTTACGAGGTGAACCGTTAAACCTATTAAAGGCTTTTCCTATATCGGACATAAATTACGATAAGGCTTATGAAACTTTAGTAAAGCGATATCAGAATAAAAGGCAACTCGCGTTTTGCGCTTGGCAAGCAATTACTAATGCAAAGCTGTCCTCTCATAGTAATGCACAGTCTTTCCGCGCGTTACTAGACATATTTCAAGAAAACTTAGCTATATTAAAATCGTTAGAGCTGCCGGTTGAGCAGTGGGATTTTATAATTTTTCATACACTTTTAACTAAGTTAGACGGAAATCTCCGAAGGGACTTTGAGATGACAGTGACATCTCAGGATATTCCACTTTATTCAGAGTTGGAGAATTATGTGGATAATTATTGTAAAGCTCTCGAGCACTCTGATCCTTTATCGAGTGTGTCGCGTACCAGTACTGCGCCCGCGCATACGCCGCGCGCTGTACACGGTGGTGGCGGGGCCGGCCCGCGCCGACCTTCCGCGCCTAAGCCCACCACGCTAGTGGTCGCTCGGCCATGCACACCAGGTGCAGGTCCTACACCTCCTCCCTGTCGATATTGCGAAAAATCGCACTTTATCTCTCACTGTCCCGATTTTCAACGGTTATCTGTACAACAACGCTCTCAGGTTGTTATAGACAAACGATTATGCTATAACTGTCTAAGACTTGGTCATGCTGTCGCAAACTGTCTATCAAAAAATATATGCCGCACATGTGGTCAACGTCACAACTCTCTATTACATAATAATATGCTGTCTAATAAGGGTTCTACTAATAATGCGGATATTAGTAGTCACGTTGTCAACACTACTCTCGGTGTCCAGAGCCTTTCGTCTGATGCTAGTAAAACCATCCTACTTTCCACTGCTAGTAGCCAGATCCTGGACAAATGGAATGGTTTCCAACCTTGCCGTCTGTTACTGGATTCGGGAAGTCAAGCTAACTATATAACTGAAAGTCTAGTTCGACGACTAGGACTTCAGATATCTTTTAATGCGCCAGCCGTCTTTGGCTTAGGTAATCTCTCCACGCCTGTCCTGGGTACTGTCCAGTGCACTATCTGTCCTGTAAATCAAACGAATAAAACTCTTTCCTTTGAGGCAATCGTTATAAAACGGATTTGTGACAAGATGCCTTCTGTCCAGCTTGACTCAACCTTTTTGAGCAAACTAGGCTTTGTCACACCAGCTGATCCTATGTTCTATACTCCCGGGCCAGTAGATATCTTACTCGGTCCCGAGCTGTTTCATGAAATCTTTCTCCCTGGACTGATCCCAGGTAATTCTAATTCTCCTGTCGGCATGAATACCATCTTTGGATGGGTGTTCATGGGCCCTTCGCGTTGTCAGGACGTGAGCCCTTCCAAAGGATCTCACCTGTCTACTGTCCATACTTTAGTCACATCTTGTACAGGTGGTGACATTGATGATGACCTGAAACGGTTATGGGAACTGGAAGATCTCCCCACTCAAAATCAAATTCTCTCTCCAGATGATCAAATATGTGAGGAAATATTTTTGTCTACCTATCAGCGAGATCCTAGTACAGGAAAATTTATAGTTGAACTTTTATTTAAAAATGTGCCTTCATTTTTAAATATGCATTCTATTGCCGTCCGTCGCTTTTTGTCTTTAGAGACTCGTTTAACGAAAGACTCCATGCTTTATGAATTGTATAAGGAATTCATGCGAGACTATCTCACTAGTGGACATATGACTGAAGTCGGGCCTTCCGATGAGAAAGATCCTTCTGAATGCTTTTATATTCCACACCATTGTGTACTTTCTCCGAATTCTAAGTCGAAAAAGCTTAGAGTCGTGTTTGACGCTTCGGCGCGAGATGGTGCTGGATTATCTTTAAATGATACACAGTATACAGGCCCTAAGCTTCAGGCTGATTTGTGTACAATTCTCGTGCGTTTTCGCCTTCACAACGTAGTCTTTATTACCGATATTCGTCAGATGTACCGTAATATTCTCGTGGCGGATAAACACAGAGACTTTCAACGCATCGTGTGGCGATTTGATCCCGATGAGCCGCTAAAAACCTATCGATTGAACACTGTAACCTACGGTGTATCGTCTTCACCGTTTCTTGCGATTCGTACTCTCAAAGAGCTTTCTCTCACGGATAATGCAGAATACAAAGATGCGGCCGAGGTTTTGATTCGAGACACCTACATCGATGACGTGACCACTGGGGCATCGACAATAAGTGAAGCTCGCGACCTACAGAACCAACTTGTTAACCTGCTCTCTGAAGGAGGGTTCGAGTTGAGGAAGTGGGCGAGCAATCAACCTCAGTTATTGGAATCTATTCCTGAAGAGCATTGCGTAACAAAGCCATCTTCTTTCGACGCTGATTCGCCGGCCGTGGTGAAGATCTTAGGTATGAACTGGGACTCTGGTGCAGACCAGTTTATGTACAATGTAAATGCTTCGAAAGGATTGTGTACAAAACGGAATATACTATCTCAGTTAGCGCGTGTCTTTGACCCTTTAGGTCTACTTTCGCCGGTAACTTTCATGGCAAAACACATGATTCAACGTTTGTGGCTCCTGGGTCTCGACTGGGACCAGGAACCGCCTACTGACTTACAAGAATTATGGCGACAGTTTTCTCTCCAGCTGTCCGAGCTCTCTACTATAGCTATCCCACGACAGATAACATGTCCATCCGCACTTGCATACCAGCTCCATTGTTTTTGTGACGCCTCTTTATCAGGGTATGGAGCTGCCATCTATCTCAGAGTTGAGGACTCTGTTGGAACTATTACATCCAATTTAGTCTGCGCAAAATCTCGAGTTGCGCCCACTAAACGCGTGACTCTCCCACGTTTGGAGTTGTGTGCTGCCGTCCTTTTGACACAACTCTGCGAATCTCTGATCCCCATTCTCTCTACATTCATTGCCATCGAAGCGATTTACGCCTGGTCCGATTCTACTATCACTTTGTTCTGGATTTCCTCACATCCCTCCAAGTGGAAAGTCTTTGTTGGAAATCGTGTAGCAAAGATCCAGCGTAAGTTGCCCTCAGCTCGTTGGAACTATATAAGCACAAATGATAACCCTGCAGATGCCGCCTCACGAGGGTTGACCCCCGCTGAAATCCTTTCCCATCCACTGTGGTGGAACGGTCCCAGCTTTCTGTGTCAGCCCTCTGAGCAGTGGCTTACCCCTTCTCTTCCTCCTCCAAGCACTGTAACATCCGAGTTACAAGTTGAAGAGCGGTCCACTCTCGTCACTGTGACGACCGAGAATGACCCAATACAGATGCTATTGCTCAAATTTTCTTCTTTGAAGAAAATCCTTCGAGTGTTAGCCACTGTGCATAGGTTCTATAATCTGTTGCGACATAGGCCGTTCTGTCCTGGTCCTATTCGCCAACAAGAGCTTGATGAATCTCTAAGATCTCTTATTAAATACTGTCAAAGTTCAGCATTTAAATCAGAAATTCACACTATTCAAAATCACAAGCGTTTGCCAAAATCCTTTCAAAGGTTATGCCCCTTCATAACTAATGGCATCGTTCGAGTTGGTGGCCGTCTGAGGAATTCGGACTTGGATTACGACTCCAAGCATCCGGCTATCCTCCCTTCTAGTCATCGACTTACTGACTTGATTATTGACGATGTGCATGGGAAATCTCTACACGCCGGCCCTCAGATGGTACAATTTCTATTAGCCCAGAACTTTTGGGTGCTTTCTGCTCGTAGAGCTATCCGGAAAAGACTGTCCCGTTGTGTCCCGTGCTTCCGGGTCAAACCTGTTTGTAGTCAGCCTCTCATGGGTGACCTTCCCAGTGTGAGGGTGACAGCTGTCAAAGCTTTCCAACGTGCTGCGTGTGACTTCGCAGGACCTTTCCAAGCTATCCTTGGTCGCCGTCGAAGAGGATGTCGATCAGAAAAGATCTATCTGTGTCTGTTCGTGTGCCTATCCACGAAGGCTCTCCACTTGGAGCTGTGCTGTGATCTATCCACAGATGCTTTCGTAGCTGCCTTGCGCCGTTTTATTGGTCGTAGAGGCCGGTGTAATCTAATACTAAGTGATTGTGGTACCAACTTTATCGGTACTAAAAATCAGCTTTCGTCGCTTATGCAATCTGCTGCCGACAGCGAAGCTGTCGAATTCAGAACTGTTCCACCATCATCCCCTCACTTTAATGGTATTAGTGAGGCCGGAGTTCGTTCTGTCAAAAGCCATCTCAATCGTGTGATAGGAAACCACCTTCTTACCTTCGAGGAGTTTCACACGCTGATCGTACAAGTCGAAGCAGTACTAAACTCTCGTCCGTTATGTGCTGTTAGTAATGATCCTAATGACTATTCGGTTCTAACTCCAGGACACTTTCTCACCCTCGCTCCGTTAACTGCTATTCCCGATCATGATAATCAACATCGTGCTCCTACGCTCTTAGGTCGATGGCAGCTCATACAGCGTTTACACGCCCATTTTTGGGAACGCTGGCATCGTGACTATCTTAATACTCTCAATCAACGCTCGAAGTGGACTGAGAACTGTCGTCCTCTTCAAGTGGGTGATCTGGTAATGGTTCAAGATGATAAAGCGAAACCATTACATTGGCCTTTAGGTCGCATCGTGGATGTTCATCCCGGTAAAGATAGCGTCATTCGAGTCGCTACTGTGCGTTTGAGCGTCATAGAACCGAACGGAGTCAAATTGAAGGAGTTTAAGCGCCCGGTGGTAAAACTGTGCTTACTCCCGGTTGATATTGATAACGTGTAATCATTCACATAAGCTTTCAAAATACTCTAGTAATAAGTTATTATTGTTTGTGTATTTTATACTTTAGTAATATTATAGCAACCATTGCTTTCTTTTGCTATATGTATCTTATTATCTTTTAGTATCAGTTATACAGTGTCTGGAAATCTCTGGATTTCGCAGCGGGGGGCTGTATGTTCCGTATTTATATATATAATCAGGGAAAAAACTTTCGACATTTAGAAATATCATCAACCTACTGCTTTCTAATACAAGGGCTACCATTGGGTACCCCCCGCGCCGGGTCTCACCCCCGCGCACTCCCGGCCAGTTGCCGATGAACCGTCCGTGCGTTGACAGATAAACCTTTTATCTCGTGTGAAGTGTAGCCGTCTAAGCTATCGAAGAACTTTCTCCAGTGCTTTCCCTCAAGGACTTTCGCGGTGGACTCTCGTGATCTGTTTGTGTGGTGCGTGGTGAGGATACCCTGCCTTCGGGAAGTCCAGGCCATTGGATGGTATGAGGTGGGTGATTTCTATTTAGAAGACCGTTTTTTTCCCTGTCCTCCGCGTTTTTCTACTTTTCCAAAACAGTAACCATACTTACTGTAGAAAAACGATAATAAGCCAATAGGTATGCCAAAAACATTTTTTTAGAGAAAACGTACGATGTTTAGGAAGTTGTCTAATTATGTAGACTGGTCTAGACGTTAATCCAATCAGCTGTGAATTAGAAACGTAGTCTGTTTATAGTCACTGTCAATATCTTGGGTATTTTAGTCTAGTTATATAACAAGATTTGCAAATTAGTAAGTAACCTACAGTGAGTAATCCAGAACAGCCGACACGGTAACGAGCCTTTCAAACGAACTTCTTATGCCAACCGCAGATTTTGTGGCGGTATTTATGTTTTTTAAATTATAATAATGGTTTTTAATTCCACTTGAATTAAGCATTTTCCTTGTTCCGAATTCAGCCTTCAGAATAAAGGAACCTCTCAATGGGTCAAGAGGAAAGTAAATGAAATGTATATTTTTCTTCTACTACGTCGGTAACATCAAACGGCAATCATCAGGCTAATCTTAGCTCCACGTCGAGACTGCAACTTGGAATGGGACACGTGGCTTTCCCAATCGACTGGCAGTTTTTTCCCGTGGCTGGTTTAAAAAAAAACAGTCACATTCCCAGCTCAATTGATTTTAAATTTTAGGAACACTTTTGAATTTCTAAAGAAAGTAGGTACCTTTAATTCTTGGCGGTAGAATGTACTACATATGAAAAGTAGTCAATGTTTGCTTTCAATACAAAGGTGTTCGAAAAGTCAGGAGTTGTTGGGTGAGACTGCAATTTTGAGCCCGTACTGTACCAACGCTACAAATGAGCATTCAGTTAAGGCTGTATAGGATTTTAGATCAAAAAACAAGTGTCGAATAATAATCTGTCAAACGTGAAAGACTCCAGAATTCTGAATTATTAAGATAATACTAATACTAGGTACTGACGACTGGCTAGTTTTTGAGAGAACTTCCTGGAATTGTGCGAAATTTCAAATCGTATTGGCAAAAAAACTTTGATAAATGTACTTAAAAAGGAATGAAAGTCAATGTGAGTAAAACGAAAGTTATGATTTTTGAGAGAGAGGTGTATTTATGATAGATTGCATTATTTTGATAGATGGAGAAAAGGTGGAGCAAGTGCCTTTGAATATGAGTTTGAAAACTGTCTGGCAGTTTGGAAAAGTTACCTTTTCCATTTCTATATCTGTGGAATAAGCGTTTTATCTATGGAATAACTACTTAGCTGCCAATTGAAATGTCAGCCACTTGAAAAGATCATATAGTATAGAAAGACCTCAACAGATTGTGTGGACTGATGGATGAGTCACAAAGATATTGTTACAAGTGTCGCAGAAATCCTTTCGCGGAAATGACGTAATGTTACGTATAGGTAGCGGTAATCGGATTGTGGATGACTCCCTGCTAGTGGACATACGTCACTCAGCATAACGCGGAACTATAATATTCACCTATACCTTTTTAGGGTTCCTTTAGAATCTTATGAATAAAAAGCGAAGCCCCTGTATTGTGTGTCTGTCTGCCTATTTGTTCCTCAAGACTCTTTTTCAACACGTTTTTATTTACTTCACTTGTAACTAACAAATCTTGGAAGCCATTTTAACCTATTTTCTATTGTCGCATTGAAATGAAACTTGGTATTATGTAGTTCGGCGACAATACTATAATTCGGTATCTTGGAGCTAATCTAATGATGGAGCCAGGTGGTGGATGATGGAACTCTTCAGTGGCTCCTAGTAAACCCGTCGAGTTTGGGCTTATATGATTCCTTTCAATGTATTGCACTTGGTTTCGAGGATCTGATGATGGAACTCTAGGATGTTGAGTATTTTTAAACTACATATTATTCAGGATAGGCTAGAGTCGGAGGGTGCTGGAGGTATCAAGTTGAAAGTAATGTCAGATAGTAAGGTCTATTTAAAATCCTGTATATAATCGTAGCAACTTAATGATACGAGGAGTATTTGTATCACTTTTTAAGAGAACTACATTTTATTCAGGATAGCCTAGAGTCGAAGGGTGCTGGAGGTAGCAAGTTGAAAGTAACGTCAGATAGTAAGGTTTATTTAAAATCCTGTAGAAAATCCTAGCAACTTAATGATACGAGGAGTATTTGTATCACTTTTTAAGAGAACTACATATTATTCAGGATAGGCTAGAGTCGGAGGGTGCTGGAAGTATCAAGGCGAAAGTACCGTCAGATAGTAAGGTCTATTTAAAATCATGTAGAAAATCCTAGCAACTTAATGATACGAGGAGTATTTGTATCACTTTTTAAGAGTAAAAAAAATTGTAATACTGATTAAATCAATAAGTCAGTCTTGTTGACCCAAAATTTTGAAATTTGCCACATAGAAAGTCTTTAGGCCTATAATATGAAAGAATAAAGGAAACAATTCGCTATTAGTTATTTTCCAATTCGATGGAGGATCATGCGTGACAAGCCTAATTCTTTAACTGCCACAATAATATGCTATGGAATCCTCGGCGGATGTAATCGACTCACACTGATGGCCATTTTTCATCTCTTTGCGTCAAGTTGAAAACCGTCATTCCACATTTGAGGGTGTCCTATTACACCTTACGAAATGTAGTCGTCTAAAAAGATTAATGACGCGATTATTCGCAAATTTTTTCCAAAGAGTTTCATTATGCCCATATAGATCGGCATATTTTATCTAATTCTACGCGGTACTCTAAAATGGATCGTGGGAAAGCTAATCAAATTCTAAAGTAGGTACTAGTATTGTTTCAAGCCAAATAAAGAAAATCTAATTCAAATTTACACCTCGTCTTGTACAGTCAATTGAGTATTCAGTAATAAATCAGTATCATTCTAGTTAATGTATAATTGGTATGCATGTTACATTATCAACTTATTTATTCTATCAGGGCAAATGCAAATATAATTTTTCCGTTACGTCGCATACCTACTCTTAAAACTTGTGTTAACGACTTGGCCGAAAGGAAACGAGTTTGTAAGGTGAACGGGAGAGCTGTCACCGTATAATGAAAAACTCGCATATTTTTGGAAGCTATAAAAATGCGGTAATAAGATTATTGCCTTAATAAAACTTAACTGATCACGAATCTCTTTAGCTTTTGTGGAATTTCATCATTAAACATTATATGGGAACACCATTTCAATTTTACATATATCTTCTGGTTCGATGAGGAATGTCGTTTCACCCGTGCGGGAATCACAAAAAATACTCTAATTGAACCAATTAGAAATTAAATTTATGGATCACGGGTCTCCTTACTTTTTATTTATCTACGAAAACTTTATGTACGTTAGAAAGAATGTGCAATTGTTTAGGAAAAATAGTGAAATACGTAATGTAAATACAAGATATAAAAATAAACTTTAAACAAATCATTCGAGGGATAATGTACATACGTTTTTATAATAAGGTCCTGGTAGACAATCAAAATTTGCCTTTAAATAAATTTAAAATCATCATTAAATTCCTATCTATATATAGATGATAAGAATGCATGGACATAAACTGCTCAGCGACATTCAGTCTATTATTTTCCTTTTTCCCTTTGTCGAATCATGTATTGTAAAAATACTTTTTATAAGAGCAACCCGCTCGTTTTCTTGTTCGTTCTTCTCAGGGGAGTCTGCCTTGTGAATGAGCGATAATTGTATGTCACGACGTTTTCGAATATTATTTTTATAACTTACGAAATAAAACTTTTTTGACTTTTTTAGAATTTCAAATATTTCAAATATTGGAGACTATCTCTGTCTCTCTCTTTACATAATATCAGTTCAACCATGTGAATGACAAAAAGTTACTCTACCTGAACCAAATAGGTCCCTATTATAAACCGGATTTATATGAAAGAATAAAATGCTTAATTAAAAGTCTTAATTACTTCGCATATGCGAAGTAGTAACTATCCATCTCTGTTTGCCATAGCATTTACGTTCAACCGCAATGCATCCCATACGCAAATCCAAGACGAGCCATTTCCTTGACAGAGTTCATATTATCATGCTCACACGACAGTTTGCACCACAGTTCACACGTCATTTTGACGACCACCGCGGCGTTTTAAATGTCACGTCGCTATTATGTGGTAAAGTTATCAAACGCAATACTAAAATTATCCGTGCCGAGGTATTGGGCAATTTGTCACCGATGCTTAATACCGATGGAATCAAGTATTCTCAAACACACAAGGTGTTCACAACACGCACACGATATACCTAACAAGTATACAAGGTATCAGGAAAACCACTTTGGACCCTTAAGTAACCCACAGATAAGTAATTAGATTTTTTTATTTATTCTCTTTATGGTAAAGGCTTTTTGGCGGGAACTCGGCGAGTGAAGTAGCATTTTTCTTTATAATTCTAATATTTTGTGCATTATGACTTTTGAAGATTAATAATGGCAGAATATTGTGCAGCAAACGTTAGTGATGGTGTACAAGTGAAGGGAAGTGTAAATTAAAGTGCGTAACGGAGCTTTCGGGTTCCCACATGAAGACGCCAAAATCTTTTGTAAAGCATTCTGCCACTTTACTGAAGAATGACTTGACCGTGACTAGACTCTGTATACGCCAAGTATACGACGAATTACTTGTTTTGGCTGAGACTGACTTACAAACTGAAGAAATAAGATAAATAAGACATGGCTGTTATGGGCTAGATCCCTTTGCCTTCTCCTAGAGGAGAAAATAAAACTAAAAAAAAAATCTTTATGGTAAATTTTCACAGAACAAAACACGGCTTTTTGACGGGAACTCGGCGAGTGAAGTAGCATTTTTCTTTATAAGTCTTAAAATTTATTGACATACACCAGTTGTCAACCGGTTATCTGCAATGTTGTCACTCCCATGACTGACTTGATGCTGGCAAAATCCTAAAAAGGAAAGCCATTACTCAAAAGAATTGAATTGAAGTCTTAAAATTTGTGCATTCTAACTTTTGAAGCTTAATAATGGCAGAATATTGTGCAGCAAACGTTAGTGTTGGTGTACAGGTGAAGGGAAGTGTAAATTAAAGTGCGTAACGGAGCTTTCGGGTTCCCACAAGAAGCCGCCAAAATCTTTTGTAAAGCATTCTGCCACTTTACTGAAGAATGACTTGACCGTGACTAGACTCTGTATACGACGAATTACTTGTTTTGATTGAGACTGACCTATAAACTGAAGAAATAAGATAAATAAAAATTTTCACTCGAAACTGGCAGTAATGTCCCTCGACAATGAGGTTGACTGGTTGCCATCCTCAAAAATAAGAAGAAGAAGAACAAAACACATATATTGCACGCAATCCACATACTCTCACACACCCTGTGCTAGTGGGGTCAAACACAGGAAATAAGATCCACACATACACGCTTACACCGTTATCCACCTTATAATATATTCCTAATACTTCAATTGTAAGACTGATTTAGTTGCATAAGAACTACAATGGAACACTTGTCTTCTAAGATACAGTTTATCACCTAGTTTAGAATGTCAGGCGGCTTACAATTGCAAGTATGTATTTTAAGCATTTTCATGTACAAATTATAATAACTAGATTTTTTTTAATGTGAGAAGGCGGCAAACGAGCATGCGGGTCACCTGATGGAAAGCAATCACCGCCGCCCATGGACACCCGCAACACCAAAAGGGTCACAGATGCGTTGCCGGCCTTTGAGGAAGGTGTAGGCTGGTTTTTTGAAGGTTCCAATGTCGTACTCGTGCAATAACTAGATGCATGCACTTGTTGTTAATTATGTTAGTAAATTACAAGACAAATGTGAAAAGCCAAGTTACTATTAAGTTTATATATAATAGGAAAATATAGACACAGTATCATTAGAACATAAACAATACTACCTTACCTATATGTACGTAAAGAAATAATAGGAAAATAGAGAATAGAGGCATGTGTGCATGTTATTTTGTATGTTGTTTTGTCTGTTTATTTGTATTTGAGTTTGCTCCATTCATCTGACTGATATTCTTAGTTCATACTGCCATCGCTGCTGAACCGAGCAGAATTCTAATTATGGCGTTGAATACATAATTGAATCTATTTTAAGTTCACGGTTCAGTACCTATGTGATAAGTATATAATTTTTAGAACTCACTTTACATGTCATATGTTTTAAAAAGATAGTTTTGTAAGCACTTTTTTAAGCACAGCGTTGAATGTAAACGTTGTAAGGCAGGGAAGTAAACAATCTGTCGTTCATCTGTGCACAAGGCGCGTCCTTCCGCTGAAGGTTACATGAAAGCGGTCGAGACTGGAAAATTAAAATCCCTCCGCCTGCTTTAAGTACTGTGGACGGAAGGGATTTAAAAAAGATGGTAGAATATGAGGAAATGTTGTTAGAGAGAAAAATGATTATATTATCATACCTATTTAAATAGCGTATCATACATAGTTGGCTTCAATTTCCTACAAGAAAGTATTAAAACTGAATTTTTTGCGCTATTTTAAAACGTAGCTTATTTTTTAGCTATTTCGATGCTGTAGCTGTGCCTATTGTACAAAAAAAGTACAAGAGTTATAAATGATTACAGTTAAACTACACGATCATGTTTTATCAAGGCGGACTTATACCACAGACGGATTTTTCTCAGTCAAAGCCTTTTATTTCTTAATCTGCATTTCTTTTGGTATTGTACCTATTAGTCAATTTATAATTTGGGTAGATATAATTAGTTTACGTACCAGATACCCATATATGTATATATATTATTAAAATACTTTATTGGAGACACAAAAAACAATTAGCTATTAATAAGTAAGATATACAAAAGGCGAGCTTATCCCTAAAGGAGATATCTTCCAGCAATGCCGACATAGGACAATAGCAATAGTGAAGGGGAACATATATACTTTCACGTCTGTGATATCATTTGTTACGAAATGTGAAATAATTCGCATTTCATAACAAATGATATCACAGACGTGGATGGGATTTTCTTTTAAAGTATAAAAATACTTTTAACAGGAAGTACGGCTGTCCCATAAGATACGGTTTTAGAATATTATTAGATACTTATTTTAACTTAATAAATATAATGTGTGTGTGTAAGTATTTGTTTCTAACGAGAGTATATTTATGTGTGTGTGTCTGCTAGTCCTACAATGTTACATTATCTGGTCGTCTAATAAAATTAAGCCCATTTAAATAACGCCAAAGTTCAATGATGTTGCTCGTTGCTGAGTTACGAATTAACATATTATATAATACAAGGTCGAGTGAAGCCGCAAGCAAAACTCTACTTATAACTTATGTATACAAATACTAGTATACATTAAAATCTAATAAAGACAATTATACTCCCCAGATGCGCAAAGGATTTTCCTTTCTGAAGCAGTATAAATTTGAATATATTGGCTGACAAATACTGCCCTATTCAACTAGATTTAATTGACATTGAATAAATGATAGCAGCAATAGCTTCCCCGACGAAAAACGACGGGTGTTATCTTTGGCTGTGTGTGTGGTCCAGCCTTTGTCAGGACGTATCTCATGCGTGGTCCGATTTCAGTGCGTTTTTTTTATATTAAAGACTAAATGAGGAGACCGGTTCTTAGCCATGTTTGGTGAAAATCGATTGAGCTGTTTTGAAGATTGGTATTATATATCTGTGTGATATAATCAATTGTTTTCCACACACTTTTTAGTGTATTTCGATGAAATCATAATCTTTGGAGGGTTTTATATTTTAACATTATACTCGGCGATAGGTTTTCATCCATGTTTGATGAAAATCGGTTAAATCCTTCCGATGATAAGCTTTAAACACAATTGGTTTCGTTTATCTGGATATGACATTACCATTTGAGGAGCGACGGAACAAAATAGTTAAACTACTCAAGAGGCAGGAAATTCAAAGAAACATGCTAAGACCTTAATTTTTTAAATTTGATATTAAGTCCAAACAAAATCAGTTAATTTCGATACAAAAATCATTTCAAAATTGATTAAAAACGATAATAATTTTTGCATTTTGCACTTTTTTATTTGTTTTCTCGGAGTTTTCTAAATTTTCAACTTGTATTTTATTTATTAGAGAAAGATCAATCAAGAATTGAAATATCGTCACCGATATAAATCAAGAAAGAAGACTAAAGAACTTTTAAATTATCAATGAGAAAATACGTCTATTTATAAAACGTGTTCATCTTTTGTGGTCATTGTGCCTGTGAAATTCCTGCTTATTTTGTTTGCATAAAATCTATTAAGTCACCTAGATGCTCCGGAAAAAACCCGAGTTACAATGAAAAGCAACAAAAAGAGTTGTTATAATGTTTAACTGTAAACTATTGATTGGAAATAAGTAACGGGTCGCTGAATAGCGTCTGGTTTCGGCGAGATAACATCCGCAACCAAGTGTCTTTACATTTCGGACATATTTGAGAGATCCGGCAGCCCGATCTGGTCATAGCGGACTACAACCAAAGCATTGTAATAATAACTTTATTTTACAGAAAAAAAAACAATACATTATTTTTTTTTGTCGTTTATTTTTTAGACGACCGGTTGGTGTAGTGGATAGTGACCCTGTCAGCGAAACCAACGGTTGCGGGTTCGAATCCCGCGAGGGGTAAATGTTTGTATAATGAATATATTTATGAATACGAACATTTATTCCCAAGTCATGGATGTTTATATAAATATTTATGTATGTTTATCCGTTATCTAGTATCCATAGCACAAGCTTTGCTTAATTTGGGACTAGATGATTGGTGTAAGTGTCCAAAATATTTTTTTTTGTACAATATTGAGTAGTTAATATAGGTAATTTCGTAACCACGGTAGGTGCAATTTTGATGAGACCCTAGCTTCTGAACTAGGATAGCCCTTAGATTTAGGAGTGAAATATAAACAAATGCGACACTAAACGCTGTGTGCACAGCTCTCCTAATTAAGTCAATTTAAGATAGGCTTTCAATGCCTACTAGGAGCAGACGGAAGATAATGATTCAATAGCGAAGCTAGTTTTTACGCAAAAAACTACTAGCATATTTTGCGGGCGTCTCATGCTGGTTTTTTTAATATCCCGTGACTCTCTGGGGACTCAGATGAATTTAACAATACATTGAACTTCACAATCGGTCTGAACGTTTATAAGAGAACATAGAAATACGTACGCTCGAAAAACCTTTCGCTCCTTCCTAGGGCAGTCCGGTGAAAATACCATAATAGCTTGCTAAGCTGCCTGGATGGCGCAAGCGTCGACGTTTGCGTTTATACCGGATGAATTTTATTACCGAAAGGACAAAAATTACCCAAGTAAGTGAAATAGAAGGCATTGGCATAGGTAGTTTATTTTTTTTCCAAAACCACAAACCAAATTAAATAAATAAATTGTGTCATTAGACGGTCGCGTTTGTAACCTATTCCACATAATGACCTCACCACAGTAAATAAATTAAAAAAAAACTTGGAGAAAATATGAGTTCCAAATAAATGTCGCATGATAGGAAACCCACGAATCCCGCCAGTCGCATATTAGTCTACTGCCGGCGCGTGAGTCGATAATGGCTTTGAGAAAAAAAAAACTACCTTTTTTTTTTTTTTTTTTTATATGAGAGGGCGGCAAACTAGCATGCGGGTCACCTGATGGACCTGATGGAAAGCAATCACCGCCGCCCATGGACACCCGCAACACCAAAAGGGTCACAGATGCGTTGCCGGCCTTTAAACCTATACCAATAACTTCTATTTCACTTACCTAATATGTCCTATTTTTTCCTTACGGTAGAAAAACTCATCGGGTATATTAATGTTTTTTGTAATATACGTCAGTGCTTATCATCATTATAATATCATATCATTTTAATATCATAAGTCGTCGTCGGGGATTTCCGGAAGAAAAATGAATAGGACCAATCCATAACGTGTGTTTATTACTCTACATCCCTTTTATTGTATGAATAGTTGATATACTTATACGTTGGATAGCATCACTCGCATTTCGATGGTAAAAACTGTGCGTATGAAAGCAGCGAATAAAATGAGTAGGTAAATAAAATGTTCAATTGATTCATTTTAATTTTTTTTTTATGCACGACGGGTTCGTATTTGACCTCAATCACATTTGATGTTAAGTGAAGATGAGGTCGAAGGTGGAAGCGTACTGACCCGGAAATCCCAACACATGGGGGGCTGGCTATCTTATCTCTGAAAACCGGAACTCAACAATAGCTAGTCAGGTTTATGGAAAAGAAAGGTATTTATACTTATACCATTATCACAAAAAGATTTGCTAATCCACACTTACAGCGGGGTCGTAGTCGACGAATAACTTGAGTTTACCACATACTCGTACTTAATCGTGTTCGCTATGTCAATTTACCATTACATTATCACAAGAATTTGTATCCTAGTGTGATTTAAATTCACTTCAATATAGGTACTTGGTGATTTTTTATAAACTATCAAAATTTTGTATGGCCACCATAATTGTTCAGGCCACCAAACCGAAGAACTTTTACTACGAGACGAATCGAGAAAAAAAAACAATGTGTTTCATACAACAAATAATTATCTTTGCACATACACACAGCGCCATCTAATTCCACACTAGGCATGTATTATGGATACCAAATAGTTGACAAACTACACAAATACATTTTTTTGTAAATACATATATGAATGAGAAACATCCATAACTCGGGAACACATCATGCCTGCATTCATCATACAGACATATGCCCCTAGCGGGATTCGAACCCGCGACCTTTTGGTATAGCAGTCAGAGTTTCTAACCATTACACCAAACAGGTCGTCAATTACAATAGTTCAATATCCACTCAACTGAAATTAAACAGTTCATGATTTTTTTATTGGTAAACATGATGATACACATAACAAACACATGATTTAAAAATAAGTAGCAATATCAATGTACATACTTATGTACAGTCACGTCAAACGTAACACTGTCAGTAAAAGCTGAGCTCCCATACAGTAGCGCGCTCATACAACGCCCGGACGTTCCAAAGGTTGAAATGTAACGTCTCTTGTGCTGTCGACTACACATTCCTACTTTTGTCTCTATTTAAGAAATTCTTACTTGTTAACGTAATCACCTGTATACAGAATTGGTAAAAGGATATAATTCCTTTCAAGGTCTGATGAATCACCGAGGCTTACCTGTAACAAAATAAAACGGATCATTAGTACCTACTTAGTTGAAGATACGACAAATCTTGTGGCAGCCTCCATGCCACCATTGTGCATATTGTGGTCATATCAATCAACTACGTTGTATATTTTCGTAAACAGAGCAGTTACGAGAATGTACAAGTCATTATGGTAAACAGCTATGTCATATTTTTTTCTTCGTAACGTCCGGGCTTAACGTTTTATAGAATAACTTACTTCGGCATAGAGTTCTCCAAATGGACAACTTGTTTATCGTAACAAATATATTATGGTAAAAATATTTAAGTATGTTTCATGGTTACTTAATGTGGCTATCTAGCAGCTATCTAGTTGAACCAATTCAGAAAGCACAGTAAGTATATATATCAGTGGTGTGCACAGCGTTTTGTCACAGGGTAGGCAGAATGATAACATTTGCTATTAAATGAGAAAAATACAACTACAAAATAATAACTTACTCTTATAGCGATCTTCGCAACTGTTTGGAATATATATGTTTTTTTTTATTTATTTTTTATCTTACATAATATTGGTTCTTCTTTTAAAAAATGTCCTGCCACTTTATAACAGTCAAAACTACAAAAGCATCTAAGAACCTTTCATTATGATTTTTAACCCCCGACGCAAAAAGAGGGGTATTATAAGTTTATGCTGTGAGTTTTTCTAGTGGTTTCTTTCGGTTCAGCCGTTTTGTTTTAATCGCTCGTTTTCTCGGGGGTTTTCTAAATTTACAATTTATAGTTATAATATGAGCAAATTAAATATGATATAATTAATTAATCACATTTAATTTGCTCGTATTAAATAAATACGGAGATTAAAAAAACTAAACACATTTTTATGACCCACTAAAAATTATAAAATAATTAAATTGACTTGTATTAATTACGATGTGAGTACCTACGTATTTTTCTCCTGTCCATATTTGAACTTCATTGTAGAGTAAATGGAAACATATTTTTTTAAACAACACGTAGTATTTTTTTAAACGTACGTAGTAATGATCTCGGTATTTATTTATTAGTAAGCCTATACTTATATCCAATGCTTAATTCAAAAAGCGTGCTTTTTAGTTGAGTGTACTTTAAATTAATTTAAACAAAGCGCTCAAAATACTAAGTTTCGTTTCATACGACAATTGAAGTAGGTTAAAATTGACTTCCAAGATTTTGTTCGTTTGTTAATTACAAGCGTGTTAAGGAAATAAACGTAAATGCAAATTATTTGCATCACAAATACCTATAAAAACACATTAAACATTACAAATATAAAACTTCCATTTTGATACAAGTTTGTATGAAAACTAATTCGTTTCACTTTAAGTTACTCAATGAAGGTTATCGTATGTTTAGGGAACCTTCACCGACAACTTTCACTGTGATCTAGTTGCGTAGCTATTGTAGCAGGACAATGGCGTTTTCCACTTTCACACGCGCGCCCCCGCGCTGCTCATTCATCTGTTAGCGATCAATGAGCGCTTGATGACGCCACTGATAAACGCGCTACCTTTTTGTTACTACTCTAATCGGTGTTGGTGTCGCAATGTGCTCGTTATGATAAATGTAACGTGATCTTTAGAAAAATAATAAATGTATACGATAAAGATCCATATCGGTTTTTGTTTTAATTGATAATGAGGTCATATCAAACTTGACTAAACTCACCACGCTCAATGGTTCGATATTTAAAAGTTTCGAATTTCGAATACATTTTCGTGTTCTAAATGCTTCTTGTCGTAGGCTAAATATTTTAAGAAGTCAAGTAAAAAAAAAAATATAAACCCTAAGATCGAGACTCGTACATGTGCCGTATTCTAATATTCGATTCGGTATCGGAAAGTTTTAAATTTCGAACCTGTTTTTGTTCATGGAAACGCAATCAAAATTTAAACATTCCGATACCAAATCATCAGGTTTGGGTCACTATTTTTCTATAGCAATACTCTAAATAAATGTGAGCACTATTTCTTACGCTAACTTGATCTCACAGACTTTTATAAAATTTTACGTAAATTATGTTACTGCCACACTTGTATCGCTCGTGACATATTGCCTTATTGTGTGGTGACAATACAGTCGACTGCATATAGAACTATAGCACCGGTAAATCATTGGGATGATGACTATAAATAGAACTAAAGGACCTTGCGCACCGTCATACCCAGGTCTGTACGAAAGAACAGTAAGAAACTGGCACAATTTTTTACTAGAATACTGGCCATTCCGGCCAACCTCAGGTGCAATGCCGCATAAGTCGCTGACCTTCGCTCTCCTACCGCACCCCCGACTACATTCCTCTCTTTACGGGGCTAACGGGACCCTATAATTTCTGAACCACTTTTTAAGCCAACAATGACGATGAAGATGACATCCTATAGTTTATTGATTACATGAAAAAAAAGTCCAGAAACTACTCTTTTCATTGGTAACATTTTTTTGATGTTGATATCTCATGTAAGACATGTACCTTCTTCCTGTAATGCACATAACTTAGCTTATCCATAACGATGAACTACTAAATAAAATGCTTCCTAAAATTCGCAAATAGACAAAAACCTTCCGGAGCCGGAGGATTTAAGATTCAGGAAAGGAGAACCATTTAGAATATTAATCTAAAAATGGTCTTTCAATTTAATAATCTATGGTAGGTACCACGTCCTGCCGTTCCACCGTCACGGGTAAAACGTAACATCAAGACGGAGGTCGATGCATATAGAACACGTAATATAATTCACTTTCGAGGAAACTCAAAGAACAGGTTAGACAACACGCCGTCAGTAAGTCACGTTCGCTGACGGCTCATTCCTCACATTTCAAACACGTATCCTCGTATGTGAAACTTGCAGAAATACTAAAAGTCAAATCTTGAAACGAACGTGTTTTTAAACAGTCCGCCATATTGACTACTTAATTATTGTTGGCTAACATTAGATATTTGGAATTAAACGTGCATAATATCTACACCTTTCTAATGTTTTTAGAAAGAATGTTTAATGAACCTTGTACTGGGAAGAGATAATTGGAACGTACGACCACCCTGTGGAACGGACTTCCTGCAGCGGTATTCCCGAACGAGTACGACATTGGAACCTTCAAGAAACGCGCCTACACCTTCCTTAAAGGCCGGCAACGCATCTGTGACCCTTTTGGTGTTGCGGGTGTCCATGGGCGGCGGTGATTGCTTTCCATCAGGTGACTCGCATGCTCGCTTGCCGCCCTCTCATATATATAAAAAAAAGATGCCTGTTGGCCACAGTTGAGAACAGAAAAGAAAAGATGAGGCACTTCATACATCACGATATTTTTTTGAAGAACATAATTGAGGGAAAGGTTGAAGGAAAGAGAGGAAGGAAGGAAAGAAAAGGTGAATGTTGTGTCGTACCAAGGAGTTAAATCAAGGGCGGAAAGCAGAGAGACGTCATTCTCATTACTCCACCGACTAGATACTCCACCGATAGCTCTAAATTGAAGAAGAAGAGGTACTAAGGATCATCGGATAGAAAACCAATTTATCAGTCTCTACGAAGAAGTGTAATATTTCATATAATTTATCGTTTTGGTATACTGTTTTACATTAATAGCTCCTGCTGCACATTTGCCTCCCATGCATCTCACAGCCATAGGCGAATTTGCCCTAATTGTCCTTCTTGGCCTGGCCTTCAGGCTGATTGGAGATTGGCATATACTTTTGAGAGCTCTTCTTTGAGAAAGAGAACTTTGCTGCCAATAACTGAGAGTCAAGAATCTTTTTGATGGGAAAAAGCGGGTAGATCCTATTGTAATCTACAGGAAACTGGGAAGTCAATCTACAATTTGTTTTAACAATCGTTACAAAACAATTTCATAAACGTATATTTGTGCTCTTCATTTGCAGTTTATGACGTCGAGCGAGACTGCTATTCAATATTTATTCTGTGGTCTAGTGGGCTTTGGTATCTGATTTGGAAAATATAGCAACTAATTGTTATAGTAGGCAATGTAATAGAAAGATCATCAATTCACAAGGCAAATTCATACAAAAAGTCACGACCTTTGCCCCAAATGGGTTGATCTTAGATTTACCAATGCGTGGAACACCCCGTTCCAAACATTAAAAGTTCAATGCTTGAACAACATCCACGGTCACCTTTCGAAAGATACACAAATGCACACCCGGGGTGAACCCATCGCCGTTAAAACGTGCAAAAGTTTTTTTGGAGGAAAGTCGTCTATAACAACACCCATAAGAAGATACAGGTTAGCCCTATTCTTTTTACGTGCCGAAGCCACACAAAGTTTATATTGCTTGCCTGAAAATTTGTTGGACGGCAGATTCCTTGAATTTGGCATAAGTAAATTTACACATATAAGCAATTTATTTTCGATTGCTAGTATTAATGCTTGGTTAATTGTTTTGCGTAAGTATGTTTGTTCAGTAAATCGTGTGTATATTATTTTTATAACCCACTTTGTTTTGTTGCAAAATCGTCAATATTTACAGAGGACTGTGCATTGGACATGCCATGCATCAGCTATTTCGACAATGATGTCATCAACACGAACAAATACTTTAGTTAGATATATGATAAAATACTCTATTTGAAAAAGTTGTTTATGTAGGCTATTAGCTTAATTTATTTTATTATTTTCGAGAGTTGATATTGTACATAAATCAGTAGCTCTTGAGTTCTCTATTACTTTCAGTACTAACATCGTGAACAATATCACGAATTGAACTAAAAACGACTGGGTTTCAAAACCTAACAACGAATTCGTTTTCCTCAACGACGAACGGCTTTAGTTCACTTTCTCGGGCGACTGTCGCCATCCATTTCAAATTTCAGTCACGCCACGTGCGGCGGAACAATCCGATGATATCTGAGTAATATCTCGGTAATCTCTCTTATTAATTGAAACGTGTCGGGTAAATGCTACATTAAAAATCAAGTAGCCATCGTAATACAAGACTTTGTTTTGTGGTATCTGTTATATATAATTGAACAGAAGCCAGTATATATAGGCCACTCAAATCCCAAGAACAGTCAACAGAGTCATTTTTTATAATCAGTTATCTTACACACATGTCTCATCTCTCGAAAGTTTCATTGATAAAACAATCACCATGAGATGCTTCCATTTTATGCACTTTGGGTAAGAAGTTGTTTACGAATTGTTGTGATCCGGTTGTCAGAGATAAGATAGCCAGTCCCCCAAATGTGTTGGGGTTTCCGGGTCAGTACACCTCCACCTTCGACCTAATCTTCATTTAACATCAGGTGTGATTGAGGTCAAGTACCATAACGTTGTCAATAAAAAAAAAGAAGTAAAAAAAACTGAACGTAATCGGTACGTGTTCTGGAACACAGAGATTCGACATAATCTATTATTCATTGCGCTCTACTGGCGTTGGGCGATGGCTAAATAGCAGGATTCCAATTAGAATTTTCTTTTTCTTTAATTAATTATTCCGAGTCCCAATTCAACTTGTGAGTCCAATTGTGGCTTTCATAATATCATGCTGGCTGTGTAGCCATTGGGAGAGTTGCTTTCTTATACCGATGGAGCTGTTAGGCGGATCTCACGTTAGCGTAACTACCTATATACAACATACTTTTGTCTATGAATAACATAAAATGCAGACACTCTCTTGCTTCTAATTAAACTGGCTGTACTGCACAACACTACAACTCCACTCCACGAACCAGGGCTTATGTTTCGTGATTTCCTTCTCGTTTGTATCTTTGCTTAAGTGTTTCTTCCTCAATCACCATATCTCTGCTCTAATACACTATGTCCATAGCTGGGGGGCCTGGTGACCTGTAATTCTGGTTCTTCCTTTCCAGGCACCAGTCTTCCCACAAATGAGTTCTATGTATACCTAGTCCTAAAATCACTTTGTAAAGCGGCATTTGTGGTGAGAAAATAAACAATTTTTATTTATTATTTATTAATACGGGCCTTAGTTTCTATAACATTACCTAGTGTTTTTTTTTAGTTAAGTATTTTTAAATAAACTGTAATATTATTATTAACATGTAACAATACTTGTATTGATGGTACTTTTCTATTCGATATCAAAATCTATATATACGTTATTTTAAGCGAAGATTTATCACTATTGCATTGGTTTGTATATATTCCAAATAGCGTAGGTAGGTGTTTATTAACAACTTCTGTGCACGTAATGATAAAAAGTCGTAAAAATAAATGTACAGTGAAGATGGATAGTGTTGTAACTAATTTTAAATGTGGACGAATGAGAAGTCGATGATCTCGGGACTGTTAAAAGTCATGGATTGTTGAATGGCTACGGAGATATACAAAGTTATATGCAAATTTATGGACCGTTCACATCTATAGACACTTGTAAATATTTTAATAAAATTATTTACAAACTGTCATAAATAGTTACAGTTTATGTATTTTAATCTTTACGTTATATAATAATTGCCAACTATAAAAATATACCCGTATTGCTACTATTAGCATAACTTATTAGTAATCTGTGCTATTAGTGCAATCCTCATCTACTGGTAGGTAGCTTGTACCTTTACCCTAAGGTTTGCGTGGAAGAGATCGCCGTTAGCGATAAGGCCACCTTTTTGTGCGATTAATGATGTACGCTGTATTCTTCATGTAGCTTTTGTTAATTGTGCAATAAAGAGTATTTGATTGATTGATTGATTGAAATATTAATGCATGAAACAGTCATAGAAGTACAGTCGACAGCATTTGGTATGGTGACGCTTTTGGTAGTAGAACGAATTCGCGTTCGAAAGTCGCGGGTAACGGCTAGTGTGTCAATAACCTAATTAAATAAATCCTTTATTGTCACATTTAACTTCATAGACATTATCATTGGCAATCGGAAATGGATTCAACATTTTACTCGCAGGTCCTTCTCAGAGTTCATGTACAGCGCTGGTATTCAGCCATCGCCGTCTCACCTTCATGCAAACTTATCTAAATCTGCCGCCATACAGCAATGTTAATAGCATTGTTGTGATCCGGTTGTCAGAGATAAGATATCCAGTCCCCGAAATAAGATGGGGTTTCCGGGTCAGTACGCTACTGCCTCGGCCTCATCTTCACTTAACATCAGGTGTGATTGAGGTCAAGTGATAACTCGTTGTGCATAAAAAAAAACTTAACATAGCGAGGGCACACACACATGTATATTGTAAAGTATTTATATGTGTGTGTGTGTGTGTGTGCGTGCGTGCGTGCGTGCGTGCGTGCGTGCGTGCGTGCGTGTGTGTGTGTGTGTGTGTGTGTGTGTGTCATTTAGGTATAAATTAAGCAGCATCTAATAAAAACGCAAAGATATAAAAAAGAGTCAAGTGTTAAGTTTCCAAAAGATATTCGCATGTACGTTTTCTTTCATAAGTAACATCTAAAAATTACTGAACCATCATCAATCAGTCACAGGACGTCTATTGCTGAACATAGACCTGCCCCATAGATTTCCAGAGTGATCGGTTGGAAGTTTGGAAGCGATCTGCATCAAGTGACTTCCCGCGACCTTTATTTAGACGACCGATTGTTGTAGTGGATAGTGACCCCATCAGCGAAGCCAACGGCGCGGGTTCGAATCCCGGGAGCGGTACATGTTTGTGTGATGAATATGAACATTTATTTCCGAATCGAGGATGTTTATATAAATATTTACGTATCTTTATCCGTTATCTAATATTCATAGTATAAGCTTTGCTTAGTTTGGGATTAGATGATTGGTGCAAGTCTCCGAAATATTTATTATTATTATTTATTGGGCCATCCGTCCACCTTTTGGGGTCATCGCCCTCTGAATACCTCGTGGTCTGAAAAAGTACTTACACCTTATCAATTTCAAGTGGAACTAGGGCAGAGAATTAATTGAATAGTTTTCTTACCCCTTGGAGTCGTGCTCAGAACACAGTCGGAGAATTTCGCCGGGACATTCATCCACCTTGACATTTGAGACGCCCTTGGTGCCCCGGCGCAGCTCCATTGTTCTTATGAATAGAGCAATAACACAACAATCTGAGCATATCTGTTAATCTCGAAGTTGGAAGCCTTTATGCGGTGCACACCTATCTAATTATTGGAAGTTAATTGCATAGGTCGTATTAGGTTAAATAATGCTTTCCTTTTATACCGGATATTGTGAAATGGAATTTATAAGAATTGATCGAATAGATTGCGAAATTGTGAAGCTACGTCACATTTGCAAAGTGGTGTATCACAAATCTCGGAAAGGAAGGCATAAAAGTGGTCACGCCAAGTCGAAAGCAAAGCACTAGATCCTTTTCTGGAAGGATCTCGTCGTATTTTTGGGCTATATTATGTTGGTACTGGAAGAGATTAGAACGCAATAGTATTTCTATGTAGTACTTTTGTGGCTAAATAATCTTAATCGAGGTTTTTACAGAAAGTTTTTGTTGGTTTATTCTACGTACGGCTTTTTAATGCAACTTTTAGCTTAGCCTCAATCACACCTGATGTTATGTGAAAATGAGTTTCTAAGAAACCTTAACTTATTAGGGGTGCTGGCTATCTTATCTCAAACAGCCGGAACACAACAATGCTATCAACATTGCTGCTTGGCGACAGACTTAGATAAGACGGTGGGAGCTTGCCAAAATTGTTCTACCTTCAACCCAATGAGTGCTTATACTAAATATGTACTCCGCTGGGATTCGAACCCGGGACTTCCGTTTGTAAACCTTCTAATGTTGATGATTAAATTTTTCACTACAAGAAAGAAAAGTCAAGTAAGGTTTTTCATCGAACTTACAAGAATTTGAATTACAGCCTTTCCTGGGTTGTATACGGTAGTTACAGTGATGTGCTTTACATATAGAGAGAAAGGCAGTGACCCTAGTAAATTATAAGCTTTCCTCGAAATGCATTGCCAAGATAGCCGATTCATACTGATGTGAACAAAAATATTCTAAACAGTTGCGACGATCTTATGCTATATAAGAGTAAGTTATTATTTTGTAGTTGTATTTAGTATTTAATAGCAAATTAATTAATATTATTGTTTAGTTTACGATATGTGACACTGAATAAACACTTTTTCTTTCTTTCTTTCATATGTTATTATTCTGCCTGCCCTGTGAGAAAACGCTGTGCACGCCAACTGGGTAGTAACTGCTATTGTGTTCACTTCAAAATCGACGAATTGTCAGTTACGTCCTTTCGTGATCCGAACGACGATTTGCAATGATGCCAATTTTTAGAACACCTATAGAAGTATTGCCTAGGCGGTTATTGCAACAGGCTGTGTGTACCAAACAATCGATCTACCGAGATCGATTGTCTAGCCTAAGCGGTGCGCTTGCGACGGGCGTAATTAAATCACAATGCGGCCGGTTGCGTCACTTGGAAAGCGGGCGATGCATGGCGAAATTTATAACAAATCGTGGGTTAATCCGATATGTGTGACGTGTGCCAAGCCTAATAGCCCAGGGAAAATACGGTAAAAAATGTGCTTAGCTTGACATAATTCAGATCCGACTTATATAATTGCTATCTTATAGAGGAATATTAGAGATGTAATTTTGAATAAATAAGCCTAAAAAAAAACGATCGCTATAGATTTTAGAAAACCCTTTTTTAATTTGTATCTTAATAACAATAAATGTTTGTTCAATGTATATTTGTATACTTATATATGCAATAACGTGTTAAATAAATAAATAATAAATAAATAAATACTAACTGATATTCCATTAGGTATATTTTTGCACAGTTAACTTATTGATGGGTAAAAAACTAAGTATGTTATAGTTAGGCATACATGTGTTTTAGTTCAAAAAAGTCGTCGAGCTGCATTGCTTAGGAAATAAAAATGAGAACTAATATTTTGTAAAGATAATTTCCCTAAATGTTTTGAATTTAAAGAAACACCCATCAATTGAGCATTTTTTTTAAAGACACACAGTTTTCATCATTAGTTTATTTAACTACTCAGTACTTCCGTTTCTTACAAATGCTTAATTTTTAGCAAACTACAACACTTTATTAAATGTTTCAAGAAAATCACGGTTATTCGTCAAACCGTATTTTCCCTGGGCTATAAGCTTAACTCTGGGGGACGGATGTACGGTTAACAGAAAATAGCTACAGTTGGCGTCATACTTATTCACACATGGCTTTTAACATAATTTATGGTAGCGTATTCAGCCTATACCAACCGCAGTAGACTATCTTTTTAGAGAACTGCGGGTTATCATCATATCCTCCACAGGACGTCCACTGATTCTTTCTTTCATATAAACAGTTACTTTCTTTCTTTCTTTCACTGCTGAACATAGGTCTCCCCTAGATTAACTGAACTTTAATCATGTAATCTAGCCCTGAATGATTGATTATGGAGACTACTGTAGTAACATTAGTTAAATTTAAGAAATCATAAGTTAAAATTAATCTTAATACGTAAATTAGGAATTTAGAATAGTCGATAAAGTATATATACGCTGCAATTTATGAAAGTATCTAATTGAAACAAGAGCAAGTGAATACTAATGAGGGTATTGACAGTCATTACTTCATTAGTGAATGACACAAACAAAGTGATATGTTACTAGTAAAAATAACAGCGAATATACAACTAACTTAGTAGATTTTCTTCTGCCAGTGTTGGTTTCTATCAAAAATAATAAATGGCTGAACATAAGAACCGCCTCCGTGGCTCAATGTATACAACATTGGGTTTACGATTCGGAGGTCGCGGGTTCGATCCCCAGCGGGGTATATGTTTAAGTACTCGCTTTGGTTGGTGGTAAGGCATTTTAAATGTCCGTCCACCACCACCCACCACCATCCACCATCTTATCTATCTAAATCTGCCGCCAAGCAGCAATGCTAATAGCATTGTTGTGTTCCTGTTGTCAGAGATAACATAGCCAGTCCCCCAAATATGTTGGGGTTTCCGGGTCAGTACGCTTCCACCTTCGACTTTTTCTTCACTTAACATCAGGTGTGATTGAGGTCAAGTGCGAACACGTCTTGCAGAAAAAAAAAGAAAATCGCTACAACGAGAGAGATCTCCATGAGCCCGATGGCGGTAACCTCGTGCATCAAGTATTTGGTAAATTTTTCCAAATCAGCTTTGAGTGTCACGTTTCCTTTGCTCTAGATTGTACATACAAAAATATCTACCAATTACGTAAACACAATAGCACATGTGAAGTCCACTGCGGGTCCAGAATTCCATAGGATTAGCCGTAATCAACAAACAGACGGGTTGGTGATGCCAGATATGGGAGCTCCGTACCAATGACGCTTGCTGTTACGCCATTTGATCCCGTAGTCGCCTAATATGATACCCACGTGGCAGAGACGGCTTAGGTCTATTCTGCCGGGAACAACGCAGCGGGCGCAATCACTTACGTAACACATGTACATAATTACTAGCAGCGAATAGAATATTAATGGCCTATCCTCGGTTCAGTACCCGGTTGTTACACTACAGACTATCTGCAAACATGTCATTGTCTATTTAATTAGACACATCATTGTTTTTAATCTCAGGGACAATGTACCACGGGAACTCTCGTGAGACTTTCGGCTGTTTCTCTTTAGGATGAATCTAGCACTCCATTGCTTGTTATATTGTTCATATTTATTCCATTTAAAATCAAATTGATTCACACATCCGTGATATGTAATGCGCGCGATAACAACGAATTACTAGTAGGTATTACTACGAGACCATACCTATGACCTTTTCAAGGCACTTTAATGTATTCAGTACAGAGTTTGCGTAGGATCAAGACTCACGAGCGGAAAATATTAAAATATATTTTCCGCTCGTAAATATTGCTATTTATATCCTGATATAGGATAGAACAAACTCTTTCTACGTTAAATACGTTAACGTAGGCCTCAACGTCATTGATGACTCCCAAATGGTCTTAAGTCCCAAGATGGCTTCAGAGTTTAGAGTCCAATATGTGATCCTGATCAGGCCTCTGGAGAATATCCAAACTAAACCGCTTGTAGAAGTGGCAATTATTTGCGAAGATCTTAATTAGCTAAGTAATGTTTTTTTTTTTTTTTTTTTTTTATATGAGAGAGCGGCAAACGAGCATGCGGGTCACCCGATGGAAAGTAATCACCGCCGCCCATGGACACCCGCAACACCAAAAGGGTCACAGATGCGTTGCCGGCCTTTGAGGAAGGTGTAGGCTCGCTTCTTGAAGGTTCCAATGTCGTACTCGTTCGAGAATACCGCTGCCGGAAGTCCGTTCCACAGGGTGGTCGTACGTGGCAAGAAATTTCTTGAGAAACGTACAGTGGTAGACTTCCACTCATCCAGGTGATGTGGATGGAAATTTAATTTTCTCCGAGAAGTGTATCGGTTAAATTGAGCAGCGGGTATTAGCTCGAACAGTTCTTCAGAACACTCCCCATGAAATATGCGATAGAGAATGGAGAGGGACGCGACGTCTCTTCGCAACGCCAGGGGATCCAGTCGCTCGGTGAGACTCTCTTGGCCGACAATTCGGACTGCGCGACGTTGAACGCGGTCAAAAGGAAGAAGCTGGTACTGAGGTGCCCCAGCCCATAGGTGAGAACAATACTCCACGTGCGGCCGAACTTGCGCCTTATAAAGTTGGAGGCGGTGAGCCGGCGTGAAGTAACGAGCCGCTCTACTGAGGACACCTAACTTTTTGGAGGCCAACTTGGCCTTATCCTCCAGATGACCGCGGAATTGAACGCTACTGGAGATGTTCACTCCGAGAATCCCAATACTCAGCTTAACGTCAAGGGGAGTGCTCTGAAATTGAAGAGACAGGGGAAATGGAATCTTCTTTGCGGTGAATGCGCAAACTTGTGTCTTTTTAGGGTTAAACTTAACTAGGTTGAGAATGCCCCAATTAGAGACTTGGTCTAGTGAAGTCTCGATTTCAGACACAAGCTTGTCCCGACACTCATCAACATTACTCAACAATGTAACTTAATACCAGATTTTTTTTATATAAATGGGGATTTTTTATCGTTTTATGTTCTAGAAAGTGTTCAGACACTGCATAGTAAATGTATGTGAGTTTTTTTTTAGTTTCTAATTTAAATTGGAAACGTTTTTTCAAACGCTCAATATAGATATATACGAGTAGGTGCAAGTTCTAGAAAATAGTAAGATACTTATAATATAAGTATAGGTATTAACATTTTAAAACACTCTTCGTACTTTAATGCTAAAACTGTATGCTTAAGTTTGATTTTCAATATATTCTATTTAGAAATATGTACGTATAGCTAAATAATCTAAAACTCGTATAATTTAAAAGTATTGGCAGCATTCCCCCAATACGTTCATTCTATCTACGCTATTTAAAAAAAAATTAGAAAACCCCGAAAAATTATTTCATCATTCAAATACAGCAAGAAACTATGTTAAAAGCTAAATATCTTCGAAATGATTTCACCTATTTTCATCAAACATGGCTAATAAGCCATTCTCTCGTATACTCCTTAATATTAAAAAAAAACCACACTCAAATCGGACCATGCAATAAGCATATGTGTTTTTCTTTAACATAGTTTTTAGATAACAGTATTAATATTCTATGGACTCTGCAATAAATGCAATTTATTTATTACTGAGATACGCCGGGACAAAGACTGGCCTGGACACACATACACAACGCCGTCAAATACATAACACCCGTCGTTTTTCGTCGAGGGTTAAATTCAACTAATAGAATTTTCAAAGCCCAGTACACTTAGTAGGTACATATATATTTCATTTACAGTAACAGAACGCTCATGGGTACGTAATATTAGTTTCTTTTAAATACTACTTAGTTTTAATGGAACACTTGAGATATTTATAGCGTTCGTAAACACGTGTGTGATTACCTATAATAAGTTATAGTAATTACAAAAGCCTAGCCTGCAGTGTAGCGGACTAACTGCGGTGCTTGCTTGTGTAATAGGTTTGTATATAGGTTTGGTATTGTCTGAGCAGATCGAACTGATCAGATGTGTAATTTATTGAGAACTTGTTGAAATACCCCCAGAACTAGAAAACAGTTAGACGAGTAGTTGCCGAGAGAGAAAGCTATGGCAGAAATGAGGAGGTGTCTTTTGTCTGTCTGTATTTTGTTACATAATTTTTTGTCTGATAAGATACAAGATCTGATGATGATGTAGTCGGTGGTTTGGCTAATTTTGGTGGTTCAATTATAATTACATACAAGGTAAACTCAGTATCTAAATTTCTACTAGTAGTTCAGTAAGGATACATTTTTACTTCCTATAAGGCCGTGATATTTTGCAGATGGATCACCTGTCAGTGATATAATAAAAATGTTTTCTAACAAATCGGTAGCTTGCTTTAGATATAGTATAGGTATCTAATCTAACTAATATTATAAAGGTGAAAGTTTGGATGTTTATTTGTTTGTTGCTCAATCACGGTGAAACGCATGAACGGTTTGAATGAAATTTGCTATATATGAAATGAAATGAAAATCATTTATTAATGTAGGCAATACAATATGCACTTATGAACGTCATTTGTTTTTTAAACTACCACTAGCTCGGAACGCGACCACTACTGAGAAGAGCTAGCGAGAAACTCAGAGGGTTTGTCTCTTTTCAATCAATCATTTACAATCAAGAAAGGTTACAACAATTTTATATATCGTGTAGAGGAGCCGTTTAATCCCATGGATTACTTTCATTAATGTGGTCTGGTATTTTGTAATATCCCTTTTCAAATAATTTTTGTTTTATAATAAGTTTAAATTTATTAAGCGGAAGATTCCGTATATCCATGGGAACCTTATTGTAGAAGCGCACACATTGACCTCTGAATGACTTACTAACTTTACTAAGTCTACTAAAAGGTACAGCTAATTGATTTTTGCTCCTTGTATTGACATTATGTCGGTCACAATGTTTCTCAAATGAATATATATTTCTCTTAACATATACAAGATTTTCATATATATATATTGTGACGAAAATGTTAAAATATTAATTTCTTTAAATATTTAGGTAGAAAATGCCCTGGATTAAAACATAGGATAGTTTTTATACCGATAAAGTGTGTATTTCCCGCGGGATAAACAAATTTCCGAAAGCTAGTTTAGTAATAAAGAATTTCATTAAGACTGCTTTCTCCACACAAACATTTTTTATTTATTTTTTGGGAACGGCAAATCCAAATTTAGCTAAACTTTGTGTATATTATCGGATAACATTAAGTTAAGTATAGGCAGCGTTAATTTTTAAAAGTAACCGCTTTATAAAAGTTTCAGCGAATCTAAGAAATGATTACGGGAAGCACATGAAAAGAGCTCTGTTGAAATTTTTTTTATTATGTGATTTAGCCCAGAAATAAAAAAATATTCCATTTTCCAAATAAAAAACAAATTTGGATATAGCTTTGAAAATCGCAGGAATTGTTACATGTGATTAACAAAGAAAAAAAAACTCCAATTTCATAGGTAAAGACCCAATATTAAAATTACCGCTGTGAATTGCATAGAGTCGGAGAATATATTTAGAACTCCTGTAACTATTTTCATAAAAATCGATCAATAACTTGTTCAAATTTATGAAAATTTCACAGAGGGCAAATGTCACGACTCAATAAACTATTTTTAGAAAATATAATAGCCATTGATTATTTTTTTAGAAATTGTTTTAGGAGATCTTAGCATCTTCTACAACGCAAGCTACAGATTGGTTAGAAAAGATTTTTATTCTATTACTCTATCCTTCTACAAAAAATCAGGAACTTTAAGATTATAGGACTTTACACAACTACGTATTTTAACTGGACTTTAGCGTGGTCAAATTTGGTAGGTTTTTAGGAAAAAAATAATTAAACGGGAGTTTCCTTGTAATGAAAATATAATTCACTTCACCCATAAAAGTGACAACACACATACACATTTTCATGTGTTGTACGCTTTTCACAGTGTAAAAAGTGAATGACGGCGACATCCACAAGTAATATGAACAAATTGAAACTGTATCAAGTCATGTAGAAGTAGGTACGTGTATATAGATAATAAATAATAACATAATAACGTATTTTCCGCGTGTGTTAGTGTGTCACGCGAGTTGCGGATGTTGTTGCACGGGTGAGCGCACACCGTATCAGATCAGCTGATAAGATTGCGGGGAAATCTCTTCGCGTGGGAAAACTATCAAGAGAAATTAAAAAATACGGAACAGTCAGTGGCAAAATCACATACTTCCGTTCTCTATCCCTCTGACTGCATCATCAGCTCTGTCACTTATCAAAGTTCATTGATTAACAACAAGACATATATTTAGTATACATAAAACCTTTATCCCAAATGGGGTGGTCAGGGATATCCAAAATTAAAAGTTTAATGCTTGAAACAACATCCACGTTACACCTTTCGAAATATACAGAAATGTACACGTGACAGGGGGTGAGCCCATCGCCGTTGCAACGTGCAAGTCTATAGATGTTTTTTGATGAAATGTCCCTTACTCGCCTTTTACGACACTCACGGGAAGAGTAGAGTTGATTCTATGCTTTTCACGTGACGAAATCACACAACACAGTCACATATTCCGTATAGTTACATATTATTGTGTTAAATGCCTCTATTGCCATTGTGATCTACCTACGCCTCTTTAAATGTGTCCTTTCGGCTACTCTAAGATTACTGGAACAACAGTCGGCTCTTCAATTAATCATATAGGGCTGTTTTACATAATTATGGTAGCGTGCTAGCTATTTAAGCTGCACCATTCCCAGTTCTGTAAAATTATAGTCTACTTCATCATGGTCATTCATTTTAGAGAACTACTATTGGTACAGCTTGAATAGGCATCATACCGTCATATAAAACAGCGCTGTGTGAATAACTATGTCGCCGACTGTACCAACTGGTGCATTAATTGTTGTGTTTTTAATTATTTCTATGTTGAACAACAAATTGTAAAACGACAACAGTACATCATTTTGGAGTAAGCAATTTTGATATCCTTAGAAATTGAAATAACACCACCTCGAGATGCGTTTTCAAAAATAACACGCAAATTGTTTACCAAATCTTACGAATTGAGAACCTGCCCCCTTTTTTATCAAGAGGTCACTCTTCCATCGGTACTCGAAAATTGTTCTCTTCTGTACAGTCATCACGTGTTTGATGGACCTTGAACTAAACGTGCCGTATGGACAATAAAATAATGATCATAAGCGCAGGTAGATCGTTACTGAATGAAGCTGAAGGGATTTAGAAAATGACGGTTCCGGCAGAGAAGTATTCCTGGGAAGTCCTTGGATAGGTAATTTTCATACTAACGTTTCCATGCTTCGAAGAGCACCTCAAATAGTCGGTCCCGGTTGTTTTTAATTAAAGACAGTCCAATCCAATTCGGTCTGAAACAAACCACTCCGCATTGAGCTCGCGTGGGGAATCATACACTCTTCTGGTAGATGAAGCTAAGCTTAGCTCCAACAATGGGGATGTAAGGGGATTCTGATATATAAGTGAGCGGGGCGTTCGTTGGCTCAATTTACCATCCTGCAGGTCGTCCCTCGGTCAATCAAGGTGTACCTCTCACCTACCGTACGCTACTCAACAGCTAATTATACAATGTTTTGTGATGTGAAATTTGACAACCCTAGATCTGTTTGACAGCTGCCAGCGATCTGAAACCGCGTTTCCAATAACAAAATGATTTCGAAACTTTCCGATACCGAATCGACTGTCAAACCATTTAAAATACGAGCCACAGGTATATGTGAATAAAAGATACTGTAATTTTCACTTTGTGTAATTGTTAGACTGAGAGTAGAATTTTAAAATTCCATTCAGGAATTAACCTTCTACTAATTAGTCCCGCCGTCGTTGGAATATAAGTGTCCAAGAAACATCTCAATTTTACCACAAATAACGTGAAGAATCATTTCGCCTTATCGCGACACCGTCTGTTGACGTCTCTATCAAACTCTGGCATTTTCAAGTATATCTTCTTACAAATACAAACTTAAAAGAGAATTGTTATCGTTTTATGAATTTTATTGGTCTCTTTAAAGTTTCCGCAACGTTTTACTTTGTGTTCTTTTACACCTCAGATACTGTTAATTGAATGTAACACTTATTTCCTACCTATTCTTTAGTCAAGTCTATGGTCTATCTCTGCCTACCCCAACGGGAAACAGGCGTGATTTTATGTATGTATAGGTATATCTTTGGATCCAATGGTGTAAATTTGGTGTATAGGTGCAATATTTTTGTATACCGATAAAGTAGTTCCCACAGGACAAACAAATTAAACATATCCGCAGTAAAGCAGGCTGGTAAAGGATATTTTCATTTAGATGGAGGTACCTACCTCGGGCTGTTTATAATCACGACTAAACTGCAAAATCACTATAACATTTGGTTGCGCCTTAATTGAAATTTGTAGAATATTTAGTGTTGTTAATATCTGATGGTTAATATTAGAACGGTTTCTCACGTGTTGCATCACGAGATCATCCCCCCCAAAACGGGATACCCCCACTACCGACTGACCACCTGCAGACAGGCTTCTACCGGGTCACACTTTGGAGTGGCCCCGTAAACCACTCAATAGACTGCGTACCGGGGTCGGTAGATGCAGAGAGAACATGCCCAAGTGGCGTTACACGGATGACGATAGATGTTTGTGGGGTGTCATACCACAAATTATTGTGTACTGTGTGCTAAGTGTGAGTTTTGTCTGAGGGCGGAGTGTAAGTTTTGTTTACTTAACTTTACTACCGCGTTCACGTTTACGTGAAGATTTCTATGGAGAAATGTGCAGCGCCTCTAGCGGATAGTTTGCAAAACGATGTTTTTCATAGGGACTTCTTTCGTAAACGCGAACGCGATGGTAAAGTTAAAAACGAGACAACACTTACACTTCGCACACTGGTTTTTAACTTTACCAACGCGTCCGCGTTTTCGAAAAAAGTCCCTATGGAAAAAAATAGTTTTGCAAACTATCCGCTACAGGCGCTGCACATTTCTCCATACAAATCGTCACGTAAACGAGAACGCGGTAGTAAAGTTAAGTCGAAACAAAACTCACTCCGCCCTCTGTACGCTGCAGGACCTCTGCGATGCCACAAATACAGCCCTAGGCGTGGCTACATTTTGGTCTACTCTATTTTGAAATTGACTCGTTAAGAAGACCGTATTAGAAGCAAGTGAAAGCCCATTTAAATGATAGAGGGAATGGCCTTTAAATGGCAGATATGTTGCTTCCGTAATTAAGAGGGTGCTTAATAAGCAATAAGCAAGTAGATACTTATTTAATTGATGCAACACTTACGATAACACAATCGTCTCCGCAGTGAAATCTAACAATGAACCGATCACGACCAATTAACTCTTTTTAGCATAAACAGAACAATTGACAAGTGAGCGAGTAAAACAAACTTAGGTTTATACAATAACTGACAGGTGAATACGATGATTACGAGCACAGGAAGATGGCCTTAGAAATTCTACGTAATTACTAAGCAAAAAAAAATTAAGTAATAATTGAAAGGCAATATGAATAAGGTATACTTTGAGTAATTAACCTTCTATGCCTGTTTCAATAACGGTACTTTCGAATGGCAAAAATGGTAAAAACATACCCGAAAAAAACCTTAAAGGTTGTTTTACCTATATACCTCTTAAGCAAATTTCCGATTCATTAAACACTAGCTTTCCGCCCGCGGCTTCGCCTGCCTGACATAACTTTGTGTATCCCGCGGGAACTACACATTTTATCGGGATAAAAAGTATCATATATCATCCAGGGTATATTCTACCTATATACCTAATTTCATCCAAATCCTTTCATCCGTTTCACCGTGATTGAGCAACAAACGAACAAACAAACATCCAAACTTTCTTATGTCACTGAAACCACACTGAACAAGTGCCGAACCACAAAAGTGGCGGACCATAAGCAAAGTTCCGTACCTTCCCATTTAAGGGCCTACCTGCTCTCAATGGTCATGCATGAGCACTGACGCCACTCTAAAAAAAAAACATTTTCTCGTTATAAATCGGTCTTTCACGCTTGATGCACGAATCCTGTACTTTATTTAGGATTTATAAAAATGAAACAAATTATATTTGTATCTGTAGCTAAAGGTAATTAAGTTTAATTGAATTTATAAGTTCTAACATAAATACAGGAATCGTGCTTCGATCATGTAATACAGGTTTCCGCTAATTCGTTTATTTAACGAGCTAACCTGACATTGCTAACATTGAGAAAAGGAGACTGTTGACATAATAAAATATATAAAATAAAGCGATAGTGCGTAGCGCAAGGGAAATTCTGGGTTTCTTTGGCTCCGATACGCTTTCCAGCCGCTCCACTCGGCGCGACGCCCGCAGGCGCTGCCGCCTCGCCCGCGGGCCCGTTACCGGAACAGAATGACATCTGTGCTAATAACAGACCACCTATCCCAATAGACGTACATGAAATATTTTCTTCAAATGAAATTCTGTCAAATTATAAAGTCGTGTTGATATTTTATGGAAAAAGTTTTGCTACCACCTACAATCGACGACGCTATGAATACCAGCCCCCGTAGCATGACATCGTTTGTCGCCCGCGACGTACGAGTGTGAGTGGGATAGTTGTACATTTTGATAATGTGAGTTCGACCGCTTGCGCAGTAGTCTATCATGATCACGTTCGGAAACATTAACACAACTTTTGAAGTCAAATATTGTGACTTGATTAAGTGCTTAACACAGACCACCCACGATAGACATAATGAACGGTAATCGCTCTTAAGTTTAACGTGAGCAATTATTCGATGTTTTGGCGAATAGCGCTTTACCACAGTTGATTTTCCTTTCCGAAGCGGTAGTAGCTTGGACATACTGACTGACAGATAAATGCAATGAGCCTTTTGATTTCCAGTAGATTTAAATTGACAATCAGCAAAAGATATCATATATCTTACGTTGAAATAAATGCTTGAACTTTTGAAGTTCTGCTTATTCCAGGCCTAGTGGGTAGAGGTTTAGTGCTCATGTTCAAGAAACTAAACGCAGAACCTGCGAGACGGTTGCGTGTCAACTGCATGCGATTTCTGAGACGGTCTCGCTGTACGGCGTCTGTATGGCTCTTTGATTTCATACAACATAAAAACGTACGCATTTACACGCAACCGTCGTCGGTCATGGGCTTTGACCCTCATAGTTGTACAATAAGAGTTTATATAGTTGTGAGCTACGAATAATAATTGTATAGAAAAGTAATTCTCCTACAATTACCGCTTTGATCTTGGTTCCATCTACACAAACTAACAGCAATTACAACGAAGTACTACACTCTCTCATAGACAAAGCTTGCATGCGATTGGTCGCGAAAATATCACATCACGCACCGGCCGGCGACTCGAGTGTAACACCGTCCCTATTTTGCGCCCAACGCGGGTTCTATTTCGTGGACCCATTATTTGGCTTATGTTACGCTTCTATCCAATTATTATTCGTAGATTGTGTGGCAAAAGAGAAAATTTACCTGTTGTAATAAAAAATATAGACTTGTGTTGTGTATCTATCAAGACGAACGTAATTACAACTCGACCTTAGTTTAGGCTACGGGAGGTAACACAGAAGTCTGCATACAAACATACAGACACCCGAAATCATTTCCCTCCTTCGAAGGCTAGGTCAGGCTAAGTTTATTATATCCGATATAAAAAAAGGTCGGGCGAAAACAAAAGCGTCACCAAATAATCCCCCACTAAAAGAAATGTTAAGAAGATGTACTATGCTTAAATAATAATTTAATTTGCTGTAAGTACCATTTTGTTATTTACTAGCTTTCTTATATATTAATGCCGGCCCTCAAACCAAATTTCACCCAAATCCATCCAGCCGTTTAGACGTGAAGAGGTAACAAACATACATACACACAAACTTTCGCATTTATAATATTAGTTGGGATTGTGATAAGTTCCGGTTTTTTCCTCGTATTGTTCACTAGCTTTCCGCCCGCGGGTTCCCTCGTGGAATAACTTTATCGCGGAAATTTGTATAGGTACTTTATGAACTGCTTACTTTATGGGAATAAATAATATCCTATGTAATCCAGGATATGTTCTACCTATATAACAAATTTCACCCAAATCCGTTCATCCGTGTAGCTGTGATTGAACAACAAACATCCAAATTTTCGCATTTATAATATTAGTTACTTTAGTTTCTCTTAAGCAAATTCGTTCGGTAAAATTGTATTTTTCAGTGCAGATACAGAGTTATTTAATTACAATTCATTTTAATTACAATTTCCCTAAAAACTAAAATAGTAAAAAACATTAAACTCCCTCTTTGGACAGTCGGGTAAATAAGCAAAATATATAATTAACGTTAGACGTTTGCACTTTGCAAGTAAACCCGGATTAATAAGTAGTCAAAATACTAAAATATACCTCATTTCTTCCAAACATTTTACAGAATCATCTATGTCAATAAACAGCGTGTTTACATACGTCAAAGTAGGTAGTTCCCCCCAAAAACGCCATGAAAATATTAGCACCAAGCAAGGAAAAAAAATTTTGGGCTTAATAAAACCTTTTTAGCTTCATGATTAGCATAGTTTGAGCAAAGAAAATAAATAAACAGCATTAGAATA
The DNA here is from genome assembly GCA_949316235.1 of Oegoconia quadripuncta. Taxonomy (NCBI): domain Eukaryota; kingdom Metazoa; phylum Arthropoda; class Insecta; order Lepidoptera; family Autostichidae; genus Oegoconia; species Oegoconia quadripuncta. The sequence continues at coordinate 31,356,174 of OX438746.1, forward strand.
GTTTGGTAGTTTAAGGTTCGATGGCCTGTTCCGTTACCATGTTTACGCGATTTTATTTGTCGCCCTAAAGTAGTGTTATCTATCAGCATGTTCGGACTCTCGGCGTTCAGTCCGGAATTTTGTGTAGATGGATTTTTTTAACTAATGTTTTATTTTCGCATTAAATTACTTAAGACTAAAACACAAGTACCTATACATAATAGGTTTGCATTAATTACAATAAGTTTCAAAAAGACTAACTATATAAAAGAAAGAAGCCTTTTTTGAAATGACAGACTTTTTTATCTGGACTTTTCGAATGTCGAAGTGGTAACTCTACCCTAAAGTGTCATGGAGAGTTTAAAAATCAAACAGCGAAGGGAGACATAATGTCCGTCGGTATGTTGAAGAATTGTTGATTTTGTATATTACATTGATCCACCAATGCAGTAATTGTCTAGATCGTGTACGTAATGTTGAAATCAAAGATCGAAAATGTTGCTATAAGAATTACTGAGATAAAATGGATATGAGTGGGACTCCTAATGCGAAAACGGTGGCCTAGAGTGTCAGTGCTGTACATACTACTAGCTCGATGGTTAGCTCAAGATATATATTTTTTTTATTTAAAAACCAAAAAACCCGACAACATCTATAGAATCTAACGACACCTTGCACTAAAGATTTATTTGGATTCGCAGCCATAATTACAAATTTAAAATAAACATTATACATTTAGAAGCCAAAATAGATCTCAGAACGTTTATACATAAATTATTATGGTATCTTAACTATCGAGACATCAAACTGTTGTGTTAATGTAAGTGTTAATAATAATTAGTGTGTTTTATAACCGACTTCAAAAACGGAAGAGGTTCTATGTTCGTCTATATGTATGTTCATTTTGATGATGAACATTATGATTTTTTAAGGTTTTTTTTTAATTTGGTAGGGTTTATTACTGAAGTCATTTGTTTTGTCAATTTTTGTGGGTCGATTATCTAGAAACAAAATGTAATGAAATTTGTAGTAGTTCCGCTTACATCGCAAATAGAAGAATTGGCCACTAAACGTCTTCCATCGTTACGAGGCTACCACAGCGATTGTTGACTATTCTGAGGCTCGATCTACTAGTTGAATCTGTCCAATTATTTCAGTTAACGTGGACGAACGGGACGTGCTTCTAATCACGTGCCAGCTATTACGGAACTCTTCACTGACCTTATTTACATAATACCATATATAAATACAAACCTGTAGTAGGACCATGACAGGCGCGACAAACGTTTATATCGCGCGAGATAATATTTGTCCCGCTCATTCGTTTGGAGTAAATATACAACTATCCCACTATCGCGTCGCGTTGCGCGCGACTCACGATGTCATGTTACGGGGGAGACAGACAAAAATGCCTCTCTCGACGTCGATTTGCGTCGACTCTTTGGGAGAATTTGCCCTAATCGCCTGTTATAATCTGATCATACTCGTACAATGGCTACCCATCAGCCGATGTTGTAATATGACTCAATTATAAAAATTAACAAACTGTCAATTTGACGAATTTATAACGATTTGATTAGTGTGAGCTGAATTATTCTTTTCTGTGTCGGGGCCACGCGTTCATTTTATTCAGAGAGTACAGGTAATATTTTATGATGACGCCACATTACTGAGTGTATGTTGTAATGATGGCACAAATAAATACTAGCTACATATACAAATCTGGGGTCAATTATCTTAGGTACCTACTAGCAATCAATAAAACTGACCAACAAGGTTTATGTTACAATTTAATATAGCAGTAGGTTTTTAAATATCCTTGGACATACACACAGCGCCATCTAGTTCCACACTAAGCAACTAGACTTGTATTATGGATACCAGATAGTTGATATACTACACGAATACATTTTTTTTTGGAAATATACATTTATAAGTGCAAACATCCATAAATCGGGTCCGTATTCTTCATACAAACGTATGCCCCTATAGGGGAATTCGAACCCGCGACTTGTAGTCATAGCGGTCAGTTTTTAACCACTACACTACTACATTTTATATAAGTAAAATTTATTGATTTACTTAGATGAAAAGTATGATGAAACACTACGGTCATTAATTTAGAACGTCTATATGATTTACTAACTTTTCGTATCTTTTTCTTTTCTTAATAGCTTTTTTATCCCGAGGGAACTACTTACTCACTTTATCGGGATAAAAAGTATCCCATGTTTTAATAGTAATAAACAAACAATTTTCGCGTTTATAATATTAGTTAGATGAGAATAAAAGCAAACTAATATGTTCTTACAAAATGTATTTTTAAATTACCAACACCGATTGTGATAAATACCGCGACCATGACAAAGTCAAAGTATGAAAAATTTACCTACGTTTATCGGAATTGCTTTGAATTGTTCGCTTATCGACGCAATGATTTTCATGGCCGAGTTCAGACGAATGCATTTACTTGAACATACATTATAATCAGTTAAAAAAAACATACAAACGCCTGAATTGAGAACCTCTTTTTAAAGTCGATTAAATACCTACTAAATACAAATAAAATCTTGATAATAAAATAATATTGAAATGACATACATGTACCTAAATATTTGGAATTGTCTAAATGGAAAATTACAAATAAAAAAAAAATACTAATAATAATAACCTCGGACATACACACAACGCCATCTAGTTCCACATTAAGCAACTATAGGCTTGTGTTGTGGATACCAGATGGTTGATATACAACACAAATACATTTTTCTTTTGTAAATAAATACATATATAAATGAAAAACATCCATAACTCGGGAACACATGTCTGTATTCATCATACAAACATATGCCTCTAGCGGGATTTGAACCCGCAACCTATTGGTATAGCAGTCAGTGTTTCTAACCACTACACCAAACCGGTCGTCAAGAATGTTTCAAATAATTTAATATTTGATGTGCACAATTATTAAGTTAAGCCTTTGAGCGCCACGCCGGTCACCGGTGACCGAAAAACAATTGATTTTCAATTGTGTCTGCGTCGCGGCAGTTAACGTGTTAATAGTATTAATGATACAATAATTTTCCAATCATCATCTCAACCCGTAAACATCCCACTGCAGGGATATAGGCCTTCCTTCCCTTGTATAATGCGGGAAATTATTTTCGAATAATTGTGATTAATCATGTAATTAATTATACATATATTAATTGTGATTAGTAATTTTTGCATGCCCAAACTACTACTGGCGAAACATGATGAAACTTCGCTAATCTTCAGGTTGTCAGAGATAAGATAGCCAGTTCCCCAAATATTTGGGTTTCCGGGTCAGTACGCTCCCACCTTCGGGCTCATCTTCACTTAACATCAGGTGTGATTGAAATCAAGTGCTAATTCGTTGTGCATAAAAAAAATGTGATAACATTTGATTTATGTACCATATTTCTGCAAATAAATAATTATTCATTCATTGATTCAATAGAATTAATCATTAACTATTTTATTGCAAGAATGTAATAGCTTAACTTTAAGAATTTCATTTATGTTAACAAATGAGACATACGTTCGCCCATAATTGAGGTAAGAACAAGACCAAATGTAATTAGTGTAATATATTGTCTATGTGTATTATGTTAGTGAAATCAAATAAATAAAAAAAATAGAAACAACTAGTCCTCGCGGTGTTGTCTAAATTACTTCAGAACGCAACTCGTTTCAAAAACAATTGATTAGCCAAGGTGACTAAGATTATAGTTTAAAGGTAGCGGTTGACCTTAATCGCAACCGATAAATGAAGATGAGGTAGATCTACTTAATATATTAGCGGTATTTGCCAGGTTGAACATAATATAGGTCGGAGAAAAACGGGTCTTCGTGTTTTATAAACAAATTGAAGATATTTTCTTTAATTTCTCGACGCTCGCCTGCCCCCTCCAGGGTAGGCTTGAGCTAGTCGGCCCCATCACCCCTGGACTGACACCCCGGATTTGACCCACCCAATGACCGTATCGTAGCAACGAGCGGCGTGGACAGTATCGACAGATTGGCCATGGCCAAGACATCGACTCGCCCGTCCCCAACCCAGGGACGAAGCAGGACGACGCGACGTTTTTTTATTATATTTATTTAATGATTTATTTGAAATCACAGCCATTTTTTGTTTAGAACTAAATAGTGCTTTAATTTGTTTAAAAATAAAATATTCATAGTATCAAACTTTATTCTCTCATTTGAAAATGATAATGCTATCGGAGAGCGGTGTGGACTGTAAATCCATAGGCCTCTGGATGGTAAGAACTGCATGTCTTTATACCGATGCTTCTGACAGTGGTGGGGCGAGGAGTTCCAAAAATGAACCTTAAATGAGAAGGAAAAGCGAAAGAAATATACCGATATTCACTGATTTTCCCAGATTGCTGGTACATAAAGTACAACCCAAAGAGATTTGATTACTACTGCATACCTACTTACAAAATACAAAGATTTTTCCACGACTTACTATAAGAATATTAGCAAGCATCTCACTCTATACTGCGTGTAAAGGACAAACCGACATTCCCTTTATGGGCATGTTTTATAATTCAAAATAAATCTAAATCTTAAATAATTAATTCGTTCGTAAATAATTATGCAAATAAATCGAAGAAAATTACTCTTAACGCACTCTACACGGCTATTGACTAATTGGTAGGATAGTAGATGGCGTAATTCATTCTTTAACTAGATGCAACGTTGCCAGTTTATCAATTACATTTAGGAGGAAGCTTAAACTCGAATAAGTAATTAATTTGTTTTAAAAAATAACTTTCTTTTTATCCTATTAACATAAAAAATAGACTAAAGTTATTGTATCGAGGAACCTAACCACCTGTTTCAAGGAATGTCGACTTGTCCCTTACAGGCAGTATAATATACAGGTAACAATGAAACTAAATACTCCATAAAAGCGATATCAAATTGAATCTAAATTGAAGTAAATGAAGGAAAAGCTAGAAGTTGTCGAATTAAGGAAATAAGTCGCCACTATCGACCTGTTACACAAACAGGTTGTATCCAAAACGGTCATTTACCTCAACCTGTCTCATCAACGGCTGTGTATATGTGTAGCTTGGAGTTTGTATAAGTACCTACACCATGTTTGTTTTATTCAAGTATTTTAGAAATGATCTGAATCTTATCAACGAAACTACATATTTTGTATTAGTGACCCGCCCCGGCTTTACACGGGTAAAATTAGTGACATTAAATATAATACGGATCCGTAAAACAACGGATGAGTTTTTTTTTTATGCACAACGGATTGGTACTTTTTTACCGTTTTTTTACCGTAAGGATAAAAATAGGGCATATTAGGTCAGCGAAATTTTTTTTTCAAAAACGCACGCGCCGTTCCTAAATTGATATGCGACTGGAGGGTTTCTTAGGGTTCCTATCATAGGAAATTTATTTGGAACTAATATTTTCTTTATTTTCCAAACCAAGTTTTCTTTATTTATTTAATTTAATAATGTAATTATGTGGAATAGTTCACAAACGCGACCGTCAATTGACACAATTAACGCTTTATTCTATGATAATTTTGAAAAAAAATATATTAAACTACCTATGCCAATACCTTCTATTTCACTTACCCAATATGCCTTATTTTTTCTTACGGTTAAAAAACTCACCCGTATATATATAAATAACCTACCAGAAGAAATTTTTGAAATGATAACGAAAATAGAGACGAACGAAAGTAGAATGCATGTGGCAGAGATGAGAGTGCTAAGATGGATGTGTGGATGTGTTCTAGAATTGACAAGATCAGGAATGAGTATATTAGAGGAGGTCTGAAAGTGGCCAATAACATAAAAGTTGAGGAGTAATAGGTTAGCAAGGTTTGACACATTATGAGGAGAGATGAAAGACGCGTAACGAGAGGAATGCTAAGTATCAATGTGGAGGGATACAGAGGTAGAGTAAGACCGAGGAAGGTGTGGGTAGACTGCGTGAGGAATGATATATGTTCACACATAAGGGGTGAGTACGGAGATGACGGCTGATAGGGGATAGTGGAAGAGGAAGACATGTTATGCCGACCCCATCTAGAGTGGGATAAGGGCAGGAAAATGATGAGTGTGCATAAAAAAAAATAGTGAAAACCGTATGAAAATCATTTGCGTAGTTTAGAACAACTAAGTTTATAAACGGGCAGACGCAACTGCCCGTCATAAAACAAACCGTTGTTTTATTTACAATTTAGAGATGAGATCTCGATACATACTTACTACATTCACTTACGTTTTAAATTCAGGTTTACCTGTTTCAATCTGCTGTATCAATCTTAATAAATATGACTCTGACAGGTCTAAAATCAAATCGCTCATTTTTTTCGAATTTGACTAGAGATAAGATAACATTTTATCCGTACTTCAATTACATAATTATTGTTAACAAAAATGAAAATAATCATATCATTAAACAATATAACTATAATTTGAAAATTTAGAAAACCCCCGAGTATACAAATGCTTAGGTACCTATATCATATACAGCCAGATAAAGCAAGTGTGTTAAAAGCTAAATATCATCGAAATGACTTAACCGATTTCTATCAAACATTGCTAATAACGTATCCCCGAATATAATATTGAACGTAATCAAAAAAAGTATAGAAAATCTTGGAAAGACTGTGATATCATCCAGATACAGCAAAAAACTGTACTAAGAGCTAAATCTTCAAGACGGCATAATCGATTTTCATCAAACATGGCTAAAAATCTGTTTAGTCTTTAATATGGTAAAACAGCATTCAAATCAGATCACACATTACTGAGATAATACACAAATCGTTTTTCGCTCGGGGGTTAAAAAGAAATCACTTCCAAATTATGAATTGTGATACTAGGGCCCGTATTAATAAACCGCTCTCAAGATTGAGATGGCCTTATGTTGACGCTTGAGAATCTGTTGCATATTAAAACAGTATCAAAAAAAATAGTATTGAGACTGAGCCGCGATCAATCTCAAGATTGATTTATTAATACGGCCCTAAATTAGGTTTAGAAATCAATAATATTTAGTTTAAGTACGTCGGTAAATTACTAATTCTGTGTAAGTCCTTACACATATACCTTCTACACATGGTAACAATGGTCTTGAACCTTGGGTAGAAGTTCCTTTTCAAGGTTATTCAATGCCGTAAACACATTCTAGGTAAATGGCCGCAATTAATCATCATTTAATTTAAGCCTATGTAAATGAGAATGGAATAAAATAGAAAAAAGCTATAAGAAAAGTTTCATTCAAGCAGTAGCAGTAATTCAGTAAATAGACTTCATAGTACCTAGTATTTTATGTATGAACACATCAAGTCATGCGTCACGACTCTACTAACTTTTTAGATTAATGTTAAAGTTTAATTACAATGGTTTATTCGTTTAGAAAAAATTGGACTTCAAAGTCTGTATGGAATACTGTGCGGGATGAACCCTCTTAAGGCGAAAATAATCTACCCGGAATACTAGTTGCATAATAAACAGCTTGCACTAGTGTTGCCGCTCGATAGTTCACTATCGATAGCATTTCGATAGTCTATCGATAGCATTTCGATAGTCTACCGATAGTATTTCGATAGTCTGCCGATAGTTTAAAGAAAAACAATAGTATCGATAGTTTTCGATAGTAACGATCTCTCTTTTGGGATACTATCGGTAAACAACCAATACTATCGATAGTATGGATAGTATCGATAGTATTGATTTTCAACATTAAATAAACCATCGATACTATCATCATATACCTACATATCGTTTTGGACAATAAATTGTTACCTTTATTTCAATAGTATCGATTGCATTTAGACTGGCAGGTGGGTAGAACGGAATTAACCGATACTATTGAATTAAAGATCACTATCGATTGTATAAAACTATCGATAGTATCGATACCATCGATAGATTTCGTAACTTTCGCGAACAATAGTATCGATAGTTTATTCAACATTAGATATCAATACTATCGATAGTATTGCTGCTTACCGATAGTATTGTACTAACTAAGAGATCGATACTGTCGATTGGCCTATCGATAATTTGGAATTTTTCGATTAAAACTATCGATAGTTTGGCAACACTAGCTTGCACTGGGTCACCTAAATAGACCTATATAGTTCCCTGTCTTAAATAATTTATATTACCTACAAAGTTAAATACAAACTAACCATTTGATAATAATAATGCAATTAACTTATATTGTGACTAGAGTAATATAATGAGGCAGTTGCATTCTTTGGTTCATCTATTATATATAATAAAGCTTGACAAACCTTGCAATAAAGTGCAGAATTAAGTGTTCAATATTGATCATTAACTTCGACGTGAATTTTCCCCAATAATTAGTATAATAATGCTGTGTTAACAATGCCCGCATATGTTGTCGCCCCTATGTAATGTTAACTGAATGCTCATTCGACACAGATACCGTAAAAATCATAATTCAGACTAAACCAGGCCAATTCAACGTTATTCTTTTTCCTCAAACCATTATATAGATGTTAAAAATATGCTTATCAATGTTTTTAAATCCAAATCAAGATGACCGATTCTTGAAGTGTACTTAGAATTGAATTAATGCTGTTGAGCCACTTAAACTATATATTAGGTACGCAAGGAATGACTGGGGGCCCTACTTTTTTAGCACATCGGCTTAACACATGACCTCAATCACACCTGATGGAAAGTTGAGTTGAGGCCGAAGTTAAAGCGTACTGACACCGAAACCCTATCTTCACAAACATCACTGTTTGGCAGCAGACTTAGACAAGATGGTGGTAGCTAGCCAGGCGGGCCTTTAAAAAGGCCTACCAATCAAACTGCTGGCTATTGAACCCGCGACCTCAGATTCGTAAACCCTATGTTGTTTACATTGAGCCACGGAGTCGGTCATTAACATTGTTTTACTTATAAGTTGGAGTTTTCGGGTGAGTGCGTTTCCACCGGGCGGCCTCATCTCCACTTAACATTAAGTGTAAGTAATTGAGGTCAAGTTTAATGTAAGTTTACTTTAATTATTGTTTCTGTGAAAATTATTCACTCAAACTGTACTTACGGAGTACCAAATAAGAGCTCTTGGGGCCCACAAACTACAATTTACAAGTACAATTCGATGTCCATTACATGCGGGGTAAATGTTTACTCGATTTAGTTGGTAGTAGAGCACTTTTAAATGCCGCCTGGCCAGCTACCACCATTTTCAAGTCCAAGTTCATCTCCAAGTTTGCCTTCAAGCAGTAATGTTGATAGTATTGTTAGAGATAAGATAGCCAGTCCCCGAAATAAGTTGATTGAGACTGAGCGCTAGCCCGTTAAAAACAAACGAAAATATAAAATGCAGTTTTGTGAAGTACAAAAATATTCTGCATGATTATTTTTAATAGATCAGTACTTAGTACCTGCGTCCTCGATACAAAAATATATCACGTAGGTGATATATCCCACTTCCCTAACACGTTGCCAAGTATAGCAACACTGTGGCAGCAGTTACCTAGCAACATTGGCGCAAGTCTGTCATTGGTATCAATTTATGATCCATATTTAAAAAAAATCCATTCTCCAGGATTTACTGGCTATTTATTTATTGACTGTGGAAATTTTAAAGTTTTGTATATTTCACAAAATGGCCGTATGATCAACCCGAGATGAGATTTAATTTCTATCATAGTTGGAAGTTGCAAACGGGCTTACCCCGAAAAGGCTATCTCGCATCCCGAAATGGATTTGTCTTATTTCGTCTATCATAGTTAATTAACTTTGGTCTAATGTATATGAAATAGAGGTTAACCGCCTCCGTGGCTCAATGTAAACCAAGTTGGGTTTACGATTCGGAGGTCGCGAGTTCGATCCATGTATGTATTCGATCCGGTACATGTTTAAGTACTCGCTTTAAGTTAATAGCATTGTTGTGTTCCGGTTGTCAGAGATAAGATAGCCAGTCCCCCAAATGTGTTGGGGTTTCCGAGTCAGTACGCTTCCAACTTCGACCTCATCTTCACTTAACATCAGGTGTGTTTGAGGTCAAGTACGAACCCGTTGTGCATAAAAAAAAGGTGTGTGTTAATTTCAAGAGTTTAACCTTTGTAATAGAATATGTTTTATTTTTGTTTTTAGATAACCAAAAGTGATGAGATCCTGTTTGCAGTATAAAAACTTTTAAGGAAAATTACATTTAATAATAAATCGATGTTCAAAAATACCTACTTTTTGCAATAGTTTTCATTGTTTTTATTCACCTCCCGGATATTCGGCCCGCTGTTGTAGGCAACCCTACTCACAAAGCGTGCCGCAGAATAAGGACCATTATCAATAGATAGATACGACCGAGTCACTGCGTTACAATATTACTATTTACTTTGGCACTTACAAGTCAATTGTATAAGTTCCACGATAATATGATAACGCGTGTTGTGCCACGCGATGCGGCGACGACGAATGGTTATTACCCGCTTCATACTTAACAGTACGTACATTGAAAGATAACATTTAACCTGATTCTAATTCCTCCCCGGCGTCGTCACCGATTACGTACTAGACCCAATTGGATTTATCTGCCTGCACGTATTTATGTACCGTCAACGTCGAAAATTAATACCGACCGTTTCAAAACCGACAAGTCTATCTTTTTCCTTTTGCCAGGAGGCCGGCTGTGTGGGGACCACCCTCTGTTCTATTTCTGTCGTCAAACGCCAAAACGCCGCCATTGTTGTTCCGATATGAGGGATAAGCCAGTGAAATTACAACCGAACAGAAACCTTATTTCTGGGAATTACAATCTGAATCAAAAGGGGATGATGCACCTAAAGTGAACCGTCAAAAATTGGAAAAACAACAGACCGCCGCTTCCGTGGCTCAATGTAAACAACATTGGGTTTGCGATTCGGAGGTAGCATGTTTAAGTACTCGGTTTGGTTGGTGGAAGGTCATTTTAAATGTCCGCCAGGTATGATGGTGGTAGCTAGACCACCATCTTATCTAAATCTGCCGCCAAACAGCAATGTTAATGGCATTGATGTGTTCCTGTTGTCAGAGATAAGATAGCCAGTCCCCCAAATGTGTTGGGGTTTCCGGGTCAGTACGCTTCCACCTTCGACCTCATCTTCACTTAATATCAGGTGTGATTGAGGTCAAGTACCAATCCGTTGTGCTAAAAAAAAAAGACTAGCAAAGTTCCGTTCTCTATCTCCGGAGTGCATCATCAGATCTACACCAATTTATATGGACTCAACCTGGCACTATACCTTTTCAAATAATCAAAAAAAAATATTCAGTTCACAAATGTCGGATCATACAATTTAATAAAAAAAAATCATTTTTTTACAGTCGAATCAATCACCTCCTCCTTTTTAGAAGACGGTTAAAAATGTTGTAATGATGATAGAGGAACACTGTCGACAGTTAACATATTTCAATCATCATATCTAGAAAGTCAAGAAAGTAAAGAGAATCATAGTGACGACCAGTTGGTGTAGTGGATAGTGACCCTGTCAGCTAAACCAACGGTTGCGGGTTCGAATCCCGCGAGTAGTAAATGTTTGTGTAATGAATACGAACATTTATTTCCGAGTCATGGATGTTTATATAAATATTTATGTATGTTTATCCGTTATCTAGTATCCATAGCACAAGCTTTGCTTAGTTTAGGACTAGATGATTGGTGTAAGTGTCCGAAATATTTAGTTATTTATAGCATTCCGTCATAGTCCTATAGGTACTTATTTATGCTGTCGTCTGTACCTACAACATTAAATTATATGTTATCACGATTATAGCTGGATATATATCTATGATTTATCAATTTTACTCCGTGATAATACGCGATTAAATAATTGTTCTAATTAGTTTTGACCTACGTACTTAAGTCAGTATATAAAAGTAAATCTTTGTTGGAATTTATTAGGAATTACTCATCATTATAATAAAATTAATTTTGCTTTTCAGTAAACAATTATAACGGGATCTTACCGCGATTATGTTATTAAAAATAAATAGATAAATATTTATCTGAGATACTAATATCAAGCAAAAACAACACTATCGTCCGTATGTAAGAGGGCAGCAAACAACAATATTCATGTGAATTGTTTACAGTTTACGCAGACATACGGTTTTTCCTTAAAACAATTCTACGAATGTGACCTAGGTACAGTCGGTACTTAACTATATAGCTACTTTATAGTTTATGGATCTAAATGATGTTCTAGACAAAAGGTTGATTATAGAGAGATGCGGTTGATATAGCTTGAATAGACATTACGCTACCAATAATTATGCAAGTCAGTCCTGTATGATTAACTATGATGCCGACTGTACACTATTTTGAAAACTGAGTATCTATTTGTTTATATGTGGAGAGTTTATATTTGTGTACATATACGTATGTTTGTATGTATATATTTTTGTAATTAGCTTAACTTAGATTATAAGATAAAACTGTAAACTTTTTGGAAATAAAGTTATTATTATTTCTATTTTCAATTTCTTTTTCTCACCATGAGCTGGTATTATCATACCATTTACGGGCATTAACCAAGTAAATGGTATATTCCTATTTATTATTATTATTTCTATTTTCAATTTCTTTTTCTCAGCATGAGCTGGTATTATCATATTTACGGGCTTTAACTAAGTAAATGGTATATTCCTATTTATTTTAAAATCGTAAGTCAGTTTGTCAGTTTAAGTTTGTTTTATTATTATAACGTATTTCTCTTCTTCAAAGTGAAGAAGGTAATTTCCGCACCAGAGCGGGTATCAACCAAGTGTGGCGGGTTCAGTTGATGAAGTGATAATAGATGAAGTCAGAAACTTTCTGGTAATATTATTATTATTAATTATATTTACATGCAAATCGTGACGTACCTATACCGTTAGTACTATATTAATGATGCCCCTATACATAATATAATAACGACGTGAATATAAAATTATTATATACTCATTTTACGATATCACGATTAAATTAGCATGCACATACCCACATATCTATACATTTACGTATGTATAGTTTATTATGCGTTATTTATTACTGGGAAACACTCGGATCGGAATTCCCTATAAGACAGGATCTGATCAATAATTCCATAGACGATCCTATTTTTCGGACCTTTGATTGGAACTTACATGCATAACATTAAGTCACGTCCTTCATTCCAAATGGGGTGATCAGAGATATCCCAAACGTTACAAACGTCAAAATTTTAATGCTTGAATCTACAGTGTACCTTTGGGAAATATGCAGAAATGCACACGTGACAGGGGGTGGGTCCATCGCCTTTGAAACATGCAATCCATAGATGTTTTTTTGGTGGCACATCTCATAGTCGCTCAATTTATAATCAAATTCGATAAATAGGGATCGAGTTAGATAAGTATTTAATTGCATCATGTACACACACATAACACATTTTGCTCTATATGTTAATCCATGACATTGTTGTATGCATTTCGTTTTGTATTTAATATTACAAGAATTGCGATGAAATCGTTATCAGCCTGTCACCGGCCAAAAACATTACAATAATAACTATACATCTAACGTAGATAAGAAAATAAGAACCAGGTTACAGGGTCAATGTCAAGTTTGATTAGTTGGATAATGAATGTGAAAGTATTACCTATACCTGACAGAACATAAGGATTAAAGCGTAATTCGTTTCCATATGAAAGCATTAGCCACGTTTCGGCTTCTGGGGTTCTAATTGTGTGTAATAATACTTTGTAAGTTTTTTCTATGCACAACGGGTTTGTACTTGACCTTGTTAAGTGAATGCAATGCAAACAAAGTGAGTGCACCCCATCTTATTCGGGGTACTAGCAATTTTATCTCTGACAACCGGAACACAACAATGCTATTGACATTATTGTTTGGCGGCAGACATAAATAGACTTAGATGGTGGTAGCTAGCCAGGCGAACATTTTTAAAATGCCCTACCGAGTACTAAACATGTACTCCGCTGGGGATCGAACCCGCGATCTCCAATTCGTAAACCCTATGTTATTTAAATTGAGCCACGGAGGCGGTGGTAAGTATTTTGCCTGGATACAAGCAATATTTATACCTACATAAAGTCTTGATGTTGCATGTGGTAGATACGTACGCGCCGTCATTCGTATAATCATATTCATTTTTGACCGGCCACTAATATATAATTGAGATGTAGTCCTGGAGACGAATAGAGGGAATAAGCTGGACAGAGAAAAGAACAAATGAACGGTTGCGGGTTCGAATCCCGTGAAGGGTAAGTGTTTGTGTGATGAGTACGAACAATTATTCCCGAGTAATGGATGTTTATATAAATATTTATTGTATCCGTTATCCTGTATCCATAGGTGAAGATTTGCTTAGTTTGGGACTAGATGATTGGTGTGATTGTCCGATAAGAGTCAAGTAAAACTTACCTAAATGGACCTAAAATAGACTATAGAATTCTAATAGCTACCTATTTATCGCACAACGGAATTTTGAAGAGCGTTGACCTCTGGCTACATCGTGACTGGCCAGCGACTGTATTTACATAGATATACACCTAAATAGGAAAATCAGTTGACAAATCTCATTTGCTAAGAGACTTTGTTGGTTAATTCTCACTTCTAAACTCTGTAATTCTGATAACTTGATAGAGCGTATAAATCAATATTTGTCCATAACTTTAATGGAAAAAACGAAGTAGAATTAGTTTTTTTAAAGTACTTAAGTAGGTACAAATTAGCGGAATTAAAAAGTCAAGTTGCAAACCCTTTCCCATAGTATCCCGTCCCATTTAGATGTTGTCGAGAACGAAACGTGCTTTATCAAATTTATGTCCCTATCATATTTTTTCAATACAAGGCTATCTATAAAACTATTTGGAACTATTTTATGAATAACTAAATCGCGTTTAAGACTATTTTGCAACTCAGTCGCGCTACGGTTGTTCATCGGTTGCAATATGACAAAATCAGCCTACGGTGAATTAAAAAAATTTACTCTGATAAACAATTTCATGAAACGTTATAATATAACAGCAGACGATACGATATAGCAGTATCATAAATTATTGTGATTGATGTTTTTTTTTATGCACAATGGGTTGGTACTTGACCTCAATCACACCTGATGTGAAGTGAAATGAAGTGAAGATGAGGTCGAACATTGCGTACTGACCCGGAAACCCCAATACATTTGGGGGACTGGCTATCTTATCTCTGACAACCGGAACACAACAATGCTGTTAACATTGTTGCTTGGCGGCAGATTTAGATAAGACGGTGGTGCTAGCCAGGCCGACATTTAAAATGCCCTACCATCAACCAAATCGAGTACTTAAACATGTACCCCGCTGGAGATCGAACCCGCGACCTCCGAATCGTAAACCCAACGTTGTTTACATTGAGCCACGGAGGCGGATGTCAATAGTCATTGCTCGACGTGTAGTATAGAACTACCGAACACGAAAAAAAATTCTGTGGTTTTTGTCCTGTGTTTGAATACTTACAACGATAAGTAACAATTGGTGTACTAACTCATAAAACTTTTCCCTTTAATTTTCATAATTAGATTGAATAACTATGTAAGTAAGTAACTTTAACCGCCTCCGTGGCTCAATGTAAACAACATTGGGTTTACGATTCGAAGGTCGAGGGTTCGATCCCCAGCGGGGTACAAGTTTAAGTACTCGGTTTGGTTGGTGGTAGGGCATTTTATATCCGCCTGGCTAGCTACCACCATCTTATCTAAATCTGCCGCCAAGCAGCAATGTCAATAGCATTGTTGTATTCCGGTTGTCAGAGATAAGATAGCCAATCCCCCAAATGTGTTGGGGTTTCCGGGTCAGTACGCTACCACCTTCGGCCCCATCTTCACTTAACATCAGGTGTGATTGGGGTCAAGTGCTAACCTGTTGTGCATAAGAAAAAAACCGAGCACCAAAAAAGCGACAGCATATTTTGTGTGCGTTATGTTCGATTTTTTTTACAAAAATTATATCCTTTATGCTCTAGGGATTAAGACTAATCGAACGACACCTTGCAGTACAAAATTGGTCAAGCCGTTTTATCTACAGAAGGTAACATATATACACTCGAAAAATATTACCCTCCTTCATGAGGCGGTCAGCTAGAGATGTAAATCACTTATCAAGAACAATACAAAAAGCTCCATCTTACCCCTCCAAATGGCTTATGCATCTGATAACACTTACCTGTAAAAGAAAAATATAACATAAAACGCCGGTTCAATCAATAAGTGTTTAAAAAACTTAGTGGAAACATAAAAGTAACAAAAAATTAGCATAAAAATCGTTATCGGGCGATAACGCACATTTCCGTCACACGCGGGTAAACCGTAAGCGAACGTAAACATTAGCGATGAAATCGCTAACTGCGCAAGTGTATGGCCTACCACGAAAAGTTTTATAGAAATTTAGGATCTTAAGTCTGAAAGTAATAGACATACCAATGTCTAATATCAGTGACATGTATCATATTGTTGAGCTTTGTAATTGATGTAAAAAGTCTGGGAAACTTGTTTATTGACTAACTTACATGTGGGAACTTAGCATTAACATGTAAATTTCTTAAATTGTCTCACATATACTTCATTCTTGTTGTTAGTTCTCCAAATAGGAAATAAATAAATAAAAAACAGTCCAAATAGATTCATGATATTTTGAGGAAACTTAATTTATATTTTGCAGGTTTATCTGTTTCAGACTGTACTACCAAAACGACGTTTTCGATTTTTTTTCATTTTACCATGAAAACCAAATATTAGAAAAGTAATGGAACACGTTGCTTTTGATAGTCGATCGAATTCTAAATTTCATTAAAATTGTTCATGGTAACCCATATGGGTTACAGACTTATACACATCAGTGTACGAACCTACGGTCAATAATGTAAAAATAAGAATGAAAAAAATAATACTAAATAATATCATCAAAATATATAATAATAATCTTTGTTAAAATACTTAAGTAACAAAATTTAAATCTCAAAGAAATACATAAAACACTGGTACCAGAACTAGGTATTCCTGTGTTTCAGGCGGAAAAGAGCATAAAAAAATTATATATAATATAAACATATACCTATCTTCGAAATGACTAAACAGATTTTCATTTTACAAACAACCGTCTCGATCCAAAAAAATAACTGTATTCAATCACACGTTAAATATCAATTGAATGATAAATCAGCAATGAACAAATCAACTCGATCGCATGCCAGGTAATGAAATAAATGCTTTTGTAATATAAAAGTTTTTTACAAAAGTAACCCTTCGAGTGTCTTGATGCCTTTCAGAGGAAAATTGCTTTTGAACAAGCGGTAAGTTACAAAATGTAAGAATTGACTGTCTATTTTAAATGTAGCTACACATTTTAAGATTGTATATTTCTAGTTGGATGTTATTCAAGTTTTATAGCATTGGGCGCGAAAATATAAAAATACTTTTATTTGAATTATTGACAGAAACTTTAATATGAAACTTCAATAAGATCAAACTAGAAATATACAATGTTACAGTACATATAATATAACTTTTGACACATTTATAATGCAGTTGCTTTGTTATATTGCACGATGCGGGTGTGGGTGGGGCATGTCTGAACTTAATAGTTAATTACATATGTCTATAATACGTGTTGGCGACGTAAGCCATGATGTATCACTAAGAGCATTTACGCCGCACGCACGACATTCCTTAAAATCTTCCAAAATTATCGAATTGAATTAGTAGAGAACATTGTTCAAAAACAATATTGTGCTATATTAGAACGATTGTAAGTCCTCAGTAGTCATGTAACTAAGCAGGTATTTTTTGGTTCATTAAATTTTGTATCTATAAAGAACCACCGTAACCGTAAAAGCAAAGCAACTAACCTAAATCCGTGCGTTTTCGTTTTTGTGATGCGAGTTCTATGAATTTTGTGAATAATTGAAAATAATCCTGTGGTGCCGGTAGATCGGAGCATAAACAGCGGTAATGAGCTCATTAGCCTTGCTTGTTGGTAATGCGAAGCAAAATCCATACATTTTTAATAAACTTTCGCCATTACGTTCCTATTAGCGGGTGCCATTATCATCATTCAGACCCATCTTTTCTGTGGTCGCCTTATTGTGTCTGTGTGCCCTGTAGCGTCAAAACGACTGAAGAGATTTGAAAACAGTATTTTGTTTTCGAAAGCTAATTGCGAGGTAGTTCTCAGCTATGTTTGATGGGAATCGGTTAACCCGTTTCGAAAATATTCAGCTTTTAACATAGGAGGTTTCTTTATCTAGATAGATGCTATATATTAGTGACACTGAGCAAAGATGTAGGCTGTCTAAGCTGGATCTGCGTGTGTGTTCTAACACTTTTGAGGTTGGCCTAGTATCTAAACACAAAAAAATCTAGTCAAGTCGCATGTCGATCATTAATTCTCTAACTCGCTCGGCGGTTTTCTAAATTTGAATTATTTTATGATGATTATTTTTAAAGTTGAATCATTGTTTTATCTAAATATAAATTATTCAAAAAACCCCGCAAAAATATGAGTGTTAAACGATGACAACACTTTGTTATTGTTGGTAAGGTCGATGGCCCGAATGTCGCAAGAGTTATGAAGGTGCACACTATACCATTACACTGTCGGAGCGTTTTTGCTCCACCGCGTAATTTAATATTAAATCGTCTGCTAAATAGAACCAGTATTACATGATCTCCAGCTACTATCTTCTTTCAAAAAGCAACAAGTTTTAGTTTAAGTGGACGTTTGTCAGTCATTTTGATGCGTTTTTGTATATACCTGTAAATACAGCTGATTACAAAATTCTTTGTCACAATTTGTTAAAATATTGTTTAGTTGGCTTATAATATTGAAAGGTGTTTAATGAATGTGACTATGTATGTAAAGGTAGTGTTTTAAAACGAACATAATAAGATTTTTCCTACACACATGCACACAGAAGTATATTAAGTTATTCTAACAACCTAGATTTAACCTCAACTATTTGAAAGTTTGAGCTTCATAACCTTCAAAATAAACAAGCCGATTCTACTAATACTTTATCTACAAGCATGCATAAGCAGGATACACAATTCTAAATATTAGAGAAAATATTTAAAAAATAGTGTAGGAATTTATCTGTTTTAAGTTTAATTCACCATCCTAATTCAGAAATGCAATTATTTTTCTTCAAATCTGGGGGTGCAGCAGCACATTGAGTAAAGAAACAGCAATGCCAAGTCGAGCGCAAAGCAAACCCTGCCATAACACGGTTCTGGAAGCATTTAAGATAGCCAGTCCTCCAAATGTGTTGGGGTTTCCGGATCAGTACGCTTCCACCTTCTGCCTCATCTTCATTTACTCAGGTGTAATTGAAGTCAAGTTAGAAACGGTCGTGCATAAAAAAAAAATTTGACGTATTTTTCATCTCTATGCAAACGCTGAAACTATCGTTATCTAATAAGCATAACATATGTAAATCCTATAGTGACTATGCCTAAGAATAAGGAACTTTGATAAATTAATTAAATAAAAATTTTGGGTTCAGGTAATCGGTAAAATGAATAGTAAACGCCAGATGAATATACTGAGTATACAATAAGCCAGATATTTAAGCAAGCGGCTTAGATTTGGGCCATTATAAGATATCACTACTTATTAAGAACAAATTGTCTCCTTCGAGGCTTGGCACATTTTTACAGAATGTTTTTGTTGAGGTTAGATATGTTCTCTATTATTTAAACTATTATTATTATAATATTGTCTTCATGCATATAACATTTTATTAGAATAGGCTTTTATTTAGGTTTATTTAGTATTATATTCATGTAGTTATATTTAGTTATTTACAAGTATTAATGTATTATAGACTTTTTTTTTTTACTTAATCACCATTGCGTTGTACGCCTTTTTTTATTCCCCGTTATACACTCTCTAACCGCTTATAGGGTTAGCTGGAAGAGATCTCTCTTAGAGATAAGCTCACCTTTGTATCTTTGTATCTGACAATTGTATCTTTTGTGTTTATTTGCAATAAAGAATAAAGAATTCATTTCGAACCCTCGAAACCCTCGTAAACCCTCTGAAATTGTATGAGGAACTTAAAATCTGTCTTGGTATAATCGCCGTCTAGGTCTTCATCGCCTAAGGGTTATACTATCCTATGATTACCTAAGAGAAGGGGTTTCTAAATGCTAGCATATAGCATCTCCATAAATAGGCTGTGTTTCGATATAATGATGTCATACACAGCGCATGTAGTCTTCTAAAGTTAGAGATGATGCTAGGCTATAGTTAGACGGACATTACTGGATAATAATTATCCCTCAAGAAGAGTGAGTGACCCCATAAAGTTTGCGCCAACATGTTAAACGCACCTTCGTGATGGACTACAGCGGGTTATGGATGTTTTATTAGTTCTTTACACTAAACGAACATAATGTCCGATATCAGTCTAAATCATTTTAAAAATTAAGTTTCGTTTTAAAAATGTTGTAAGAGGTTATTTTGTAAACGCTCAATTGTAGGTACCATGAAAAATATTGACAATCATGTCGATTCGGATGTACACCAACTAAACTAGACTAAAACCATTTTGAAAGTAGTACTGTCTCTTTCTCCCTGGAGCAGTACGATGCGACGGCACCACTCCAAAATTGGTTTTAGTTTAATTGGTGTACATCCGAATCGACACCAATAATCCCTTAAAATTTCAAAGGCGAATGTATACTGTAGTATACGAAAAATACAGTCTCTGAATAGGGGTCAGAGAATAAATAAATATCTTTACACATTCACACAGCGCCATCTAGTTCCACACTAAGCAACTAGGCTAATATTATGGATACCAGATGGTTAATAAAAAACACAAATACATTTTTTTTGGTAAATAAATACATAATATAAATGAAAAACATACATAACTCGGGAACACATGTTTGTATTCATTACACAAACATATGCCTGCTTTTGACCACTATACGCCAAACAGAGTAGCACAATATTTGCTTTAGTTTGTGCAAAAATAACAGGCATTTAACTAAATATCATGTTATAATTTGTTAGACCAAAAAGGATAAGCTTTCATGACTGCCAAATACATTACAACCGATGCTGAACTGCTGCTGGGTTTTTTTTTTTTTTTTTTTATGCACGACGGGTTCGTACTTCACCTCAATCACACTTTTTTCTATCAATTGCTTTCCGGAAACGCTCTTTTTAACCCCCTACGTAAAGCGACGGATGTTGTATGTTTGACGGCGTTGAGTGTAGTGTCAAACTCAAATCATTTATTGCATTTCTTATATTTTATAGTTTTATATTGTATAGATATTATAAATTATAAATGCGAAAGTTTGGATGTTTGTTTGTTTGTTTGTTGCTCAATCACGGCGAAACGGATGGACGGCTTTGGATGATATTTGTTAGATAAGTCTACTTATATACCAAATTAAATCAAATCTTATCCAAATGAGGGTATGTTCTAATATACCCTGGATTACGACATAGAATATTTTTTATCCCAATAAAGTGAGTAGTTCCCGCGGGTCAATGAAATTTTCGCGATAAAGTTATTCCACGCAGGCGAAGCCGCGGGTGGAGAGCTAGTATTTTATAGATGGTATTGTAATACTGTGGTATTACAATGTATCGTATCAATAAGGGCCACAGGTAGACAGCAATATTAGAGTTTTTAAGAGTATTATGCAATAATTTAAATATATACTTGTGAAGTCGTTGTCCGTATGTATCTCAGTGATGTGTGGTCCGATTCAAGGGCAGAGTTATATATTAGAAAATAAACGATATTAAAGACAACATGTAAAATAGTTAATAAGCCCTATTTGATGAAAATCGGTTAAAGATATTTAGCTTTTAACAGAGTTCATCGGCGCATTTGGATGACTTATTTTTGAATATGATATGCATATTATTCCAATTGGTTGCCGAGAAAAATTTATTCGAAATATAATTCATACACTGAGCTGTAGCCTTTTTGTATACTGGCGCAAACACATAATAACTAAAACCCTAACCTATCCCTTGTCAAATTCCAATTTCTTTTTTAAATTATAATTATATTATAATATAGTATAAGATCCGGCAATAGAAATATATACCCTCATCTGTTATTCGACGATAACAAAATTAATATGTTAGTTAATGAATATATTAATACATTGAAAATGGGTTGCCTAGCTAAATCGCGGGCCAAACGGTTAATTAATGTAAATCCAAATTAATTGTTTTTCAATTAACTTCCCCGATTTGTTATTTATAAAAATCGACCATTATCTGAAAGAACATAACATAAGGAACTGGAAAAATATAGGTTGCCTACTTTCCCTTCAGCATAACTATGGAGTTGTCATGTATAAACATGCGAGCAAGCGTTATTAATATACCCTCATCAGTTATTTAATTGATTTTTTTTTTAATTAAACGTTATTTTATTCTCTTTCTAACAGTATAAGATTGCCTCATTTTGTTATCGTCGAATAACAGATGAGGGTATATATTTCTATTGCCGGATCTTATACTAATAGGAACAAGCTTCCTGCACAGATCCGAGAGAGTCCCTCCGTCCAAGTATTCAAGAAGAGGCTAAAAGAGCACTATCATTCTATCATGATTTAAGATACCTATATATTTATATAATTATGTACTTATATATGTGATATTTATTTATTTATATTATATAGTTTACTAATAATCACGTGTAATTTTATAACTAAGTGTATTTCTGTATTCTAGTAGTGCATGTATGTAAATAACATATTATATTATATACCTATATGTATAGTATATTTGTCCTTCCATAACTGCACTTTTTCTTCACCGTCCCGCACAATGCTCTAACCACCACTGAGGTTGGCTGGAAGAGATCTCTATTAGAGATAAGCTCACCTTTGTACAATATTTCCGACTGATTGTCAACATGTTTTTTTATGTGCAATAAAGAATATATAATATGTATAATAATATTTGTTTGTTTCTGTACTTGTGTTTTATTGTTTTAGTTGTATTTCTCATATGTAAAATTTGTTATGTGTGTGTACATGGATGCAAATAAATGCTTATCTATCTATCTAATTACGAGTATTTCTATAAAATCCATAACATACATTCACACGTACCTAACAATCAATTATTTGCCTGACCTACTAATCAGCCGTCACTACTAAATATTTAAAACAATTGGAAGGAAGTATATTATGGTATCCGCACACGTGCTGTCCCATCCTGTGCCGACCCCATGTGATACAAGACGCTATTAATATCCGCCTAATATGACGCCTATTAACAGGTTGTTGACTTACGATCAATCACTAAAATACGTCTAATTACTTACGCCGTCAAACTAATGCCAAAGAGGAAAATTGTGGGTCCGAAATAAGCACGAATTTCATTTTTTTTTTTTTTTTTTTTTATTAAAAACTGGTTTCGCGTTTGACTACATTTCAACTACATTTCATTTTTTATAAACGTCGAAAGACGCCTCCGTTTTAGCCGCCTCCGTGGCTCAATTTTTTTTTATTTTATCCACAATTTGACCTCAATCACACCTGATGTTAAGTGAAGATGAGGTCGAAGGTGGTATCGTACTGACCCGGAAACCCCATATTATTGGCCGACTGGCTATCTTATCTCTGAAAGCCGGAACACAACAATGCTATTAAACATTGCCGTTTGGCGGCAGATTTAAATAAGACCTCATATTGTTCAATATGAATAATATTGAACAATATGAGGTCATATTGTTCAATATGAATAATATGAGGTTTACGAAGCAGAGGTCGCGGGTTCGATCCTCAGCGGGGCACATGTTTAATATACTCGGTTTGATTGGTGGTAGGGCATTTTAAATATAACCGTCCTATCCAAGTCCGCCGCCAAACGGCAATTGTAACTTATTCCTAAACATATGACATATCATCTGCCTATAGATAAGTCTATTGCTGGACGTGAAGCCTCTGGCGTGGGTTAGTGATCGCAGAATTTTGATAGCCGATCAAATGATGATGCTCATCACAGCCACAAATTTACTTCGGCAGTACATAATTATACTAAAATTGGAACGATATAGACCCCTGTACCCTGCGCAAATACATTACTACCTATAAAGAATTTACATAGGTACAGTCGGCTTCATAATTCATCGGCAGTCATACAGGCCTAATTTGAATGATTTGTGTTAGCTTACTGCTTGTGTAAGCTACGAGTATGTCATCTGCAGTTCTCTAATATGATAGTGTGGTACGAGGGTCATTTTAGAGGACTTTTTTTATGATGAATTGAATACAAGTTTGACCACAATCTCACCTGATGGAAAGTGATGATGTGGTCGAAGATGAAGCACGCGATACCAGTAAATGCATATTCACTCTGCTTTTGAAGATCCTAAGGTTGTAGGATTCAGGAAACACTGACGCTGGCAGGGAATTCCATATCTTGCGGTGGTACAGTTTAAATAAGTATCAAGCTACCGTTAATCATACATATTAATAGAACAGACGTATGAATATGTGATGCCGACTGTACAGATTAACAAGGACAATTACAGGAGTATTATCGAGAGTAGGTAATGTTTCATACAGTACCATGCAGCTTATATCGATATATAAGCTGCATGGTCCGTTCGGTTCCCTAACCATTTTTTTTTTAATTTTTGTTAGTTTGGCTTACAGGTACAATCTTCCGTTTCTCAAACGTAGCACAGGTAGGTAACCCTAATCCTTATTACGTGGCACTAAGATTTGAAATTAAGCGTGTTTTTGCTTGAGCTGCAGTCCACCGTGCTTACAGCGTTTTCCTTAATAAGTCGAAGTATCTATTTTCAACATAAGTGTAACTAATATTATAAATGCGAAAGCTTGGATGTTTGTATGTTTCTTTGTTTATTTGTTGCTCAATAACGGCGAAACGGATGAACGTATTTGGATGAAATTTGGTATATAGGTAGAATATGTCCTGGATTAAGACATATTTTATATCCCGATGATCAAATTTTCACGATCAAGTTATGCGACGCAGGTGAAGCCGCGGGCGGTAAGCTAGTCATATTATAATACACACTAGGACAGTAACTTTAATCTCAGTGAAACGAAAGTCTACAATCCACGGCACCAATTTAAAAATATACACGAAAGTTTGAAATAATTAAGAAAATACACATTTCATTCAATTAGAAAAAACACGCGAAGAATGGCATTCATAAGCAAATATTTACTCAGCTATTTAACGTTTCATTCTGATCGATCAATCTTGTGTTAAAAGTGGGACAGAGAGGCCATACAAACCGTTGTCAAACCGACAAATAAACAAAATTAGTACCTACGCCATACAGTTAACTACTCGCCTACCAGCAAACATTTTGTCGATCTGTTTGGTGTAGTGGTTAGAAACTCTGCTGTTATATCAAAAGGTCACGGGTTCGAATCCCGCCAGGGGCATATGGTTGTATAATGAGGTGACACTTTGAAACGCATAATTTTTATTGTCATAAGTTCAATTGACATACATCATAATGGCATACAAATTAATAAGTATAATAGTGTTTCGCAAATTTATTATTACGCATAAACATAATAACGCAGATTTGTTGAAGGGCATAATAATAAAAGCCATAATCATATAAATCTATATTTTCATTTGCCATATTTTTATAACGCATGCTTTGAAACGCAAATTTAAATTATGCATAAATTACCATATTCATAATTTTGTCTGACATGCTTTTATAAGCATAACTGCACCCCGACATGGTTAGGTTAGCTTCGAAGGGTATGGCGGAAGCGAGCCGGGCGAGTGCGAGCGAAGCGAGCACGGGAGTTCTTGGCACCCCGACATGGATAGGTTAAGTTCGTAGGGTATGGATAGGTCGGATCGCCCGCCATACCCTTCGTGTTAGGTTGACATGTATGCTTTTTAAATATCATGTCTTTTGAATATTATGGTCAACAAAAATTATGCCTTTCATTACTTATGCTTATTAAAATTATGCCTTTCTATGATTATGCCTTACAGGTTTCGGCCATATGATATTATGTGTAATGAAGTTATGCTATAACGGTTTATTGCAAATGACTATTATGGCGAGTAATATTCTGAATTGCCAGTTTATGGTGAAAAACGTTATGCGTTTCAATAGGTAACCGTATAATGAATACATACATGTGTTCCCGAGTTATGGATGTTTTTCATTTATTGTTGAGTTTCTTTAACGTAAGGAAAAAAATATTAGGTAAGTTAAATAGAAGGTACTCGTATTGGTATAGGTAGTTTATTTATTTTTTTCAAAACCATCATCAAATAAAGCTTTAATTATGTAAAACGGTCACGTTTGTAGCCTGTTCCACATAATTACATCATGAAATTAAATAAAGAAAGAAAATTTCGAGAAAATATGAGATCCGAATAAATTTCGCATATCAATCTCCAGCCGGCCTATTGGCTTTTTTTCCTTACGGTAAAAAAAAACTCATCCGGTATATTTATTTACAAAAAAATATGTATTTGTGTAGTTTATCAATCATCTGGTACCTAAGAAAAAAAAATGAAAAAATGTTTATATCTTTCTTTAGGAATCACATGCAACGTATTGTTAAGATTTCCTATCTATCTATAATGCAAGACTAGTTGCTTAGTGTGGAACTTGATGGCGCTGTGTGTATGTCCAAAGATATTCATTATTATTTAATATCTCTTGTTTTTAACTCGAATAGATAAACCACCATCTCTAAGCGTAAGACCAATAAAATGTTGATACAAATATAAACTGAAAATTTTGAATACCTCCGACTAAACAAATGACTATGTCATCCAGATGAGACGAAACCAACTACGTAAAAAGCTAAATATATTCGGAACGGTTTTACCGATTTCCATACAAGCTGTCCCCCTCGTTTAGGCACTAGGCCCACCAAGGGCGAATAAGCGATCAGCTATCGACTATTTTATCTTTTGTTCGTTTCTTGAACGAGAAAATAGTCGATAGCTAATCGCTTTCGCGTCCTAATTGGGGTTTGACGCATTTGGTGCACTTCTCAACTTGTACACCATGCTCAAATGGTACACTTCTCAATTTGTGCAGTTCTCAAATGGTGAACTTAGCAACTAGTACACTTCTCAATTTGTGCAGTTCTCAAATGGTGAACTTAGCAACTGGTGCACTTCTCAACTTGTACACCATACTCAAATGGTACACTTCTCAACTTGTGCAGTTCTCAAATGGTGAACTTAGCAACTGGTGCACTTCTCATATGGTGCACTTCTCAACTTGTACACCATGCTCAAATGGTACACTTCTCAACTTGTGCAGTTCTCAAATAGTGAACTTAGCAACTGGTGCACTTCTCATATGGTGCACTTCTCAACTGTACACCATGCTCAAATGGTACACTTCTCAACTTGTGCAGTTCTCAAATAGTGAACTTAGCAACTGGTGCACTTCTCATATGGTGCACTTCTCAACTGTACACCATGCTCAAATGGTACACTTCTCAACTTGTGCAGTTCTCAAATAGTGAACTTAGCAACTGGTGCACTTCTCATATGGTGCACTTCTCAACTGTACACCATGCTCAAATGGTACACTTCTCAACTTGTGCAGTTCTCAAATAGTGAACTTTGCAACTGGTGCACTTCTCATATGGTGCAGTTCTCAACTTCTACACCATGCTCAAATGGTGCATTTCGCAAAAGGAGCACTTTTTTAAGATGAGTGGACTAGTGCCTAAGTCTAACTAATATGTATTGTAAATGAGAAAGTTTGGATGCTGCTTAACAAAGCAAATAAAATAAACAAACTAACAAGTTTGTTTATTTGTTTGTTGCTCAATCACGGCGAAACGGATGAACGGATTTGGTTGAAATTTGGTATACAGGGTGGACTTGAATTCGTGTAATTCCTTTTAGCTGGTGACGCCACTGTTGATTATGAACAACTTTCCCTAAGTAACCATAGTGGAATTCGATCAAAAAATTTTCGATGACCCATGCCACACCATTCCGAAACACTTTTCGGCTATGGTTGCTAGTGGAAATTGTTCGTAATAGGTAGTGGAGTGAGCAGTAAACAGAAATTACATGAATTAAATTTGACCCTGTATAGGTAGAACTGAACTGAAGAAGTCGAGTGCGGCGTCTCTCCATGAGACTGTATAATTGAGGGAAAGATTGAAGGAAAGAGAGGAAGGGGAAGACCTAGACGTAATTATTTTGACCAAGTGAAAGAAAAGGTGAATGTAGTGTCGTACCAAGAGGTTAAAACGAGGGCGGAAAGTAGAGAGACGTGGTCATTACTCCACCGACAAGAGCATAGCTCTTAAATTGATGAAAAAGAATAGGTAGAACATGCCCTGGATTAAAACATGGGATATTTTTTATCCCGATAAGTTGAGAATATAAACAAATGTCCGCGACAAAGTTATTCCACGCTGGCGAATTCCATGAATGTTTTTGAATAATTTTTTATTTACTTCAACAATATACTAAAAGTACTATTGGAAAACATTCATAATTGACGTATTAAACTTGGATTGTATTATGCAGATTTGTATAGGTTTAACTGTAGAGTAAAAAGCAAGTGATAATTTAATCGCTCTCATAAGGTTACCATTTGGCTACATGCTTATACTAATTTCATAAAGAATATAACGGTATTCCTTTGAAAAGCAATCTAACACAGCCGAATTAAGATTGTATGACTGACCTACTTAAAATATGTAGGTTACAGATAAGTACCTACATGTACCTATGCTACTTTATTCTATGATTTTTCGAACCTTTATTACCTGAATCACAAAGAAACCGAGGAAACGATTTATGGAATTTTATAATTTTAATGCACTAAAACGTTTAGAGATAACATATTACAAACACAAAAAAAGCTAAGCTATCCAAACAATTCTTAAGCGTACGTCTATATCTAAACAATTGAATTATATTAATTTAGTTATCTGTTGGAAACCGTATAAATAAACCATGATATAGGTGGGATGGCGGGCCCGCCGCGCAGCAGGTAACGGTACACCAAAGGAATGCGGCCCGTGCGACAGGTGGCAGCCTCTATCATCGCATCGGCTACGTCTATCCGACGTTTCGCGACACCGACCTTCCTTGAACTCAACTTTAAAACATTACAAATATAAAATTCTTTGCACAACTAATCTACAATAACTTTCTGAACGATAGCGTATGTTTACCACAAATATAATATATAGTTAAAAAAAAACACGTTAGAGTTTCACCATCGTCCTCCTGGCAATATATTGGACTCGTCAAAACGAATCATATGAACACAATCATCGAGGGGTTTGCTTGTAGCCGCTGAAGAGTTCCACCGTCCACCTGGCTCAATCATCAGATCAGCTCCAAGATACCAAATTATAGTATTGTCGTCCGAACTACATATACACACCAAGTTTCATTTCGATACGACAATCAGAAGTAGGTTAAAATTGACTTCCAAGATTACAAGTAAAGCTAATAAAATCGTTTAAAAAAAAACACGCCGTGCGCTTGTACCAATCACATTTTATAAGTTGATGTTAATTTATATTTAATATGTAATTAATCTACCTTAGATTAAGAAGTATTTCAATAAGTAGTAACGAATCGTTAAGCATCTACTTAGTATATACTTGTAACAGTTCCGTAGGATTATCTAAATTGAAACCGATTATGTGCAAGCAAGTCAGCGAGTAAGAAAGACTTGCGTGCGTGATATAGAGCTTATGGAAATTAAAGTACGCATGTATATCGTAGTCGAGCTATGTGACTTCGGAGCAATCATAATCATCTTCTTGCCCTGGTCCCAATTTATTTGGGGTCGGCACAGAACCTACGTCTTTTTCTTCCAATCTCCTCTATCGGCCGTTACCTCATCTTTCACGACTTCGGACCAATTATGTGACGCTAATTATCTATGTCACCTCATATAAATTGTGCTACCTAAGAGCTATTGCAGCTCCCCAAAACAGCCAAGTATTCAGAGACTAACAGCCGTAGGTATACCTTTAGTAGGATTAGCATTACTTCAATAATGTTTATCCTTATTACTTATATTATATGTGAAGGCTGACTGTCACACCGATAACAATATAATTTACAGTTCGCAATAAAAAATATCCGCGCATTTCGCAATCACGTTTTTACTATCACATATAGATATAATAGCCATTTGTTTGCTACCGATCCACGAGTTTTTCCGGCGTCTGTATTGATTAGGTAAGTACAGCTTGGTAGCTACGATAGACACGGAATCCTGAGGAAAAACCGCTTTTTAAGGTTCCGTAGCTAAATGAAAACATGGAATCGTTATGATCTCGTCACGTGTGATAACACAAATTTTTAAAGACATTCAATAAAATGTTTAGAGGACCTGAGAGATGAAATTATGACGCGCATCGATGTGTTGTTTATCGTTGGATTTAATTAGGTGATTAATAACGAGATGTGAGCTCTGAAAGGAAGCAGCTGGATGTAGGCTGCTTTCAACCCGTCGCTTTGGAAATTTATGGAGGTGGCCTATGTTGAGCAGTGGACGTCTTATGGCTGATATGATGATCATGAATTCACATTGTTATCCAAAAGTCGATAACAATGTGAATATCAGTATTTAGTCAGATGGGAGCTCGTCAACTTTCCAACCATGTCATCAAAAATATCTAATAAATAGAGCGGACAGCGGCTTTCAGGGCTACAATTCAAATTGAACAGGATTTTGTTATAACAAGTATTTTAAAAAATCAGCTAGTTTTAGTTTCAAACTCAACCTTGCGGTAAATAATCCACGATTCATAGCTCGAAAAGCGAAAATATGCGACTACTGAACCCTATCTTGACCAGTTTATTTATACGCAATTATGCGAAAAAATAAATCCGCTGCAGGAAAACATTGTACAGAAGTCTCTAGATACCCACAGTCTTACCGTGCACTATACGTCAGACAAAGGTGGGTACAATAGGGAAGGTTGTGGCAGAATGACCTACAATTTCGACTTAGGTGTCAACTTGTCCTAATTCCGGTGGAAAAGAGAATGTTGCATTCCGTTGGACGCTCACGACTCTCATCAAAGAATTTAGTATTGCGTTGGAAAGTAGGTGGAGTAACTAAAGTATCTACTGGTAACTAATTGACAGATTTGTTTGAAAAAAGCTCTACAGTTTGGCATTTCCGAGTAGCTGATATAACAATGTGGTGAGAACCACAAAAATACCCTGTGACAGACACCAATCATTTAAATTCAACTGTGAAACTAGATTTTAAACAAGTCCAATAAATTAATTAAAAAACTTTACCTACAAGAGATATCGCTAACATTTCGAAGGCACAGCACAGTAACGCAACATTTCCATGTAAATGCCATGAGTCTGCAACATCCTGTTATGATAATGGACCCAGGAATTTAGGCACTAATTTGCCAACTAAAATTGTAAATAGGCAAATTGATGTTTGAATGAAACACACAGTGTTTCTACATAAATGAGATTATCTATTATGAAATTATATTGACGAGCGACAGTGAAATAAATCCCGTCTCCTTCTTCAAATTAGCATAAAATCATAGTTTTTATACAGTGACCATTTTGTGGCTCTCAATTTGTATTAGGTACTTACCTATGAAATTGGCGTTTTGTATGAAGAATTTAATTAAGACTGTTTTCTCCATACAAACATTTTTGATTTTTTTTGGGAACGGCAAATCCAACTTTAGCTAAACTTTGTGTGTATTATCGGATAACATTAAGTTAAGTATAGGCAGCGTTAATTTTTAAAAGTAACCGCTTTTTAAAAGTTTCAGCGAATCTAAGAAATGATTATGGGAAGCACATAAAAGAGCTCTGTTCAATTTTTTTTTATTATGTTATTTAGCCCAGAAATTAAAAATATTTCATGTCAAACCTTGAAATAATATTCCATTTTCCAAATAAAAAACAAATTTGGATATAGCTTTGAAAATCGCATGAATTGGTACATATGATTAACGAAGAAAAAAAACTCAAATTTCATAGGTAAAGACCCAATATATTAACAATACCTGTTCATACATTTAACGATCATTTTCTAACTAAAGAGAACTTCTACCCATCGTCAACCGTCGCTACACTCAAGAGCAAAGAAAAGGTGTCACCTAATAAACTATAATTAACAACTGCCTGTATTTCCAGTTTTTCAAAGTAGTTAATAACTCGGAAAGTATTTGGTATAGCATTTTCTATTAAATCTTAATTTTGATTCCCAAACAATTATACAGGGTGAAATTTAATTCGTGTAATTTCTGTTTACTGGTGACTCCACTCCTGCATACAAACAACTTTCCACTAGGAACTATAGCAGTGTTCAGCCGAAAATTGTTGAACTTCCAACCTAAAGGTGGTTTCAGAAAGGTTTACTTTGTATGGGTAATCGCAAATTTTTTGTTAGAATTCGACTATGGTTCCTTGGGGAAAGTTGTTCGTTATCAAGAGTGGCGTCACCAGTTAATGGGAATTACACGAATTCAAATTCACCCTGTATAATAACGTGGAAATTTTTTATGGAGGATTTCATGCCAAAACTCGCTTGATTATGAGGAATTTCATAGTCTATCCATATTGTTTCTTCACCATCACGATAACCATTATTCTAATGAAAATTTCTCCTATGTCATTATAATTCGTGAATTCTAGCTATAGAAAAGTGTGAACTTCATTAAAATAGATACTACTTGGTTAGTACTTTCCGAGTTATTACTTTGTAAAACCAGAAATACAGGCAGTTTTATGAAGATTTAGTGGGTACCTGTTTTCCTTGATCTTGAGTGTAATTGACGAAACTGAACTTTTTGAAACAGTAAATTACATATTGCGAACAAAAAACCATATAAAATTACTTTTGCGTGAACTATTATTGTGTAATTTTGTAATTAGATAAGTAAACTCCTGTATTGAATGAGATTGAAAAGAAAGCAACTAAGAAACTTCTTCAAGGTAAGTAGAAGCACATGCAAGTCTCGCCGCTTCGAGATATAACGGTGTTTATCTGTAAAGTACATCATTAGATCTTCTCCAAAATGACCTGGGCTCACCCTAAAAGTAAACCCCTCCAAACAAAAAGAACCCCAAAAATTAGATTCGTTGTGACCGAATATAAATGAATTCAAAATATCAAAATTATTTCTTTTCAGTAAAATATGAGTTTTAAAATGAGCTGTTAAGGCCTCCTTGTAACTGATGTCCTGTGTATCTGAAGACCTAACTCTTCCATAGCTATATTACCTATATTCTTTTACTAAATAAAACAATGTAAATTTATTAAGAAACTTAACAATAATAAAAAAAAAATCCGCAAATTATATTAGAGTCATCGCCATTAAAATACTATAATAGGTTGTTGGAGACATTCAGGTTTATAGTGAACATTTTCTACACATCTACGCCAGAGATATTTCGCTCTGCGCCTGAAGAAATCAAGCGAATCCGGGCCACAGACGAGATAGCCTTTCAAATTCACCTTTATCAACCAACTGTTGTAGTCCACATTCGATTGTCCGTTTTATAATGACTTCTCTAACAATAAGATCAAAACGTGTAGCACTTACCAAACGCCATTTTAATTTAATAGTCTAAGAGTCGTTGAACTGCCACATATCGGGGGCCGATCGGCGAATGTCCGATCATTTTCGGTGTACCGCTATCCTTAAACGGCTAGAAAGCAGGCCTGCCTTCAAGAAAAGGTCATTGAATGACCAACACCAGAAAGGTTTGGAAAGGTTAACTAGTGTGTAGGTACTTTTTACAAACAAAAAATGTACACATACGAGACAAAAAAAATATTTGTTACACATGTTTTTTTCTCAAAAAATATTTTGACTGCACTTGACCTCAATCACACCTGATGTTACGTGAACATGAGGCCGAAGGTGGTAGCGTACTGACCCGGAAACCCCATCTTATTTGGCGAACTGGCTAGCTATCTTATCTCGACAACCGGAACATGCTATTAACATTGCTGTTTGGCGGCAGATTTAGATAAGATGGTGGTAGCTAGCCAGGCGGATATTTAATATGCCCTACCACCAACCAAACCGTGTACTAAATATGTACCCCGCTGGGAATCTAACCCGCGACCTCCGAATCGTGCCACGGAGGCGGTTAGACCTTTGGATTGTCTACGCGATCTGTAGTCCAGTAAGAATATACTTTTAACTTCCAATAATCTTAAAGGGCGTGATTTTTTTGCAAATGGATAGAAGTACATGCCAATGATAGAATAATTTTTTTTTAACAAATTAGATTTAAATTATCACTGTGAATTTCATTGCGTCGGAGAGTATACTTAGAACCCCTGTAATATATTTTCAAAGAAATCGATGCATGACTTCAAACTTCAAGCATTTATTTTAACTTAAGATGATATCATTTGTTGAATGTCAATTTAAATATATTGGAAATAAAAATATGTCTCTGTCAGTATGTTCAAGCTATTACCGCCTCCGAAAGGGAAATCATCAGTGGGAAAAGAAACGGCGAAAGAAACCCCCACAGGACCATTGTTCTTTTTCTTTTTTTTATATATAAAACTTGTTATTATGACTTACTAGCTTACCGCCCGCGTCTTCGCCTGCGTTGAATAACTTTATCGCGGAAATCTGTTTATCCCGCGCGAACTATTCACTTTATCGGAATAAAAAGTATCCTATGTTATAATCCAGGGTATGGTCTACCTATATACCAAATTTCATCCAAATCCGTTCATCCGTTTCGCCGTGATTGAGCAACAAACAAACAAACATCCAAACGTTCGCTTTTATATTATGACTTATTTCTATTTATGAAAAATTTCACCGAGGGCAAATTATTAAGACTCAATAAACCATTTTTAGAAAATATAAACTAGGCTTTGATTAATTTTTAGAAAATTGTTTTAGGAGATCTTAGCATCTGTTACAACGTAATGAAGTTCAAAGTGGTATCTTTAATTTAATATTACAGTTTTATTCTATTACTGATGGGTACAAATGGATGGGATGGGTTCTACAAAAATCAGGAACTTTAAGATTATATAGGAACCACTTTTTTCATTTTACTGGACTGCTACCGCGCTACCGTACGCAGCTCAGCTTATACAGGCAGTGTAACGATTGACGTGCGGTCGACTGTACCTGCCCCCGTAGCATGATATCGTTTGTCGCCAAGTGATAGTCGGATAGTCGTATATTTCGTCCAAGCGAATGAGCAGGACAAATATTATTTCGCGCGGCATAAACGTTTATCGCGCCTGTCAGTACTAGTGCTGGTCATTTATTTTTAGAAAGTATTTTGCGATTTTTAACATTTTTGCTAATGACTCTAACCTCAGTTAGTCCGATAATCTGGCATCAAAAAAGTTTTT
Source organism: Oegoconia quadripuncta (assembly GCA_949316235.1). Taxonomy (NCBI): domain Eukaryota; kingdom Metazoa; phylum Arthropoda; class Insecta; order Lepidoptera; family Autostichidae; genus Oegoconia; species Oegoconia quadripuncta. The sequence continues at coordinate 31,391,535 of OX438746.1, forward strand.
GATTAAATTGCTCCCTTTCTAGCTGACTGCCAATTTAGACGATCTCCCAAGAACTCTTAGCTATAGCTAACAACGATTGTGGTATCTCAACTTACCATTTAGGTATATCTACCTAATTAAGTAGTCAATTATAACTGTATACCACACGGACATATAGTTAAGTACTAGTTCCAAATTAATGTAATTTATAAATAATTTTGTTGATAATATCCTATCCACATAAGTCGAAGTAATTTTAAAATCTCTACAATTATTTCACAGTAGCTAAGTTCATTCACCATCTCAGGGCATGGTTCGTAGGACGCTCAAACAAAGCAAAAAATAATGAACAAAATATATGTACGTGTATAAGTACTTAGTTATATAATTAGACAATTTTATACCGCCACATCCGGTGGTTTTTGGAAAACGTGAATTATTTCATTCATGAACGCTAAAGGGGGATAAGAATTATCTTATTTCAATTACAAATAGGTTTACTCTCAAAATTAATTATAGGATACATTTTTATATGTTCCTCGCATGGCATGTAACTTGCATGGATACGCTAGCGCCGACCCACCTACGTGTGACTGCGGAGGGGGCGGGCACGGCCGATGCGGGAGCTGAGTTAAAAAAATCGCGTAACAGGATCTACAAGAAGGTTACGTGTTCGTACCGGTTGGGTTCGAGACGATGGGACCCTGGGGCCCTGAGGCAAGAGAATAAGTCTCGCTATTCAGCGCGGGAACGCCGCTTGCCTGCTGGGCACTATGCCGCCTCGAGGAGATGCGCTAGCTAAACGCAATTTTTTACCTGAAAATGTTTGTAAATGTTTGACATGTTCTAAATAAATGAAACATTTTTATATTAGCTGTTGTATTATGATGTGCTGTAGTCGGCACCTAAAAGAATAGAACTAACCCTTCTCTTTCGTGTCGTAATAGCCGACTAAGGAACTTTCCACCAAAAAACATATATAGACTTGCATGTGTTAACGATAATGGGCCAAACCCCTGTCACGTGTGGATTTCTGTAAATTTGAAAAGGTGACGTGGATGCTTTATTTGCACCAGAACAGACATACAAGTCATATACAAAGGTGGACTCATCTCTAAAAGAGAGCGCTATTCTCCATTACTAGAAAGACAGAAAACGTGCGAGGTCTGCGCATTAAGACGAATCCAACGACACCGTGTACTTCAAAATCGGTCAAGCCGTTTAGGCATACATAGACATAGCATCTTTATAAATACATCCGAAAACCTTCCTGGTACTGTCGGATAAAAATCAGGAAAGAAAATGTATTTTAACCTTTTAAGCCAACTGTCTATTCAATAGCTGTAATACAGTATACCTAAATAAGTAAGTAAGTAGCTATTTGTAGTTCTGTCACAGAATAATTAATAGTACTAAGTTCTGTTCATGTTCGAATGTTTCAGCAAGATATTAACCGTACCACAAACTCCACTGTCGAAAGTTGATGTCTATCTCAACTCACGCGCGAGAACCAAACCGTAAACACTAACTAAAGCGACGGTACGTACATTAAAAATCCGGTCAAGTAGGTGTCGGACCACGAGCAGTAAGGTTTGGTTGTTATTTGAAAGTACAAAGTTATTTTCGCAGTTGATTAATTGTATTTTGTATGAAGTTTCTATGAATATTTTACAGACACAACTGATACATTAGGTTGGTAAATCTCATAAACTAGTGAATGGAGACCCGGCTGTAACAATCTTCTTTTTCATTTTGCTATTTCCATTAGCTAGTATTTATCAAACATCACCATTGTAAAGCTTAATATTTCGTAAACTAAAAAAAATTATCAAGATAATATAATATATCCAATATTTTTGAACCCCCCCCCCCCCCCACACGTAGGAGGAGGCACCCTAATAATTTGTTTTATTCAAGACTATAACTATAATATAGATGTCCTAATTATAGTCTGCAAGCAAAATACCTTTGACATACAAACGGACGGATATGGCGAAATTATACATAGGTACGATAGGCGACCGGTTGGTGTAGTGGATAGTGACCCTGTCAGCGAAGCTAACGGTTGCGGGTTCGATATTTGCGGATTCTTATAAATATTTATGTAGCTTTGCTTAGTTTGGGACTAGATGATTGGTGTAAGTGTCCGAAATATTTATTTATTTATACACTTCCATCCCAAATGTGGTGGTCAGAGGTCAAACATTACCGTGTGTTTCAAACATTAAAATTGTAATGTGGAACAACATCCACGCTTCACCTTTTATAAATATACAGAAAAGTACACATGACAGGGAGTGAGCAGATATATGTTTTCTAGTGTAGGTATTAGGTAATCTTTAGTCGTCTTTCACGACACCCACGGAAAAGGAGCAACCTTTCTCTTCTATTCTTTTTACGCGTCGAAACCATAAAGCGGTTCCGTTTTTTTGCCGCTGGCTACGGAACCCTAAAAATTACTCGCATAGGTATTTAAACAGTTTGAGTTTGTGAGCGAAATCATATTTAAGCTAAGTAACGGGCGTGCACCGCGCACCGGTGGTTTGACCAGTCAAAAGCGTGGCGGTAACCACGGCCGTGGGATAAAAACACCAACGAACTTCTCTCACGATAACAATGTATTAACAAGTTCGTGGATACAGTTTAAAGTGTTAGATACAGCTGATTATGTCGGTCTTGCGAATAAATACGACATTGCGTAAATCCTATATACAGCCAATTAGTTTTGACTGAGTTAACCGCCTCCGTGGCTCAATGTAAACAACATTGGGTTTACGATTCGGAGGTCGCGGGTTCGATCCCCAGCGGGGTACATGTTTAAGTACTCCGTTTGGTTGGTGGTAGGGCATTTTAAAAGTCCGCCTGGTTAGCTACCACCATATTATCTAAATCTGCCGCCAAGCAGCAATGTTAATAGCATTGTTGTGTTCCGGTTGTCAGAGATTAGATAGTCCCCCAAATGTGTTGGGGTTTCCGGGTCAGTACGCTTCCACCTTCGACCTCATCTTCACTTAACATCAGATGTGATTGAGGTCAAGTACCAACCCGTTAGCATAAAAAAAAAGAATTTCGCTCACGAGTCACGATGCGTCTGAATGTTTGTCTATACACGTCTCTGCGGTTTTCTCACGCATCTTTTTCACTAATAACGACGAACTGACACTTTCTATAAATGGGGTTATACATTACAAATAGCTAATTAAAATTTGAGCTCGGTGACTCTCACCCTAATTTTACTGTGGGCTCCAAAGTAGCGTATTTAGTGAGTGAGGATATGTCAATGACGTTGGCTGATCTTGGCTCGGTGCCGATCTAATTTATCGTGTCGCAGGATTTAACTGAAAATTCGCGAGAAAAAGTGCCCTAAATGTGGGCAATTCTGGGGAAAATTTCAACCAATAACGTTCAGGGGTCTTGAGATATTATTATTATTAAAGGTTCATCATCATCATCTCAGCCCGTAAACATCCATCCCAGTGCAGGGATATAGGCCTTTTCTCGTATAATGAGGGAGTAAGGGCCATAGTCCACCACGCTGGCCCAATGCGGGTTGGGGACTTCACATACCTTAGATTTTTATTTCTCAGGCACGCAGGTTTCCTCACGATGTTTTCCTTCACCATTTAAGAGCAGTCGGATAAATGCACATAAGTTAAATTAAATTTAAAAACTCATTGGTGCATGGCCTGCCCGGTGAAAGGTTGTCTGGTAGAAATCGCTTAATAGCGATAAGACCGCCTTGTTGTACAATTTTTTTTATTTTGAGGCTCTATTTATGAAGTGTATTGTAAAATTTTTGTGCAATAAAGTGTACTTGATTGATTGATATTTTTATGTCACATGCAATTCAATGTACAGCCGAGGCATCAATCAGCAACCTGATTAACTTCATTGCTCACAAATACCCTCGGATTTCAATATGGCCAGCCGGATAAACGCGATTACCGCATTTCCTCGCTGTTTTCGACATACAGCATTGTTCTGTTCAATGATAAACTGGTATTGATCGAAAGGGAAACATAGAGCCGACGTCGTTTGATTGATGAAAAAAATATTACAAGGCTTCCATTTACAAATTCTAGATTGTTGAAAACCTTGTATTTCACTAGAACTAGATCATTTTCCGTAAGATGGATATTGTTTCAAAGGTTAATATGCCATCTGTCCATATTTTTACATTAATTATTATAAATTACGAGCAATTAAGTATTTTTCTTTAGCAAGTTTGGTTGAATTTATAATACATAGTCATAATGAAACCTACAAGCCAAGGAAGTGTACACAAAGCACATATTTCTCCAAGAAGTCGTTGGACTAATTGTTATGATATCCATAATATTACCAACTTCCACTATGAGGCTCTATAACAGCCATTGAAAAAATCAGCAAAAATCAAAAACAGCTGTTTCTTTAGTGCTATTTTACAATAGATCCCACGGGGAAAATTTATTGTATTAATGCGTAGAACATCCTGCATAAAATTTGAGTAACTATTTCATCTCACCTGTATAGCTACTAAATACTTGCAAAGCGCTCACAGTATACAGTGTCTGGCTACCCACCGTTTTTTTTTTGGGGATTGAACCCTCTATTTTGTGATTTTACGTAGATAATATGATGCATAGGATATACCCTTGAAGTCTCCGAAGTTGGTAGGCAGATGCACTGTTTAAGCTTGAGTCATTGCCTACCATGCGGTCATTTTTCTTGCTTTACAAGCAACCACGTACGTACTGCACCTTAATTACAAGACTTTATGTAACTAACTTCGTATGAATGTAATACCTAATGTATGTACCTATGTCCGTTCAAAATTTGGAAGTCAAATTAGAACCATTTCCTGTTTACCGCAGGAGCTGTGCCTACTCGTTCAGTTCTGATGACAATACCTTTATTAGACATGAACTGATGCTGCAGCCAGCATCGTCTTCTTGCGAGGGGCACTCTTAACAGTTAATATCACGGATACGAAAGCTTATTTAAGTATTTTAACGTAAAATTTTTTATGAATCTGTACCAAAACAAAATTGTTGACAAAAATCGGCGACATCAACACAATAGATTGGTCAGTGTCGACAAGCGTGGCGCAAGAGTGCGATGCATTCCGGCTAGTTACGTACTTCGACCCAGTTCTGTACCGGACCGATAGGCGGCACAGTTTAGTTAGCCATGCCTTTAACGGAATTATGTCACGCGCCAGACTAACCGGTAGCATTCGACTGAATAGCTTAGATACTTTACTTGAGTAATTATGATGTTAAAACCGGTGAACTTAAGAACGTGATGCCAGAATACACAAAGCGGAATTCAGTTATTTTGACAACTGTGCTAAAAGCTGTGCTGTGAGCATTCTGAATGGCGTCGCGTGTCATCCTCAAGAGGCGGAGCAGACGACAGACTTTTTTCCGCCTGGTAAAGAACTCCAGCCCCCGTAGCATGACATCGTTTGTCGCGAGCGACGTACGAGTGAGAGTGGGATAGTTGTATATTTCGTCCAAGCGAATGAGTAGGACAAATATTATCTCGCGCGATATCGCGACATATTATGCGCGTTTATTGCGCATGTATGCTACTAGTGCTGATTGGACAATTCTGTTCACGAGGATAGAATGTATGGCATTCTATTTAATAACGCACATGGTGGACAAAGAAGTCTCGCGCGCTAAAAGTCTTGTTTTTGTAGAACATTTATGGGACTTTTATATTTCCGTCTCACTATTTATGCACAGTTTTTTGGAATATTACAAATTATAAACATAGGTGCAGTATATGCGTGAGGACTACAGCAACACGTGACGCTAGAATGCTCGCTTAAAATATTGAATTTCTTTTTTTTTTTTTAAACAGTAATAAATAAATAAATATTTCGGACACTTATACACCAATCATCTAGTCCCAAACTAAGCAAAGCTTGTACTATGGATACTAGATAACGGATAAACATACACAAATATTTATATAAACATCCAAGACTCTGGAATAAATGTTCGTATTCATCACACAAACAATTACCCCTCGCGGGATTCGAACCCGCAACCGTCGGTTTCGCTGATAGGGTCACTATCCACTACACTAATCGATCGTCAAAATAACTCTTAAACTACAACGGCCCATTTTTTTGACATTGTCATAATAGCTGAAATCCACTGTGTATACTAGCATCACGTAGGTACGTTAATCTAAATCATAAATGTATGTCCAACTCAGTTTAAGTAGGTAAGTCTCAACTTGAACTGGCAAACCTTGATGAATGATTTAACGACATCTTATATTGGAAAAGAAAAGGAAAGAAAGTTGGATAATTACTCGTACAAAAGATTGGGAAATACTTTCGGTTATTTTCAAGATCTAGATGGTTGGAGTCATTTAGGATATTTTAAGAGGGTTTAGAGCAGCTTGGCCCCGCGGGAAGCCGCTGAACTGATCGTTGTGGATATCTTTGAGGGAGGCCTTTGTCCAGCAGTGGACGTCTTTCGGCTGATATGATGATGATGACGAATAGGGTTTATTCCGTGCAGTGGCGCCCTCATTGGATAATTTAAGATTTCTTTTCAAATACAGAATAAATAAAATCGCTCTGATCTGCACTCGAGAAGCCTAAAAGTTAATTATAAATAATACCTTCGCTTTGATTTTCGCCGTCGCGTTCGACGTCGCCGTTTTTATCAATAATTTGAAATTCTCGAAAATAACCGTAATTATAGAGTGCAGATCACAGCTATTTTATTTATTCTGTACTTAAAAAGAAATCTTGAATTTTAAAATTTGTATTTATAAAGCTGGTGCCCGCGAATTCGTTCGCGTGTACCATTTCATCAAAATCGGATCAGCAAAAAAAATTGCCTATAGGTATGTTAATCCAGGACCTAATCTGTCTACCAACCAAATTTCATCCAAATCCGTCCAACCCTTTAGGCGTAAAGAGTTAACAAACATACACAAACATTCGCATGTATAATATTAGTGTAGATATGTTTTTGATTATTAGCCAAAATTTAATAAGTACCTAATCATTCAAAATTAGACGGAATTACCTTTCGACAACAAACAAGGCGTTTCCAGTAAACATTTCCAGTTTACGCGGAATTGAGACGAAAATAACTCGGCTAGGACCTACCTAACGCTGATCTCCAATTTGAGTGGGTGCCTTTGATGTTTATTTAACTTTTTGGCATGCTGAGTCACTATAAAAGTTGATTTCTCACCGCAGCCACTGTGCCATTAGACTATTAGAATTGCACAGGTGAAATTTGCCAAAAGTTATAAATATTTATCATTATGAAACGAAATATAACTTTCCGTACATTTCTTTATTCGCATGCATCATAGTAAGTATCAGAAATACTGTTTCTTAAATATAAAGCGGTCCATTAAAGAGTTACCTTTCCCTAGTTCGCAACCCGTACACCTAAGCCACTCAGTTTAAAAATTTGAGAAGAATTTACATACTAATAGATACATTTAGAGCTAAAGTAGCCCTAGTAGTTTAAGTAATACTTCTGATATGTTAGCAGTTGATTTTGTAAAAATTTATAGAAACTTCATCCATACATTACCATACTTAAAACTTTATATTTTTTTAAATGTATATCTAGTCTGTCTATGCAACCCTATTCTATTACCCGTGGTCTGACACACAGCCTCTTTAATACATACCTATAAATTAATAGTTTTCACGATTTTGTCACTTTATCGCTCCAAAGAAAAACGTCATAAAGACAAGTCCGGTGAAAACATTTCAACCGGTTGATTACAAGAATCTGCGCATGCCATGGACAACGGTTCTCAATCGTAGATGCATTCAAATGGCCGCTTCGTGCATTCCTGATTTCCGTCACACGCATGCGCGGATCATGCGAACGTATCGTCTTATAATGGCCGGCTGGCTAGTTTCATTCTCTTTCTCTGATAGCGGTATCTTTAAATCGATAATTTCATTCATCGCTGGGTCCGACTTTGTTATTATTGTTGTTACAGACTGTTACTATTTGGAAGTTACAGCGTGACAGAAAAATCAAATAATCTACTCGTACCATAACGATCGGTGTCTACGGGGTACAAATTAGATTTCTAAAATAGATGGGCAAGTATAGTAATTACTTAGATGCGAGTTAAATTATCCATAACATTAGAGTAATCTGTCAAGATAATGATGAACCATGAATGAAACAATCGGATGACTTTTTGTTGCAGTGTCCACAATGTCTAGCAATTATCTGGTAAATCTTTGAGATCATTTAGAATAAATGTGTCGCTTTGAGCGCATTCTATCCTTTTTCCTGACCAGCTGAGTGGGTACTACCCTCACATATTTGTCTGTAGGAATGGAGAGGAGGTACTGACAGTGTGAGGTTCAATCCCTAAACGAAATATAATAATGGCGCAAATGTAGTTTGCGTAGGTTAACAAAATAAACAAAGCTCAGCTTGCTATACCTTACTATACAATTCCAAGTGAGGCCAGAGACGCGGAGGCGTCTACAATGCGACGTTTATTGTCGTGTCGGTGCGCATTAGGGACAGAGTAGTACACGGTCTGCCCCGTTTACCCAGTTTTACCTTGTTGCACTTGTGTGGGTGTTTGTTACAGGTAGTGTACATAATCTAAATTAGGGATCGTTTGCGTTCAACCTGAAGCGCTGTAAGCATTCGTCGCTCACTTGCACAGTACATCCGGATATTTATTATCTACGATCCGCCACGAGTGGAACGGACTCCTGAAAAAATATACCTTATGTAGAAAAAATAGGGCATATTAGGTAAGTGAAATAGAAGTTATTGCATTGGTAGTTTCATTTTTTTTTTCAAAAGATCGACGGCCGGAGATTTGTTTGCGACCGGCGGGATTCGTAGGGTTCCTATCATGCAATATAATCTTTTCTCCAAGGTTTTTTAAATTATTAAAGTTAATGATGTAAATATGTGGATTAGGCTATAAACGCGACTGTCAAAATGTCACAACGCTTTATTCGATTATGGCTTTGAAAAAAAAAATTATACGACCTATGCCTATACCTTCTATTTCACTTACCTAATATGTTTTTTTCACTTGCCAAAATGAAATACCTGATTTTTCCGCGATTTCAGATTCGCACTCACTCAGGATTCGATTATAATACCGTGGGAGCGACCTCTTACGCCTGACGTACCGTCTGCGGTGTGTGGGAAGTCTGGGAAAGTCAAGAACAATGTGATGCAGGGATAAAGTTACTTAACCGTTATTATGAGGAGGAGGTGCTGTGCAAAAGACTGGACTTGTATCAACAACACAGTGGACTGTATAAACGATGAGTAAAAGTTTATGAAAAAGGCAAACAGACCGACGGAACCGACGGACGTCTATACATCTAATGATGGTCCAACCGTGGCAGAGATCACAGTCGCATAATATAGACCACGATACCAGGGGAAACCCGGATACGTTATCGAACTTCAACAGCTCTCTTCAACTCGAATTGTTCCTCAGTATGATAGCGCCTAACAAAACTAATTGACGGATACCTGTCTGAAATATGTACAATAGATATCTTCTGATGGGTGTGGTAACAGTAGTGAAGATAGATTTCGGATCATAACTAACAACATTTGCAATAACAAAGCCAGTATAGACGGATAAGCATCTCGTCATTGGATGAAAGATCCTTAGTCTGTCCTATGATTAGGCTACATCCGCATGACTAATGCTAGAAATAGGTGCATCATAATACACTCGGCAATGTACTTGTTGATAATATTAAGTCCTTTCCTATGAAATTGGCGTTTTGTATGAAGAATTTCATTAAGACTGTTTTCTTCATACAAACATTTTTGTTTTTTTTCTTTCAAATCCGGAACGGCAAATCCAAATTTAGCTAAACTTTGTGTGTATTATCGGATAACATTAAGTTAAGTATAGGCAGCGTTAATTTTTAAAAGTAACCGCTTTATAAAAGTTTCAGCGAATCTAAGAAACGATTATGGGAAGCACATGAAAAGAGCTCTGTTAAAAATTTTTTTATTATGTGATTTAGCCCAGAAATTAAAAAGTATTTCATGTGAAACTTTGAAATAATATTCCATTTTCCAATTAAAAAACAACTTTGGATATAGCTTTGAAAATCGCAGGAATTGGTACATATGATTAACGAAGAAAAAAACTCCAATTTCATAGGTAAAGACCCAATAGATAGAGATAACATACGAAGTAAAAGAAATCCAATTCTTGAAAACAATCATTCAGTGCCTTCTATACAATTTATACCTACAGACATCCTACACAACTCAACGTTTCAGTGAATACAGTATGGCAAAGAAAACAAAAGGTTTCAATGGAATAATTAATCCTTTCTGCTTAACCTTGTAGCTACTGAACATATGGAAAATCAATTAGTATACGAGAAAGAAAAGAACCAATGTGATATAATCAGGTCAAGGCTGGCTCAGGGCCTTCTTAGAACCCATGAATAGGGAAAGTCTTGTACAACTCACTTGCCTCACAATTAGCGACTTAAATTTTATTGTAATTCTTTTACTAATGAATTTTATTAGTACGGAACTTTCCAAATTTGTGGAACTTTAAGTTTATCTCGGGGTTCTTTTTGCAGAAATTAATGTTTTACATTACAGGGCGAAAAATATTCTTTTGATACCTAGGTGTAAAGTCTTCGAGCTAATGAATATTAGACAATAGAAATTCGAAGAAGTACCTAACAGTTTATTTAGGTATTACAAAGCAATTCATGAATTTATCAATACAATTAATACTTATTATAGCAAATATAAGGACATATTAAGTTAGGGAGTAATTGTCTGTAACGTGAGAGACGGTGCGGTAACGACCAGCAAGTAAAGGTACGGGAAAATCGTTAATGTTCTTCGAGATGGAATCAAGGGTGTTTTAAAAATACTTCATTATTTTCTTTGGTCTTCAAATGTTATACCACAAAGTCTTAAGAAGACAAAGGTTTTCAACCAGTGCGTCCTACCAGTAATGGCCAAAACATGGATAATGAGTTAGTAAGTTCGAAGTCATTCTTGGAATTTTTCTGAGAGATCATGTCAGAAATGAGTTGATTCGTCAGATAACGACAGTTGCTGAAATAGATCAGAGAATTGGTAAGTTGAAGTAGCAATGCACTGGCCACATCTGAAGAACCCATGATCGGGGGATCGGAGGGAGGTGGGAAACGTTTATGGGCCCATTTAATGGTTCGTGATCGGATTTTTCGAGTCGAAACTTAGATTATTTATGTTAGAGAGTGAAATCTTCCGAGTAGAAATATCAAACCCGATATCGAATTTTACCAACATGTAAGTGGGTCGCAAAGAGAGGCAAATAATAGGGTGCGCCGTTAATAAGCCTAGAATTAGTATGGGATACATACCTGCAGGTTGGGTGCGACGTTCTGCGCAAGGTAGCTAGCAGTAAAACGAGCAGGAAACACAAGGAAAATCGGGTTCCATGGCACGCCCTGTGGGACTCCTATCTTATGCTATTGCATCATCGACCATGGTGAAATTTTACGGCATTCCTATGATTGACGTAAACTAATAAGTTAAATAAAACTTGCAAACTGTGGTGATCTTGGGCCCTCTTATAAATATTTACTTATATATTTTTTGGGGGAATATAATTATTTTTTTAGTTAATTCGTTAATAGTTTTTTCTTTTAACAAATTTAATGAAAGCTATCTGTTCCGACTCACGATTTCACCGATTGTTGGTCTATTAATTTTGGTAAGGCTTGCCTTACTAAAGCTGTTTGTAAAAGAAATAAGACTTACCCGATTTTTCTCGTCGGTGTGGAAGCTTACTGGAAGTGGGTCATATTGGAGTTGGAAGATTAGATTTCAGCAGAGGGTCAAGCATATATGTGAACACATCCAAAGAATAGGTAAAACTGGGTTTTGGTCAACATATCCTCTTCACGTGGTAGCATCATTCCACTGACCCATTCGCTGCTCAGTCGGGGGGAACTGCGCGCGCGCTGCGTAGATTTGTGCCCGTTTGTGCGGCACTACCATATTTGGTGTCAATCGATAAGGTGAGAAATTATTTATCGATTGCGTGAAGAATTTTACAATTTGATATGTCTTTCATTTATTTAATCGAAGTTATAATGTCCCTGTCATTTTCATTCTGGACCATTAGACTTTTTCTACAGTTTTGTTTGTTTGTTTGTTTGTAAACGCTTTATTGTACAAAAAGGCAATTCATTAATTTTGCGTTGATACATAAATTGAGCTTTATTATTTTTCACTCGACGTTATTCTAATAGATAGATAGATAAGCATTTATTTGCATCCATGTACACACACATACATACTTTTCTACAGTTTTGTTTGTTTGTTTGTTTGTAAACGCATTATTGTACAAAAAGGCAATACATTAATTTTGCATTGATACATAAATTGAGTTTTATTATTTTTCACTCGACGTTATTCTAATAGATAGATAAATAAGCATTTATTTGCATCCATGTACACATACATAACAAATTTTACATATAAAAAATACAACTAAAACAATAAAACACAAGTACAATACAAACAATAAATATTATGTGTGTGCCGCTAACTAACTAATGTAATTTGTTGAGGATTCCAAGTCCTTTTTTTATGTTCATACGTACATACAAATTAATAATGTTGGTATACCTTTTCCATAACAAAATAAGGTATTATTTCTTTTCATTCTTAGAAAGCATATTCATGTGTCGCTAATTTGAAAGCTATAGAAATATTCCTCAATAACGTCATTAGAATAATGAGAGCCAGGGATCACTTACTGTTATTTCTTGCAAATTGAACTCTACAGATAGTGAATAGGGAGATAATGTCCACACAGGATATAAGCAATAAACGACAATAGACGCTGGAGATGCGTAGAGGGCCACGTCGTGACTTGTGGGACCTACAGTGGTCACCAAATGTGCGTGTCCTAATCCATCAGTCAGATCTGCTAGACTTTTATTAAATTATAATGTGGAGTCTTTGGTATTGTCAACTATCTTCAAAAGGAAGTGTAGCACTACACTAACTATCCCGCGAATCAATTGTTAGGTCTAGTATATTTCCAAATACTTAGAGAACTACATTAGCGCGTTCTAGGCACCTAACCACATTCGTGCTAAATCTGTGGCGCGGTAAGACCAATTTGGTCCGAGGAGATCGCTGTATTTGGATTATTTTGTATGACTCCTCTGTTGGGTTATCAATTTAGACAGCGGCAAACAGAATTACCACTCTAGGTACATATTACATCCATATGTGCTGTGTGGTTTCGAGACGTAAAAAGAAAAGGCGACTAAGGGACTTTCCACCAAAAACACATCTATAGAATTGTACGTTTTAACGGCGGTGGGCTCACCCCCTGTTACGTGTGCATTTCTGTAAATTCCGTATGGTGAACTGTGGATGTTGTTTCTAGCATTAAACTTTATGGTTTGGATCACCCAACCGCTAATGTTTGGGATACTTCTGACCACCCCGTTTGGGATAAAGGACGTGACGTTATGTATGTGTGTATGTATGCTGCGAGTATTTTCACTCAACACTTCACGGACGAGGCCGTCACAAATCTCAATGCCGGCAAACAAATGAGTAGTTATTATATACGAGTAGGTAGATATACAGGTACTTGAAGTATTCTCGAATCACCTTGAAATAACATTGCATTTCGCACTGAAAGTTATGGATTTTTTATGGGGAACGTATCGAAGCGATCACACGGCTGCGTTGATAACAGGCACGTGGTGCACACAACACTAATTCCGATAGCCATGGTTGGCCATGGTCTTATGTAAGTACAGTCACTGGCATAAAGTCACAAATTAATAATATCCAAGGGCATAACAGAATAGAAAAATGAACCGTAACTAGGGATGGGTTTGCATGTTAGTTCTGGACAATCGGTATCACTGTTTTTACCAATACTGATGGAAATAAAACTTCCACGGTGTGTTCTTTGTTTTTCATGGGACGATGCGTAAAGCAAAGGCCGCCGAGTTTTGTGGTGGGCGTGAGGAATGGCGTTCAGAGGATTCACCCTAAATATCAAGCTATGCAGGCAGATTGGCGATCACAGATTTTATGGAACTGACCTTAAATCTAAGATTCTGCTTTACGAGTATACTAATACAGACGATTACTTAGTCGTTTTAAAATAGAGAGGAGTTGGATTTTCTCCGGGAACGACACGGCATGGTTTTAATCCGTCATATCGAAAAATAAGCTATGACTTTAGTAATTAGTTAAACACTACAAAAAATATTTGCACATTTGTTGTTCGTTCAAATTTCGTGACACAGAGCATCTAAAAACGATACCAAAAACAGTAAAAGGTTGCGAAACAAAAGCAACCTTTTCAGTGTCAGAGTATAAAGGCTCTTCCACACGAATGTACCTTGACATTTAGTCACTGTATAGTGCGAGATGGTAACTGTAACGATTCGATACGAAAAGTGGACACGGCGTAGTTACTAGATTAATCTGCAATCACAAGAATCACCAAGAAACTTTCGCCCTTGTAATAAATAAGATTGGATGAATTTATCTTTATCGTTCGGCCTATGGTAACTCGTAAATAGTAACTCATCCTACTATATCCAAAGATCCAGTCGACAACGGAGGGGTAATGAATAAGGTGACTATGGGCACTGACAGTGGACTCAGTCCACAAGTTTAAAGGCGCTTAGTGAGCAATGGAAGGGTTTATGCCACAGATTACTTAATAGTTACTACGTGCTTGGAATGCCTTAGAAATGTGAAAAGAACGAAAGCTGTTGACGTAGCCCAAAGTACTATTTGTACGCTGGAAGTGGGCATGCCACATTTTTCGATGCAGACGAGGTGTTGATCGGAACCCGAGTCTAGGAAAGCGTGTAATGTAGTGGACAGACGATAACAAGTGGCCGTCCTATAATGTCACGTCAATGGCAGTAATCGGAGAAGAATAAGTAAGTAAACAGCGACCGCGTATGTTCGGATTTATTCGGTGTTGTGTTTGACGACTTTGTGTCTGTCCAATCTTTGTCCGGATGTCAGTAATGCGTGGTCCGACTTGATTTGAGTTTTTTTATGTTAAAATCAGGTTGTTTGACATTTGTTGATTTTCGGTGTATTTGAATGATATAATTCGGGGGTATTCCAAATTTTTCCTTTCAGTTAAGTTTTCTCGGGGCTAGTTTCTTGGCCATGATTGATGGAAATTGGTTAAGCCGTTTCGAATATATTTTGCTTTTAACACATGGGTACCGCTACAGCCAGTTTTCTAAATTTATAATTTGTACTAACGTTGGTGGCTTTCCAGTCCCTAGTTACAAAATCACGCTTAGGCCTATTAGTAACTACAAGTAGTACTCATGACCGGCATGCGATCGTGGTCAACTGATGTACCTAATTTACTTACTAATTACCTATTGCATTTCGTAATAACAATTCGGGTCTTAATTGAGTAACATTATTGCAATCCAGTCATTTTACGACAAAATAAACGCTAATATAGAAAAAAAGAGATAGGCAAAATAAATGCTACCTACAGGCAGTTTTGATAACAAAATATACCTACTACTTAGGCTATGAAATTTGCAAGTAGGTCGAATAGAACTACCGTGGCGAAGCAATTCGACATGTTTGGATGTAGGTACCTACATAATTGAATTAAAACTTCATCTGCTACTTCACACTTTACCTAATGTAAAATAAGTGGATACCTTTGACCTTCAATATCCTTCTCTCTGTCAGGGCAAGGGCACTGTAAACGATCTTCATAAGAACAATCAATACCTAATATAAGTTCTCAGAGCTGTGCAAGGGCACTATACCAACGCAGTTAAGGTTTTACAGAAAAAAAATTGTCATAGAGTAATCAGATACTCGTTCCTCATAAAGCATTACAAAATTCGTATTTGTAAATGCGTAACAACAATGTGGGGGTTCCGGTCGCGATGGGTTACCTACCTAAAAGTAGGTACCTACATGCATCCGCACGAAATGGTACGGTCGTAATACCCCATCGTCAAAGCACCGAGATGACCACTGCATCCATTATGCAACCCTAACAAATTATTATAAAAAAAAACGTCATAGGTACGTGACAGGTATTTGCACGTAACAGATTCAAATATCTGTTAATCGAATCGAACGACTATGATTCTAGATATAACAGATAAATCCACAACAAAAGGTGAATTGTTTCTAATTTTAGTTGAAAACCAGTAATGTTTCCAGCGCAAGTTAAATGCCTATGTCACGTGGAACAATATTCTCAGAACACTACTGTGTTTCAGGTTCGGTCCATAAAATATCATGAATATAGCTATAAGATGTGTTTTCCGTAAACATCAACAATAACCTCCATAGTTGTTACTGTTTCCTTATTGTTACAGAGTTGGCATATAGGTACAATTGAGTTGGAATATCGGAGCTACTTATGGTAGCTTACGTACAAAATAAGATACATCTTATGGTTCATCGAGCGATCCAAAAATATCCCAGACAAGGCGATCATAAGATCTATATTATATGTATCTGAGTGATAGGTAAGTAAACTGATGAAAAAATTGCTTCACGATAAAATGTTGAATGGCAGGATAGAGTTGACTACAGATATGATGAAAATCACAATGAAATGGCAAAATCTCGTGTCTTCTGAGCATTGAATGTTTGTTTTTATTTCTTATTATTTGTGTATTCGGAGTTTGGGCTTAATCATGGCAGAATATTGTGCAGCAAAAGGCAGTGATGGTATACAAGTGTAGGGAAGTGTAAATTAAAGTGCGTAACGAAACTTTCAGGTTCCCACCAGAAGCCGCCTAAATCTTTCGTAAAACATTCATTATATATATAAATAAATAAATAAATATTTCGGACACTTACACCAATGATCTAGTCCCAAACTAGGCAAAGCTTGTGCTATGGATACTAGATAACGGATAAATATACATAAATATTTATATAAACATCCAAGACTCGGGAATATGTTCGTATTCATCACACAAACAATTACCGTAACCGTTGGTTTCGCTGATAGGGTCACTATCCACTACACCAATGGGTCGTCAATTCTTTACTGAACTGAACTTTACTGAAGAATGACTTGACCGTGACTAGACTCTGTATACGCCAAGTATATGAGGAATGACTTGATTTCACTGAAACTGACTTCACTAAACTGAAGAAATATACCTGGCTGTATGGGCTTAGATCCCTTTGACATCTCCAAAACAAACGACAAAAAAAATACCAAATTTAAGAAAAGAATAATAAAGACATTTATATCGAATTTCAACTAAAGAATGTTAAAATACTGAAGACGAGGCAGCATGGTCTAATGATCTTAGCCTGTTCACTAAGTGAACGAAACAAGGGACAAAAAAAATATGTAAAGTTTCCTCGAAAGTGAAATGATAATAAAGATTTTCCGCTATCCACTAAGTACTTATTACCGTTACAATGAGTATTAGATAAACACGAGACAAGATACATAGACTCTCGTATTAATATACCAATTAGTGTTGAATGCAAAAAGTAATGAATTCGACAAAGGCTTCATCTGATAAACCACGAACGTCTTTATAATTTAATTTCAGTCTTTGTAGTTACTATATAATAAATGGGGATCACGTGAAGCGCCTAGAACCATTGCCTGTTGCGCCGTTCACCAACTTGCTTCGTGTCTGCTCAAAACACAGATCACCCACTCCCAGAGAGCGCTGTTCGCCAAACCATTGAGAAATTGCTCACTTCAGGGTGCGCATCTCATTACTTGTATCTATGGTGGCATCAACGACCTATGCACATTATTCAGTACCTAATAAACTCAATGTTCGACTTCAAGGTTGTTTAGACTACAGCAAACCCATATGAAAGTAGCCATAAATTATTGCTCTGTAGTCTACATCGATAGTAGAATTTTAACAAAAATTTATCGATAAAATATTATCGACGTTCATCCTTTATCATCTCATTAATGATAAAGCCAATCCCAAGATTAGTGAAAGGACCAACCTTTCCCGACCATCATAGTTCTTAATTTGACAGAATTGCTATGAAATAAAATGTTTTGCATTACCCGTTTATTCGAGTAGCTCATTGGTAGTCTGTATCTAAGCAGATAGAAGGTTGCACATTTATTTGCATCTTACCTTACGGTAAGCTTTTTACCATCACGGTCCAGCTCCTCACTGTAGCATCTACAATTAACTCATAGCTTTGAGTATAATGAACTTGATAATGAAATATAATTAAATTAATAATGCAAAATAATTTTAGTGCCTTTTTGTAATATAAAAATCTGTTTTTAAAAAGTGCAACCCCTCGAGTTTCTTTCTTGTTCTTCTCAGAGAAATATGTAAAAAAAATTCCCACCCTATATAATAACGTCAAAACTCCCTGTTCCCAATTCGTATTTTTCACACAAACAATAACTTTGTTTTGGCGTTGCGGGTGTCCATGGGCGGCGGTGATTGCTTTCCATCAGGTGACCCGCATGCTCGTTTGCCGCCCTCTCATATAAAAAAAAAAAAAAAAACTATAATATATGATTTCTATTTCACCTTCAATCCGCAGTTGGACATTCATTTTCTCTTTGATACGCGTCTCCATGCGTTTTCCCTAAGCGCTATGTTATTTTTAGGCTGAATGACACTGCCAGTATTGTGGTATTGCTGCAATCTCTACATATAGTTATGCCTCATTGCCTTCTCCGTAAAATTATTACTTAATTGCATACATTAAATCTCTATTGACTATAATGTATTCATAAATTAATGCATGTAACGAATCATGGGACAAAACTTGGCTAATAGGTGAGACGGAGTATTAAGGTGAGACGACTTACCTACCATAGGCAAAACTTTCCTTCCGTCGTACCTATCTCCAGAGGAATTGGACGAAGGTATTAGGGTTAGTAGAGGTAAGGCGCTTCATATACGCCGGTAAAACGCCAGTGACGCACGCGTCATAACTTTAGAATTGCATTGATTTGCATGGAGTCACATAGAGTAGGTATCACACTATCACTGATATAATTGGTCATCAAGTTGGGTAAGTAGGTTTAAATCAGACGACGATTGAGCGTAAACGCGAGTTCACGATTCTATCTCTGTCGCGCTATTGTCGACGCCTGCGTGCGATCGCAACGGGACTGTTTGAATTTTTTAAGTGTTTTTCATTACTAAATAATCTTCATCAGAGCGGTACATAAAAACCTTTAAACAGCTTAGAACAGCGCTAGGTTTAGCTCCTATGAGGGCGACATCTTTATAATGATAAATCCCTCGTGTGAGACAATAGAAGAAAAAAATCGCTCTGCCTTATAATTTAATTCATGTAGTATAATCCTACACTATACATTGATATTCAGAAATCACACAAAAAAAAATCCTTCCCCTCAACAGCCTTATGTCCCCACTGTTGGGGCGCAGTCTCTAACTGGGAGAGGATATGGGTCATAAACCAGCACGCGGGCCCAGTGAATTTATGTCAGACTAGTGGCCTCCTAACAGTCAGTATTTTTGAGCCGCCACAGTAGGTCACAGAGTTTGCTTAACAACTGCCTTCAATTAAAAACAACCGGGACCGACTATTTAACGTGCGCTCCGAAGCACGGAAACACTCGTATTAAAATGCCACTAGTGGTCACCC
Organism: Oegoconia quadripuncta; assembly: GCA_949316235.1. Taxonomy (NCBI): domain Eukaryota; kingdom Metazoa; phylum Arthropoda; class Insecta; order Lepidoptera; family Autostichidae; genus Oegoconia; species Oegoconia quadripuncta. The sequence continues at coordinate 31,411,139 of OX438746.1, forward strand.
ATCCAAGCACTGACCGCGCCAGACGTTGTCTAAAAATAATTATTAATTTTTACCATCAAACATCGGTGTTATCCAGTAGAAAGGATAAGAGAGCTAGTGAAATTACTTTTAAGTGGTCTTGATAAGGCATTAGTCGTCAGGGTGACAACGTGTGATTTGAGTTCTGAAGTATCAACCTTACCTCTGAGAGGCGTAGTATAATAATAATAATAATAAATAAATAATAAATAAATATTTCGTATATTTTCTTTTTAATTTTGTACGAATCATTTTATGACATCCAATCTATAAATTGAATATTTAGAAAACCCCCGAGAGATGATTATCAACCAGGTAAACAAACTGTGTTAAAGCTGAGGATCTTCCAAACGGCTTAGCCGATTTTCATTAAACATGGAGAAACATCTCGCTAACGCCAGGTTTTAAAGAAAAATCGTTTTCAAAACGGTCCAGCATAATACCTATCTTCGGGTTTAAAAATAACAGATTATGTGACCGCTAGAAAACACCATGTTGACGCAAAATCACCAATCCACAAAGGTTCGTAGTGAATTGTGGCCCAATACGCTCTCCTAGTGAGCGAAGGCCTCGCCTCAGCGGGGACATGAGGATGTTGATTATAGGGCAATGAAAGCGTTTCGACGAGCCAGCTATGAGGCGCGTACAGGCTATAACGTAAAACCCGGCTGATGCCATAGACTATATAGACACCATTTCATTGGTGTTAAAACGGGCGTTTGGAACCAATGGGAACTTAGTCACACGCCGACTTCGTTCGCGAACTGTCCTATCACATGCTATGATCCTATCATATGATAAAAACATGCATCGCTTACCTCAGAACAGTGACCAAAAAACATGCGATTATATTTTGAATATAAAAAAACGTAATGTTTTACTCGTAAAACTTATATATTCGATCAATTTAATTTTTTTTTTTTTTTTCATTTTATTGTGACAGATTATAGGTTGTGAGCACAGACTATAAAAAAAAATTGTTGTACGCGACGGTTTAGGCTAATTCATGGAACTAGTAAGTACTACGTGTACGTAGTACTTATTAGTTCCATGGGCTAATTATTCTCAGCAGGCCTATGAGTTCTCGAGGATTCTAAGAGATGACGCTGTTTTATCGAAAAAGATTTGTTCGCGCGACCATAATAAATCAATGCGCTGATGCATACGGAGCGGTGCGCAACCATTCGTTGCCGCTATGCTGTCACTCACAGGAAATTGTAGGTACCTATAAAAGCACTACTACGTCGCATCGCTATATCAACGTAAATTGACCTTACGCAACAACGACGACGGCAAGCAACTCGACACGGCTGGAAAGGTCAATGTGACGAACAGGACACTTTCGGTAATCTGACACAAAAATTGCAACGTGTATTTTATTATCCAATCGGTAAACAGATATATCTACTTAAATATAGTCAAATTCACTCACGGTGCTTATTTAAGGTGCTTCCCTCCGAAGGCATTTTGTAAGCGAGCAACTTAGATATATACAAAATGCTCACGATTTTGTGGTAAAAAAATTAAAAAGAAAAAAAAAGGAAATTAAAAATGCTATACATATATGAATTCGAAATTCAAACAGTTATGAACAGCCAGGAGCGCGTGAAACCAAAAAAAGATTACATTATGCTCGCCCTAATCTTTTTTTTCCTTAATGCAGGAGCGCCTTGAGGAGCGCATATTTCTTTTATCCTAGTTTAACGCCACAAGGTAATCCGTGTTTCTCTCTTCAGTTATCTATCAAATGGCTTTAACGGTGTTAAGGTATTACGTATGTTTTTAAAAAGATGTGTTACACTTAGCTATCTTGTTCCTTAGCGCTTTGCGCGTATCTATAAACGATATCACTAAGCCGTGACGCCGAGTTCAATCGGATTAATTACGCGGCTTATTAATTTGTTCATATTCCGATCTAGGAAATTCTATACTTAGCGCTTACGCATTATTAGCTATCTAGATCAAAATACATTGAAAAGTATTGCCATATCATCCATCGGTACTAGTTTGTATTATAGATAAATACGCAGTGGAAACCAAACAAACATCTAGAAAATATCGTATTCTTTTCATGGGGCCAATTACAGTTTGTATGAAAATTGGTTACTAAATTTAAAGTATGTACCTACTAGAGATGTTAATAATAATAATTATTATTATTTATTGCCTTAGTTCCGATTTAACTCAATGCTATTGACATTGTAAGAATTTTGAATAGTCAAGGCAAAAGGGAGGGAGTGACATCAGCTTTGCTGTACCGGGACAGATGTCACGGTCAACGTTGTTTTTCAGTTCCCGCTGTCCTGTCCGTCACATCTATGACAACGTCTGCGCAAACATCAATCTAAGATCAATCCCATTCCAAATGTTGCCTCTACAAAAAAATGTCACAAGCTTAATAAATACTTGAGCGTGATACATTTTTCGAAATGCGACAAGCGGTCGACCTCAACATTTAATTTGGCGACAGAATTATAACAGCGGGTTACAAAAGAAGTTGGACGGGGCCAGTTTCACCGCGGGTAGTCAGCGAAAGCGTATTACGTAAACACTATATCCAATACAAAAACGGTCAGTTAGTTAAGCGTTATCAAGCGATAAATTTTATTCGCCCACGGTCGAATAATCCACTTATTCCGTGGTGATAACGAATTATTACACACTACTATAGAGGACGATATCGCACTGTAGTAACGTAAAACCAGTAGAGTATATTATGCCAAGGACATAGTTTAAGTCCTCGGGGTCGGGTCAAGCGTACTCCATGGGTCAAACAAACATATAGAACAAAAGCATGCGTTTACATTGAATGGCCGTTCGCTTTTGCACTACTGTGTTCATGTACTTGGAAAGGCAATGGTAATGAGAATCTCCCTATTAGTTCCGCTGAGGTTTCATTCCATAGAATCGTTATGTGTATATAATAATGTCTTTTGCATTGCAGCTAGGGATAGCTATAGGGGGGACCACGTTATGTTATATTTAACAGAAACTTCAAAATGTCATAGTCTTATTTTACGTAAAAGATTATAATTTATGCGCACTTATCAAAGAATAATAATTATCATTATCTTTGATCATATGTAATTACCATAGTTATCAACTTATTTCTCGCTCCTGTAAAATTGGCAAGTACTTATAAATTAAACAAATAAAAATATACAATAATAGACGATAAAGCGTCTTCGAAAACAGTTGAAAAGGGGTTTTCTCGGTCCAGCCAAAAAGTAACCATGCATGCTAACTGAATACAAGAAGAAAGTAAAAGTAATTTTTATTTCCAATTCACAGCTAGTTTTTTTAAAGTACTTAGGTACTATACCACTTTATATATATCGCACATACTTATACTATATCGCACATGAGAAGGAAAAGTCTTATAATAAGAAAAAGGATTTATATTATGCACTAAGTATCGTACAGTCTATATCTCTTTATATACTGCGAAGTATTCATTTGTCGAGGTAATCTCTGCCACCCGTAGTAGTAAGAACCGTATTACGGCAAGATTTTTATCGTATCCAATTGACTACTTGACAATTTGGTCAGTATATTGTATAAGCTGGAGCAACGAAAGGAAGATGAAGAAGGATGAATGCATTATCGTACACACGTATTGAATAATATGAAGATTTTAAAGTTACGATGTTGTTCACAGGTGGTTAGTTACCATTACCAACGTTTTATATAAAAAAGAATTAACAAGAAAACAATAGATGCAACTTACGTATTATGCGAATAGGTGAAAATTTGTGGCGAACACCTGTTTCAGCAAGTAGGACGATAAAACCTTTTGTGGTAATGGGCCACACATTGCGAAACATACTTACGATAATTTACACGTGCGTCTCGTAGATACTTTCCTTTACCAATAATAACTAATCATGATTCAGACAAGTAGAGAAAGGCATATCTGTAAATAGACTCGTCTGGACGATGAAAAGATGCAATGATTCTTACGTTTTATTCATATTTAAAGTGATACGAATGGCGCATGGCGTTCACTCATTACACAAAGCAAACTCACTATTCAAATGAGGAGTAAAATAAATTATAGAATTGTTGATGAATCATTATACCTCTAACAATAAGTTCGGCCTTGCTTCAGGTATTTTTCTGAATTCTTATTAAAATCAGAAATACTTTTCTGCTAAATATTTACAAATGTTTATAGAGAGTAGCTGGGTTCTAGGTAAAGCGCTTGTTTTCCTGATGCTAACGAGATTCTCAAAAGGTGCAGAATTCACTGTTTGAATATGTTCACTTTTATCACTACTAATTTTTGTTTTATTAATTCATTTAACTTCTTGGAAGTTTTCGAGACTCGTACGAGTCAAAAACTTAGAGTAAGCTAAGTCCAAAAGGTTCGTGGACTATTTATAAGCTATTATTTCAATGATAACGGGAGACGTTTGTAACCATAAATTATCTTATAATTTTACAAATTGCTCCTTAATTATTTATAAAAATTCTTCTTCATCTTGCTTGTGTGCTTCATTTTAGACCAAATCGTCACTTTCTTTCTGTCTAGTCAAATATATATCCACTCCATCAAATACCTCCTCTCCTATAAATGTAGTTATTGGAAACACTAATCTTTTTGAACATATTATTTTCTTTTTTCTTTTAATTTTCTCCTGCTGTCAGACTGGTATTGTTATTTTATTTTTTTATTTTAGTATCTTTCTTTCACCATCCTCGTACGGAAATGTTGCATTTTTATTTCAATTAGCCATTTATTAGTCCTTCTCTACTGCATTTATGTGTTCGGAATCAAGTCCCGACAGTACTTTTCATTTTGCCTTCATAATATTTAAGTAATTAAGCTTATTAACAATTTTGTGACGTGAACAGTTATAGTTATTACTTACATTGTAAATGCACTCGTAAAATACACCACTTTATTAATTTCAACAAATTGATCCGGGTCTAAATCGTTATCGTTTACGAGTGTTTATGACTTTATTATTCAACACGCGTTCACCTACTGTCTTATACAATATTGTTGTGTTGATAGCTTGGATCGATAGCTAGGGATGTAATACCACGTAAATTGTGTAATTTTCAAGAATTATTATTTTTACCATCTCCACTCCATTTTTATACTGTTTTGTCCACTACGCAAGGCAAGCTAATCCAGTCTGGATTTCCTAAATATATTATACCAACAGAGAACTATGCGGTACCTATCTTGTTTACCAATTTGGTTACACTTTAAAGAGTTTCAAGTTCAATGGGGATTGAGAGACTTGCCTTCAGAAGTGGGGAAAACGGGAAAAAAGTCCGGAATCCTCATCAGCGGGAAATTCAAGAATAAACCAAATAGAGTGGACTATTCCCATCGGCCACCACCAAATATGCTCCCACTGGCTACGTTGGGACGAAACTGTACACGTACTGTACGGAAATAGCTATCCTTATGCATTTGTTTCGTTAACTGTTAGTGTGTTTTTACAATTCTTCAGATACTTTGTAGTTATGAAGAAAATTTAAGCAATTTTAAATTGTTCGGTTATAGTAGGTCCAAAATTCTGTACATTGAAGATATTTACAATTTTTTTAAGTCAGATATGGCCAAACAATATTTTCTTCAATATGCAATGCCCTAATATGCAGTGTAAGTAGCATCCATACACGAAAATCCTATTCCCTCTTGCTCTTTTCTTGATAAGAGTGCCTTCACCGTAGCCCACAGCGTTGCCTACAATGAGACATACTAAACATCCTGTAGTCCACGCGAACGAAGTCGCGGGCATAGCTAAGTATGGAATATGAAGAACAAGAATGAATATAGACCTACAGCGAACCGGATATGACGTCAGGTCAAGTACCTAGTACTGATTTCACCGATTCACAATACAATAAGTATGTTTTATCAACAACTTTTATTGCAAACGCCTGAGGAGATTTGTGAATAAAGTCTGTGTCATGTCAGAATTTGATACGGGACTTAATGCGTTAAGTTTTACAGTGACGATTACTACAATTGTTCATATAGGTAGATGTTTAATAAAAAAAATATATGGAAACTTCACTAGTAAGTGCTTAGTATTTTCATGTATTAGTTCTTGTGAATACTTGTATGAATAATTGATTGCAACAAATATGACTAGATAGAAGTATAGAAATGGAATACCGTATTTAGAATTTCTTCAGATTTTTCTCCAGATACCAAGTTTTATCTATCATAGTTTACGTAATCTAAGGAAAGGATCGCGTCATCGCACAAAATTGGCTCTTGAAGCTTGCCATGATAAAACTGTCGATAGAAAAGACAGGAACTTCAATTAAACAACTGTGGGCTTTAATTACCGAAAACGTGTTTCACCGAAACGGAAATATTATGGAAAGTTGTTTGATTTAATTGTGAAAGTGTTTTGTGATTGTTTAAGTACCAACCTATGGCTTTTGTGAAATTTGAATGTAATTAAAAGGCCCTTTTACTGTTTATTTCATTTCCTATAATTGAGATGATACAACCAAATAGAGACGTTCCTTTATAAAATTATATTTATAATACACTAAATGTTTGCCTTAATTAGTTTAACCAAAGTATCCGATTACAAAGGGTTAATAAATTTATATAGGCAATGTTCTAACTGACTGACAGTCATCGCAAAGCCCAAATGCTTGTGTCGATGTTGATGATATTTGACAGGTGTATTCCCCAGGTTACTAAGAGGTGCACTAAGAAAGAATTTCTTTTATTTATACTCCTAAGACGTCAAAGGGGCGCAGAAATACTTTAAACAAAAGTCAACATTTCCGGAATCAAGGCCTCAATTTGGTATGTAATAAATAATATCAAATGAAATCTCCCCATTCTTATTTTTTAGCTGTAATTTTAGCACCCGCACTCTGTTCCCTTATCTAATCTAATATATATATTTATTTATTCAACCTCTACCTTTGCTTATTCCCTTATATGCTTGTTTTCGTCTATATTATATATGTACTATATGGCAAACATTTATTTAATATATCTATCAGTAGTTATAGTACTCTCAACTGTCTTTATTTATTTTCTCTTTCTGTTTATCTTGTTCTATCCACCGGTATTCCTAATCCTGTTTTTCTCAGTGTTTCTGTCAACCTTGACTTTGGCAGAATCATCGTCAAACACGATGGAGCCATAAAACCTCCAAAAAGTGAAGTGAAGTGACGTACTATGAAAATAAATAAACACGTGTTTCAGCATTTCCATAGCGAATTCTAAAAACAAATAAATCTTTAAAAGAAGCTTATTCGTTATTTTCCTTTTCCTTTTGTTTTGCCGTATTTTTCATTTCGAGATCCACGCGGTTGAAGTTCGTAATATATTTCTTGGAGAAATCGCAGCTATTTCAGACACCTTACGTTTAATTATAACTACTGCTATATTGTTCTACTAAATTCTCAGCCAACTACTACGAAGAAATCTTAATTTGACATAAATTATTATTATATTTGCAAGAAACTACCATTAATTACGCAAATGAGGCACACCATGTGCATCGTTCCATTTAAGTAATCACGATCCTCCGTAGCAAAGGGTATAGTGACCTATGAAGACTCTTATTTTTTTACAGAATATTAAACTTTTTGTAATGTAACGATATTACAAACGAGCAAGCATACCTGAGGCGTGGACATAAAATTACTAAGTATCTGAATGAAAGTATACTATTTATGGAAAACAATCTTCTAAATGCGCAAGTGACTCAATGCGTCTATGTGACTCAAATTCAAATATTTGTTTTTTCTTTAGTTTGTATACAGGGTAAACTTAGTCATATTTTACATTTTTTAGGCTACCGCTTGTGAAACAGGCGCTTTTCCTCTGAGAAAACTATCTTTGTAAAAAGGTTTTATATTACAAAAGGAATTTATTTAATATTCCTCTACTCCCACCTGTCCTGTTGAATAGTTCTGTCGGCAGAACTACTGGGATTTTTTTACCATTAGTTCTGTGATCTATAAGACTATGCTTTACACCCTGCTTCAATCTCAAATATTCTGGTACGTAGTTCTGTCGATGGGTAAGACGAGTGAACATAAACAATTTACTTTTACAAATATTTAATAATACAGTTTCTCTTATAACAAAGACATCGTAAAGGATTTTAAAAAATTAACGTAGTTTCTCTAAAAACAAAGGTATCCCAATGTCACCATTAATATTAATTGTAAAATGCATGGATGATGATTATGTAAGTAGTCTGATAGTTCATAATAAGCTGTTTTGTTTCGGCACGTCAAAAGAATAGAACCACCTAGTCTCTTCTCGTGGTTGTCGTAAAAGGAGACTATGGGACTGTCCACCAATAAACATCTACACTACAGACTTGCACGTTTTAACGGCGATGGGCTCACCCCCTGTCCCGTGTTCATTCTGTATATTTCGAATGGTGAACGGTTGATGTTGTAAAGCGTTTTGGATATCTCTGACCAACCCATTTGGGATAAAGGTCGTGAGAGTATGCTTAGTTCTTTTTTAAAGTATCTTTCAAATTCATTGAAATGAAGATTCGATATAATCGTGATATAATCAACATGAACTTTATTGAAAAAACGTATATATACTTACACTTTCAATGAATACTTAATACTGACCACGAATAAGTGTTTCTGAGCGGTCAGTGTTAATGAGTGGTCGTACCATGACGTACAAAAATATTGGTAAAAATATTGTAAATGATATCTCTGCAGCAATGTCATATTCGTGGTACAATGAGGTTACTATGAGGGGCGCCAGGTCGTCAACTTCGGTAAGGTAAGTGCTATCAACTGCTATCGTGGGTCACTGGATGCCATTACGTTTGACATAACACAGATTACTCTGTACGAGTTATATTTACATTGTTTGTTGATAGCTTTGAGATTATAAGTTGACCTAATAAATTAACGGGACCCTGCATTGTTTCCACAGGCGTATTATAAAAACAATCGGAATTTCTATATTCTATCTTTAAATAAATGAACGTACGATAAAAGTAAATGCAATACCTCATACATGACAAATTATTACTCTCTAGCTTAGTGCTCGATTAATAATATAATATTATCTAGGTAATAAATAAGATTATATAAGGCTAGAAATAAGCAGCTGTCTCAAATGTCTCAATAAAAATATATTCTATTCTATCCCCTTTTAGTTGTACAGTCTGAAACAGATATACCTTTACAGCCCGGCATAGTACAAAATTAAGTTTTCTCAAGAAACATGAAGGGTCTTCGATAGTACTTTACTATTATATTTTATAATATATTTTATTTCAGAGCCTTACACACCAATCATCTAGTCCCAAACTAAACAGAGCTTACTACGGGTACTAGATATACATGAATATTTAAATAAACATCCATGACTCGGGAATAAATGTTCGAATTATATACGTACACAAACATTTACCCCTCTCGAGAATCGAACCCGCAACTGTTGGTTTTGTTGACAGAGTCACTATCAATTACACCAATCGATCGTCAAAATTAATATTATTATGACATCACTAATTACTGTAACTAAGTAAAAAATTATCCAGAAACGTTCATGGTTTCCTAAGAAAGCTTAATTTATATTATAAGCCTGTTAAGGTTTATTTGTTTTAGACTGTACCTGGGTGGAAATTAACAATATTATAGCTTGCACCAGCGACTGCCTAATGTCACGTCACATGTACAATCGGTAACACAATTGCGGTAACATGCTTCATTTTCGTGATATTGTTTTGAGGGTCTTGGTTGGATTTTGTTATATATTCCTTTATGCCTTGATGCATATCATATCATGTGATAGATAAATTTCGAACAATTTCCCTTTAGACTTTCTCCTACATATATAATATATTTATAAATAAAGACCTGCTACCTTAATTGTGTTGCTGACTGTATATGTCATCGGTCTTCTACGGCTACGTCAGTTACTTTGGTAAAATATTATGATATCTCGCAAAGAGACGCAAAGACCAGTCCGAGACACGGCTTTCCAATTCACAGGTACAAAATTAATCATGCCATTTACTTCAATTATACGGTTAACCACTAACACCTTCAAAAGGGCGCACGTAGATACCTACTTATAAATCAATTTACATTTGTCCGGTAATAAATGTTACATAATTAGAACAGAAATAATCATAAAACGATAGCAAATTGTTGTTCTACTTAGTGAGCGGTTGGTACCAGTCACTGAAGTGTTTTTTAACGATTATATGGATGCTTTGTAAGCACTAGCCGGCAACTAGTTTGGCACAAGTTATTATAAATAAAAAAAGGTTAGAGTAACCTCCGGTTAAATCTCTTAAGATTTTTAGACAAAGACATTTAATTACTATCTCTTTGCTTAGCACATTAAATGATCTTACAACAGAAAGAACACTTTTCTTTGACGTGCGTGCGAGCAACAATTCAAACGACTTAAACCTGTGAAACGTAGTTTTGCTTAGTATTTTTTTAGCAATCTAAAGTACTATTTTTGCCGGTTTTATTCGGTTGTCTGTCATTTAAATTAATATTTGTAATATTGCTCCAGTTAGTCTTCCAAACAAACAAAAGAAAAAAAATCTATCAAATAGTTGTGAAACTCAGTGGAAGAACACAGAAAAGGGGATGTTAAGGTTCGCAACTTATTTTAGAAAAAATAAGTAGTACCTCATATTAAGAGAGGCCTAATAAAGTGTACGAATTTATAAAAAAGAGTAATTGTTATGTAACACGTTAAATTAGAGAATAGCATAAATTTATTTAGAACGAAATTAATAAAATGGCTTACGTCAAATTGTTTCAATAGTGTTAAGGATTATTTAGAATTTAAAAAATAATTAGACGATATTAAGTGATAATACGAATTGTTGAAAAGTATTTGTTACATTAGTAATTAAACGGAACCTGAAACCGTTTGCAGACCTGCATGCAGGTTGAACTCATTGTGGACGAACTATACCTAACATCTCTTTTACTGTGTTCTGGCAAATAAACTATTTGTATGTAAAATTGTAATTACCCGACAGCCCAAGGGTGGAGGATAATGTTTTACAAGTGTATGTATGTAGATTTCTATGTTATCTGCTGTAGCCTCAACGGCTTGACCGATTTCGAAGTACAAGGTGTCGGTCGATTCGTCTTTATTTGTATTTTATGGTAAGAAATCCAACATGGCGCCCGCAAAATACAAAATAAGCAGTCGGGTTTTTTGGTTTTTAAACTTATATTGTTATTTTGCGTATAACAGACTACGCATGCTCATGACGATTTGTCGATTTCTGCATATCTAATGTCCCCTAGACATTCACTGCTTTCGAGCCGCTCTATAAGCCATCGAATTGGCTGACAGTCTTCAATTGAAAAAAAAAACCGTGATTAATTACACTAAAGATCAACCCAAGCCAATTGCTTAACTTGCTAATCAAATGCCATTAGCGAATAGCCACTGCGCCACTCTTCAGTGAATGGTAACACGTATTATATTTAAGTAAAGATTTAGTTTGTCTAGTCTAGCTATTTTTAAAGAGAAAGGCAGGTAGAAGTTGTCCAATGGGTATAAATTAATTAATTTCTAAATTTGTTTACGACGCATTTAAATGCCTTTCCCAGCATTTTCGAAGTGCAGTCGCTCACTAACAGTATACCCTTTGTTCCTTAAGGCTGTAAGACAAAACATGACATTTGTCTAGTGTTGTAGGAACATGAATTTTATTTCTCAATTACAATTCAAAGGAATAAGAGAGCTGGCACGGTTCGTCGTTGGATGGTCACGAATGTATCTTTAAGGCAAATCGGTGGCCTATGGGGGCCTTAAAAGCAGTTACTGTTAGCTGGCCACTAATCTGACGTAAATCCACCAATCCACGCCAGGTTCCCTTCCAGCTGTTGATAAAGGTACCTAAATACAACGGAGTTTTAAATTCCTTTCAAATTTTATCTGCCAATAACAGCACACCCGTTGCTTTTATGGAGTTGAGGAAAACTGTGCCACTAGACGTCGCTAATGAAGAATGACAATTGTTTCAGTCCACGACTCTCTAAATTCACAGTGCGCTTGCGCGGTGAGAGGAATGCAAACGAGCGCGTGACGTACCGATCCCGCGCCCGCGCCGCCGTACACACGCGGACGCGGATCGTGCAGGGCTACCAGTTGCTGATTATCCCCCCAAAACCAAATGTTAAAAAGGGGCCAAGTTCTTTTTGACAGAGTTTGGCTGAAAACTGTCAATAGGCAACGAATGCCCAGTGCTCACCCAGGTGATTTACTCTGGGTGCATTAAGTCTAATAAACCCATATAATCTAAATGAAACATGGATGATTATGTCCACGGAAACCGGCTTTTAAAACTGCCAAAGAGAAATTTAACGATTATTATTGGTGAGATTTGAACAATTTTTTATCTGTATAATGTGAAATAGAGCGAGGCTCTTAAATTTTTGATAATAATGTGAAATAGTTACAGTGCTATAGGAGAGCCAAAGTGGGTCGAAGCGGATCGTATAAAATGCACGGTGTGCATGCAGCCGCCACTGTCTGTTTTTTTTTGTGTACTTAGGGTGAGCACTACCGTGCGCTTAGATAGTGCATCTCGAATTTAAATTCCCTGTGGAAAGGCGTAACTTGCCATTCTTTAAAATAAGTTACGTATTTTAGTGTCTTTCACCGCCATTTTCCTTTGGGTCGACGCAATAATCATGTTATCATTCATTCATCTCTTGTGGCCGTTACCTCGGTGTTCACTCCTTACTTAATTCTATTGTTTTTCTTACAATCCATCTTATATTTTGTCGCCCTTACCCTATAGCTATCACTGCTGTCCTTGTGAAATGGTACTCACCCCTCCAAGTCCATACCACGATAATTGGTTTCCTCTCAGCATTTCTGTAGACGCCACTTTCAAGTTCCTCTAATGTAGTCAATCCTTATCCTGTCCATTCTACATCTACTATACCTACCTACTACCCTGACGTGACGACAGGCCTTACAATGGTTTTTACCACTATTTGTCATTTTAGCCCACCCTATGAATCGTTGCCACAGATCATATTTTACCAGCACTAACAAGAAGGAACTATGTATATTCAGTCATCTGCAGTATACCCTCATTTCCCCTAGCGCGCTAGATCCCCATGGAATACCGATATTCATTACATTAATTACCTACAAATCAAGTCATGGGCATAGTGTTGTCAGAACGTAAAATTTTGATATCCATATTTGTCTTGAATGAAATAATTATTGCAAAAGTGGTATACACTTTTAGCTGTTGGCGACTGTGCACTTAATTCTAGTCGAAAGGCCGAATAATCTTACCACTGAACAGCTTCGTGATTGGTGCGTTTCCTAATTCGTCAATTTCATTGACTGGTCAGTTTCAAAAGAAAAAAAACGTAAATATTTCGTCGTTTTTGAGTCTTTCGAAGTAGATAGTGGTTCAGAATAGATTTATACGTTTGACGTGCAGGCGTTTGTACCTAACATAAACCTACGACACAACTAGAGGTTTATTGAGTTTATGCCCGGTGAGTACGAATAAAAAAACATTGTAAGCATTATTATGATAAATATATACATATATTATATATATACATATATATAAAGATTTAAGAAATAATTTACAAATTATCGAAAAAGTTTTAAAATGGTTGTCAATTTAGTTTACATTCAATAAATTCAATCCAAGTTAATACCCAGATCAAATAAGACCTTGTTATTACAAGTTTGTTTGATCAATATGTTCATCGTTTACATTCTTTATACATTATTAATGTCCACATTAAACGTCCATGGTGAAATAAGGCATATTTTTTGTGTGGATAGGAACCTACCAAAAAACAAATTCGATAATAGACAGGTCTGCTATTAAGCACACGGTGATGATCGCAGATTATTAGAAGCACCAAACCAATAACGATAATACCCATCAATGCATAGTATAACCTATGTAAGATTTATCCGACTGAATGTGTGAACAATCCCCGAAATTTCAGTCACTTATCCCAAAGGTCATCGGTAGGTGGTGGGTTTGTATATAGACCGGAATGGCAATTGTAAATAATATCCCGCCATATTTAAAAGATCCTCCACCCCACACTGTGTACAGGCACTTGTGTCAACATCTTGTTTTCGAAGATACATTCGATACATCGTGAGTGACGTAACTGCGAGCCATATATTTACGCAATATGACCATTGTTTCGGCTTTGCAAACAACACCGTGCGACTACAATAACGTATCTGCCAATGATGCCCGAGGATGATCTAGAAGAGGCAAAATATGTAGACATAGGTACTGTGTTATTATGAATATATGTGACGATGCGATGTGACTTGTTCTAGAACGTCTAGTCAAATAGAAGCTTGTAAGTAGCGTTTGTGACAGAAAAGCTAAGAGAGAGACGTTATGATTCAGCGGGATGAGTTCCATGTCATATATTAAGTACGAATGAATAAGAAGAGAGGTCGATAGAAGAAAATATAGAAGGACTATGTAAAGAAGACTATGACAACGGGTGAGCGCTTGTCCCCAATCACATCTAAAGTTAAGATCTTATCTCAAATTGTTGTTACACAACATTGGTGTCCCAATGTTGTAAACCTTGTTGTTTCCGTAGAACGACGTAGGAGGATATGGGTAAGATATAAGAATGAACACTGAGATAATTGACGACCTGTTTGGTGTAGTGGTTAGCAACTCTGATCACTATACCAAAAGGTTGAGAGTTCGAATCCCGCTGGGGGCATATTTTTGGTTGATGAATACGGACATGTGTACCCGAGTTATGGATGTTTTCATTTATAATAAGTATTTATTTACCAAAAAAAAAATGTATTTATGTAGTATATCAACCATCTGGTATCCACATCACAAGCCTATAGTTGCTTACTGTGGAACTAAATGGTGCTGTGTGTATGTCTAAGGATATTTATTTATTTATTTAATGGAAAGAAAAGATGAATGGAAGAAAATATCATACCTTTTTTTTTTATATGAGAGGGCGGCAAACGAGCATGCGGCGAGCGAGGCAAACCTATACAACTCCGTGTGGGTAAGAGAGACATTATAGTCAATTCCCTAGTATTTTTAGCTGTCGTTTTTGTGACAGATCGTATTACATATCGCGATGTAGCAATACAGCAATCAAATGGTACCTACCTACTCATTTCCGGCCAAACAACTACTTAACTACCTAGTTTTTATTTAATTGGAAATTAATTTTACTCTTGCTACCTATTCCACATTATAGTTTAAAAATTGTTTAAAATTAAGCAGACGCAATTTTAGATTTACCCGTGTATCAAACATAATAATTAATTATCCGTCAGTCCTACCATAAATACCTATTACCTTAGGCAAGTAATAATTTTATTTAAAACTTTCATTTTGATATCGGGATATTGCATGAAATTGTGATTTGTGTCACTTATGCCCGTTAGTTGCAGAACTGTACGAATACCTATACATACCTACCAATTGTATATGAAAGCGATAAGGGTATATGCGAAGGTCTTTGCAGAAATTGCATGGAAATTGCACGCAGCCTAGTTACTAGGACACATTTCATTATGCTAGGACATGTGCTCGATATATATTTAGGTAATAATTATTCATAACTTAAGTACTTAGGACATAATTTAGGGCGACGCAGTAATTACATGACCGTATAATACTGATTTTCTTATTTATTTGTGTGGCTATAACTTACGTTTTGGGTTATTCTCAGAAAGTCTTTATGAATTTTAAACGAAGCGTTGACGTCAATGATTCCTAAATGTATCTTTACGTAGTACATAAATGATACTCAAACTAAGTCCGTTAAACTTGGGTTTTATTTATCACAGACAACTAAGAGGCTGTTAATAATTATTGATATAGGAATACTTCGATAATCGTTGGTAAACATACGTAGTGTGGTCGTGGGACCTCTCCGTAGTTCCTAAAGAGATTCGAGCTAAGCGTGGCTTCCTAGAGCAGAGTGTGAGTTTTGTTTCGACTTAACTTTACTAACGCGTTCACGTTTACGTGACGATTTGTATGGAGAAATGTGCAGCGCCTCTAGCGGATCAATGCATTTTTGAATCCCATTGTAATATTGCATCATCATGCCGATGATATAAAATAGATAGACATACCTTACCGAGTTTTTACGAGTTACCGATATGTCGATGATCATCGTACCATGGAATGGATTTTATAATGTTTCAAAGGTTATATGGATTTTCAGAGAGACTTCGTGTTAGTGTCACATGCGTGATATTTAACTGCCTCAATAATTCATAAGCACAGTTTACGTCCGTTTACGTTTCACCGTTCAATAGTCGTTCACCATTATGTCTAACAGGTAGGTAGTTTTGTTGATATGAATTGACATCAGGCCATGGCAATGATCACTCCTGAAGTGATAGCAAATGGTGTGGTCTAACCAAGTACCGTACATCTTAAATGATCATTGCCTGCCAAAGACCGCCTTCCTATGGATGGCATCCAGTGCCACGAATTCATGACGAAGTTCACCTCGTCACCCATGTCATTTATAGTCCATAGGCATTACTACGAGACACCCGGAAAGGAAATTCAATTAGCATTATAATGCGGTCGCACTCGGCAATGTCGGTAAGTGCAGTAATATTAAGAGTAGGGTTGTCGCTTACCACTCTCTCCGAGTGGGTAAATGAGATGATTATATTTTATTATATTATTCGATATAAAATTGGGATCTATATGTGTGAAGGTAAATTATAATAAAACAAGCTAAAAAAATTACGAAGCACCTAGTGACCCGAAAACCGAAAGCTGACAGTTTCCTCGCTCAATGCTTCAGCGTGAAAACGCTGCCTTTGGATGCCTTGCCTCACGGACTATTTTTAATACTTATTTTAGTTTTCTTTTAAGTTCCATGTACCTATGTATTTATTGTTTTTTCTGTTGAGGAATAAACGATTTACTTCAAACATTCATGTTGTTTTCACGTATAGCAGGTAATCGACAATATTGTAACACAGCATATAGGGTGGGCTATATTTGATTTTGATTCATAAATAATGTGTGTTACAGCTCTTCTTTCGTTTACCTGTTATCTACTCCATTAATAAACTTAACTTATTAGGTATAACAAATTAGTAGACAACGTATTCTTAGCCAAAATATAATATAGCTCATCCAACGTAAAACAATTAACTTTAATTATGTAATGGCAACCCTACTAGCAACAGTCGGAGGCTGGACGAACGGTAACTTTTTTTTTGGCCACGAAGGAAACACCGCAGCGGGTATTGTACAAAGTACTTGAATTTAGATTAGATACGGTAGCCAGTTGAAGTTTTATAACTGTATAGAATTAATATCAGATTATGTAGTCCATAAAAGATAAGTAACACATAATATTAATTTTCTTGTCTGTATTTATGAGGTATAATTTGTTTGAATTATATTTTGTATGTATACTAGGCTCTAGAATGCTGACGACATATGTTAGAGCATATGACGGCTGATAGTGGAGAGTGGAAGAGGAAGACATGTTGTGCCGATCCCACCTAAAGTGGGTTAAGGGGAGGAAAATGATGGGAGTATTATGGTTGCTATATCTGCATTAATGTTTAAATGAACACAAATTTTAAAAATAAGTAAGTACTTATTCCGTTTTACTTTCTTCAGTTGTTACCTACTAGTTACTAATAGATGACACCTAATCTTCTAAAATCTCAAGAGTAGGAAATAAATACTACTCACAGAAAGACATTTTTCAAATACCAAGGTTCTTTCCACTTTACATGTTTCCTTTCAGTTTTCAATGGATTCCGATGTCAACTGAGTAGGAAGGCATACTTTTCATTTCCTTCACAAAGCTGGTACTCGACTAGGCAGCCTGGATTTAAATATAGTTACCTACATAACTATAGAATTTCTTTATGAAGGCGTTTTTATAGAACGACGTTCATTAGTAGGTACAAGTAGAAATATTTGAGTAGGTACCTATATGTACAACCGCACCCTAAATTTTAATGATCTACAACAGGAAAATTTGGTCTCGTCAAAATTTGTATGGTAGGTATCTGTTTGTGCTATGAGCATGAACAAGTAGAGATAAAAAAACCGCCTGCGGGCGCCGGGCCTCTTGGTTCAACGTACCAGGTCGTCGCACCACGGTGTACCGTACGCCGCTGCCATAAGAAATATACGCCCCGCGAACCTGGCCAAATGTGGAAGCACACACCCCACAACAAATCACAGAAAGCAAAACGGCTCCGCAACGCGGCCGGCTTGGATACCATTAACGACCAACCGTGACGTCACCGCATAGCAGAGAAAACAAGTTACAGGTGCTTGAGGTCTCAATGACCTCTCCCGAATCATTCGGCGTTGGGAATTTTTACGACTCAGTAAGGGGCTTCTAATATTCTATTTGCTGTTCTTGTTAGGCGTATACCGCCTGAATTGTCTATTGTAAATTCATTATCATGAAGTTGGTATTACATAACACAATGGATCATGCATGACATATCTATCAACGGCCAAGTGCTGGAACCAGACAGCTAGACTGTAAGAGCGATGGGTTGGCGAAGGCTGGTTTTTCGGAGTTGCCAGGGCTGGCACCAAGAATTGTATTTTAGTTTTAATTATAAAAAGAGAAATTACCTAATATACCTTCTTATACGAGGCGTTACTTGTGAGTCTTCAGGGTTGTGACCTCCTGTAATTGAGGTCGATGAGATAAAAAAAAATAATCTTTTTGCCTGACATTGGTAGTATTTATTACAAGAAGAGGAATCAATAATTGTGATATTTTAAGCACTATTGTATTAGATAACATAGGTAGTTGCCTATATTGTGTGCTGTGTTGATTTGTCGTGTGAAAAGAATAGAAATAGAACCGTCTCTTCTCGTAGGTGACGTAAAAGGCGACTATAATAGGACTGTCCACCAATAAACATACGTTTCTATATATTGGGTCTTTACCTATGAAATTGGAGTTTTTTTCTTCGTTAATCATATGTACCAATTCCTGCGATTTTCAAAGCTATATCCAAATTTGTTTTTTATTTGGAAAATAGAATATTATTTCAAGGTTTCACATGAAATATTTTTTAATTTCTGGGCTAAATCACATAATAAAAAAAGTTTGAACAGAGCTCTTTTCATGTGCTTCCCATAATCATTTCTTAAATTCGCTGAAAATTTTAGAAAGCGGTTACTTTTAAAAATTAACCATGCCTATACTTAACTTAATGTTATCCGATAATAGACACAAAGTTTAACTAAATTTGGATTTGCCGTTCCGGATTTGAAAAAAAAAAACAAAAATGTTTGTATGGAGAAAACAGTCTTAATTAAATTCTTCAAACAAAACGCCAATTTCATAGGTAAGGACCCAATATTTCGAAGGATGAACCGTGGATTATTTACTAGCTATCAATATTTTATGACGTTGCTTTACTACTTTGCTAGATAGAGTAAACACCATACAGAAGCGTCTAGTTCTGCAACAAAAAACTCAGTTCAGTCGACCGTACGGTTACCGCACCTACTTGAGGCTTGCCGTCTGATCCCTTTCTACATTTTTTATGCCACCTTTGAGTTCAATGACCAAAACGTTGATTATGATAGTCCATTTATCTGAAATAATTTATATGATCATGACGCGACGCTTCAAGTCAAGGGCCTTTTTATAAACCTTCTCTAAAACTTTATAGACCATTTCATTGAAAAGGCATCCAGGGATCTTAAAGTCGATAATAGGCATTGCATCTTCTGTTAGCCTACAACGTCATTTAAGAAGGCGGCGGTTAAAAATGCGGTACGTTTACAGATTCCGAATTCAGATGTCAATAAGCACTTTTTCAGAATATGGATTGGATTATAGAATGAAAAATTGGAATTTGTATCGTTATGTCTATATCCGGGTAGCATTATCTAATAGACATTTTATAAATAATTTAAACTGCAATTTCTCAAACTATCATCCAAACTGACAAAACGTCTTCTCTAATAGGTACCTATCAACGTTCCATCTACTTTTACACGGGACTGTCTTGGAATATCATGTAATTCTCATGTTAACTGTAAATAGGTAGACCTACCTACCTAGATTTTCTCTAGATAGGAAATATTTATCGAACTAGCTTACAAGTCCAGCAATATAAACCTAAATATACCCGGTCAAAGGCTTCTCTTGAATTATGATTCGTATTGCCTAGGCACGTAAGCAATGATGAAACTGAATTTAACGGTATGCACAAGTTGGCATCACAGTTATTCATGCTGCTGTTTTCACCGCAGTTCTTTACAATGACCTTCTGCTTTAGGCTACCATTTTAGAAACTATGGAAGTTATAGCTTGAATCAGCATGCTACCTAAAATAACGACGACCTGTTTGGTGTAGTGGTTAGAAACTCTGCTGCTATAACAAAAGGTCGCGGGTTCGAATTCCGCTAGGGGCATGTTTGTATGATGAATACGGACATGTGTACCCGAGTTTTGGATGTTTTTTCATTTAATTTATTTACAATAAAGATGTATTTGTGTAGTACATCAACCACCTGGTATCCACAACACAAGCCTAGTTGCTTAGTGTGGAACTAGATGGCGCTGTCATGTCCATATTTTTTTTTTAATAATCATGTGTGATTAATTATGGAACCGACTGTACTTAACCTACTTACAGTAGGGCACGGCATGAAAATAATTAGGTATCCATATCAACCGAATAAAAAGTGAATTGATGTAATTATGAATGTGATACTTATTGATAATGATGTTACATCATCTATACAAGCCGGGTTAAAGTACAGGTGGGCTACTATGTTCTCTTAGAACTATGCAGTTTACTGTTACGATTGAGATGCACTTATGCGTTTTTGTACAGGATTATCTCCTATCTCACTTAAGCTGAGCGGCATTTGAATGTAATAAGATAGATAGATTTTGTTTATTTGCCTCTAAGCACAATGATAACAATTAGTAATACAGAACAAAATAGCATAGTAGTATTACAGGAATAAAAATTCTAAAATGTCAGTTATTATGTGCTGTAGGGGCAAAATGGTTCCAAGTCAGCATGGTGCTCCGCCCGCGGACGATGGAGCGCTGGTATTCTGTTGGGACCAGTTTGGAACTAGTGAGCGGTATGAGAACACACATGACTATATTGATATTATATACAAGTTATTAAGAGGACATAGTAGCCCCCAGAACATTACGGATGGCATATTGATGCCAAGAGCCGCGTAAAATACACCTGTAACTGACGACCACCTGTTAAACCTTACACTGTTCCTTCCACCTGAACAAAACTGATTTTAGCTTTAATTGAGATTTAAATAGTGTTAGATTAGCCTGTACCACGGGCAATAACCCGATCGCCGCCGTGGTCCGATCGCCGAGTTCTACTGGTCGATTCATGGGTTCACTAGGGTCCAGGTGAACAGAGATTTGTGGAACTCTTAGGCATCTAGATAGATAGAAAACAGACTTTTCAGTTAGAATTCAGTACCTACCTATAAAGCGGCAGAATTGTTTGGCATTAGGAAAGAGGATGAAGATGAATGTTTTAGGGAATATAGCGATATGAAACTTTTTTTAGCGGTACCTAGCCACATTAGTAAACGCAAGTTTTCGCACCACGATGTTGCTAGGTAGGAGGCACCTATCCATGTTCAATACGATTCTGTCCTATTAAAAAAGTACTGAGTGCATTATCGGTCTGTAGGTAGGTAGGCTTTCGTAATCGGTATTTTCGATATAGAAATATCGATATCTTGCCGTAATTAGAGTTACAACTCAATTCAATTAAGTTAAGTAGGTAGATGATGTATACATAGGTACTGAGGTACCTACGAGTTCTACTACATTACACCTAATTAATAAAAATAAGTTTCGTTGCCGACACCAATAACGTTCTCATACCAATTAGGTAATACCGACCTATTAGTAAGTAATTAACTTGTTTATCAACTAAGTGTATCGCAGCAGGTGTTTTAGATTAGCCTAATGTCTTCCGAAAAGTCTACACCGGAATAGCTAGATAAGGACTCGCTTTATGCAGAATAAAACCCAATTAGAAAGCGTATAGATTACACGAAAGCGTGGAGAATGTGAGATTTTCATCAATCAATCATACGACAGTAATGACACCGTGAGTCAAGCATTCGTGTTTATTTTCATTGCAATTAATGCAACGGTAATGGCAGGTAGATTACAAAACAAGGCCGGCCGCGGCGCGGAGTGATGCTTATTTGTTATCACTTTATCAAAATTATCAACACTGCCCGGTATCCATCCACCAGTTGCACAGGATTCGACGACAGGTATTGCAATAATTGTAGCAGTCGACATAGTCATCTCCCCTCGATGATAAGCGGTATCACGCAAGGCCGACTTACCGGGTCGATGTCCGCATCCCAGACGTCCTTCAGGTCGTTGGAGATGTCGAAGTAACTCGCCATGTCGGGGCCGGTACGCTACAACGGCCTCCGACTCACTCCCAAGAAACTCCCTCGAGAAAAACTCGCACAAAACACACCAAACTGTCACTCTCCTACAATCCTCTCGCGTGCTCAACTCTGAACGCGAACTGCACTACAACTGTCAGATATATTCACAGAACACTGTGCATCATCACAAGTTTAGGTTTCACTGTTTACGCCCATTTGTTTTCGCGGTGGAGATATTTTATAAAGTTTCACTGCACGCGAGGAATGTTTGTGAGATACGCGAGCGTGCGGATCATGCGTTCGCGGCTGAGTCCGGCCGGCGAATGCGGCGCGGCGTGTAGCGGTACCCCCTCCGCCCCCGGCCAACCTCTCATTCATAACATGATAGGGGGTGGATGTGACGTCGGCAGGGGGGCACCCACACACAATACGTCACTAATTATGTGGGTACCTAGGTACTTAATTCTCAATGGATCTTCAAAAGCAAAAGTTACAGCCGTGAGAAATCATAGTCGAGTAAAAAAATAATACGCGCGTCCTGGTTACACGTTTATTGAATTTCCTCTCATAAAAACCAGTTGTAATACAAATTCGTAGGTATTTTATTAACAATTAAAATGATTGAATCATATCTAATATATTTTTACATAGTATATTTTATTTTCATTGACTACAAATATTATTCATAGATTTAGTATAGTGGATCTATTATTACACTTTTCGTTACATATTTCAGATCGTTATTTAAATAACAAGGTGGTCCTTCGGACCGGATTAAGAAGTTATCTAAAGTACCTATGCTTACAGAATATGCGACAAAATCGATTATATTGTATCACCATTATCTTATCTATCACAAAATATAAACTTGCATCTTCATTTCCTGTGTTCTATATTCAATAAATATATTTTTATAATTCAACATTTTCGATAATGGGAACCTAGCAACAAACGTCTTCAATTATTTTTTAGCGGAAATATAGCAAAATACAGTATCGATCATCATTGATTTGATATAAATTTAAGTATAAAAACGTTTTGTATAACAATTAGGCTATTCAAAAAAGTTAATTGCTCACATTTGTCCAAATTTTCAATTATTTTAGTAGGTATTCCAGTTAACCGTATATTTACTAGAATAGAGTCAACCCATCTCATCCCGTGGGTGTAGTAAAAGTATAAACCAGCGATGGAGCACGGCAAATCATCCCATGAGAAAAGATGCAAATCGCTCATGAGTACTTTTCACAGGATATTAATGTGTGATTCGCTATTATTTGTTTTTTTTTTATCGCGCCTCAGTGAAACACTCGACAATCGTGACAGGTCAGTGCGGGGTGTGCGGGCGGCGCGCCCCTTTGCCAGCGGGGCAATACCACAAAATTGTTCGGCGTGGTGGTAATTCTCTCGAGATCATGTTCAGGCTGACGTTACATTATCCTATGTCCTATTAGAGTATTTATATAGATCAATATCAAGAGTATCAATTCAGCCGATCTCCTGAAGAGGTAAAAGTGAATCGTAAACATCTACTGTGTCAGTTTCAATTGCTATTTGCATCATTTCACTATGGGTCATTATCATCATTGTAGCCTAAAGACGTCCACTGCTGGACAAAGGCCTCCCGCAAAAATCTCACAACGATCGGTCCTAACGATCGCTATAGGTCATCTAACTTTATATTGTCCTCCACGGATTAGAACTCATGACCTCAATGGTCAACGGTCAACTAACTACACAGGTATTTGTTCAAGTTATTTCAAATTCATTGTAGATGCTATCACCCAGTGGCGTGCTCTTAACATAGGCAGAAAGGCACTGCCTATCCTAGCAAATTGTCCTACAAGTATCACAAAATGAATAAGTTATCAGACTGTAATATCAATGTATCAAAATTAAATATTAACTTCAGATTTTTGCAGTGTTTGTATGCTTTCTTCGAAATGCATTGTCAAGACCGCTATTTGTAGCTGTTTAGCATTATTTTGTAGTTGTATTTTCATTCTACCTACCCTTGACAAAACGCTGTGCACTAGGGTGGACCGTTCTTGTATGGAGATTTTTTTTATTATAATTTTTTGTTCGGCGTAGAGTTAAAAGTTGCATATAAAGTACAAAATAGTTTTCGTACCTACTGCCTCAAGCTACTCAAACTTTTAAGAAAAATATTGATAGATTAGAATTTTTTTTCAACTATAAAATGAGAAAAAATATCTGTTTTATGCTTGAACGCGTTAAAATGTTATAGTTAGTATTTCGGTAGTTGGTTCGACAGAATGTGTCGCTTCTAGTAAGTCGCCATTTTAATTATAGTGTACTTTCAATCAAACAAAAACAGTACGCGGAGCTGTCCTACTGTCGTGCGGTCTAATTTTTCTCTTTGTATTCGATGGCCGTAAGAACAAAACACTCACTACAGTTCATTCTTCTAGAAGGAAAACAGTAGTAGAGGAGTGCATAAGTGTTGTCAAAGAACCAGGATCCGAGTACCTCGGCCATCTGTTTTGCAAGAAGATAGAGCCGAAATGGTCAGCAAAACATTGAAAGCGTTTGCTGATAGTGAACGACTGTCGATTGGCTGTACTTTAATACTGTATTTATAGGTACAGGATACAGAGAAGGAGTAATACGATGCCTGGAAATGGAGTTGAAAAGTCATTGCAATGGTTGATTTGCTAACTTCATGCCAACGAGCTACCTTTACGTCATTTGTTTGAGACCTTTGATGGACTAGCAAGTGGACCACGAAGTTTTACTGGAAGCTCTGGCAATTAGTTAAAGGATTGTGAAAACTTGCTTGTAATAGCATTTCAACAAATTGACTGCGCTCTTCCGGACATAACAAACAAAAAAGATCTGAGTACTAATCAAATGCATCTTTCAGAGATATGTCAGACCATTAGTTCAGGTTCTTGTAGCGAAAGTTTCTCTAAAAAGAATCCTGGCAAAATCGTATACTCACGGTGGCTTACGACTGGAACATTATCTTAAATTCTGACTGAAATATTTGTAAACTTTATTATGAAAATGTTCAGGATTAAAACTATGCCTCATTGTAAATATACGGCGCACAACATATGTACAAAACCATAGTCAAGATAGCTCACATTTAATCTAAAAAAAACTTCGGGAACCAGTAATTAAAAAAAACGGCTATTTAGGCCACCCTGAAAACAACATTCTTGCTATGTTGGCAGACGATAGAAAGCATATCCAAATAAAAGCATTGAAGATTTTGGAAGCCCGAAAAACGAACACAAATTAGATACGAGTTTTCAAGTTGCCAAAATATAACTTTGAAGCTGATGATTATATGAATTTCATCGACTGGAATGTAGTCACTTTGACAGAACCTTTATGCAGCAATGAAGTAATTTGGGACTGCATCATGGCACCATACATGGCACAACATTTTGCCCCGAATAAATTCTTGACCTGTCACACTCAGGCAACAGAACGATGTCTTATATTAGTGAAGGAGGCTTCTGTTGCTGTTTGCGGTAAGATTACACGAGATGGTTTTATGGTTATTAGAACCAGAATGGAACACCGATAAATACGTTACCGACCTGTTTGGTGTAGTGGTTACAATCTCTGACCACTATACCAACAGATCGCGGATTCGAATCCCGCTAGGGGCATATGTTTGAGTGATGAATACGGACATGTATACCCGAGTTATCGATGTTTTCATTTATAATAAGTATTTATTTACAAAATATATATATGTAGTATATCAACCATCTAATATTCACAACACAAGCCTATAGTTGCTTACTGTGAAACTAGATGGCGCTGTGTGTAAGTTGAAGGATATTTATTATTTATTATTATTATAATGCCAATATCTGAATCGAGAAAAGATTATAAAACTAAAGTAAAGCTGATATATTCTGTCTATATTTGATTCTTTTTGAAATGTTTATATTACCATTTTGTTCCATTTTTCTATTGATTTTAGTTTTTCTAGTTTTTGTCTGATTAAAAGCATTCACAATTAAAAAAAATAATTGATTTTATTCATAAATTGCCACCATTAAACATAACAAGTTTTTCACAAATTCTGAAAGCTTTGAAGCCGTTGGGGCAGTATAAAATAAATGAATAATACAAAAATTATTAGACACCTAAAATAGTGCGATGTGTAAGCAACTTTCGCATTACAGCCGATTTTGAAATTCAGAAAAAAAATACATTTCGGCCCACCCTACTATATTTATCATAAAATATCATCATCATGATGCCATCCCAATGTAAAAAATTCGCCATGTATATACTGAAGACCAAATATCTCAACCTACAAACAAAATTCTCCTTTGTGGTACTGCCGACGAGTTATCTCGTCATAAAAGGATGGGGTCAACATCAACCATTTTTGCTACAATTATTGCCATATTTAAAGAAAAATAAAGATCTGACTACAAAACAATTTTAAAAGACAACTAAATGTTACAAAGATTTTTTGTTGATTTTTTTTATTGGGATTGCCAGTTACCACACAGAGTGTGTTGCTCGAGCGATAATGTTACATAATTAGGACTAAAGCGCTTATTGCACTATCCTATTTGTAGGAACTCTAATTAGGAAATAGCAAGGTGTAATCGAAGTTAGAACAGTTAGATGCTGATTTAGCGGAAAGGTGCCGACCGCAGTACTTTCATCCTAAATGCAGAGACTAATTCGGCATACATTGCTGGTAGGCTTGATTCTGTTAATTCAATCAATCAATCAATCAATCAATCAAGTACACTTTATTGCACAAAAATTGCTACAATGCACTTCATATATAAAGCTTAAAAAAATATTGTACAACCAGGCAGTCTTATCGCTATTAAGCGATTTCTACCAGACAACCTTTGGGTAGAGAAAAAAGTAGAACAGGATAAAAGCAAGTAGGTTGTGCACCAATGACTTAAAAAAATATATAAAATAATAGATACCAAACGATAAATATAAACATACATACGTTAGATATGAACATCAATTTACATGTAGTGATAGAGTAAAATATACCTACATATATAGTGATAAATTGTTATATATACATATACGATATACGAGACACCGAACAAAGAAAATATTGGATACTATAATTATCAAATCTCAGAACCACGAATATGGCAACAGTCAAGACGCTAGAAAATGTGCCTTGATATAGAAATATCTATACTTCAATCACCAATGTATGCCGAATTTGTATCTTTTTTATTATTTAGGACGCTGTAATAAGCGCGTACAATACACTGAACTCTCTCTCTCCAATAAAACTTTGTATCGATATAAACGACGGTGAAAAACGTTCATAGTATTTCACCGCTTATTCGTCGACAGCTACAGCGCGCGTTATGTGCATCGCTCGTTGGTATAGCTTGAAAAGGCATCACTGTAATCATGTAGAACAGTCTTGTATGAATAACTATGACGTCGACTGTACATGATCTCACAGGCAGTCCTCCTAAACACTCATACCTAAATTCATCTCCTCTCTTCGAATCACAGCTCTGTTTCTTTCGAGTTATTTGTTGGAACCCCTCTGCGGTGGTACAGAGAAGCAGGAAGGCACGTGGGTGTTCAGCGCAGGAATACCTCCGTGGAGTATGCATACTCTCGGGACACCGCATTTCACTAGGTAGTCGCTGAACTGTAAAAAGAAAAATATGTGAGCGTCATGGAATAAAGACTTCCATCGAGAGAGGTAAAATAATAGGACACTTAGCCATCGACAAAATTATACAGGATCGATGCAAAGCCGTAAGGGAGTGACAGTTGAAGTCATTTGATACATTTTTATACATCAAAAGTATGAAACGTAAAGATATGAAAAAGGTACCTAATATACTGCAGTACAGAAACCACCGACTTGGCTTAACGATGCCTTCAATTGAAAAAGACCGGGACCAATGTAATATGCCATCCGAAGCACGGGAACACTCGAATTTATTATAAATATAAATAAATATCCTTGGACATACACACAGCGCCATCTAGTTCCACTTTAAGCAACTATAGGCTTGTATTGTGGATACCAGATGGTTGATATACTACATAAATACATTTTCTTTTGTAAATAAATACTTATCATAAAAGAAAACATCCTTAACTCGGGTACACGTGTCCGTATTCATCATCATCATACAAACATATGCCCCTTGCGGGATTCGAACCCGCGACCGTTTGGTATAGTGGTCAGAGTTTGTAACCACTATACCAAATAGGTCGACAAAATTATACAAATAATAAGTAACTTATCTATACTAAATGAATACTATACTTGTGGCATTTCTTTTAAGTTAGAATAGAATAATCTTTATTTGCTAAAATAAGGTTGACCGAAAAAGGGTTTTAAGTATCGTATATAGGCCATCACAAATTGACATAAACTGCTATATTTAACACACCAATTGCGCAGTCTCGTCTTCAGCGGAAGTGATGACGACCGTCTTCTTCTGTCTCATGGCGTCCGATAGAGTTCTGTGCGCGTGCGCACCTAGTGACTGCAGCTCCAGCTGACCTAAATGCACGCCGCTGTATGGCACGTTGATGCTGCCATCTATGCAGCTCTTTTCGTACCTGTAACCAAGGGCAAGATATAGAAGCTGGAAAATCAATCAATAGATTATAAAAATCGACTACTGAACTGTACTATAAATAAATAAATATTTCGGACATTTACACCTATCCTCTAGTCCCAAACTAAGCAAAGCTTATTCTATAAATACTAGATTAAGAATAAATATACATAAATATTTATATATACATCCAAGACTCGGGAATAAATGTTCGTATTGATCACACAAACATTTACTCCTCGCGGGATTCGAGCCCATTGGTTTCCTTTGCAACTTACTTTCATTTTAAATTGTGAAAATAAGGGATAATGCATTAGCATTGGGTAGTCCAATGCTAACATTTTTCTTTTATCCTCAATCTGAAAAGGATGGAAGTTGCATAAAAATTTTGATTAAACTTGATAGTTATCCATACTAGGGATACGGTTGAATTTAGCTTGTAAGGGAAATGGTACTACGTACTCCGATCTGATGTTCAATCAAGACCAAATGTCACACAAAATATTGACTAATCTAAAATTGTAAAACTCACAGCAAGTTAGACCTAATGTCAACCACGCAGCACTTGTCCTGACAAACCAGAGAGAAGAAATCCGATAGGCTGATCCGTGGTGAGATCTCAGCGAACAGCACTTCCATTGATATTTCTACTATATTCTGAAACAAATGGCAAAATATGTCTATACTTAATTCATCACAACCGTTATTTAAAATGGCACTTTGAAACGCATAATGTTTATTGTCATAAGTTCAATTGACATACATCATATGGCATACAAATTAATAAGTATAATAGTGTTTGGCAAATTTATTATTACGCATAAACATAATAACGCAGATTTGTTGAAGGGCATAATAATAAAAGCCATAATCTATGATACTTACCATTGGGTCAGTAGTTTGAGTTTCATTTGTAAACCTTCGGTAACTTATACTTCGCGGAGAGCTGCGGCACATTTCTATGGATTCCTGAAATTAAGACAAGCGTCAAAACAATTTTAGAAAAGATCACATTTTAAATTGCCGCGAACGTGGTTTAAGACGTCACTTAGCCACTCAACCGTCCGGCCGGAATTTGGGCGTGCCCGAAATTCCAATCTACTGTCCGGGTCGCGCGGTCATACTTTTGTGCTGTGCGCACGGTGCCTTTATTAATAAAAAACCTTCATATCTACAACAGCTATAGCGACAAAAAAAAAGTATAGGTGAAAGATAAAAGATTAAAGCAATATAAAAGATAATACAGAAAATCTTATTCTAGAGTACTAAAAACTGCGTATAAAATACGATATCGTTAAAAAAATTCGCAACTTTTCTCTAACTCTGCTCTTAGTGAAAAACGCCTTTAATAACGAATTTAGTAACTTCTATATAAATCTAGAATAATTTTTCTCTGTAATGTCACCAAGATGCCTCTAGTTAGTTAATTTTTGTAGCAAAATAAATCAAAACAAACTACCTACTCTACGATAATTTTGACATGGCCTTCAACTCGCTCAAGGACGAAAGCCTGCGGAACATGTTCAAGTTTATAGCATCCCTTATCAAATCCTATGTATTTCTATCAGAAAAGTATTTGAATATGCTGAATAATTAAATATAATTCATATACACTATTATTATTCGTCAGGCAAAATGTAAAATTATCAAGAAGACGCTAAAACTGCTTAATTTACACAAATGAAAAAAACAATGAAAATTTATATTGAATTTAAATTCGAAATATCGCTACAAACTGTAATAACTGGAACAAAAACTTTTTCTTTTAACACAAAAATGTCATTTTCAATGGGTTACGATACCTTAACACACTCTCCAATGTCGATTTCAGGCAGATCCGAGAAGAGCAGTATACACTCGTTGAAACCCGATTCCAGGAGGGTATCGCGCAGTTGT
The DNA here is from genome assembly GCA_949316235.1 of Oegoconia quadripuncta. NCBI lineage: Eukaryota > Metazoa > Arthropoda > Insecta > Lepidoptera > Autostichidae > Oegoconia > Oegoconia quadripuncta. The sequence continues at coordinate 31,442,016 of OX438746.1, forward strand.
CGAAGGATCCCAACCCCCATGAACAGCGGCAGCGAGGGCCCTTCGACCAGGAGGGCGTCCCATAGGTGAACAATTTTGTGTAACGGAAATACATCTAAAAAAAAAATATTGTTTTGTTAAACGAACCATAATTGCATCTACATCAAGGCCCGTATTAATAAACCAATCTCAATACAAGTCTTGAGGATGTATCACCCGAGACGCCTCTTAAGAAGTTGACGCTATCTCGAGCTCTGTGCTAATTTATAAACCAATCTTGAGGTCTACTCAGCTGAGATCACTTCTCAAATATTCGCCTCAGCGGCGAATGATAGATAGATAGATAAAGCCTTTATTTGTTTCCACAGTCACACACATACATTTAGCTTATACATATTGATACACAGATAAGGTAACACATTTACAACAATAACATAATATTGTAACACTAACGCATGTGTGATGATGTAACGAATGAATGATAGTCTTGAGTTCCGTTTATTAATACATGAAACTGTCAAGTGAGTACTGCTTGAGTAAGCACATGCTTTTCAGGTCTCAAGTTCGGTTTATTAATACGGGCCTTAGAATTGATAACATCTTGGGAAGGAACAGCAGCCGTACTTAAAACTTTGCCATTTACTCGATTGTGTTCGATCACTAAAGCGTCCTAGAAGTTATGGTAAGTCGATACGTCTATCCCTTAAACATTTATCCCCCTATCCTTACTCCTAGGGCGCTTATGTGGTACCAACAATCAAACGCTAGCGAGCAAAACGGTAAATTATTAGCGATATAAAGCCAAAATACGTGATACGACGGCAGTTCGGTTCCTTCTCCCCGTCAATATGTAATAATATGCATGATTTAGTACTGGGGCTCTACCGCCTAAATCAAAGCTATAGCGATAGCCATAGCAATACACTGTCTGTGCTTGTCATTACGTTACGGACGGACGGACAGCGCAGTGACGTATAGTAATAATAATAATATAACGTTTATTGCAGGCATAAAAAACCCATATACAAAAGTAAAAGTGCAATACAAATTAAAATACCCAAATAAAGTAAAATAAACTTTTTCCAAAGCAATTGAATTCGGCGGTCTGACTGCTGTTCAGTGATGAAATTTGGGTTAACAGCAAACCCGCAATCTTATTTATTTTGTTTTTTTATACACAACGGGTTTGTACTTGACCTCAATCACACCTAATGTTAAGTGAAGATGAGGTCGAAGGTGGAAGCGTATTGACCGGGAAACCCCAACACATTTGGGGGACTGGCTATCTTATCTTTGACAACCGGAACACAACAATGCTATTAACATTGCTGCTTGGTGGCAGATTTAGATAAGATGGTGGTAGCTAGCCAGGCGGACATTTAAAATGTCCTACCACCAACCAAACCGAGTACTTAAACATGTTACCCCGCTGGGGATCGAAACCGCGACCTCCGAATCGTAAACCCAATGTTGTTTACATTGAGCCACAGAGGCGGTCTTTTTTGATACGACGGCTGACTTCAGATCCACAGTAATAAACTAGTCATTATTATAGAAAAATTCCACGCGAAACTAGCATTCTATAAAATTCAGCTAAATAATACACAAAAATCATACTGTTACCGAAAGTACTTACGTGAAAACATAGTCAGGAACCAAGGTATGGCGAAAAGTTCCGGAACGAAATTGATCTCGTGCAGATGCGTAGCGAGCACTGGCTCGTGGAAGGCGGCCATTTGCCAGAACTTGGCCAAGTACTCCTTTATCACGGCGCTGTTGTCCTTCAGGAAGAACTTGTGGAGGAATTTGGGAACGAATGCAGATAGGCAGGCGAATGCACGAGCTGAAACGGTGACAAGATGTTTATACTGAAACTACTGTTGGTGTACAATAAAGGATATTTGTATTGTTATATTGTATTGTATGTTTGACGACCTGTTTGGTGTAGTGGTTAGAAACTCTGCTGCTATACCAAAAGGTCGCGGGTTCGAATCCCGCTAGGGGCATATGTTTGTATGATGAATACAGACATGTGTTCCTGAGTTATGGATGTTTTTCATTTATATGTGTATTTATTTACAAAAAAAAATGTATTTGTGTAGTTTATCAACCATCTGGTATCTATAATACAAGCCTAGTTGATTAGTGTAGAACTAGATGGCGCTGTGTGTATGTGCAAAGATATTTATTTATTTATTTATATGTAACCCCTCCTGCAGTCCACCGATATGTTAGGGCGGAATAAGACGTTCAAATCACACGGCTAAATAAACCCCATATAAACTCCCGCAACTTAGTGACATTAGGACCTAATAAAACTAGATAAAGAAATGGCAAAAAAAAACTTTTATATTATTCTCTCAATCAATAATCAACTTTATAATCGTTGCGATACAGATGAGATAATTATACACGCCGTATCGCTTTAGGTCGTGTCTATCTACACGAAATTCTAAAACTTATACAACCCTAAGTAAGGTTGACTTTTGGATACCCACGCAATCTTCCCTAGTTTACGCAGACCCGGCCAAAACAGAACCTCACTCATTAAATCGGAAAAAAAATACCACAGAACATAACCTTTGAATAACTTGGAAACTTACAATACCAGCAACCAAACATCATTTGCTAGTTCCATTTATATTGATAGACATGACCTTTATCCCTTCAATAGACAAAAAGCGTCGCCATATTGTTAGGCGATTTAAGCTACATACTTACTTATTGTTTTACTTAAACTTATGTATAACTTGTTTCCCAAACAAAAAAAAAACATTAAATAAATAACCTGACATACAGCGCCATCTAGTTCCACAGTAAGCAATTAAGCTTATATTATGCATACCTGTTGTTTGATAAACTACATAAATTCCTGTTTTTTTTTTCAATATATACATATTATAAATGTAAATATCCATAACTCGGGTACACAATGTCCGTATTCAACATAAAACGCCGAAGCATATTCGAAGCCGTGACCTCTAGACAGAGTCTCTCACAACTACGCTAAAGGTCGTCGAGAAATTATAAAATACCTATTTTATTTTTGTATGATTTAATCTGAAATCTTTTTTTTTTGATTTACACGCGTTTCCATTCATCAAACTAAAGAACCTACGTTCCATACTTTGGTAAGCATTATGTTTATATAACTATAAATGTTTATATATAATAATAATTATAATTATAAATAATTATGTTTATAGTTATATAAACATAATGCATAACTATATAAATATTAAGCTACCTGGAGTAATTTTCCCTGAATTTAGTTTGCTTACCTTCATTACAGAAGTTCAAATAGAGGAACGGCGCTGTAAGGGAGTCGAGACCTTGCCAGTAGACGTACTGAGGATTGGTGAGGAGCCAGGCCTTGAGCAGTCGCTTGAGGGTACGGTGGCCGGCCGAGCCACATAGCAACCAGCAGTATTGGTGGCAGCGGGGGATGTCCACGTCGATCTGTTAGGAAAATTAAATATGCTATTTCCATGTTCATGGGGTTTTTATGAAAAGATTAAGATACAAATATAAATTATATACATACATAATGTCACAAAATGGAGTGGTCAGAGATATCCCATATTGGACCTTTCGAAACATACAGAAATTTTTATTTTTCATTATATTGATTATAATATTCCGGGTGGTTCCCCTAGAAGCGAGCTTCCTTCGAGGTTACTTCTACCTTAATATGTTTAAAAATAATTTCTGGTCCAATAATGAATAAAACGTTATTCATTATTGGACCAGAAAATGATATACAACGTACAAACGACATCCACTAAGAGCATGACAGACGCGATTAAACGTTTATGTCGTATTCCTGCTCATTCGTTAGGACGAAATATACGACTATCCCGCTCTCACGTCGCGTCGCGCGCGACAAACGACGTCATGCTACGGGGGCTGGTCACATGTACAAGACGGATAAAATTAATAATGCAAGAAAATCCAGCAAACAAACAATCTATAACATTTCTGTTATTTGACGTTTTAAATTTTTGACATACATGATTACATCGTAACCATAGGCTGTGATGAATCCTCCATAAATAAATATTTACGTCATCACATCATACATGACGACCTGTTTGGTGTAGTGGTTACCAACTCTGGCCACTATACCAAAAGGTTGCGGGTTCAAATCCAGCTAGGGGTATATGTTTGTGTGATGAATACGCACATTTGTACCCGAGTTATGGATGTCTTCATTTATAATAAGTATTTATTTACAAAATGTATTTATGTAGTATATCAACCATCTGGTATCCACAACACAAGCCTATAGTTGCTTGCTGTGGAACTAGATGGCGCTGTGTGTATGTCTAAAGATATTTTATTTATATATTTATAATTGTATTGTAACTTTAACATACAGTACCTGTCTATCAGTAGGCGTAGGTGTCTCCTTATCAATCCTCTCATACTGTTCCTCGATGTCCCCCACCACTCCGAGTAAGGCTGCCCAAACGTCACCCCGCACTAATGGGGGAATGTCGATCTCCGCCTCTGCCCTTACGTAGGGAGCCGTGTATGGGTAGCCCTAAAATTAAGAAAAAAATGTGTTTTTAGTTACCGGCGTTACCGTAAGTTAAGGCCGATTATCAGATATAATCGTTCACAGTAAAACGCTTTTTAATTATTCCAACACTAGGACCATGACAGGCACGATAAACGTTTATGTCGCGCGAAATAATTTGTGTGCTGCTCATTTGTTTGGACGAAATATACAACTATCCCAGTCTCACTTTCCGTCGCTCGTGACCAACGATGTCATGCTACGGGGGCAAGACTTTTAATTAAGCCTTTGTTCGCCACCGCGGTCACCGGCGACGGCAAGAAAACAATTTTCAATTGTGTCTGTGTCGCGGCACTTAACGTGTTAAATATATTTTAAATAATAAAAGTTAGTGTGACTGTCAACCAAATAACATAATTACCACCAAATGATAAAAAATTACATTATATTGTTTGTGAGGGAAGACCATACTTTTCCGAAATAGGAAAAGGTAATATTTTTTACGAATGTCTGACGATTTCTTCACCTGTTGTAAATCGACTTTGATTATTCTGCTTTGTTTTTATATGGTACATGGGACAACCCGTCCCATGTACCATATAAATTTGGTGATGTACTCCAGAGATAGAGAGCTGAGAACTAGAGATATTGAAGTCGGTTGTTGTGCCAATTTTCGGAGGTTGAATTCTTAGTATGGAATTCTCTTCCAGTATCAGTTGTTCCGAAATCCTACATCTTGGGATCTCCACGAGCAGGGTGAATAGACATTTACTGAGATCGCGTGCTACATCTTCGATCACATCGTCACTTTCCATCAGGTGAGATTGTGGTCAAACGAGGATCCAGTCAATTGTAACACAAATGGATACTCCATTGAGTTGTGGCTTTCATCATTATCATCAGCTTTACACGTTCCCACTGTTGAGGCTCAGTCTCCACTCACTGGGAGGGTATAACCCACCACCGTCCCATGGCCCCACCACGTCTCGGTATAAGGGCCGAAGCTACGAGTGATGTGCGTGATCATCAGGCTTTCCCCACGTAAACTGTCTTGACACTCTACAAATGTTTTATCTGTATCCAGTCACTTGGTTCATTCTCCCGATTGCGCTGAACAATCACAGCGTACAGCACTGGGAGGGTATGTTTTAATCACCACACGGGTCCAGTGTGCATTAATGGACTTCTGTCAGACCTGTAAGTCGAGACCGACAATGTAACATGCTCTCCGATGAGGCCGAAAGTGGAAGCATGCTCACCCGAAATCCCAACATTATTTTGGGGCTGGCTATCTTATCTATAACAACCGGAACACAATAATGCTGTTGACATTTCTGTTTGGCGGCAGTCTTAGATAAGATGGCGGTAGCTAGACAAGCGGACATTTTAAATGCCCTACCACCAACCAAACCGAGTACTAAACATGTACCCCGCTGGTAATCAAATTCGCGACCTCCGATTCGTAAGCCCTATGTTGTTTTAATTGAGCCAAGGAGGCGCTGATTCACACTCATATTGAAACGCCAATAATGGTCACCCATCCAAGCAGTGACCGCGCCAGACGATGCTTAACTTCATTAATCGAAAACGCAAGTGAATAGTGTCTTTAGTTAAATTAAATAATACTCACGTGCAAGAGCCTCTGAAACCACAACAACCTATAAAACTGATATTCCGTATCCCGCTCCCTGATAATCTTTGGCAGTAAGACGGCGTCACTTTCCCTTTTCCTCTCCTGCATCAAAGGATAATAGTCATGGGCCGAAACATGGCTAAGACGAGTCTTCAGTAAATCAAGGCTGTATTTAGCTATTCGACGGTCGTATAACGCTCCGGTTTTACCGCCAATTGTACACCCGTCTAGGAGGATAGCGCTGTAAGTGATGTGTTGATTTCAGTGGGGTATAACTTTATGACAACCACATAATTTTGAAGTAAAAAAACAACAAGCTGACTACAGCCCAAATCATAGGAAATAGTCATCACATCACCGCTGCCCAAGCATTTATTTCAATGGAGGTGAGGTCCAGTCTACAATAGAACGACGTAACACTACCAGTGTAAACGGGTCACGCGAAGCTACCGTAAAAACGCAAGACAAGACCTGCTTATACTGGAAAATGAGGATTATTAAATAGATATCCTTGCTCATACACACAGCGCCATCTAGTACCACACAAAGCAACTCGGCTTATATCAGATGGTTGATATAATACACAATTATTATTTTTTTTGTAAATAAATACATATTATAAATAAACACATCCATAACTCGGGTATATGTCTATTCATCATAATAAACATGAGTAGCGGGATTCGAACACGCGACCTCTTAGTATAGCAGTCATTTCTAACCACTATACCATATAGGGCATCAACTTATTTAATGTTAATTCAAGTCTATAGAAAAACATCAGGTGTGATTGAGGTCAAGTGCTAACCCGTTGTGCATAAAAAACAAATATTGCCCTACTAATTGATTCGGTTTAATTTGTCTGTCAATCAGAATGATATAGCTTAAATCGCATCGAGAAGGAAATACATCTGTAAAGAAGAAATCACACATTTTGGATTATGAGTGTTTGTGACATAAAAAGGATTTAAAAAAAAACGACTTCAAAAAACCCGGAAAAAATAATTTAATTAAACTACTGCAATAATAATAACTGAAAAGTATAAAATAATAAACCAGAGCAGAATGTTCTTTATAGATAGATGTACACTATTATATATAATGAGAATACAATACAAGTTATATGCTATACAATAATAGTTAGGTATAATAATGAAATTAAAAATATATACAATAGGTACTTTTTGAAGTCGGTGCCTGCCTAGCCTATAAAATACACAATCAACAAAACAGTAAAAATACGCCCCGAATACAGGACCTCCTCCTTTTTTGAAGTCGGTTAACAAAGGAATTTTCATACAATTTAAATATTCAATTAATGAAGTTATTACTGTTTACTTTCATTCGATTGTGTATTTTATAGGCTACGCAGGCACCGACTTCAAAAAGTACATATTGTATATATTTTTAATTTCATTATTATACCTAACTATTATTGTATAGCATATAACTTGTATTGTATTCTCATTATATACAATGTGTCCCGGAGAGAAGTGACCAGCGGGCGTAGTTTGAAAATTTATACAAAATTATTGATAAATCATTTAAATTTAGAGACCTAACTGCTTTTGTTTTTTAAAAATTGGTAATTCTTTTTTTTTAATAGACATCTCTGACCTTCTGCACTATTTTAGTCATAATTTCTTTGTTTTTACGTCTTTCCCAATTCTTTTTTTTTAATTCAGTGCTGTTATTATTATTCATCAAATTAAGTTATGAAAATTATCCCAAAACAAATAAATAATTTATTAAAAAAGAAATAAACTTAAAATTCGACCAACAAAACTGTATTTCTTTAAGTTTAAAAATAAAAAAACGAAAAATGTCCCTATAACATCATGTTTTTTTTTAATTATTATGATACTACATGATATTCTCTAAAATATCCTCGAACAATGTTTTTAGTTATTTCAAATAAATGTGAACGTACGAGACATTGAAATTGACCTTTTATGCTCCAGTAACTAGATAGAGATAAGTTTAAAAAAATGAAAGTAATGTTTTAAGCAGTTTATTTGCACATTTAAGTGTTTTGTTATTACAATGAATCATTTTGATTTTAACATGATAGTTTAATAATAAATAAAAGATACTTAATTTGTTAAAATGGTTGTTTATTAAGAAAAATCAGGTAATTAATTAATTATGTTTTCAAAATGACCGCCGTCAGCGGTTATGCAGGCCAGGCCAATGAAAATTATCCAAGATGGATTGGCAGATAACAAATTAAGTATCTTTTATTTATTATTAAACTATCATGTTAAAATCAAAATGATTCATTGTAATAACAAAACACTTAAATGTGCAAATAAACTGCTTAAAACATTACTTTCATTTTTTTAAACTTATCTCTATCTAGTTACTGGAGCATAAAAGGTCAATTACAATGTCTCGTACGTTCACATTTATTTGAAATAACATAAAACATTGTTCGAGGATATTTTAGAGAATATCATGTAGTATCATAATAATTAAAAAAAAACATGATGTTATAGGGACATTTTTCGTTTTTTTATTTTTAAACTTAAAGAAATACAGTTTTGTTGGTCGAATTTTAAGTTTATTTCTTTTTTAATAAATTATTTATTTGTTTTGGGATAATTTTCATAACTTAATTTGATGAATAATAATAACAGCACTGAATTAAAAAAAAAAGAATTGGGAAAGACGTAAAAACAAAGAAATTATGACTAAAATAGTGCAGAAGGTCAGACATGTCTATTAAAAAAAAGGATTAACAATTTTTAAAAAACAAAAGCAGTTAGGTCTCTAAATTTAAATGATTTATCGATAATTTTGTATAAATTTTCAAACTACGCCCGCTGGTCACTTCTCTCCGGGACACATTGTATAATAGTGTACATCTATCTATAAAGAACATTCTGCTCTGGTTTATTATTTTATACTTTTCAGTTATTATTATTGCAGTAGTTTAATTAAATTATTTTTTCCGGGTTTTTTGAAGTAGTTTTTTTTTAAATCCTTTTTATTTAATTCTTTTTAGTGTCTGGTCAGACATTACAAAATAATAAAATATATTAATTGACCAATATGGGCAGGCCTATGAAAGGTGCTGCTCGTTTAAATAACTGTCGGTCAAAAGAAACCGAAACTGAGAGGGTACTACGGCTTAAAAAAAATGCCTCACGGAACGCAATTTCGCGTTCCCAGGAGACGCCCGAAGCTCGCCGAGTACGTCTAGTAGCTATGAAAAATTACGTTAAATCACGTATTCGTCGGGAAACTCCCGAACGGAACGAGCATAAACTCGGTCTTATACACGACCGGCTTGCCGAGGAGTCCGCTGAGCAGCGTGAGCACAGGCACGGCCTTATAATCATGTAAATCGGACTAATCGATGTACATACATAAAGATTACAGAACCTCCTCCTTTTTTGAAGTTGGTTAAAAAAAGTTTTTAGTATTTATCCGTGGTTGCTAATCTCCATGATAATTTTTGTGCGATTGCGAACCTTCTCGCTCCTACAGGTTAGATGGGCAGTTCGGGTGTACCAGCTCGACCTGATCATCTTCGATTTGTCATATTTATTGCTGACAATCACACCGACCTTCTCTACACTTTTTCCATACAAACCCAAACTGTATCTACTTAGTTTCCCTGTGTAAAAACTACAAAATCGTCTAAATGTGTAATGCCATTCTGATGTTTACCATGATTACACAAAAACTACTGGACCGATTGCGCTGAAATTACAATGGGACCAACTCGACGGTATCCCCTTTCATTTACAAAAAGAACCATGTGAATCAACCGCCAAATCTCGGAGATATCGGTGTACATACATAAAAAAAAAAAAAAAAAAAATACGCGCCGAATACAGAAACTCCCTCCTTTTTTGAAGTCGTTTAAAAATAGTTATTCCCCTGAATAAGTCTCAGTGAAGGTAGGTTTAAAAAAAGGAACAAACCTGATTCTATGGGCTTCTTGCGCCGCTTCTTGTCCCACAGATAATTTCCCTTTCAGAAGCGGTAGTAGCTTGGACATTCTGACTGACAGAGAAATGCTTAAGCCCTATTATTATTTCCCAATCACGTTGAAATAAATTAAACCTTACGTTGAAATAAATGCTTAAAGTTTGAAGTTTTGATACATCCGCTTTTGATCTCAACATAAATTCTGAAGAAGTAAGGAACTATCTTCAACTTACATAGGCATAGACAAAATAGGTGGACTGTTCTTTATCAGACCATTTTTCTTTAACTCTGTCTGAATGTCTCCACCTGCTAACTGCCACCAATGGTAAAGGTACTGCAGCTTACAGCCCATGAGGCCACGAGGTCTCTTCACCTCTACCAGTTGCTTGTCGTCCATTTGAGATAACTCTTCGGATAACTCTGCAAAGGTAGCTCGCTCACTTGGATAGATTTTCAGACATTTCTCTATTATGTTTTTTAAATTTTCTGGAACCAGCTGTAAACATAATAGAAATAGATATAACCATAATATATTCAGTGGCATTCTACAAATTCATAAACATTAAATAAATGAACAGGGCGCAAGCAGGTTTCTAAATCAGATGATAGTATATGGATTAGTTGGGCTAGCGTGATATTTTATTCTTACTAAAAAACGTTAGTTTCGAATGTGGCCGAACACATGAGTTTTTATGCCGACCTGCGAATCGAACGACCAATGGAAACGAAACGAGGAAGAAAGAGACGAAGAGAAAACGTTTATGACGACCAGCTACTCTAATCCTCATATTTTTAGCACAATAATCTCACCTTATATGCATCAAAGCAATCATGCTCCCTGGCTATTCTTTCTGCCGGATTGCTAGCATGGACTAGAGTTAATATCCTTCTCAATATAGGGGCAGGTTTCAGGTTGTGCCACAGCCTGCCGATGCATAGCTCCAGCAAAATGATGCCAAATGCCCACACATCCGCTGCAGGCCCACCGCCACTCAATATTGTCTCCGGACTCAGGTATCTTGGGAGACTGAAAAAATTGTCATAAACTGCTATTTTTTTTTAACTACTGGCATTCCACCGGTCTGGAAATACTTTATTGTAGAGTAATCATCGTTAGTTATCCCTAGGAAACCATTTGCTGGGATTAAAAGTATTATTATTGTAACAGACTTAAGCGAGCAGCAGATAATGTACCTACACCCCTACTGATGCATTGTTAAAAAAAAAACAAATTTTGATTTAATAGTCACCATGATGTCAGACTTTGTTCTCTTTAAAACACCACTGGTCAAATCTAAAGTTATTCTGGTCGTGTAACTCTCAAATCTCCTCATCGCGGTGCCACACATGACAACACACATAATTCCTATTGTTATCTAAAACTGTCAAGTTGCTTGGCACAGGAGGCAGTAGTAAATAATAAATAGCATTTGTATAAAAGATGCTTCAGCCCACATGGAGCAGTCACGTAATCTGCTTTCTTTGCAAGGTATTGGCCTCGAAAGTAGTAATTATAAAGGACACTAAGTGGCCTTCGTTTAGACTTACATAACCTTGATCTTATAATCCTCAATTACACAGTCATCGTGACTACTGAAGAAGTATTGTAGAACATGTTAATAAAAAAATACGTATGTATCTATCTAGAGGGTCTTAACTACATTAATTAATCAAAAACAGAAAACAATTAAAACTTAATTTAAAAAACCATCTTTACAAACTCGTATAGATGCACATTAGTGTACACACAGTAATTAAGATAAAGTTGTTGCAATCATGGTGGCAGCTGGTAGGTGGTTAAATGTTAATATTTCTAGTATTGAATATCAATTAACTTACCCCAGAGGAAAGGATACCTCAGTTCCTTCAACAGTCATATAATACATGCCATAATTAAACAGTTTGACTCTGCCGCTGTCATCCAGTAATATGTTGTCATCAGACAGAGCCCTGTGAGTGATATTCTGTTTGTGAAGGAACGCTAATCCATTTGCAAGCTGATTGGCTATTTTTGTCACCTCTTCTGAACTGAACTTTGATTTTGATTCTTTTAATGATTTTCCTATGACCTCTGCAACCACTATAATTCTTTCTGTAAATTAAAATGAAGATCAATATTACAGAACGAAACCTATAGCGAAAACTTGTATCGTGCCCACACCAATATCAGGTGAGAACTCTATTCTCTGCTGAGGAAGAAGAGTTGAAGAAGTTGCTGACAGTATGTCTGCCTAGGGCAAGAGATCCGATTGGAAGTCTAAGTTTGAGAACGAGGTTAATCGTCAAATACTACACCAAGGACTGAAGGCCGGTGGGGCCTTAGTTCTTGAGTGGAGACCATGTACTGGCAAGCGTAGTGTATGACGCCCACCCACAAGTTGGTCGGCCTATTGAAGTCACTGAATACGGGGCTGCTTCCAACCAGTCACCCTGGAAAATTGTGGGGGAGGCCAATGTTCAGCATGGGACGTCCTGTAGCTGATATAATGATGATTACACTTACTCTTCTCTTTGTCCCTCTCTCAAAACGACTCTCAAGTCAAAATCAGGATTTATATCATTTGGGTTTCAGAATTTGACACTGTTGATCAGGTCATATCCGAGGTCTATGGTGAGTAGTGTTAGCTTTTGTTAATAATAAATTCAGGAACTCTTCTATACTAAAAATAGCGAAATACATATTTTCACTTTTATTTGGACCTTTACTGCCTTGAGAAAGTAGAAGTAAAAAGAGAAAGAATATAATAATAATCTATAAGAGCTTAGTTTAAAGAAATAATGTTTCTCAAGTTGCATTGAAAGAGACATATGGAAATATTTTCGTAGGATCCGTGGGAAGGTTCGCAGGATACGATAGACATTTTCTTCGATCTGTCCAAGGATTTTGTGTGCATACATCATGATAAGCTAGTCAAGAAATTACGTGAATATGGCACTATGGGCCGTCCCCTCGACCTTTTGGAATCGTATTTATGTAATCGAGTTCAAAGGGTCGATGTCAATGGTAAGAGGTCGTTCCAGCGTCTCCGGTTTGTATAGGCGTTCCACAGGGCTTAACACTCGGGCCTTTCCTATTTCTTGTCTATACAATGATCTACTTAATAGTATAGACGGAAACCATGAGATAAAAATATTTGCTGATGACACTTCCTTGCTTATAAATAATAGTGAACGACGTGAATAATAGTGCTGTCTCTAAGGTGGTTGAATGGTTTACTTCAAATAACCTACTCTTTAAGAAAATGAAATGCATAAAATTCTCACTACCTAATGTCAAACTAGTACTGTTTTAGTAAAAAACGATGACTTGGAGCTTATGGACACTACTCTATTCCTAGGTATTATGTTGGATTAAGGACTACAATGGGGTCCACATATCGAAAAGTTGTCAAAACGTCTCAGTTGTGCAGTGTTCGCTCTTTAAAAAATCCGTTATTTAACTCAAAATCATCGATGGGCCAAATTCATATAAATCATAGAATCAGTGGGCCGCAAACTCCAATCATAAAGAAAAATAAAACTCATTGCATAGGTATATAGTGATACCGAAATGGATGGTAAATGTTTATTTACTTATTTAGTACTTAATTAAAAGTAAAAATATAGAAAAATTAATTACAATCTTTTTCCAGACATTTGACATCTCTTGTCTTTTAATAAATTTTCTATTTGAGGAGTAATTCTACAAACACAACCGAATTTTACCGATTGTTCCCTGCGCTTGCTATGCCGGGAAAGCATTGTTAGCGCGCTTTTTGAATTGAAAAATATTATTGAGACACGCTCGAGGGCCGCATCTCAGGAGTCAGTTCTTAAAATTGGATCAGGCCGCAGAAAAACGTGCAAAGGGCTGCAAGCGGCCCGCGGACCGCATTTTGACATGCTTGATCTAGATGATAAGAATGCATGGACGTTTTTTAAAACTTTATTATTTATTTGATTTGCCAACAATTGTTACTCTAGTGATAACATAGAAATTAAACATGCAGAATCTTACAAACTAAATGTACAATCTATTACAGCCCAGGCAAACACTACATGTAACTATAATAAAATGATAATAAAACTTTCGACAGAAAGAGCATCAAACACCTGATCTGCCCAACAGTATGTCAATCAATGTATGTTGTATGCGATTATGCGGTATGCGGTTTTTTTGCTGTATAGATTTTAAAACAGAATGACCTGGTACTAATTTGAGACCTCACTAATTCACACTAAACATTGACATAAAATTAGTTAAGAAAACCTTAGCCATTCTCAAAATATTAGTGTGAGCATGCCAGCATGATGCTGCTTCCAGAATGAGCTACAAGTACCCCCAAAAGTCCAGTTTCCATGAAGCACTAACATTGGGACTCAATATGTGAGGAGCACTAAATATTGCAATATACATTTAATATCTGAAACCTAAACCATGGCCGTGTCTTAGAGTGAGCACTCTGTAAAGGTGTTCCTCAAGTAAACAACAATTTTTTTTCTTTATTTTTATAAGGGCTTTACTTTCACTCAAGTGATTATGCCAGCCCTATTATATCTTAACCCATATCACTATCATTTATTGAGACTATGAAAATTGAACTTATATATAACTTTAATGGAAGTAGGTTTGGCCAAACCACATAGAAATGTACCTAACAACCAACAATTTTATTGAACTACTGTGGCACTCATTATTTTTCTTGGGCATCAAATAGCAGTAATTGAGAACTAAGTATTGGTATTCAAGAATTCTATGGTGTGAATTCGGGGGTGAAGGACATACAAGAACATGGCTCATAAGTTATTGAATAAACTGCCCACAAGCGTTCAGTTGTAGGCAAGAACGATTTGTTACTAAACGAAGGGTTAAAACTCGGCAGAATCATCGTCAAAGGAGCCATATAACTGCCAAAAAATGAAATGAAGTGAAACTCACCATGCTTGCCTCGTATGACATCAAGATATGTGCATAGATTGGGGTGCTCCAATGTAAGCAACCGCTGCGCCCGACCCAGGATCGTGATGGAACTGGGCGTCAGCGGCAGACCATTACTGCCGCAAGTCTCCCCCGGGTGGTTTTTCGCAAAATATGTACAAGCCGCGAATTTGTAGTCATCCTCATTGTCGATCATCTTGATGAGAAATTAATCAGACTCGGTTGCAGTGAATTAATGTAACCAGTAGGTACAAATTATGAGTTATTAGTTAGAGGTAATTTTACATTCAGTTCTTTTAAGGAAATAGTCAATATTATAATCTACACAAATACCAAAATTGACAATGACACGACAATGTCAATGTCAAAAACATATGTCTAGGAAAAGGCAAAGGGATCTAGCCATAACAGCCATGTCTTATTTCTCTTATTTCTTTAGTTTGTAAGTCAATGGTGTCGATTCGGATGTACAACCAACTAAAACTAAACTTAACCAAAATTCGACTAAAATTAGTTTAAATCAAGTGCATGTGCTATTCGGGTTTGAGCACGATTGTTTGACAGAGGACAAGCTAAATTGAATACAGTGTTGCCAGACAAACAAGAAATGTGAACATGAAATAGCGCTACTGCAAAAACGCGGATTTCTTGTTTTTCATTTACATCGGTTTTCGATCTTGAGATTGAGATCGCGTCTCAGTCTCAATACTATTTTTTAGGTTTTAGTTTTAATAAGCAACAGCTTGTCAAGCGTCAACTTTAAGTCATCTCAATTCTTGAGAACGGTTTATTAATTTTGGGAAGTTTTAGGAAGTAAAGTATGCCAGTCATTTTCGATAACATGTTTTGAGACGCTTAGAAATGTTTGCAGTATTTTTCGATCTGCCACAAGAACTCCATTTACAGTTGGCGTTATAAAACGATTTCGCTTGTCGGTTTTTATATTATTTACTTTTGTGAATTTCCTGTCACACACAATCAGCATTTGAAATAGAAGCTGACATAGAAGAAGTTTAATGTAGGTAGGTGAGTACTTAGTAAATAGGCGAGTCGCAATCAATATGTAAAACTTTTATCTACAAGGTAGAGAGATCTTATTACCTTTCGTCTGCATTCACTCCAAACACATATTATATCATCTATCCCGCCAACCAGCTCAATTAAAAAAATTTTGGCAATAATTGGCCGCATTGCCTCGCAGGAACAGGAAAAATAGACGTAAATGAGAACACGAGAAGACCCGAGAAATAACGATCGAGAATTCTCGAGATCCGATAAATTAAAACGCTCGAGAAATCAAGAACCCTAGAGTGAATGCTTTGTGGAAACCAATTTGCTACTCTGGTTAAGGGATATTTCATGAACGTTGGGTTGAGTGGCCCTTACATATTTGTAATGTCTAGCAGTAGATTTCTTTAGTGACTTGATTATTATTTATTATTTCGATAGTCATATTATAAGTGACTTGCCCAATAACAAATGATTAAGAGAAAAAGATGGGATAATTGCTGAACATGTTACATACCCCCCTCCCGCAGGCCAACGAGTGGACCCGCATCTGTGGACATGTACGCCTGTTTTTTTAGTAATGACCAAGAGAGTCGGTCAAATTGATACATTTATTAGTTTGACTGACCCATAATGGAATAATGCCCGATGGCCCGTGGTCCATTTAAAAAATCAGGGTTAAATAAAAATAGCTGAAATGTCCCAGAAGATTATCTTGCAAGAATAAATAATTCTAATTTTAATAACATTCTTGCACAATCCTAAACTATCAAATATTTCAGTTGAATTTTCCCAGGCTTCTAATTTTTGAACTATTGTTCATTTTTAAAGTCAATTTTTTTCATGTGAGGTCTGAGTGCATTAGACATGTACATTGCTTCAATAACCTTCTGTACAAATCAGTGTTCAATGGTGTCGATTCGGATGTACACCAACTAAACTAAAATCAGTTTTAAAGTAGTACTGTCTCTTTCTCTCTGAAACAGTAAGATGCGACGGCACCACTCCAAAACTGGGTTTAGTTTAGTTCGTGTACATCCGAATCGATACCAATATCGTCTTAATTACGTGGATATTGGTGCTAAGTTTGTGTGCAAGGTGTGTGTCGTGATCGATAGTAATAATTACTATCCCGCTTGCTCATTGCAGCTAGCCGTGCATTCCGGAACGTCATACTGCGTCACCCCCCGTCCTCTGCCGGTCTATCAGCCCTTGACAACAAGGTGAAGCGTACTCCACCATCGTCGCATCGCAAAAATGCTTATCCAGCCCTGATATACCATCGTCGGTTGATATAGGCTTTGTAAACCTACGCAAACAAACGTAACCAGAACTGGATATAGCAGAATCAATGTTGGATGCCGTTGATAAAAAAATAACCGCCGAATTGAGCTGTTGAGAAACCAGTTAGATTCAACTATCTATCAATTTCTCAAAACATGTTATCAAAAATGACTGCTACACTTTACTTCCTAAAAGTTCCCAAAATTAATAAACCGTTTTCAAGTTTGAGATGACTTAAGTTGACGCTTGACAAGATGTTGCGTATTAAAACAGTAGCAAAAAATAGTATTGAGACTGAGACGCGATCTCAATCTCAAGATCGATTTATTAATACGTGCTAAGAAGAGAAAAACCGATTTGAATGTTAAAACAAGAAATCCGCGTTTTTGCAGTGCCGCTATCTCATTTTCACATTTTTTGTTTGTCTGCAACACTGTATTCAATTTAGTTATGTTATCCTCTGTCAAGGTTTCTTTTAGTTCGTGCGCAAACCCGAATAGCACATGCACTTGATTTATAGGTCATAAACGCGGGGGGCGGCAGCGGTTAAGGTTATATAAAGTTATAGAAGCACCCTGCTATGCTTTTGTAAAAATATGTTAGGATTATTTAACCTCTTTGGCACCACCGGATTGTGGCATACTGCCTCCCTAAGGCCGGGAATATACGTCCGATTGTGTTTTCGATTGTCTGATTAGACTATCTGATTGTATTTCAATCGATACATACACGTCTTACGCCATTATTCCGAGTGCTTGCATGCAGAGCAGAAAGAAAAAATGGGCAACGAAACCGATAATAAAATCGTACGTACCTCGGCGCTGTTTCCGATTCGGAGGTTTGATCCAACTATCGGATCGGATGTAACTATGGCTCCAAATCCTTCCGAGAGCCTAATCAGACTATCGGATCCGACTAACGGAACGAAAAGTTTGACATAGGTATATAACCCGCCTAAAGCACACATATTTACAAAATGTACCTACTCAAAGAAGACCGTTTTCCAGAAATCGCAAAAACTGATTCCATGACACTCAAAACAGTTATGGCTCTAATCTAATTTTGGCTATTGTAATAAGGATTTTGTTAAAATAGGTATAATTAGATAATCGGGATAATCACTATTGGGGCGGGTGGGGGCAGGTACAGGTAGGTAGGTAATAAAAATTGATTTTTCTCTCCTAGCAACATTGTAATGCGGGTTCAAAAGGAATTGAGAGGAAGCAATTTTTTCTCTGATTCTATAACTTCATAGAATACATTCTAGAAATTTGTGGTTAAATACCATTAAACTTATAGCTTTAGTAACATGTGCAGAAATATATTTATGATTAATCAAGTTCACTTGAACCTCGGGGGAATGAAATACGTTATACGATACTCTAAATGCAATTTCATCCAGACTTAGTAACAATTCGTCTTTAGAAACATCTCGAAGGAGTCGCTTTCTCTGAAATTCACCAAATTCTTCCAAAGAGATGAGTATCACATGGTATCACATCTATCAGACACGGCATAGGGCCTACGCACAGACAAAAATCGGAAGCCTATGCAGAGACAAATATTGGATGCCTTTGCACAGACTATATAAATGTGCCTTTGACAGTCTGTGAGACGTCCACTCCATGTAATTTTGTATTGTAATTTCAGTGTGGGTGAAACGGGTGC
The DNA here is from genome assembly GCA_949316235.1 of Oegoconia quadripuncta. Taxonomy (NCBI): domain Eukaryota; kingdom Metazoa; phylum Arthropoda; class Insecta; order Lepidoptera; family Autostichidae; genus Oegoconia; species Oegoconia quadripuncta. The sequence goes on from OX438746.1 coordinate 31,460,961, forward strand.
TTTGCTTTTTGCTGTAAATGTAAAAGAAGTCCGAGTGTGGTACTCGATTTAAAAATTACATTGTATTTGTGATTATTCGAATGCGTGCGTAGTATCCTATTATATTTTGTGAATCGAGCCTATGTATCGTATTCCATTAGCTTGTCACATTCTGTCAATAATCTGAACTGAACTTTTGTTCCAGCAACGTACTGAATGCTCACAATGGCTTGTGTTGCTAACTTACCATCAAGAAATGCTGATTCGGAGATGGAGGAAGGCGAAATAGTTGATGACCTTGATGATCTATCCGATATATCATCAGAGGAAGAATTCTTACTTCGTCAAAGATTGGAAGTTTTAGAGAGTTACAACAATGTGCTTGAACGTAAAAAGGCCAAATCATCGGTTATTGGAGCAGGTAATAAAAGATATCTCCTTACCTACGGTAGGCTCCCATGCCATAGAACCCTTTCAATAAATAATGTTGCAAACTCATCAGGCCAAAAATATCAAGTTCATGTTTTGGGCAATTTTTAGAAAATATGTCAATGTTAGGTTCAAATAGTTTTCTGATATTTAGTTTCCCAGCATTTGAACATCAAATCTATCTATTCATGTAGTTTGCTACTAAGAGAAGCAGAAAGCATTATAAATATGCACAAGTTATCTGATTAGACTTGGCTCTTTTCGATTAAAAGACTTTTTACTCCTAAATGACTGTGTTTATGGTGGGTGCACACCAAAGTGGAGCATAGATCAGGTGTATGTCGATAATGAAAACAGTCTCCATATAATTATGTAAGTGTGCACCACACATTTCTCCTGTGCTTTGATGGACCATCATCAAGGTTGTAAATGATACAAGATTACAGCCATTGATTAATTTGACTGGTTATTATTTTTCTTATGCCTTCATAGATTACTATAGTCAACAAACATTTTAATGTGTCATCATTATTTCATATTATGCTAAAACAGGTTGGAGTGAATGTTGTTCATCAATCATACTATAATAATGAATCCTGGTGTAATCTTGTACATCTTGGATTGCATTGAGCTGAAAACAATTAATCCCTATCTCTTGTACCCCACCCACACCCTACACTGACACCTTCCACTCAGCTTAAGGTGATATGCGACAAAACTAATATTTTCTTTTTGTTGAGATATTGCGAACATGTGATCCATCTATTAACTGTAAGCAGTTGTAAAAGTAATTGGCTTGTTAGGCTGGCACCTTTTTGTCTGGCAGTCTCCTAAGAAACTTCCTTCTTTACAGATTATCAAATGTGTTGAGGCTCTTGAGGCATATTGTCTTAGGTAGTACAATCAGCATTTGAACAGATTTTCTGTGTTTGGGTTATTCTATCTTTGTAGATTTTTGTTACTGTATTTATTTCTTCTGTCACTGTGGCCATCTTTAAGTAGTTGTGGTTGTCCCCCATTTTTGCAAACCATGGAGCAGTCACTATTACAAGTATTGTTTTAAGCACACTGTGTATGTTGGTGTTGAGATTTTTGCTAATCCCCATAGCTGTATAAGATCTCTGCAAACTGGTGGAAGGTACCTTCAGCTTTCTCTTTCAAGGCCACCTGGACTTACCTTTTAATCGCCCATGTTATCATTCACCTGGAGATCATGTGGGTTTGAAGCTAGGGTTGAGCAGCCTTCAGCAGCATAAACCGATTCTACAGATACTTTATTTGCATAAGCAGGTTACTGTTAATAGAGGACATTTTATGTATGTTATGTTCTAGAATACACAAAGTGGAATTCAGGTATTTTGACAATGCCAAAAAACTGCATAACATAGAAAAAGTCCGTCGTCTGCGCTTGCCCCTTTCACAAAGACATCTAAATAACCTTGTTTTTGAAGAACTATTTATGGGACTTGTCTCATTCCGTGGCATATTACTGCACAGTTTTTGGAATATAAATTATAATCATACGTAAATATCACATGACGCCGGAATGCTCTCTAAAAATATTAAATAACTCTTAGTTTCAGTGGCACAAATTTTTTGCTTTGGGCATTGTTTTAGTATAATTTTTTGAGATTCCAGCATCACGCATGTCACATTATCTGTTAACGCTACTACTATAGAGATCTTAAAATTCTAATTTGTTTTCTGTACCTACTGTTTTTTCGAAAAGTTAATAAATTCTCTGTCATGAGAAGTTATAAATTATGTAAACAGTCAGGGGATCGCAAAATCTATAAACCAAACTAAAACAATAAGAGATCTTAAGTCAAATGCATTAGAAAGTAAAATGTTAATGAGTCGTAGCGTTCCGGTACCACAAACAGCATTTTGCATTGCTTAATTAATTTATGCTGAGAGCATTTGGTTATGTCATGATTATCACTACATAACTCAGTAGAGGTTCATTTGTTTACTTAATTTATAGCTTCTTGTGACAGGGAATTTACTTGTGCATTAGGAGACCCTTATGTTCAGCTATGGACTTTTGTAGGCTGCATGAGACATAGATATTGAAGATGAGATTATGTTTGCTTGTGTCTGTCAAAAGGCTGGCTCTGTGCCTCATGTAAATTATTTTGGGTTTAAATACTGACCTCAGTATTTTTCCTTACGGTAAAAAAACTCATCCAGTATATACAAGTTTGTATCAAATACCTAGTAGATTATTTGCATTATACGGAAGGATAATATTACTATTAGATTATACTGATATGTTATACATTTACATACTTCTGGTTGTGACTCTATTCCCTGTGCAATTTGTTTATCATCCCATGGTAGAAATCTATTTGCTAATCCAGGTTATCAACTTATCTCTGTACCATTTATTTGTATAGATTACACATCATTAAAGGTTTTAAATTATTGAGGTGAGGATGGTTATAAGTTCTGCTTTTCCACTTTACAATTACGAATGATTAGTCATATTAGAACATTCTGTTTCTTATACAAATGTTTTCCAGTGGTCTGAAAGAAATATTTCACTGACAAATCAATACTATTATTTATAATGAGCATTAATTTATTTTCATGTTTCATTATAGGTCTTGCTTGAAAATTTTCTCTCCTTTGTCATAAAGCATTTTTTATTTATAAAGTTTTCAATGTGTAAAACCTCGAAATAGTTCAATTATATCAAAATAGTAATTAATCAAAATTATATAGAACAATTGAAGCGTCGGTGGCTCCGCGGTTAAGATGCGGTCTCCCAATTTAGGAGGTTCGGGTTCGATTCCCAGACAAGCTGTGTACCAATGAGTTTTTAAATTTAATTTATCCGACTGCTCTTAAACGGTGAAGGAAAACATCGTGAGGAAACCTGTATGCCTGAGAAATAAAAATTCAAAAAGGTGTGTGCAGTCCGGAACCCGCATTGGGCCAGTGTGGTGGACTATGGCCCATATCCCCCTCTCATTGTACAGGGAAGAGCTATATCCCTGCAGTGGAATGTTTTACGGGCTGATGATGATGATGTAGCAACTGATTTAGAAGATGTTTTCCCAAAAGTTTCTTCCAATACAAATATTGTGTTATATAAAAATGTATGACTACAGTAAGTTTAATTGACTGTTTTATTTAAAATAATGCTTACTGAGACATTAATTCTTACATAAATTCATGTGCAACTTTTAGGTATAAGGAATGATCATAGTTTATTACGTGATCTCTCAGAAGTGTCAGCAACTGATTTAGAAGATGTTTTCCCAAAAGTTTCTTCCAATACAAATATTGTGTTATATAAAAATGTTAAAGTACAAAGGCATGTAAAACCACAACACAAACAGAAGAAAAAAAGAGATGTAGCACATAAAGTTTTAGGAAGGAATAAAAACCACAAGAAAAGGGCAAACCGCAAAAAGAAATTAGAACTTAAAGTTCTAAGTGAATCTAGTGATGAGTCAGATGATGAATATAGAAATAAAAGAAAAAAACTCGCAGACGCTGTAGTTGTAAATAAGGATAAAAATGACACTTCCTCCTTGCACGCCAGACTCCAAAATATGCTTTCAGGAGCAAAAGCTCAAGGAACCACAAAAGCTGTACCTATGGAGGACAAAGAAACCGAGACTGATAATGGCCCTAAATTAGAGAATGTTAGTTGCTCACCTATTGTACCTCTAACTACTGTTGACCCAAATATTGGTTATAGGTCAGAAGATAATATTTTATCGGAAATAAAACAGTCGAAACCAATAACTGAATTAGTCGATTTATGTACAGATGATGATTGTACAATTATGATGAATGAGGAGCCAAAGGAAGTAGATTCTGTTAAAGATATTGCAAAAGTAAAGACTACCCCTGAAACAGATTCGGATGAAGATTTGGAGTTACTCAGACAAGACGCTCTTAAAACAAAAACTAGCAAGGTGAAGTTAAATCAAGCAATTGTATCAGCAGATCCTGTAAGTAAACCACCAATTTTATCGGAAGATGAAGACAGCGATACTGCGGAATTAAGGCTTATTTGTCTTAAATCCGCTTTATTGAAAAAAGCAATTGAAATGAAACAAAATCAAAAATTAAGAAAGAGATTGTCCCAATCTTCCAATTTACAGGATGAACTCTTAAACGAACAAATCAAGTTTCTAAGTAAATCTGAAGGAGAGAATAATAGCACTGACATAGAATCAGTTGATATGGATATTGGTTCTGATGGCGATGAAAAAGTGAAAGATTTTCCAAACGATTGCTGTAAAACTAATCAGTTTGATAGTGCATTAGTTAACAAAATATTTCCCAAACCAAATGTGCCCAAGGAAGATGAATTAGAAGAAGATGAAGATTTACTACGCGCTAAATTACTGACATCTTTGAGTAAAAATCTACCCAATCTTGTAGATCCCAATATTTTAAATAACATTGAAAGAGTTACAATTACTGATAAATCTGTCTCGTCAACCAAAAATAAAGTTAATGTTCCAGAAGAGAAAAGAATAGTTATTAATCTGGGTGAATCCGATTCAGAAGGTGAACACGAGGCTACTAAAAATTTAACTAAAATGCATATGAAATTGTCTGAGCAGATTGATTTTCAACAAAAGCTGGATATGTTCTTAAAGTCAACTAGAATGGAAGTAGAGAAGAAAACGCTGCCTGATGTTGTTCAAGAACCAGTAGTGTCAAAACATTCCCAGAAGTTTGTTGCTAAGGTCAGACTTCATGCTACTTTTTTGTGTTTTTATCTCTAATTTAAATACTATGATTATTAAGTAACCTAATATTTTTAGGCTGTAAATAATTTACCAAAATCAGAGCAGATTGAATACAAGAATTTAGTGAAAAGAATGGCAGAATTGGAAAAAATAAAGCAAGTTAGACATTCCTCTATGAATTTGATGGATAAACTTCTCGCAAAAGAAACACTGAAGCCTAGAAATTTTACTGGCGATTCATCACAGTTACTCACTGTTGTTAAGTTGGAGGACCGAATTGCGTCATCTAGGTAAGAAGTGGAGTAACCATTATTTTGTTATTATATATTTTTATTTATAATTTAATTATATTTAACGATTTCTTAATTTACAGAAAAGTAATAGCAGAAGAATCCGCTAAAATGCTAAACTTAAAGGAAGAAGCAAAAAAGTTATCACAGAAATATAAAATAGCCGCAACAGAACTAAGAAATATTACTACAGCCATTACTTTTAATAAGAAACAACAACGTTCTGTACAAAACCGATTATCCAAAATAAGGATCCAACACCAAAGGCTTTTGAATAGGTATGAAAAATTTGTAGTATTAATAGGTTTATGTCCTGAACCATCCATATATAATGAAGTATCAGTACCCTGTACATACAGTACCTGATTTTTTTGTGAATAATACTCCCTTTCGATTTATTATTTCAGCTCATCTTCTAATCATTCCAAAACAAATGGCCAAGTTACATTAAACAATTTGTATAATAAAATTATATCTACAACTAAACTACAAAAAGAAAATGATCCTTCAAAAGAAGATTATAAAGGTCCTCACTCGTTACAATCAGTCAAAGTTAGTGTAGTTAATGAATTGAAAGACGAAAAAGAAATATCTACGCCAAGATTATCTGTTCAATTTGGTTTAAGTAGCAATAAGAAAGCAGTTAAAATACCAAATAACGAAATTGATATACAGAGAGTTTCAATCGAAAATGATAAGGGTAAAATGCTAGAGACTGATACGCGAGTAGTGTTTGTAGAAAAGTTTGGTGGGCGTAGAAGGATTAGTGAGGAAATTAATACTTATAATGAGAAGACTGACAGGAGAAAGGAGTTTAATGACTATGAATCGCCACTGCAAGCTTTAGATACTGCGTCGTAAGTTAAAATACTATTATATTTAGTGATGTTACTTGTAATTACATGTGAGTATTATTTGAATTTGCAAAAAATTCCAACATGCTCTGAAGCAACAGTTTTGACACGACCCTTTAAGTTGGGGGTTCTGTTAGTGTTCCGTTTCACACAGTAAGACCGTTTATTAATTGTTATTATAATCTCATCGCATCATATGGTGGACTGTGTTCGGGAATTATTCAGATGCTTATTTATTACCCTTCAGTGACGTCAAGATGAAAATAGATTTTAATTTGACCTAATTGCTGAACGGTAATAGGTTCTTAATTGTGCTTCCACCTTGGTCTAATTTTCTCTAAGTCTTAAGTACTTTTAGCGCGTTGGAAATCAAATACAAACCCATACATATAAAAGTAACTGATAGATAAATGCACAGTAAAACTTTTCATGTTTAAAAAATTTGCTGTAGTATGTAAAATGGGTGTATTTTTCATATAACTTGATGGTTAGTGATATTGTGGTCGACATCGAAGTGTGCAAACATTCAGTACACAATCGTACATTAGTTAAATTCAAAATTTAGTTTTGGTCACCGTCACACTTATTACTAATATTATATTTATTAATATTATGTATAGTAAATAGATCTTGGGCTTTTAGTTTCCGTAATCATTTATAACTATCTTCAATAGGTATATTTATAGAAAAACAAGAAAATGTGCATGTTTCAATAATCGAATCCGTCAGTTTCGATGAATGTGGATGGAAATATGCGTACCCACATCGCCGCCTCGCCGTGCGGTGTAAGTATGCATTCAACTGTCCACGCCTCTGTTTTCACTTACCAAATATTTCAAAATTAATAAATTTCAGTTGGGCGGGAGACCCGAATGCGATCCTGTGTCCGTTTGAAGTTGGCGGCAATTGCAAGGATCCCGATTGCGAATACTTGCACCCTAAAATCCCTTCTAAACAATTACACTAGTACAGTACACACTACTGACATGCATTCTCGTTCACCCAGCCTACATACGTACATAAAACTCAGAACAACAGAATACTCCCTTTTTCCTAATCTCCTGATCCCTACGCCGGCAAATGGACTACAACTATTATGTGTAAAGTATATAATATACATATTTTCATTTTGATCAGAATAATAGATGTTTTTAAAATTTTGAGCACTAAATTGCATGCGAATTTATATATTTTGCTTAATTGGACGTTCGCTCTTCCTACTAAACCTTCAGCTGCTGCGGCTAAACGCCAAATTGAACTTTCTTCAAATATCCGAAGAAGCTATGCAAAGAATTGATATTTTGCTACACCATTGCTCCCTACACTGATATCGGGGCCATTTTTTAGGCTAGCAAATATCAGTTCAGGTTTTATTATTCTTAAAATATTATAAATTGAAGGTAGCTTCAATAGACAAATTATTTTCCTATAATGTTACATCAATAACATTTTTGTGTAATACTTTATAGTTACAAGGTCATTTTATTTATGTCGTTGATTTATCAATTATCATGTTATATTGTAAATACGTAAACTTCGATGCATATCACGTAGATAAATTTGTGGCCATTATAATTATCTGCATTCTTACGGAGCGATATCGTTTTACTTTTATTAATTATTCCATTACCTAGTTAACTTAAATGTATTTAGAGGTTCATTCATTTTACATTTATTTTTCATTTTATACATTGTCCTCACGTATTGCTAAATATGCTATTTTAGTTGGCGATGGTGGGTCCTCATCACGGCAGCGAGCTCAATGGTAAGTTGCTCCTAATAGTGCGTTAGTTGTGCACAATAGTTTTTTGCCCGGGACGACGCTTGTCTGAAGGTCCGTATTAAGCGCGGACTCTGACCACCGTAATGGTAACGTGATTGTGGTACACTATGTATAAGATATTTTGAATTTTTATGATTAAAACTTTGTATACTACGTAAAAGAGTAAATAAATAATTAATTTATTGTATACCATGTTTGATTTTCTATTCAACTCCCTAGCATAGATCGTTACGATAATGGTGTCGATTCGGATGTACACCAACTAAACTAAAACTAGTTTTCAAGTGGTGCCGTCGCCTCGTACTGTTCCAGGGAGAAAGCGACAGTACTACTTTAAAACTGGTTTTAGTTTAGTTGGTGTACATCCGAATCGACACCATTATTACTTTATTCCCTCATTAGGTACCATAGTTCGGTGGAACTCGTAATCACTTTCCTTCAGTAAGTACTTGAGAGCAGTCAATCGCTAATAAAACGCGATTCTTTTGAACAACAAGTATTCGCTTAGGCACAGTTTGTAAACGCTTTATTGTACATTATATTTAGCTGCCAAAGTGGTAATTATAAAGTGGTAAAATGCTTTATAGTACTTTTCCTTTGGCTATGCTATATAGTGTTGATCGTTTTTGTTTGAGTTCCACGCGTTGGTACGGAGCTGCGTGCGGAAAACTAGTACTTACAATGGTCTTTATACCTGTTCGAGGTACCTAAGGGTTATAATGACTGTTATACTAAACGGTCGCGGGTTTGAATCCCGCTTGGGACTTATGTTTGATGAATACGGACACGTGTACCCGAGTTATGGATGTTTTCTTTTATATAATGAATAAGTCTACTTTTCGATCAAATCAATTCATTTATATCAATCGCCATTTGTGTAGTGTATCAACCATTTGGTATCCATAAAATAAGCCTAATTGTTTAGCGTGGAAGTAAATGGTGCTTAGTAGCAAGATCGCTCACCCAGCACCCCCAACTTATTTGTCGGACTGCCTATCTTATCTCAATAAGGCGGGACACAACAATGGTAACAACATAGCTGCTTGGCAGCAGACTTAAATGTGGTAGCTAGCCAACTAACCGAATACTAGACTTGTACCCCGCTGTCGAACACGCGACCTTCATTTTGTAAACTTAGGTTGTTTACATTGAGCCGAGGTAGAACCTTTTTTATGATTGACTCGATACGAGTTTGACTACAATCTAACCTGACGAAAAGTAACGGATGTGGCCGAAGATGAAGCACGCGATTTCAGCAAATAAATATCCTTGGACATATACACAATGCCACCTAGTTCCACATTTAGCAACTATAGGCTTGTGTTGTTTTTTTTTTTTTCTAAATAAATAGTGCACTTATTATAAATGAAAACATCCATAACTCGGACACATGTCCGTATTCATCACACAAACATATTCCCCTAGTGGGATTCGAACCCGCGACGTTTTGGTATAGTGGTCAGAGTTTCTAACCACTACACCAAACAGGTCGTCATATGTTAAATGCCCATTCACTATCTTGGAAATCGCAAGATTGTGTAGGATTTCGGAACCACAGACGCCGAAAGGGTAATCCATGCCTTGACTGTTCGCACCTATAAATAAAAAGTCAAACCGCTTATAGCGAATTTTCGAAGTTATCTATCGGTAATATGAAATAAAAGAACAGATTAATCTTACAAATAGACATTTTATTCAGACATTGTAAAGAAATTACAAAGTAAAATACTTTTCTTCCACACCGAATACACTTAGATAAAAATACGTATATATTTTGAATAAAATTCGATATTATTCATAAAACTCTTTAACAGAGGGAGAGTTATTTCATCAACTCCATAGAATAACTACTTACACAGAATTATTTTCAATAAGTAGGTACAATAGAATAACCGTGGGCACAGTTAAATACATGGAGTGAAATATACTTATACAATACAATACCTAGGTATAGAGAAACGTTGAATATCCACATCAATTTTACATATAAATTCACAAGACTTGCGTGTTTTAGAGCTCCATTTGCATCCATGTAGTACAAAGGACATAGGGCGATAAACTGATGATTTTGATATTAGGTTTAGTTTTTTTTTTTGCCAAATAGTTAGATTTTACGATGCTATAATGGTGGAAATGATTGAGCCCACAGTTTAGATTGGACAGTAAAATAGGTAAGTTACTTATACAATATTATAAAAGGCAGGTTGCTTGGTTAATCAAATACATTTCAGTTCACACAATTTATAGCCTTGCCTTCATATATTAACGACACTTGCTCAAATAGAAAACCTCTATAATTTGATTATTTTTGAACTAGTTTCAAGTAGACAAACATTTATGCGCTGGAACCATTACTACGGACTTTACTTCCTTTATAATTAATAAATAACCGTTTTGTTTATGACCGCACTAACTGCCCGAATAACACCAATCACGTTGAAGCAGTTACGATCGAGTTTAAAAGTGCATTCACATACCACGCACGCTCAGATTCAGGGTGTGCGCTGTGTTGATCGGGATCACGCGTCAGGGGGTGCAATGGATGCCCTAATTTTGAGTTCATCAGCACGATAATCTCACGACTCAATTTTCATTCTTTGTCAGCGCCACGCCCACGGTCATCTTATGCGGGCGTGTCCCCTTTATTAGGCCCGTATCACAGATCTCATACTCCAGTCATGATCTCTACTTAAAATCTTTGAAAGGAGATAAAGAAATTCACAAATTTTGCAGCTAGAAAGGGACGGCAATAATATGTCTTGAGAGTGGTTAGGGACCTTAGATATTTTGAATTTCTTAAGGAAATTATGGTTTAAAACTCGTGCAGCGTGCAGCAAAACATAGGTACCTACCTAGGTAAATTATATGCAACGAAATGATAATCTAATACGAATGAATGAATCTTACCTATTTAAGAAAAATTTACAGTAATGCCACCGCAATAAAGTTAATTTTATTTCGATGCTGCAGCTATTATCGATACTATACTCTTAAATTCATAGGTGTTCGATAATCTTTTTATACTGAGTGTGTGTCATTGCACTAATATATTAACGTCAGACCATGGTTCGACGTACCTTTTACCGAAGATGTTTTGTCGTTTGCTCAAGATGCCCCATAGTTCAAGAGTAGATAAATAGGTGCCTACGAGTATAAGTAATGCTGACAACGATAGGTAACGACTTCGGGGGGTAGCCAGGTAGGAAGTGTCCCCTAACACTGCTCTCTCGACTGCAGCTATCTACCTACTCCCGAAAACGTTCCAGATATGAATTTTTATTTACTTATTGAACCTGATATGTGCAATACTATTATAAACAGGGCTACGCGGTGTCCATAGCCTCTTTTTACGTTTTCATGTTTATGGATGCAGTTGGACGCTTGAAAGACTCTTCCACTTTGGTAAATTTTCCAAAAGTGGAGGTGTGTTTTCTTTAGTACTCTCTTGTTATTCTGAGAGTATAGCTACCTTTATTCTATTTGTGCCACATCACAGTAAAGTAGAGAGTAGCCAATGAAGTAATTGAAACCGCGCGAAGAATCAAAGCATTATTTCCGCACTTTGTTCACAACTGCATTGTTTTCAAGAGTCAATTACCTAATTCATACACAATGGCGTGTAGTTATACGTCGCAATAAATAAAACCTATAACTATATATTACCTAAACACGTTGTAAACCACTTTTGCGGCGTAGAAAGAAACAATCGTTCTCCAGCTAAAACGGATAATTTTTGGTATATAAACCTCAGGGGTTTGATACCTATATTCCAACATTTTGCAGACTAGTTTTATACCTTAGCATTCCAATTAGGACTCCAAATGGACTAAAATAGGCTGACAGGCAGCGGGAAGCTAGAATAGCGGTACCTGTTGTATATTAAATAGGTACCTACATCAACTTAGTTGATAGTTTAGAGATACTGGCTAAGAGACAAATTGTGTGGGAGTGGAACTTTGCTACTTATGATCCAAGATATCATGTTAGGTGGACCCCGGGTCGGAAAGGCATGAACGACCTCTAAAAATATCTTTGCTCATTATTAACCTTTGAACATAATATAACAACTTTTCGTAAAATTACGTAAAGCTACGCAACGCATAATAGCGGAACTAATAAATACCTCAGAACCATAGACAGAGGACGGAACTAATACATACGTATGAAAACTTTTAGCAACCTATTTGTAATATTAAATTTGATTCAGGCTGCTTCAAAAAACAAATTATAGTACGTATAACCATTCACATGGGCCAGAATTGATTCTTCTTTGTATTACAAGATACACGTGCTACGCTGCGCCTATAAGTAGAACCGTGGTGAGTCGTTCTTGATGAGTGACGATGGTTATTTTATAGAAGGAACATCATCTGTATAATAAAAGTAATTTATAATTAAACAGTTAAAAATTGGCAAAACACTGATTTTGATACGGTTGCTTTATCTCCGGAGGGTATTATTAGATCTTTGTCTTTATACGAGGTAACACATAAAAATGCGCCCGGTAAATTGCTAAACTCGGTCAGAAATACGTTCACACATGAGGCAAGGTATACACATATACACAGAGAAGTCTATCTAAGGGTGTGCCACATGGCGACTGCCTTGCGTGTTTCCTGCGCCATCTGTGCCCAGTGGCGCCCCTCCGCGGCCGGCTCTGCTGCGCCCACGCAGCACCAGCCCACCACCAGGTTACTGCCGCCGCCCGTCACAACGCACACCTGCGAATAGTTTAGTCCTCATCAAGTTGCCTTAACAACCAGACATTAGCTGAGGTAAAGGATAGACTAGAGTACAGCTACAACGCTGCAAACATTGTTATGAAACTAGAGAACGTCCCGAACACACACATGATTACCGTTCCTGCGGAAATTTTATGAAATCCCTCCCAAGTCTAAGTAAACCAAGTCCCTCTAAGTAACCCAATGAAAACACCTGATTTTCATCAGCCTCAGTCTATGCGCTTGAGTTGTGCGTTCAGAGATCAGCTGTTTCACATGACTGATCATTCACATACATACACACACACCACACACAAACACACACAAACTTTCGCATTTATAATATTAGTTGGATTTGTAAGTACAAGCTATTTTTAAAAACATTACATATCTTCCTCAAATAAAGGTTACAAGGTTGTTCTTTTTCAGGTTTTTGATGACAATGGTGTCGATTCGGATGTACGCCAACTAAACTAATCTAAAACCAGTTTTAAAGCAGTACTGTCTTTTTCTCCCTGGAACAGTACGATGCGACGGCACTACTCCAAAACTGGTTTTAGTTTAGTTGGTGTAGGTACATCCGAATCGACACCAATGTTTCACCAAATATTCAACTAATTAAAAAATGTACCTATCTTAGAAACAATCACTTACTTATGCGTTTCACTTGTTTTAAAAGTTTTCTAGCATGTGGTTTTTGTCGTGGGACATTTATTTCTTGATTTGATCTTCATTTTAGAATGCGCCAAGCGTGCATTCATATCATAGATGTTTCAAATGCAAAGATATTTTACTTTTTCCTAATTCCATACATACCTCAATGGAAGCCTCTTGGAGGTTAGCGCACGGCAAACTGAAGGACAGAGCTTCGTTCCAAACGGCGTCGTTGATCTCTTTCCTGTTGGTCTTTTTCTTCTTCACTCTCTTTCCGTTCACCAGTAGATACACTTTCACGTAAACATCTGAAAATACGTACCAAAAATGTGCAAAATACGTTGGATAAAATAATGAATGTGAAAAACGATGTGAACTCTTCGAACACTGATATAGACACCATAAAATCAGTGGAGTGGAGCTCCCAAAAACTTTAAACGCTAACCCCCGCTGACCATTAGGACAAATCCTCCCATGAAAAGCAATGCAAATGCAGTGGACTTATTTGAGCTTTTGATCATAAAAATAAGGGAGCTGAATTTGAAGACCCTGAGCTTACCCAAAGCGTCTTTCCCTTCTTGGGGCGTTAGGAGATTCCTCGCCTTCAACACGACCACGGTCAGCCTCTCAGCGGATGGCAAGTAGGAGAGAGATAGCAGTAGTTCTTGCAGCTCTTCCGGCGGACGACGCTCGCGGGACAGTTCAGCCCACACTTCCGCGCCGCCCGCAACCTCCACGCGGGACAGCGGGACTTTAGCTGAACCCATCACTTCGTTACGGGAAAACCTGCCAATAACTTTTTTTTTATAAGAGATTTTTATAAGAAAAGAAGCAGATGCGGAGCATGTACGTAGGAGAATTGCGGAAATTTGGCTCATCTATTATCTCTGTCCCCTGTCAACATGTATAAGTGCGTTGGATAGAGATGCAAATAGGGCGTGCCGCCAATTGGCGCAGTATTCTTATGGGGTAAGGTCCCAGAGCTTTTCTAATAAGGTTCCGGTGGACATTCATTTGTCTTTAAATAAATTTAAAACCACCATTTGACGGAAATTATCTGCAAAAATATAAAATTTCTGACTATCTAGATGATAAGAATGCATGGAAATTAACCGCTCGGCGATATTCGATCTATTTATTACTTTCTTTTTCTTTGTCGAAGTATAAATTGTAAAAATATTTATTTAAAAAGAGCAATCTCTGAGTTTCTCGGTCGTCTCTGGGGAAACTGACGATAATTGTATGTCATGACATTTTAAAATGTTATTTTTATAAATTACGTAATATAACTTTTATGAGTTTGAGTTTACGTGAAAACGTCATTTTCCTTGATGTTATTATTGAGCTCACTGCAAAATTAGAAATTTTTAACACTGGTAAGTTTTGTGAGGTGTGGAGTCCAGTGACTCTCCTCTTGGTGAGGGGCTCAGGATGACGATTTTAATATTGATTTTCGCAATAGGCGTTGAGTAAAAGAGTTTGGTTTGCACAGTGATTTTCCATGATGACGTACATTTTTTCCGAAATCTTTGAATGTAGAAGTACGAGTATTACCTACCTACCGCAAAACACTTTTAAAGACTTACATTTTGAAGTGTAGGTAGTTAGTTGATACTACCATGTAATTTGGTTAGACTTGTTAGAGTAGTTGGTAAATAAGCAAATTAACTTTATAATAATTGTGATCAATGTATGAAGTTATGGTACCTAATGAAAGTCTCTCTAGATCCATCATGGATCTGATTAATGGATTTGCTGAGAGCGGAAGCAAAATTGAAGTGTTTGGAAGTTGCTAAAGAATTTCTGCGGTACAAGATCCTATACGTAAAAAAACTTTTGATATGATCAACCTGGTTTATAGGTGGTATTGGTGCCCACGCTGATGTATGCAAGTGAATGTTGGGTATGGCAGAAGAAGCATGAAAGCAGAATCATCGCAGTAGAAATGTGTTCACTGCGTAGTATGTGTGGAGTGACTTTGAATGATAGATTAAAGAATTGTGTGATTAGAAAAAGGTGTGGCGTGCAAGATGACGTAGTGAGTAAGATAGAGGTATGTTAAGTGGTTTGGGCATATAGAACGAATGAGTGAAAGGAGATTAACGAAAGCAATATATAATTAAAGCGTAAATGGAAAGGTCGGTAAAGGTCGACCAAGAAGGACGTAACGTCAATCAAATGACTGACGTAATCACAAAAGACCAATCGCACTATTTTACAACGGTTTTACCGTTCGAGCGGAACGTTTTTGGTTTTGGTTTAGCTTTAGTTTAGCTGATGTAAAAAATGGTATTGTGCTTTTTTTTTTGTGAACGATTATATCGTTGACGTTAACCAAAGTAAAAACAAATCCAAATTGTTTAGAGCTAACTACGAGTATTAAAAAAAACTAGGTTCATTTCCGTTCAAATGATTAGCGCGATACGAAATGTGCTTATCGTAACGTTTTTGGTTATGGTTTAGCATTGGTAATACCGTAGAAACTTAGCGCGATGGGCCCCCGGGTGCGGTAAACCACTAACCGACGAGCGTGTATGAAGCATTTGATGAGAGTGGAAGAAGCAAAAATAGTATGTCAAGATCTATACAATGATCCTGACATACTACTTTTGCTTAGCGTGGAGATCAATAGTCTCGGTCTACCCCAACGGGAACACCGGGTTTAGGTATAGGTACGTGTCGTCGTCAATAAATATTTTGAGATTATAGACGATAAAGAGGAGATATCTGAAATTTCACGTCCCATTTGTTCTTTTTTGTTTAAAAATGTGAGACTCAATTCACTCAAAACCCGCTCTACACTAACCTGGATGTCCCGAGTTAACGATCTTCACAAGTTTTTATGGAGTTATAAATGAACTAATGATAAATCAAAGATTACGGATAACCTTCTGTGCTTTTAAGAATTATGGTTTAGTACCATATCTACTAATATGCTTCGAACCTAAAACTGATTTGCTATGTTCTATCGCACCGATTCTTCGAGACATACCTGTCATAATCGAAGACTTGCAGCAGCAGCGTCTTGTCCCCTAGCTCGTCGTGGGAGACGGGGAACTTGAAGTGTTGGTCGAAGAATGGGTTCGCCTCGTTTCTGTGAACCCTTGTTTGACGGACGCGAGTGTCCACCTCGGGCAGTAAGCTCACACGGACGTACGGGTCGTTGAAACCGCCTGCCTCGTAACCAGCCAGATCGTGAGCTGGAAATAATTAAGACAATGGTCATTAGTTGTATAGAAGTTTTTATGTATCGCAAGGATGTCGATGTAATGTGTGAAAAAGTACCTTCAATAAGATGGACTTCTAAATCCGATCTGTCAAAGTCGTACTTGAGCCGCAGATGGATGCGGCCTAGCGACGGCCCCGCCCCTTCCAGCTCGATCACCAGCGGGGCCTCTCGTTTGGTGTACAGGTCCGGTTGGAGGGCCCCGAGCGCGCTAATCGCGGCCCCAGCTCCTGGACTTAGGGGCCCAATGCCGCTGCTGCTCTCCACCAAAGAGTTGCTGCGGTCTATTCGTCTGGAAAAGATGGTGATAATACATATTATTAGTCGTCTAATGTAGGTAAATTATATTTTTCAACATGAACTTTTTGTACTGGGGGAGAGCCTCGTCCTGATGTTATCATTTAAATATACCATTGCAATTGTTCATTTTGGCTATAAAATATTGAAGTTTGCATTCTTGTAATTTAACCAATATATGTGCTGTGCAGCATCACGAAGAAGTGTATATATACCGTAAACTTGAGGATATAGTTTGCAAACAACTTTTCATGCATGCATGCAGCTCGTGTATCGAATATTGCTGTCACCTCTGGGATGGTTCAACCGAGCCCCGACTGGCTATCCTCGGGGGTGGGTTTGATCAGATTCTTAAACGACGACATATCGGATGCCCAACGTTTTATAGGGACTTTCGTTGATTTGATTTTTTTTTATTTAGCAAACTAACAGTGGTTTTCTTGTATAAGACTATTGAACCTGGGTTTATCACATAGATTGCATAATACGGGTCGGTACCTTGGGATCCCCTGTATAACGTATATATTAACTCCCATCAACGTATTCAAAATAAGTTTTTAAAATGCATGAAGTGCAGGTTTAGAGAACCTTTGGAAACTGCGATACTCTCGTTCGAAGATCGAAGAAGTGTTCGTGATCAAGTTTTCTTATATAAAATTGACAATAACCACATTGACAATAATCATATTTGCTCAATAAAATTTTCTTGTTTATTCCAACTTTTAATTCTCGCACGCGGAAGGCATTTGGTTAACTATACCAAAAATAGATTCCTTGTTCGTGCATGTAACTATTTTAATAAATATTTCAATGATTTTGACATATTCTTTGAAAAAAATGGTTCTTTCAAAAGAAATATTGTGAAGAGTTGCAGACACTGAGTTGTATTTTTATTCTAAATTTGATTTGTCTAAAAAGTACCTTCTTCTAAAGTCTTATCAATTGTTATAATCAGATATGTAGACATAATATAACCATGTAAGTATTTGTAACTTTTTCATAAGTAATTTTGTTATGCCAAGCAACCTGTTGTATGCAAGTGCCATGATATATATATCATCTAATAGTGGAAATTTGGCTTATGTGTTGTATTTTTGTTACAAACATATTGTATCAGTATTAATTGTTTGTTTCCCAGAAATGAATAAATAAAAATGTTCCTACGGTATGGTGGAGTGGTTAAATGCAAAATTATTGATGTAACTATTTAGCTCTTCGTTTTATACAGTTTCGATTCAGTAAGAATCATTGCCTGTTAGAACATTTATCGATTTCACCTTCTATAAAAGTTGAATCGAATCCGAATATATCCGACGATCGCCGGAGACTTATTTATGCATTCGGCAAGTGTGTACTGTGCTGTTGTATGTGGGTATATCTACACAAAGTCTATGTATACTTTATATATAACTCACTATCCACTGGATGTTGCGGTAGATTAAGCCTGGAACTGACAATTGACAGACAGCTGTCAAGTTATGTTGTGTGTTGATAATGGTTTTGTCCGAGTGTGGTCTCTTGGCACAGCTGTTGTTTATGCTATGCTATATTATAAAGCCATGATATTCCATGTCGTATCGTCACTACAATAATTTGTGTCTCATAACACTAATTCTCCAGAGTATTCGTGTGTGAGTTACCTGGTAATATTTTTCTTAGTAATAAAAATACACAAAAAACAATACTAATATTAATATTTGTTGTAGCGGTAACTTATATTTTTTTTATAAATAGTTCAGTCAATTTGTATATGATAACTTATTTCTCATGGGTAAAACCTGAAACAATCGTCTGAGTGTGACCACGTCGGTAACAATCGTGGTTAATCGTTAAACCAATAATGGAAAGTATTTATACAGCATTGATCTTAAATACCTACTGTCTATATTACACATATCCAAATAATCGTTTTTGTGATAAAATTGCAGCAGATTAAATACTAATAGTTAAACATTTAACAGTTATATTATTAAAGCTGTAACGGTGTCGTTACAGGTTAAGCAATTCTGGCGCGGTCAGTCCTTGGATGGATGACCACTCGGTTGTTTTCAATTGAAGGCATTCGTTAAGCTAAGTTGGTGGCATACGGGGCGGCTTAAAAACACTGACCGGCAGGTGGTCACCAGTCTGACACAAATCTACCAACTGTACAGCGTGGTGGATTTTGGCCCATATTCTCTTCCAGTGACGAGGAGGTTATGTCCCAGTAATGAGCTGTAGATGATGATATTGTTATTAAATCACCGGGAGAATCGAGCGAAGAGTGCAGTTGATGGAATCCTATCAAAACTTGCTCGCGAGTGTCGAGCTGCCATTTCCACGAATTATTCCACTTCTGTAGCCTTCCCAACGGCTTTAATAAACCTATCGTGTTGACAAAGCTACTGATGAAGGTTTTCCATGGTCGATGAGAAGACTTCCAAGTTTGTACGGTGTCGTGAAGCAAGTACCTACCTAGCTCAAATCTCACTGGTAGGTTTGACGGGAGAAAGAGAACGTGTCTGTATTGCGTTGGCAGATTTATAAAAACCTAAGTGCTCCAGCTTCATCGCAGTGTGTTACATCTAGGTCAACATCAATTCATCCTTGCTAATAGTGCAGACGATTTGTGTTGCAATTCAGCAAAATTTGCCGTTTAGCTCGCCTGTGTTCGCTAAATTTAGTACTACGTAGGAAGCGCACTTTTAACACACACTTAGGTACCTAAATTATGGTTCTTTCTCCCCGTCAATCTCAAATAATGTGCATGATTTAGAGTGATGAAATTTGAAAGAACATGGGTTTACAGCGAACCCGCAATCTGGACCAGTCAATAACCAATAAATTATACGGCCGGTGCCACATTGGTATATTCAAAAACATTATCCTACAGTTTTAAAGAAAACACCAAACGTATTAGGTATATTCGTTGGCAAAAGAAGCCGTGAATGGCAGTTGAGGTTCGAATCCATACGCCAAAGGTCATCTGTGTCTTTAGATAGAGCCATGCACTGTTCGCGAATGGCCTGGCACGAATCATGAGAACTGTAGGGTACCTACCTACAAAAATTACAAAAAATGGAGGAGCCTTGAGAATCCTCTTTGTGTCACTTAGAATACCATGTTAGATTACATGTATTCTAGGTCAAAGAAAAACTCCGATTAGTCTTCTAGATTTTCGTAGATTATAAAATGTAAGTATAATTTGCGCCATTACGAACCTTCCTTAAATCATTTATAAAATAAGTTGTACATTAAAAATAATTTTAAAAACAAGCTTGTAATACTCCATCACGATTATCACATATTGTCTAGTACAAAGACGAGTAACAAACTCCATCAAGGAGTTCCAGTGGCTATCTTCACACCCTCGTCATCATATGTAATGGAGTGGTCATTGTAACAAAACAAACTACCTAGGTAGCCCAAATTCGAATATCTTGCCATTTGCATTCAGGGACTTCTACTCCCTACATCCCGGCTCCATTGTACCATAATACCTATTGCATTGTCACCGAACTTACATAAATATGCCAAATTACAGCTCAGTCAGATACCTGCAAGTGGTTGAAATATGCTTTGCAAATTTTGAAACGGAAAACATACATACGAACATTGTAAAATAAATAAAAGCTTGTTTGAGTGATGAGCCACATTGAGTTATGTCCCATTTGTGCTATTGCGGCACACACTCTCTCTTTGTATTTTCTATTCTTTACTTTAATTTGTATGTATATTTCATTGTAATTTAAAAATTGTCTATGTGTGTGTGTGTTGTCTACGCAGTGGCTTAAATAAATGCTTTATCTATCTAAAAATTTTCTAGTCAAACGCAAAGTAGAGCGTTTCGTTCACATTTTTGTTTTGAAACTTCGTAACAGCTCGGTCGGTACTTGATCAATACTGGCTACGTCAGATGCCTACAGAGGCATATATTGATACGATTAAATGTCGTGAGATTCCCGCTGACGCAAGGCTCGCGACTTGAGTCGAGAGGCGGCGAAAATTGAGTTTATTTCAATTTGGCTTGGGGTGCCGCGTTCCAACATGATTACAAACTACGCATACCTACCTCACAAACGGACTACCACGTTTTAGAGGACATCGAAAGAGTTTATAAAACAAACTATTTAGGTCTTGTGTAAGTCTGTGGTTTAAAGAACAATAAAATTTTTTCGTAAAATTTCATAAACTTTGAAAAGCTGTATTTCGGAAGTTAACTTAACCTTATAACTTAGGCGATAGTATATACCCATCAAAAAGTATTTGCTAGTAATCCAAGGCCACTCTATAATTCTCAAACATATTCACTCACATAGTCTTTCATATATACACTCCTACTTCTACTACAGTAGCTTTTAAAAATGTAAAATTGACTATTTTAAGTGTACCCTGTGTACCTACAAAATAAAGCATATTTGACTATGACACATACCTACACTCCTTTACGCATTTACACCATTTCATCAACCTCCCCATTGAATATATTTTTCTCTCTATTTGTAAGATATGATCCTCACGGATCAGGGTTTGGGCACTGATATCTACCTACCTACACTCAGTCTTGTGACTAATGCGGTTATCAACGTGCAATAAGATGGGATTTCCGGGTCAGTACGCATCCACTTTCGGCTTCATCTTTACTTAACATCAGGTGTGATTGAGATCAAGTGCTAATCATTTGTGTATAAACTATGTTTTGTAAAACTCTTGTAAATATATAAAGTATTTGTAAAATTATAAAAACTCTCATATAACTATACGGTCGGTAACTATTTACCTAGAAATTAAAATTTAGGTTGGAAATAATTTTCATAACATCCAACGTTCGACGCTACTTTCAAACACATTGCCTCGTATGAAGCTTCCCGTGAAAGATCAGCTTAGGCTGGTTGAAATTAAAGTGTTGTGGCCCGCACAGCCAGCACTCAGACCGCGACTGATTGATTCTCGCTCGGCCCCACTTTGTGTCACGTTCCGTACGCCTCCACGAGATAAAAGTGTGGACTTAATTTGAAATATTGGGTTACGTCCCACGCTTCGCACCTGAATGTGGCGTAGTGGACGGATTCGACCGTTGTTTAACAATGACTAGGCGTTACAATTATATATTTAAAACTAGAAAATTTCAAATGCAGGATCTACAAATGACGTGATATTTTGAACGTTCAAGCGTATCTTTTGTGCGGGTAGCTGAAAATCATATTGTGTTTATTACATTAATTTGCGTTTTTTATTCTAAAAAAAAATAATATTATACTTAAACTTGCTTAAACTTTCGATTGAATGCATTATTTTAGTTGTAATTTGCGTGAATTTTTCTATCAGATGAAAACTTTATTTCCATAAATAATTCTAGAGTATAAAGAATAGCTGCTTCCCCGTGAAAATTTAAATTATGGTGTGTAACAGAAGTTCCGTTACTTACACCTTCAAAATTTGAATCAACAAATGACGTACGATAGACATTTTTCATCATCCTTGCAGTTTCTCTTTTTTTATGCACATCGAGTTTGCACTGGACCTTAATCACACCTAAGTCTAACCTGGAACCACATCCTTATTT
Organism: Oegoconia quadripuncta; assembly: GCA_949316235.1. Lineage (NCBI taxonomy): Eukaryota > Metazoa > Arthropoda > Insecta > Lepidoptera > Autostichidae > Oegoconia > Oegoconia quadripuncta. The sequence continues at coordinate 31,483,454 of OX438746.1, forward strand.
TGGGAGACTGACTATCTTATCCATAACAACCGTAAGATAACAATGCCATAAACATTGCTGCTTGGCGGCAGACTTAGATAAGACGGTTGTAGCTAGCCTATTCCATGTATATGTTTTGTACACATTCTTCAGGTCATCTCTTATCGACGATTCTGTCAAAGTCGAAACAAAGCAAATGCTCCCGCCTCTTGAAGTTATATAATCGATCTCATGTAAAAATGTAAGCGATATTTTCTAAAGAACAACATGGTTCCGAAGCACAGCATACTCGTACCTACTTTGGCTTTTCAACCTTAGCTTGAATCAAGGCCTATTTCACGATCCGCAGATTGATCACTCAAAATTGCGAACATCTAACGAAAACCTTAAAAACATACCTGGTTTAAAATGTAAGAGGGCGACACTGAAAGTTCTTAGAACTGGCCACTTTTAAATCAAATTTTGAAAATGGAACTCTTTGCCAATATTACTGTGTATGTATTTAATTCATTAGTCATTTGTTTTACGATTTGGTGGAAAATTGAAAATTGTCTGTGTCACGTCAGCATTAATTTAACGCGAGAAAATTTTCGTACAATGATTTTTTATGACTTTCGATGTCATTTAAGTAAACAAGAAAGTTATGATAGACTTCGATTGGCCTTTCACGATGAAGCCCCTTCTAGTGCCACTGTTTACAACTGGTTTAATGAGTTTAAACGTTCTCGCACTAATCTCACCGATAATCTGCGTGAGGGACGGCCTTACGGCAACGGCCGAAGATAACATCAGTGTTGTGCGGCGTATGATAGAGACTGACAAAAGAGTGACCTATGAGCAGATTCGGACAAGCTTAGGCGTCGGTATGAGTCAAGTGTACAAAATCCTACATGAACATTTAGCGATCAGGAAGCTATGTGCCCGGTGGATACCTCATAATTTGACAGAGGCCCAAAAACTCCGTCATGGTGATTGGTGCCGTGAAATAGTTCAAAGATTTAACGGAGGTGACTCAAATCCTGTGTTCGACATACTTACGAGTGATGAAACCTGGAGTTACTGTTATGATCCTGAAACTAAAAGACTGGGTGGATGTTTCCTTCCGAGGAGTTGCCAACTAAAGTGAAGAGAGATCGAAGCGTAGGAAAAAAGATGATGGCCTCGTTCTTTGGACGGACAGGTCATTACGCAACAATGGTTGAGGATCGAAAAACAGTTACTACAGAGTGGTACACTAACAATTGTTTGCCACTGGTCTTGGAAAAAATTCGGGAGAAACGACTTCGCAGTAGGATTCTCCTTCACCACGACAACGCCTCGTCGCAAACCGCCAAGCAAACGAACGAATATTTGGCGACGACAGACGTGGAATTATTGGGTCACCCGCCGTATAGCCCCGACCTCGCACCTTGCGATTTTTATTTATTCCCAAAAATAAAAGAAAAACTTCGAGGAAAACGTTTTACGGACGCCGAGGAAGCAGTGGCTGCGTTTCAAAAGGCCGTCGAAGAGACCCCTAAGGACGAGTGGGAAAGTGCTTTTCGCAGTAGTTCCATCGGATGCAACGATGTATTGATGTCAATGGACGGCATTTTGAAATGATATGATAAAAGTAATAACTTGCTAGTTTGTTTAGTTTCTCATTTTCTAAGAACTTTCAGTTTTGCCCTCGTATTTGTTAAATATGTTTATTATAATAATAAGTGGCATACGGGCTCATGGCGAAATAATAAACATTACGTTTCTGTCATTGAACTACAAAACTCTAAAAATAGACAAATTCTGACTGAACTTTTATATTATGACTACAGGACGATCTCCGTACCTTGGTGGCATAAGAAGCGGAGATAGACACCGAGGCGGCACATGCCTCGGACTGGAGGGTACTGGCGAGTCGGCCAACGACGCCAGTGAGCCGTGCGCGTGAGGCGCCGCGCGAACGTCCAGAGACGCGGCGCGGAGAGGCGAAGGAGAGCGTGGCATGCCTGTCCCGCCCGCCTCGAGCGTGCGGCCATCCGGTGCAAATGTGCGTATAGCTGGTGACGAACCACGGTGACTCTGTGGAAAGAAGTACTTACTAGAATAGTCTATTATTCCTTTTCTAGTATTAACTAAAAAAGGGTCACCATCGCACAAAAATTATCAGGGAGATTGACAAGCTCGCTAGAACGCACGAAGCAGTTTCTTCAATTTGAGAGCTATGCTCTTGTCGGTGGAGTAATGACGACGTCTCTCTAAAATACTAAAAAGTAAAAATTAGAAACTTTTTAACAAAAAATCAGCCATACAAAGTAAAAATAATTTTGTTGAAACGGTCGTATCTCTCAATCAGTTATATACATGGAAAAAACATACAAACGGCCGAATTGAGAACCTCCTCCTTTTTGACGTCGGTGAAATATGGAAATCTGTTTTCATATAAAAGGTGATACCAGCTGATACAAAAGGTGATAAAGGTAAAAATGAGATAATTTTATTGGATCCATTTAAAGTATGTATAGTAATGTTGCTAATTACAGCAACAGAAGCTTTATTTATTTGCGAAGGATCTTGAAAGAGTGGTCTATAAAGTGTTCCTTTAATGAGGAGAATATAGTTTTCTTAGAAAGCGCTCAACAACATCTAACTTAATATTGGCTGTCAATAAATTACTGAGGGAATAGACCACTTGGTGTAAGTACTCGTACATGTAACCTAAACCGACTACAGTAAATGTTTGGATCGTATTAATCCTAATATCCTATTAAAGAAATTGCATAATGCTGGTATTCATGGTAACCTTTTCAGGCGGTTTTTCCTCCTATATTGAAAATCGTAGCTAAGCAGTAATACTTTAAGGATACATATCTAATTCGACCACCATACCGCCATAACGTCCTGTTCTTAATATACCTTTCTCAAGAAGCAATTACAGACAGAATTCATTTCTTATACGTGCTTGCAAAATTTTTAAAAGTTACGTACCTTACCTAAAACTACGTACCTCTTATCCATATTTTCCTGCCCATTCGTAGTACCTACTGAAACTAGTTTAATATTCTGTTTGCTACTCTCCATTATAGGATTTTATATTATTTAACGGTTCTGTAAATCTTCCAAAGAGTAAATAAAATAAAAACAAATAAATTAAAAACGGTATAGGTACTCTCACGATGGATGACTGTAATATTTTATCAATAAAGTTGTTTTAATTTTTTTTTATGCACGAAGGGTTAGCACTTGACCTCAATCACACCTGATGTTAAGTGAAGATGAGGCCGAAGGTGGTAGCGTACTGACCCGGAAACCCCATCTTATTTGGGGGACTGGCTATTTTATCTCTGCCAACCGGAACACAACAATTCTATTAACATTAAATTAGTACATAATATATATACATAAATGCTCACGCCTGTTTCCCGCTGAGGTAGGCAGAGACTATTCAATTCCACTTGCAACGATCCTTTTACTTCTTCCACTCTCAGCAAATGCTTCATACACGCTCGTCGGTTAGTGGTTGACTTCTTGCGAGCATATTAGTCACTTGATTACATTACTCGCCCAAGAAGGACGTACATCATTCCTTCTTGGGCGACCTTTACCGACCCTACTATGCACGTTTTATAACGAAAACGTGAATAGAATGTATAAACATTGATTTCGTTATTCTCATGACACTAATTCGTTCCATATGCCCACCTTAACCTATCACTTTATATCTTATTCTCTACGTCATCTTGTACGCTACATCTTTCTCTAATCACACGATTCTTCAATCTATTATTCAAAGTTACCCCACACATATTACGTAGGGAACGAATTTCTACTGCATTGATTCTTCACTCATGCTTCTTCTGCCATACATAACTTTCGCTCCCATACATCAGGGTGGGCATACATCATCACATTTTAATTAGTGTTAATATGATTTCTAATCATTTCTTTTGAGGACTCGTCTGGGTAGAGTGGGCCACGTGGTTTTTATTATTACTGCAGTCATATTCGCAGCAAAGCGTTCCACTTCAAGTCATTGAAATTCCTGCACATTGTACTTTACTATCGGGCTTAGGCTACATACCGCTTGCATTTGCAATTCTAGTCAAAGATGTACCATCGTCACAAATTCCTCAGCAGCCATTTACGAAAATATGTAGATGGTTCGCGTACACCATACGTCACAACACAATCGCCCATTTGTTTTACATTATCTAAAAGCTTGAGCATTCAAGTTTGTGACGTCGATATGCGTCGATACGAAACGTTTGGTTTGGTTTGAATAATAGAAGCAAGAGCTCTGAAAGCCCAGCCTCCCAGTTCGATACTCAGTTGTGTTGTTTCATATTATGTTTACGAATTACCTATACGTAGTCTGATGGACGTATAAATTATATTATGCTTTTTCTGTTGTATGACTAATTGATTAAATAAGCTGTTTTCGACAGATATGCCGCTTGAATTTCCAATTAAGCGTAACCGTAACCACGCGTGACCTTTTACGCTTATTGACATATTTTCGACAAAGGATTTAATCCTCTCTTTCATATCAGTTTCGTTATGGTGGAGTGGATACGCGTTTGACTATAATTGCATCTGGTGGAACCTCACGATATGGTTGAATATGAAGCAAGCGAATTCAGTAAAGTCTCTCCAGCCTGGTTTTGAATATTCCAAGATTTTCGCTGGTGAATAAAATACTCGACCACATAATTCTAACAGTTGAGTTGGTTTACTATCCAGCAAAAACTACAGAAGTGCTTATTTAAATGTGTCTAGAAAGTTAAATGGCTGGGCAGCATTCACAAAGTTGCGTTATACCTTCTCGTCGTCTATACTACAAGACCTGATGACGACAAGGTCTTCAATCCAGTATCCAGGTATCATACCAGTACATACATACATACATAATGTCACGCCTGTTTCCCATTGGGGTAGGCAGAGACCACAGACTTCCACTTGCTACGATCCTGACACACCTCTTCTGCTTCCTTCACTCTCATAAGGTTGTTCATACATGCTCGTCGGTTTAGGGTACTCTTGACTTGGCCTTTCTTTAAGACGTCCCCGATTTGATCATGGTACGTTCGCCGTGGTCTTCCCCTACCAACACTACCATCCACATTCGCTTTGTATATCTCTTTCGTAAGTCTTCTTTCATTCATCCTCTCCACATGTCCAAACCATCTCAGCATACCTTTTTCAATCTTTGTCACTACATCTTCATTCACACTGCTTAACTCCCTAATTACACTATTTCTGATTTTATCTTTTAGAGTCACCCCATTCATACTTCTCAATGATCTCATTTCCACTGCATTTATTCTACTTTCATTCTTCTTTTGCCATACCCAGCATTCACTCCCGTAAGTCAATGTTGGAACCAGCACCCCGCCATGAACAGCCAGACGAGCTTTTTTGGACACATTCTGGCTCCTCATAAAGGCATGCAGTGCTCCATTTACCTGATTTCCGGCATTCACTCTTCTTTCGATGTCCTTCTCACACTTACCATCCCTTGTAAACAGTGAACCCAAATACACAAATTCACGCACTTGCTCCACTTTTTCTCTGTCTATCAAAATATTGCAATCCGTCATACATACCCCTCTCTCAAATACCATAACTTTCGTTTTAATCACATTGACTTTCATTCCTTTTTCTTTCAAAGCCGTATTCATAAGTGTTACCATCTCTTGTAACTCCTCTTGGGACGACGCAAGGATTACTTGATCATCGGCATAGAGGAGACATTTGACGAGTAACCCATTCATTCTCAATCCACATTCATACTCTTTCAATATTTGCAGGCAACTGTCCATGAATAAGTTAAACAGCCATGGGGACGCAACACAACCCTGTCTAACACCTTTCTCGATGATAAACCATTTAGTATACGCCCCATTAATCCTGACACAAGCACTGGAATCTTCATAAAGTGATTTCAGTGCTCGTATCAAGTTGCTGTCTACCCCATACATAGACAATGCTGACCACAATTCATTCCTCATCACTTTGTCATAGGCCTTTTCCAAATCCACGAAAGCGCAATAGACTTTTTGGTCTTTTGACAGGAATTTTTCGGCTATGCATCGCAAGGAAAAGACCTGATCCATACATCCCATTCCTCTTCTAAATCCTGCTTGTACGTCCCACATTTTTTCATCCGTCTCGGCAATTACCCTTTCAATTAACACTTTTGCATACAATTTGCCGACAATGCTGAGAAGGCTGATTCCTCTATAATTTTTGCAGTCTTGCTGTGACCCTTTCCCTTTGTAAAGCGGAACGATGACAGCCTTGCACCAGTCACATGGAACTTGGCCGCTTCTCCAGCATAAATTAAAAAGGCGGTACAGTTGACTTGCCACTATGCCATGTCCAGCCTTCAGCATCTCGACTGAAACTCTGTCATACCCTACAGCCTTACCTGACTTCATACCTTTCAACGCTTTCAGAATCTCATCCATGCTTATTTCGTCATACGATTCGACACTTATATGTGAGGCGCGTGCAGGTATTTCTACCTGCATCTCCTCTCTATCAAACAAACTTTCAAAGTATTCCTTCCATCTCTTCAATATGTGTTCTTCCCCTTTCAACATACTTCCATCCTGGTCTTTGATTTTAATCAGCTCAGAGGTTGTCGTTTTACCCCTGGCTGTTCTTATATATTTCCAGAACAGTTTAAGATTTGCTCTGAAATCTTCAGAGAGCCTGCTGTCAAACTCGTATTTGCGCTCTTCTTTCTTTTGTTCAACAACTCTTTTTGTCTTCCTTTTCAAAACCTTATACATAACTCTTGCCTTTTCTACATCCTCATTCAACGCCTTTTGTACTCTTTGATTGGCCTTTGTGGCTAACCAATCTAACCATGCTTTCTTCTTTTCACTGACTACCTCTTGCACTTCTTTATCCCACCAAACATTTTTCATCTTATACCCTTTCCTCCTCTTTGTAACACCACAAACTTCACTTGCAACACTTACCATTCCTTCCCTAATGGTCTTCCATAATTCCTCAATGCTATTCACATCATCCAAACCATCAAATCTCTCATTTAACTTACTTTTATACTTATCTTTCATGTCTTCCTCTTTCAAATTTTCCACTTTTATGCGTTCTAGATCGCTCGTAGGCTCGTGTATTCGGTGTCGCCATCGTTTGAAGAGACCACTAATTCGGCTCATTACCAAAAAGTGATCTGTATCAATGCCGACCCCTCGATATGCCCGAGTGTCTAGTACATTCTGTCTCAGTCTTTCATCCACCAATACAAAATCAATCATACTTCTCTGACTTCCTTCTTCCCTAGTAAACAAGTGGATCTTTTTGTGATCAAACATGGTGTTCGTCACAGTAAGATTCCACTCCAAACAAATCTCAAGTAAACGCTTTCCATTCTCGTTTACTCTTTCATCACCAAACATACCGAGAACCTTTTCATATCCATCACGCTTCACACCTACCCATCCATTAAAATCTCCGAGCATTATTATCCTTTCATTTTCCTTGCACTTCTCCAATACGTCCCTCACACCGTCCCAAAACTCTTCCATTTCCTTTTGGACATTTGGGGACTTGCTTAGACCCACATTTGTCGGAGCATAAACTCCCATTAAGAAGATGTGGGTCAGTCCCACTTTTAATCTCATCCAGATGAGTCTTGGGCTTACGCATTCAAACTCATTTACACACTCAGCCATTCTAGCAGAAAGTAGTACACCAACGCCCTGACTGCCTCTGTTGGTTATGGGAACACCCGACCAGTAAGCCGTATAGGGACCGTGTTTGGTGGTGTCACATCCTTTCCGCTTTGTCTCATTCACACATAAAATATCTATACGTCTATCATCCATCATCTGACAAACTTCATCTATTTTGCTATTCATTCCTCCTCTAACATTCAAAGTAGCAATGCGGCTCTCCATGGCCCACTTTTCGCCCCCGTAAGAAACGAGGCGTGACGGGTGGCGAACCACGTCGCCGTCATTAGGATGGTTTACTTTTTTAAAATCCATAGCGTTCCCACGAGACGCAAGGGAAATTATGTCGATCCCGGCAGAGCCCCGCATGCCGGGACAAAGCTAGCCTTTGTCTGGGGTCGCTCTAACCCAGGGCAAATCGGCACGCTTAAGACTAGGCTTGCCCCTAGCCACGCATCCCTCAGCACGGCAGACCTTGGATTGGCGGAATGGATTGGATTGGATTGGATCATACCAGTAATTACATTTAATTACTTAAGGAGCCGAAACATAAACACTGATGGGCACCACAGACCATCAAAGGCACGAGTCATAGAATGGATATGAGGGATTAGATCAGAAATCAGATTTTGCATCAGAGAATGACTTACTCGTAGCTCGGAGAATTTGGCAATGGGCTGGCCACACCTGTTGCCCTCAGAACTGGTGGTCTTTGTGGAACTCACGTGACGATCCTGCGAGAGACCTATATACGTTCAACAGTGGATCAGGGTACGCCGATGATGATGAGTATTTAAATATTATCAAAGTCTGAGCAAGTTTGCGAAAGTTTTATCGAGAAAACTCAGTGCCTTTGGAGCAAGAAAGCTATGACTTGTTTCATATACAAATTCATACCCTAAAGCTTGCGTGATAATTTACAATTACCATGACCATTTCCTTCACCTTATTGATATTTTTTCAGTCAAAAACGTTAAAGGTCGTTCAGACAAGGCTGTAACCAAATTGTTGACCTTCAGTGAATGCTTTGCACACGTGGCCGCACGACGACCTAACACTCCCATTAAAAGCAGCTTTTCCGATAGCGTCACGTGACCAGCTTACAAGGGTTGTGTTTTGTGTTAAGTTCGTCGTGCTGTCGACTATGCCACTCACACGCTCTAGTTTTAGATAAAGTCGACTCATTGTTGTCCTTTTCTAACATTTCCAAAGATTTAACACGAGACATGTTGTTGGCAACACAAAAAAGGCAAATTCTTTGTTCGCTATTTTTATCCAAGCTAAAATTCACAGAACTTCAACTTGAGGTCGGTTGTGTGGAAAATAGAAAACCTTTCAAACAAACTTTTCATCCAAATTGGTTAAGTAGATACAGTCGACTGCACGGCAAATGTAACACTGTTAGTGTACGCTGAGCTGCGTAATGTTTGTAAGTGTTACGTCTGATGTGCATTCGACTGTACAATAATGATACCAACCTGCAATGCACTAACCTCATTGCTGAGGCATAGCCACTGCCCACTAAGAACACGGGCCCAGTGCCTATTGGTGGATTGGAGTCTGACTAATGGCTGCCTGACAGTTAAGTGTTTTTAAGTCGCCCTTGCATAGGCCACTGATTTGGTTCAATGGCCTCTATTTGAAAACATCGGAACAGATTGTTTATTAAGTATATATGTTAAGGCTGTTGATGTCTGTCGTACCTATACTAAATTAATGTTACATATATACCTACCTACACAAATGTTGCCCTGGAAGCTATTCAAAACTTGTGAAAGCTACATTTGTAAACGGATTTACCTAAATTGTGTATCAATTACTTATTGCTAGTTTACATGTTTCATTATCTTTTATTACAATCAACACCAAAAAACCTGTACAATAGTACGGAATAGTACCAAAGAAGTCGAAACAAACCTAGACACAATAGGAACGGAAATCCTTTGAACAAACATTCGAAACATTAGGTATGGAAGAATAAAGGAATCTTTTATGCGAATAACGACTTATAAGGGTCGAATTCACAACCAACCTTTTCTTCAGAAATATGTCGAAAAGAGGTCGAACGTTATACATCTCATCCTCACACCTAAAATAAATCGGATAGCTAGCTAGCTAGTTACCGTCTGTTTGTGCACAGCTGATCTCGTTATCAGCCTCAAAGCATATTTCGAATCCAACTACATGTCTCTACATAGAACTGTATCACATAACTTTACTTTACTTTCTAGCACATTTATAAAACCCAGAGAAATGATATTCATTGGTTATTATTTAGTTGTGTTTTTTTATGCACACCCGGATGGGGTTAACCTCTTAAAATCATTTAAAACTAGCTTTCCGCCCGAGGTTTTGAACGACAAAAAAAACATTTTCAATGTTAATAGTCTTGTAGTTGACATAAACCGCGTGGGACCAACCCGTCTCTTCCCGTGTGTCGTAAAAGACTGCAATGATGGGCAGGGTCATTGGTGCGGACCTCCCAACAAATCTGCGATCGCCGACCCGCCTGAGAGAGGCTTATATTCAGTAGTGGACTATGGGGTATTGATAAAAAAGAGTAAGATAACCCCAAACTCGAAAGTTTTACTAAATTACATTGATGAGCCCCTGTGCCCTGCCGGCTCTATCATCAAGCCTTGGATACCGACCATGATCAAGCGCTACTTCTCTCAACACTCGATGGGGTTGTACTGTTATAGTATTACTGACTTCATATAACCACCTTCCGGTTCCATCATCAGACCAGCTTGAGTTGATGGCTTGAGACACCATAATATTATAGTGTTATCTACGAAGATACACGACGAATTGCACGCTTCTACGACGATGGACTCACCCCCTGACACGTATACATTTCTGTACATTTCTAAAGGTGAACAGTGGATGTTTTCTCAAGTATGAAACTTTAATAGTTGGAACAACCAAACGCTTATCTTTGGTATATCTCTAACCATCCCATTTAGGACAAACGTCCTGAAGTTACGTATGTATTTTGAATATAGAAGTTATTCCCTATTAGACATGGTTAACCTATACGTACCTACTATTAATTTGCCTAAGGTATAGTGTGACCCCAGGTAATAGATTATCATGATTCACATTACTTTCTCTCCGATTTTACGACTATGGCGTGAAATGAAAAATTATCACCCGAACGCAACGACGCCGTCGTAAAAAAGACTTCGTTCGGCAGAGCCGAGAAGGGTGTCATAAATTATAATTTACAATGCAAATGCCTGTGGGTGTGTTGCTTTGCCTTGCTAAAAACTGCATGTAATCTGCTGAGAGCTGCCTCCATGCCTTCGTGGCTCGAATGCAAACAACGCCGGGTTTACAAATCGAAAGTTGTAGTTTGAATTTGCAACGAGCTTGTGACTAGAACTAGGTTGGGCTTTGGGGTGTTTTGAAGTTAATTTTTATGTCTATACCTTTACCTATTACACTAATAATCCAAAGTCCCCGCAAACATTACTATAAGCATTGTTATGTGCCGACTGTATGAGTTCAGACATATAGTTACCAGCTCTCTTCCAATTATCAAAGTTTGCCGCCAAGCAGGAATGTTGATAACACTGTTGTGTTTCGGCTATTTGAGATAAGATAAACATAAACAGATAAACAGTTTCCAAATTAAGTTGGGAGTTCAGGGTGAGCGCGCTTCTACCTTTACTAAACATTCGGTCTGATTGATCAAACGCTATTCTGTTGTGCAAAAAAAACAGCTCCACCAATAACTTGGGAATTTTGAGTTGATCCGGGGGCTACTTGTCTAACTTCAATGGTAATGAACTTAATGAACTTCAATGTCATCCTTTGGCCACTGGACAAATTTGTCAGATGAAACCCGTTCGAAATTGGTCGAATTTGACAATTGCGTTTATCAGTGAAGCCCTGCAATTGATCGAATTTGTTAATGAAGTTCTTTAATTATTGATGAGCTGGGCAGTTGAAGCCCTATTATTGCTTGAATTTGACAGTAAATCCCTGCAATTGATCGAGATTGACAATGAAGTCCTACAATTATTGATGAATTTTGCAGTTGAGGCCCTACTATTGGTTGAATTTGACAATGAAGCTCTGCAATTGATCGATTTGACAATGAAGCCCTACTGTTGGTTGAATTTGACAGTGAAGCCCTGCAATTGTTGGAATTTGACAATGAAGTCCTAAAATTATCGATGAATTTGGCAGCTGATGCCCTACTATTGTTTGCATGTGGCAATGATGCCCTGCAATTGATACAGTTTGACAGTGACGCGCTATAATCGTTCATGAATTTGGCAGTTGAAGCCGTACTATTGACCGATTTGACAGTGAAGCTTTTCCATTGATCGAATTTGATAGGAACAGTTTACTAGACATATAGAGAATAGCGAGCGTCAATTCGATTTACAATGTACGGACGATAAACTGATACCATGCGGGTGGAGCTGACGGCAGAAGGCTTGTTTTGTAATAAAATAAAAACATCATCGGGATTTTTATGATTAACTGGAGATTTGCTTTTAATCACAATCCGTAACTAATCCTCTGCAGCAAGCAGCGTTTCCTAAACTTCATTTAAGACCTAAGCAGGGTAAATAATGTTTATATGAATATGTATGTGTTTATCTCTAATATCTATAGTCTAGTCTTACCTAGTTTGGGACTAAATAATTGGTGTAATTATTTGAGTTATTTATTATTATTAATATGTATCAAATCTACATGGCTAACCGCCGCAGCGTCTCTACAATGACACTAAAATCCACATGGCTAACATGCCTCATTACGTCTCACAATGACATGAGATTTTTATATTTTGTTATCCATCCATACTAATACTATCCATCCATATTAATATAAAAGCGAAAATCTGTCGTTGTCTACCTGCCCGAATTTCACGACGAAACTCCTAAACCGATCGGAATTAAATTTGTCAAATAAATAGCCTGGGGCTTGGAGAAGAATACAGATGACTTTTTGACCTACTTCCAAAAAAGAGGACGTCATATTTAGATATGACGTACTTAGGTACTTCCACGCGGCCTAAGCCGCGGGCAGGAAGCCAGTATGGCCATGCACAGAATAACTAAACTAACGTAGAAATAAGTTTGCAGTCCCCTCGGATTTACTCATGGACGCCAGTTTAGGAAACGTTGCCTGAAGCACCGCTCGGCGTCGACGGGGCATGTTTAATGAATGCCCATTTCAATATGCGAGTCGCGCGTCAGACGGAATTAATGATGAACCCAAAACAGTGGACCCAGCTCTATTGTAACCACACTCATTGGGTATGCACTTTGCAAACACTTCATTGAAGTCTAAATTGTCTAAGATCTCATTAATAATACATACATAACGTCACGATCTCTATCCCAAATGGAGTGATGAGTGATGAGAGATATCCCAAAACATTAGCGTTTGGGTTTCCAAACATTAAAAGTTTAGGCTTGAAACAAAATCGACGGTTCACCTTTCGAAATATACAAAAATGAAATCTCGCCTCCTATCATATATGCATATAAGTATATATGATAGGAGGTGAGACCATCGCCATTAAAAAGTGCAAATCTATAGATGTTTTTTGACGTACAGTCCCATAATCGCCTTTTACGAAACATAGCATGTGGATTTAAGGGTTTGTCTAGCTATAGCACAGCTTTTCTTGAACAGCAATCATTGCTGGTTATGTTTAAATAAAGTAGTAACATGTCGACTAATATTCTCAGTAATAGATCCCAAATTGCCTTGGTGACGATTGTCACGTGTATAAAATAAGGGCCAAGTACAAACAGCGTACATAAAGACCTACGTAATAAGGCCCATTCTCATAGGTATTAAGTAAGTAAGTAATTTATCTAAATTTTTTTCATAGTATATGAATCATTATGACGAGAAATATCGCGGGCCGTCCTTATAATATTAATTCCAGATAACCCTTCAATTGCATTATTTAAGGAAAGGTTAAAACAGCAGTAGCTCTTCCATCTTTCATTATTATATGTAGGTTTAGGTACCTATATAATATATATTTTATCTTATATATTTCGTACAAATGTTATTTGAAATAAAATATATCATGTTTGTACAATATTATATTTTATGTATGTTTAATATTTATTTGTTTATATTTTTAATTTTTCCTTGTAGTATTATGTTCTCTTTTGCACACAATTTTTTGATTAATACCAAATTGGCTGTTTCCTACTTCAACGCTCAGATTGATTGGAAGAGATATCTTAGAGAGATCATTTCATTTTCATTTATTTTTCTCCACCTTATAGCATTATATTATAGCAGTACGGTAGTATTATAATTAGCTAGGGACATATATAATAATTTTAAATTTTTCTAGTCACACCCTCTTATCTACGGGCTTGACGACAGCATATATCTTACCGTAGCCCTGGAGGTGCCGCTATCAAGGCTGCTCTGCGAAGATATGGAAGGAGTACGCGCAAGGCGCGCGTGCGGCAGGGACCCCGCCGAGCGGTCAGCCAGCGGCTGCACCCTGCATTGCTCCTTCGGGATCAACATCTCCTGTAATAGACATACATTTTCATTTATGTGTATAGATGCGGTAGCCCAGTTGGAGACTGCATTCCTCGTAGAGTGCTGATAAACCCTGGGTACCTACCAGATAGAATCCTATTGTGTCTAGAATGTCTGGCACTTGGTGAAGTAGTAGGCAGTACCTAAGACCTCTAATATCAAATTCGACGAATGCCGAAAGAGATTTTGCTTCACTATCATAACGTTGCTCATACCTATATGCTCGTTGATTTAAATACATTCTACTAAATATACTAGTACAATCTATTATATGGTGTACCGTGCTACAAATATAAATATTTCCGAGCTAAACCCCAGATTTTAAATGCAAGACGAAATGCATAATGTATAACGTCGTCCTCTCCAATTGTTTTCGGACTGTGAACAAATTTGAATGATTTTGCTCAGCAATGAAGGGGAAAAGGGACTGTTTATTTTATTGAGGCTGGTCTGTTGGTGTATAACTAAAATCGTAGGTTCGTTTTATTGGTATTTCATAAGTGAACAAAAAGAAACACGTATGTAGGTGTAAAATCGAAATCAATATCAAATACAGGGCATATAGAACGAAGAATTGTTGGCCGGTGTAGTCCAGTAAAAGTACGCAATTTTTGTAGTGTAACTTCCTATATTTTAAAATTTCCTGATTTTTTGTAGAACAATAGAGTATGCATCAGTAATCAAATAAGAATGTTTCCTAACAATTCTGTAGCTTGCTTTAGGAATAGTATAGGTATTTAATTATAAAATCTATACTTTTTTTTTGCGCGTGAAATCGCATTAATCGTACCGCTCGCCTGGGGGACGGCGTGACGGTTATGTGGGACTCCTCTCCCTATCGGGAGGGATACCCACTAAAACCCCGCGGCGATCTTCTTCGGCAGTAGGGAGGACCTGGGAATGCATAAGCGGCTCCAGGCATTGTAGAAGATGCTAAGATCTCCTAAAACAATTTTATTAAAAATTGATCAATACCTACCATTTCTAAGAATAGTTTATTGAGTCGTGATATTTGCCCTCGGTGAAATATTATATGTAAAGAATAAATGTAAAGAAGTTATTGATCGATTTTGTTGAAAATAGTTAAAGAGGTTCTAAGTACATTCTTCGACGCAATGAAATTCACAGTGGTAGTTTTAATAATTTATATAGTCTATGTTTTATTACTAAATATCTATATTATATCTAAAGCAAGCTACCGATTTGTTAGATTTTTTTTATTCTATCACTGACAGGTACTCAATACATGTGCAAAAATACACGACATTTAAAATTAAAGGAAGTTAAAAGTGTATCCTTACTGGACTAGTGGGGCATTAAAGTTTAGAAGTGAGGACTACCCACCGCCAAGCACAGTCCACTTTGTGGGTCACATGATGATGACGAAAATACATGTTACACTACCTACATATATATCTATATGTAGTAACCATATGCGTCTAAAATGTGCCAACAAATACCTACAACTCTGTGTGTGGCATGATGACTTCTTCTCTTTTTTTTATGGTTAACTGGATATACGTTTGACCACAATCACACCTGATGGGAAGTGGCGATGTGGACGAAGATGAAGCACGCGATCTCAGTAGATGCCTATTCACCCTAGTCTTTAAACAAAACGACATATATCATTTATGTAAGATAGGATCTGCGCATTAGAGTTGGTACTATCGTATTTTTCTGAAAGATAACAGCCGCTGAAAGTCAATTTGCGGAGCAATTTAGCGAGTTAGGGATTGATCACATTTGACGTTAGTGCTAATCGTGTTGAACGCATTACCGTCGATAGCTATTAAAGTTAGAAAGTAGG
Source organism: Oegoconia quadripuncta (assembly GCA_949316235.1). Lineage (NCBI taxonomy): Eukaryota > Metazoa > Arthropoda > Insecta > Lepidoptera > Autostichidae > Oegoconia > Oegoconia quadripuncta. The sequence continues at coordinate 31,499,459 of OX438746.1, forward strand.
ACTGCACAACGTCATCATAGTAAAACAAACAAACGCACAACCTTACCCCAAATACGTAAGTATATATTAGGTCCTTACCTATGAAATTGGCGTTTTGTATGAAGAATTTCATTGACTGTTTTCTCCATACAAACATTTTTTATTTTTTTTTGGGAACGGCAAATCCAAATTTAGCTAAACTTTGTGTGTATTATCGGATAACATTAAGTTAAGTATAGGCAGCGTTAATTATAAAAGTAACCGCTTTATAAAAGTTTCAGCGAATCTAAGAAATGATTATGGGAAGTTCATGAAAAGAGCTCTGTTCAAATTTTTTTTATTATGTGATTTAGCCCAGAAATTAAAAAATATTTCATGTAAAACCTTGAAATAACATTCCATTTTCCAAATAAAAAACAAATTTGGATATAGTTTTGAAAATCGCAGGAATTGGTACATATGATTAACGAAGCAAAAAAACTCCAATTTCATAGGTAAAAAGACCCAATATATATATAATGTCATTCTATGGAACATGCTATGTAAATAAAAGACAATCTCAGATCTCTCTCGTACCTACTTCTTTTTTACTTTCGATATTTTATTTTTCGATATGGTTTAACATAAGTAAAGGAGTAAGTAAGAGTTCCCCATCATTAGTAAATTCATCATTCAGAGACAATTTCAATAAGGCGGTTTGTTTACATAGTTAGCAAGTTCCGTAGAATGTTAGTTTACTTACTTTCATTCCGTCGTCGAAGCTAAAAATAGGCAAGCACAGTTTGAAAATAAAGTACTTCTCGGTACATGAGCAAGTTGAGTAACTAACTACATAATGTAAACATTACCGAGCCAAAACGTATCACAAAGTTAGCACGAAACTACGAAGTTTGCTTTACTATTTTATAAATAATAACAACTAGTCAACTTCTCAACATACACGAGCAAAATCCGAATTTTGAATGGAAGTGGCTCAATACCGCTGGGATGCGGCGGGGTAATGGAATGGGCGGGGTTCGGTTAATCACGAAGTTAGGTCACAGGATATACGTTTATATCCAGGCATAAATAGAACCGTATTCGATTAGTAGAATAAATTGTACATTAAAATTACTTTCAAATGACTATATAAATTAAAAATTTAGCAAATCCCCAAAAGACTATGATGTCATCCCAATACACCAAACAACTTTGTTGAAAGCTAACATCTTCGACAGGGCTTAACCCATTTTCATACAAAAACCTGTCCCCTCATTTAGTCTTTAAAATAAAAAACCGACTCAAATCGGACCATGCATTATCTACATAAGATATCCGGACAAAGACTGGACACACACATAACGCCCCTCGTTTTTCCTCTCCATTATGAGATCCCGATCATTACCTTATTATCCCGAACTAGTACTCATAAGACATGTTTAAGACTTAGACACGTAAGTTTAAGTTGTTGTGGTTTATGCAGTTGTTGAGTTTCTGTCCCCATTCCAAACTTCCACTTTTATCATCAGGCCCTGAATACCATCTACGATCAGATTACTTGATTTTCTATTTTAAAAATCAAAAATATATGTCAATACCAAAGGAGTCTAACTTCCATCGCTTTCTGGCAAAAGTAATTTCTAATTGTTTTATTACCGAGTTCATATGGCCACCTTCTGGCTCTGTTTGATACAATTCTTTAAAATAAAACGTTTATGGACGTTTATATTATTTATTTTCAAGATCAAACTTTTTCTGTTACACATTAAAATAATGGCGTAATTAAACAGGGCAGGGTTGCCAGGACAAAATCAATTTTTCCACTATAAATGTTGCTAACTTATAAATATATGTTCATTTTGTATTATTGTACTGAACAGGCTCCAATATCAGATTATTAGCTCAACGATACCATAATATTGCATTATCGTCCAATTTACATACCTGCATAGGTATGTATGCATTTAGGCCAATTAAACACCGGGACATGAGTTAAGTTTAACTATCACCCCAACGTACAAAATGAACAAGGCAGCTAAATAAAAGCTTATAAAAAAACATTGCCTGCCGAGATTCGAATTGAGTGCCAAAAAAATTATCCTGCGTTTTTGTGGTACCAATCGATAGGGTCTCTAAACCGAATTTCATTAATACATTGTTCATACATAGATTCTTTAATAAGTTCTACATTAGAAATACTTTTTAAAACAAGCGTTTAATAGTCCATCACGATCACATATTATTTTTAATCGTATATACAAAATTTTGTATTCATGGTATTAACCTTAGAGGAGATCCCCCTTCAGGAGATAATCCTGGTTGCAGTATCAGGTTATCACGAACTATCAAAAGTAACGTGTGTGCAAAATTTCGTATGGGTGACTAACCGTTAAGGAGATCCCCTCGTGATCCTGACTGCAGCAGCAATTCATGTCTATCACAAAAATATATTGTAATCAGAACTAAATGAGTTTGGAAAATTTCAGGTCCCTAGGTAAACAGGAAATGTTCAAATTTGACAGTTTTGAACAGACTAGAGAGTACTACAGAACTAGAGTTTATATACATAAATAAAAACTTGTAATACAGTGAAATAAATAGAGCGCTATCCTCTATATTTAAAGTTAAATAATAAAAAAAAAATTAGAACCAACATAATAATAATAAGACCTCAGAGAGTGGCTGAAAATCAGCTATGTACACAATCTTGTTTCTGGTGTAGCACAAACTGAGCCATTTACTGTTGCCCTATTTTTAAGTAGTATATAAGTATGTATCCCAATTTGAGCCAATAAAACATTTTTATTCTTATATTCTTTCTATGTACCTTCTATGTTCTTCTGTGTTCCTACCTAATAATACACGATTCCCATTAAACGTTAATCTACTTTTGCGACTTAATGCGGACAACCAAGATCGAGTCACGACTTTTATCCCTGTTGGGGTGGTCCGTGATATTTATTCCAAATATAAGCGTTGTATTCCAAATAATTCACGGTTGCTAGCTGTTACTGTTACAGCGTAGAATTCGTTGTACTACCAAATGCGCACTCTATGACTGAAAAGCAATCGCACTAATTAACCTACCCTAATATAATGACGACCGGTGGTGTAGTGGATAGTGACCGAGTCAGCGAAACCAACGAATGATGAATACGAACATTTATTCCCGAGTCATGGATGTTTATATAAATATTTATGTATGTTTATCCGTTATCTAGTATCCATAGCACAAGCTTGGCTTAGTTTGGGGCTAGATGATTGGTGCACTGAGAAAAATGGCAAATTGTTGTAATGCCAAATTATCGCTAAGATAATAAATTAGATCGGTATCGTTATAAATTGTAAGTTCTACAGCGGAACTTTAAGTATTACTAACAGTTTATCAGAACGCTAATCCCGTCCTTAGATTACATTATGTGTCATTTAAAACATATACCGCTGGGAGGTTTAAATTATCAAACCTCGTCATGTTAAATGATAGGTAAACTTCTGATCCGTATTATATCGTGACGCTTTACTAATCTGTCATTTCATACCGATATATCGCTCACCTAGCAATATATTGGCACATCTACAAAAATATGGATTATTAGTTAATGCGGCGAATTTGTTGTATTTATCTAATATTACCTAGTGGTAAAACGGCGCAGTGTTAGTTTTAACACCTATTGAGAGAGGGCGTTAGGTGTCGTTGTTTCACTTGGTTAGTTTTCTCCCGTTTCTGGATATAACAACGGTTGATTGGTCAGTTGTGCGGGTCCTTCCGCGAGGTGCACCCGCTTTCGAAACGACGTTGACGTGAGTGACAAATGTGACAAAATTTTATTAAATTAATTAGCAGTATAATAGCACATTTGACAAATATGCCGATGTTTTTGTATGTAATTTGATAAACACATAACATTAATCACTGAGATGACAAATGTGCCGTTATAAGTATTTTATATGAAACTTTTTGTTAATTATGTCGTAAGGTAGGTATATTAAATTATTATTGAACAGTTTCAGTTTTCATATAAATGCGAATTTGTTTAAAACAATGGCAAATCGAATAAACCGACTAGTTCAATTAGGGAAAGAAGGTAAATCTGCTCCGCCATTTGCTAAAAAAACGGGTATGTATCTCTTGACTCTATTAATTTCATATTTAAAATATCGACATTTAAGCTGATACGTTCAGAATACCATTTGTTTTGTGTATGACATACATAAATTCCAGTTTTACAGTTTCTTTTTAAAGACTATTTCTATTTAACGCTTTATTGCATATACTCGTAAGCATACCATTAAACACAAACATACCTGGATATTAAAAATAACTCAATTGCAAACATTTGAAATTTCAGAAAAAATATTGCCATCAACGCCAATGATCGATTTTAATACTACCCCATCGACCAGTGACAAATACCCTCAACAAATAGAGGGTATAAAGCAACAAATTGGCAAAGGTATTTTAGTTTGTTGTCAAAACTGTTCACATGTTTGTTCACTAAAATTACAGGTTTTATTTTAAAAATTACAACTATCTATTTAATTTAAATAATTTTATTGTCAATTTTAGATAGTGCTGTAGATGACAACCAGCCAGTGCAAAAACGCAAACGTTCTGTTTCCACATCAAGTAGTAATAGTTCAACATCATCATCAAGCAGTTCGACTTCTTCATCAGGCAGTTCGACTTCTTCATCTAGTACACCACAAAACCAAAAAGGTTTAATTTTTTAAACTTTAAATTTACTTTATTACATAAAGTAAATTTATATATTGTAGTGTCCAAATAATTGTCAACGACTCAGAGCAATTTTCATGCAATCTAGATCACTTTGCAGCCTTGGTCTTCCGATAGCCATCGAGAGATTAGATGTAGGAGTTCAAGATTGCTATTGCTACCCAACTAATCTGATAAGCTGTTTAGAAGCTGATGATTGATGACTGTCTTCTGAACATACCCCAATCAATCCCTGATGCAAGCCCAAGTAACCTCGATCGTATAAAAATTGCCCTGTGTCCTTAGCTTATGTTATACACTATAATTGCGTATATAAATAATATAAACCTATTTATATAAAATATTACAGTTTAATACTTACACAGTAACCAAAAACGAGAAATATTTCAGGTTCTCTCAATGAAACACAAGTAGATCCATTGAGAAAAGCAAGTAGGTACGATTATGAAGCCCTCGAAATGAGCATTCCTGAAAGTTGTTCATATGCTCCTAAAGATGCTGAAGATGTTACTACAGATAAGGGTAACTATGTAATACTACATTAAAAAAGAGAAAAATTATGGTACCTAGTTAAAATTAATTTCGGTTAATAAATTAGTGACAATGGTTTTATATATTTTTTAAATTACATTTACAGATATTACTGAAAGTACTTTGTCGTCTCCTTCGATACTTCAAACACACAGCACTGAAAACCTGAATATTCAAGAGTTGGATACACAAAATCCGAGTATATCACATTATGACTCCGTTGAGTGTGGTAAGAATAATTAAGATATTTTTAATTAATTCACCCTTTTTGACTATCAATTAACTGTTATTTAATAATATTTATTTTAGGCAAAGAGAATCTCGAACCAAATTCTCATTCTGATGTTCAGAGCGAAGCTTTAGATTTTTCAGCAAGTAGTAGTGACGAATACCGTCCACCAACGCGTGTTAGTTCGTCTACGAGTTCATCTATTGCCTCCATACGTAGTGCAAATTCTGAGATTAAGAAAGGAAAGAAAAGAATTAGAAACGACAATAAATGGAAACAAAATATAAGAAAATCGTTGAAAAATTTAGGAAAGGAGTATGTTACCAAGAAGGGTAAAAAAGTGGACGCAAAAAAATTGAAATCCCCTTGTCAAAATTGTAAATTTTGTTGTAATACTAAGTTTACAAATGATGAAAGAAAAGAAATATTTGATGCCTACTGGGCTTTAGGAAGTTTGCAACGTCAAAGAGATTTTCTCAGTTCTTGCGTGAACTTGCAAGAAATAGTATGCCGTCGTTTAAAAAACCCTAATAAGCCCAGAACTCCAAATAGTTGGTTTTCTTTGATAAAAAATGGTCAGAATCGTAGAATCTGTAAGACATTTCTATTAAATACATTAGGAATAGCTCAGAGGACACTTCGCACAGTGATCGAAGCAAAATCTTCTGGTTCTGGTATTGCACCTGCCGATCACAGAGGTAAACATGGTAAACAACCAAAATCAGATCTAGAAGTTCTTGAATCAGTTCGACAGCATATTCAATCAGTACCGAGAATAGAAAGTCATTATTTACGTGCAAATACCAGTCGTGAGTTCATTGATGGTGGACTAACATTGGCTGCCTTACATCGTGACTATGAACGTCAGCGCAAAAGCGCCGGTAAAGAAGCAGCCACTTTGTACATTTACAGCCAAATCTTTAACACAAAATTTAATATTTCGTTCTTTGTACCTAAAAAAGACCAGTGTAACTTTTGTGAATCATACAAAAATGCACCAAATGATAATAAAACAGAACTTGAACAAAAGTTTAGAGACCATCAGAAAGAAAAGGTACTGAGTCGTAGTGAAAAAGCAAAGGATATTGAGATTTGTCGAGTATCAGAGAACAAGGTTATAGTTGCGATATACGATCTCCAAGCACAATTACCTGTACCGATTGGAAATTCATCGGCATTTTATTATAAGTCTAAACTTAATTGCTATAACTTCACTGTAAGTGCATCCTATATTTTGCTTAGTAGTTGAATTTCTGGTAGTCGTTGTTACATTTGGTATTTATAATTCCAGGTAACAAATATTAAAAAAAACTCTACGACTTGTTTCTTTTGGCACGAGGGATTGGGCTCTAAAGGATCAACAGAAATAGGAACTTGTGTTTATAAGTTTCTGGAACAAGTCGCGGAAGAGTACCCTGATTCTGATGTTATTTTTTATAGCGATAATTGTTGTGGTCAACAAAAAAACCGGTTAGTAAGCAAAAATTGTATAAATTAGTTTATTTACTTTATTTTTTATCGTCATATCATTCTTTTTAGGTTTGTGTTCAACATGTATCATTATGCCATCGAGAAATTAGCAATTAATTCAGTGTGCCATAAGTTCTTAATCAGCGGCCACAGTCAAAATGAAGGCGATAATGCGCATTCATTAATTGAGAAATCAATCAAAAGGGCCAAAAAATCTGGACCCATTTACGTACCAGATCAATATGTTCATTTGATAAGAGATGCTAAAAAAAAGGGAAATCCATTCATTGTACATGAGATGCATTTTAGTGACTTTTATAATTTGAAGGATCTGGCTGATCAGCGAGGCCTTAATTTCTATAAAGATAATAATGGACAGACAATTAAAGTGACTGAGCTAGCAATGATAAAGTTCACTAAAAATAGCGAAACTTACGAATATAAGATGTCATATGAAGGAGAATGGATTGAGGCTACATTGGCACGAGGAAGAAAAAAAAACCAGTCGTTAGGGGACTTACAATTGAAGCCAGCATATCATTCAAAAATGAGTATTTCAGATTCAAAGAAGAACGATTTATTACAGTTACTTTCTTCAAACATAGTACCAAGCTATTATGAAGGATTTTATAATAATCTTTAAAAGTATATTCTTTGTTACTTTTTATTATATTCTATGTTTGTTTTCAAGTTTGGAGTAATTTTAAAAGATTCTCTATCTACATTTTCTAATTTAATACTCATTAAAATAACTACAATATTGTTATTAAATCATTATCGTGACTTATTGTTACATTAATTCACAACATTTGATACAATATTATTGTTTCTTTTTTATATTTTATTTTAGTTTCCAACAATGGGCCAATTTTTTGTTCATTTATTATGTTCCATTTATTTAGTATTCTTTATACTAGGTAATTAGTAGTCATCTAAGTACATAAAAATGTAGAACTTGAGATTGATTAGGATAATATTGATCGTTTTATACTTAAAAATTTGATTTAGTTTCTAAAGCTATCTTTGGGTGAGAGCGTTACGTTTTCATTTACTTCTATTTATCATTTTCCTTTTACAGTATTTTAAATTTTAGTTACAATTTGCTTTGGTTCCTAATCATAAGTCTGAATTTATAACTTCGAACAGTTTATTGTGCTTCTCTTTTTAATTTACTAATAGTCAATAATGCATTATTGACCCTCGTCGGTTGACGACAAATGTGGCAATATTTGAGACTGATTAGAATAACATTAATTATTTTTGTTGAAAAAAATATAAGCCCACTAGGGTATCTGAGTTTAGGAAACATTTTCATTTACTTAAGTTTGTTATTTGTTTATTTTTTTTTATGAATGTCATTTAGTTTTAAATACGACATTTGGGACTTGATTGTCACCTTTGAACGAAGATTTTTGTGTCAAATAATAATGAGTCAATTAAAGAATTTCATTGAGTTTAAATGTGTTTCATTTGTTGGTAAATTACAACATTTTATCTACCGATTTCATAATTTTAGCGCAGCAGTGTTAGCTCCCGTTTGTCATATATAAAAATGATGATAGTTATTTAAAGTAACAATGGCACATATGCAAGGCTCCCTATTTTATTTTTATTTTTTGTAGCTATTACTGAAAGAGTAAAAATACCATATTGATCTCCGAATATGTATACAAGACCATACTAGTAGCTTAAGTAATAAAATTCATTATAACATATTAAACCAATTTAGAATCTCATTTTATACATTCGTAAAATCTTTGATCGCTGTTCCTGTAAAATACATCGTAAGTAGATGTGACAATATATTGCTAGGTGAGCGATATTATGCTGATATACCGGATAATTTCTCACGATGGCCGTAACCATTAAGTAATTCGTCTCGTACTGATAAAATTACACGACGAACGCATCACGAAACATTACTATATTGTTATTTTTATGAGGTCAAAAAACTAATCAATAATCGGTATTGTCTTACTATATTATTGGTATGGTACAAATTATTATAACATGAGGACATATTTTTTAATAGGATTTTATGAAATAATAATATGCTGAACCTTGTAATAATTGAGTCCATACAATAAGAATAATATGGACATCCCACTTAGATCATACGTTCCTGTCACTGAGAATTATCAGGAAAAATTCCCAACTATTACCTACCTACGCTACATACATACATTCTCTGGATTTGTGAACATAAAATGTTGCTAAATTCTAATTTTACCCCTAACTTTTGGGAGAAATTGTTATAACTAACGTTATAGTTTTATCGGTGGGATAATTTATGAGACAATCACATTTCAAAATAAAACATTATATTTTGACCTATCTTGTCCGAAAGCAAGTCAAAGGAATGGAACATTTGCAAGCATTGAAATGTAATTTCTATATAACTACCAAAACAAAGTTTTTCGAAGGGCTTTGCTTTTGTTGTAAAAATAACTATCCAAGGTAACGAAAACCTGCTGGTGTAAAAAACTTTTTACTGAGTTTATCATGTTATGTAATTTTGCAATCGTGCTCTAATAAGCCCAGGGCAAATACGGTCAAAAATTAGCTTAGCTAGACATAATTTAAAACCTACTTATATAATTGCTACCTTATAGAGGTATATTAGAGATGTAATTTTGCATAATTTAATCTTAAAAAGAAATGAGCGCTTAGTCTACATTTTTTCAGAAGAAGAGGAAAAATAAATTGTGGCGTATACAGCCGTTGATTGATGCTGTCCGAAACCACTGTCTGCAACTACCTCGCGATGCAGTTAACTATTCAGTGGATGAGCAAATGATTCCATTTATTGGCTGAGCCCCAGGAGTGAAGGTTGTTGTTAAGAATAAACTACATGCAGAAGAACTTCTTTTAAAGGACAAGTCCTGGACTTTGAAATTTATCACGGGCTCACCACGAACTTGCCTGACATTGGTTAATTCGAACTACTTATGCTATAATATTGCGTTTAGTTACGTCAGTTCCGGATGGAAGTTTCCTTTATTTTAACCAATACTTCACATAAATTGATCTGATGAATCAGCTGGTGTCAAGAAATATAGAAGGAACAGGAAAAATATAGATGAATAGAATCAACACAAAGAAAAGAATAAGGTATGATTTAAAGACAGATAGACAGATGACTAGAGGCCAAGACGAAGAGATAGTTGGTTGCAGTGATCTGTGTAGTAAAATGGAAAGATGTACTGATGATATCTACAGCTATTGGAGCAGAGCCTAGAAGCTCAGAGGAGGAAGAAGAAAAAACGAAAGTGTATTTAGATCAATAGTCCGGCAATAGTGAAGAGCTACAATTCATTTATGGGTGGCGCCGACATTTGCTACATGATTGAGATGTACAGGGCTTACTTACAGGATGTACCAAGAAAAGTTATACTGCACCTGTTTGATCTGGCCATTGTCAATTTGTAGTTCGAATACAGAGACGATTCTAAACCGCAATATACAATACAATACAAATACTCTTTATTGCACAAAATAATTTACAATAATTTTTGATGATAACAATAGAACACAATTAGGCGGTCTTATCACTAAATTATGTCTAGTCATATTTCAATAACTTAATAAATGTTTTTATTCTTTATGCCTGTTTTTTAATTATTTCAAGAAAATAATATTTGGACCCAAGTTGACACAATTGTGACCAAAAAAATGGTAGCATCGTTCGGTTGGGCCAACATTTAACACATTTATACAATGGTAGCACCGAAATATAAGGCCTTTGATAATACAATTGTACGTACACGGTTTTTCCAAGACGGCTGCCGTGAAATTAAAATGTGACTTCAAATCTGAAATCTACACCCCATTTTTGCCTATATCCAAGCTTTTTGGCCGCGACTTCATCCGCGTGGAACTCGAAATAAATAGAAATTTAACTCGCAAAATCCTGTTCTCGTTAAAATTTTACAAAATTTTACTTTAGCGAGTGTTTACCTTGAACGTTCCCGTTCATCCCGATCCCATGATAATTTCCCATATTTCCCGTTCACGAGGGAATATCCGGAAATCCGTTCTTAGCTGGTCATTGCAAAACGGGTAATTTCGGGTAATTTCTGATTGAATTTCTGACAACATTTTCTTGTTAGACTGCCGGTAACACACGCATCGCGTCCGTCTTTCTTTTTCTTGTGGTGCTGTTGCCGTCCATGTTGCTGCTGTGTTTTTGCCCAGTGTATGTACCTTTTATACTGGAAATTGGTTTGAGTACCTAGTGTTTGTTTCCAGCTAAAAATGGACCAATATACGAGCGATTTCGCCAAATGGGGCCTAGTGGAATATGAAATTATATTTGATGGTAAGTACGCAGCATGAATACCTACATTGTTTCTATGTCTTCTTTGCCGTTTGCCGTTGTAAATGCATTTTAAATTCTCATCTCGGTTCTGCAGTTAACAAAAGAGTGGCTCAGAGTTTTGTTAAGGGGGCACAAAAAGAATTTCTAAGCCAGAAGTGGTTCTGAATTGTAACAAAAAGAAACTAACTTAATCTATTTTTTCTCGGTGCCCCCTTAGCTACACTCCAGCCAAATAATCATATCTCAACCAGAAAATGTCCACCTTCTCCGTATACCATCTGTAATACATTCAAGTGGGCCTCAACTTAAATTTTTAAAGTAATTATTTTTATTTATAGTTTGACCGATGTCTCTCGTTTCTATTTTCCAAAAAAATTATCTGTATTTGTCTGATTTTATCTCTCTTCCCCGTGTAGGAGCACACATTGATATACTGGCAATGCAGATGCTAGGCGACAGAGAAATTGATGAATTAATTTGTCCCATAGGAGACCGGCTTAAATTTAAATGCAACCTAGCTCTATGGAAGGAGGAGAACTCAAAATCGAAGGATGTTAGGGTCTGTTTTTTATGTCTTTTAATTCAGTACCTATAGTGAGTTATTTGCACATAAAAACTCACTGTCTATTTTTCCAAAAGCAACTTGATGTATCAAGTTTAAATTAGTACTGTATGTTTACCCCATACTGGTGTACAACTGCTGTAAAAGTATGTTGTTCTGGGCTTAAAAACAAAAATCTTATTTAATATTATATACATACAGTCACTTATTGTATATATAACGTGTTTTGATTACATCTTTAAATTCTTTTTGCATTTGATTTTCAGATGAAATAATTTGTTTTTATATATATATATAGAAGACCAAATGTGTGGTACATTCAATGTCATCACTGTCTATTTGCAGAACTTTCCTATATAAATTGGCTTAGTAGTGCAGTGGGTAATAAATGAAATGTTTTTGCAGGAAGAAGAGCCTAATTATGATGAGTTTATTAATACTGAAACCATAATTGGTAACCTGCTGGACTTGGACCTTCCTCTGGACTATCCTGCAAGCACGTCGACACCATCCACCAGCATACAAAAACTACAAATAGACGATGTTGCACAAAGATGCATATTTGAAACATCTCATTCTTGAAAACTTAAACTGTGTTGAAGGTGAGTCGTAAAATTGTAGTGTTTGTATGTGACTGTATGTCTTACTACAAGTAATTATTATATATAAGTAATAATTATATTTTTATTTCATTTTTGAGTTTTTATCAGTCTATGGTTGAGCTATTTTTGAAGACTTTCCAAAACTCCTAACTCCTACTCCTAACTAGTAAACCTCTATTATGGATCAGATGGTTTTTCTTGCACCTGAAACCGTATACGGTTGATCAAAATCCAAAGATTACAACTGATAATTCAGACAGACCAATTAATATTTTTTTTCCGTCTTGTTTTTATCGATATTTTATTTATTTCAGTTAAAGAACCTGAGACCAAAATAAATTCTGCTCTACTTTTATTGGCGTACATCATTAATATAACTCCAGTACGTCGCAAAGGCAAGACTGCGTGGAAGGCATCAAGGACCGAGTTTTGTGACGGATATATTACAAATGTTCTATCAGTAACTAACGTTTTGCCCGTTATCGAAAAAAGGAGAGCCAAACATGCCAAGTTTATTATTGCGGTGAATTTACATAGTCTGTGAAGATACCCTATATGAAGTTCCTACTTTGCTGATTGCTGTAGACCACTTTTAAAATATTCCACTCATCTGGGGTAGAATACCCATAAGAATCATATGATATTTGGTTATTGATCCAGAGAGGCTTTTTCAATTTAGAGACTGTCTATGATCGACTAACATCATCCGTAAAATCCTCTTTAGTCGACCTAGGCCTAAAAGAACGATGCTGGCTTGTTACGCATGTAAGAAAACATTTTCTTTTTGTAAGGATCTTTTACAGCACATTAAAAAAGATTGTTCATTGTACTCCATAATAAACTTGGGTTATAAGTGTGGTGAAAGTGGATGCTTGAGACAGTTTTTATCTGTCGATGCATTTCGTCGCCATATTAAGCTACAGCATTATTCCCAAATTAGTGAAGAGTGCGCTTCAACAAATTCTAACATTGAAAGTGCTGAAGAAATAAACGTTAATATATTGTTGTGTTTAAGGTAATGTAGCTTTTCACCCCGTAGGGCAAGGTTATTCTTGTGTTTATTTTATTAAGTTCTTTAAATGACGCATAGGGTTAGGCTATAGGTTTTGAACACTTGTTTTAGACTTACAATATATTTAGATTCTCTGAATATTTAGATATTTATATAAGTACCAAAGAAAGGTTATAATTTTAGTTGTAAGGATACCTTTATTATTGAAAAACAAACGGCTGAATTATAATGCCATGTAATGCATTCATAAGTGCAATCCCATACCCTTTTGTACAATATCTTTTTCTTTACAAATTTAATGTTTTTGAAAAGCTTTAGTTTGAACTGGGTGCAGGACTGCATTTATGAACGCGATTGTACCTGTAAACGTATTAGGGATTACACAATACTGAAACGATGAATTGTAAACAAGGTCGTAAACTCTTAGCGGATACAACTTTTCTATACCCGTCTGCCACCGGTGGTGGGCAGAAAAAAATTTTTGTTGCTTCTGCCACCATGGTGGCTTTGTAGCCACCATAGTAGGATTGTTCCTACTGTAGATGTTGGTGGGTAGATCTCACTGATGGTAGAACTTTTAGTATTTTACCCACTGATAGTAACTTTTTAGTATTGTCGCCACCATCGTGGCAGAAGCATCAAATTATTCTCTATCCGCCACCAGTGGCAGACTGGTATAGATAAGTTGTATCCGCTACCAGTGCTGTGGTGATGGACAGAAATAGAAAAGTCCTATCCGCCTCCAGTGGTGGTGGATGGGAATAAATAGAATGGTAGAATTGGTGGCGGCAGATGGGAATAAAGACTGACTGGAAATTAAACACTACTGAACAGCTCACTTGTATTGCTTTAATAATAATGTAAAACTTATACAGGGTGAAATTTATGTGATTGGCATCCTTGTAGGTGCTGAAGGTACTAATGAATATAAACAACTACTAATGAATATGCACAACTTTTACTATGGGCACAACTCTGAAAAACCCAAAAAAATTTGCCCTCATACAAAATGTATCGATTGATCGATGATTTTGTATGGGGAGATCAATATTTTTTAGTAGAGTTAGTCCTCTATCGAAAGTTATTCATATTCATCATAGTACTTTTATCGTCTAGATTCTAACCCTAGACTACATGGAAGTCAATGATTTGAATTTCATCCTGTTGATCTTGTCTTGATGTGTTCTGTCAATAATGAATAAATAATTCGTAGGTAACTATCCGCTGCATTTTCATTCATTCATTGAAACATAGTTAATGTTAGCTCATATAACTATGTTTTTTTTCTCTTATCTTGGGATGGAATTCTAAACGCTCTTAGATCTTTTAAAGGAAACGTTCGTTTAAGAGTCATTTTGATAAATTGACGTGCTGTTTTATTTGAAAGAGACTTAGAGCCTACTTTATTAAAACGGTGTTCCAGAAATCCACCCTAACAATTCCCTCTACATCTAACTGTTGTTTATTTAGGTACGAACTTGCTAGGTCTATTATCTAATGCTTTATATAATCTCTTTATGTTGTAGATCGCGCCAGACCTGCAGTGTAAGGCGACGCGCGTCGGTATATACACTGGTAACTAAATGTGCAAAGCCACTGGCACGTAGTACGCTACAGGTGCGTGCTTAGTGGACGCGCCGCACCTTTAGGCCGCGTGCATATGACGGACATTTTGTCCATGGCTGTCCGCGCAACCCGTGCGAGTAAAAAAGGCGGAAGCGTTTCTGTTCTTTTTACTCAGAAGGGTAGCAGCGGCCAGCCACGAACAAAATGTTCGTGTGCATGCGGCCTAAAAGTGCGGCGCATCCACAAAGCACGCACCTGTAGCGTTTTACGTGCCAGTGGGCACGCACCTTTAGTTACCAGTGTATACACTGCCGCACTGCGCCCTACACTGAATGTCAGCGCTGGACCTCACATTAAATTATAGTGAACATTGAAAATTATACAGGAAAAGCACTATATAAAGTAGCACACAGAACCTAAATAGACACGTAATGTCCTTGTAAATATATCAGGACAGAATACTATACCATAACTATACTATACCTTTAAATATATCAATACAGTTTTAATGATATTATCAGGATTTCCTGATGATATATCACTTCTTATTATCATTACACAGATAACTTATTGGTAAAAATAACATGACTTTAAGTAATAACAGTCTAGTTTTAGTGGTAATATAGGGATTTCCTGATAATATAACAGTACGTATTTACGTTGTATCGGTAAACGGAACATGAATACATTTCAATGTAACAGTCCGCATTTACAAAAACACATTAATTTCCTGATACTTTTCCAGTTTATATCGGACACTTTGTCGTGATGTTTCATAGCCGGAATCAGGTACATGCCTATTAATACATGATCCCAGGACGTTCGGATTGTACATGACATAATATCAGTTTCCTGTTATAATCTAAGGTTGGACGCCTAGTCGTTTTTTAAGAGGTATACCTCATAAATAATTTAGAATTCCTATTAAAACCAGGGGTACATTTTTCTCAGTGTGTAAGTGTCCGAAAAAAAAAACATCTTTTAATATGTCAACCAACTAAATATCAACCAAATCTGTTCAGCCGTTTAGACGTGAATAGGTAACAATACTATACATACACACACACAAACTTTCGCATTTATAAAATATTATTTAGTATTGGGATATCATCACACCGTCATCGCCAGCATTAGGAAAAACTCCATTAGTACCCATCAACCGAATACGCCAATAACCACCGTCATCACCATAATCATTACCGTCATCATCATCATCATTAAGAAAAAAACTTCTACTACCAAATGCGTCACTCTATGTCTACAAAGCAATCCCAATAATAATACCTATCCTAAATATACCTAACAATAATGTAAAAGTAGCCTATTTTTTTTTTTTTTATATAAGAGGGCGGCAAACGAGCATGCGGGTCACCTGATGGAAAGCAATCACCGCCGCCCATGGACACCCGCAACACCAAAAGGGTCACAGATGCGTGAATGTGAATGTGAATCCAGCTTTTAATCTGTCTAACCAACTTAAACCAAATCCGTCCAGCCATTTAGGCGTGAAGAGGTAACAAATATACACACACACACACAAACTTTCGCATTTATAATGTTAGTTGGGATATATAGATATTTATTTATTTATTATTACTCTGCGATAAAATAATTCCAAGCGAATGAAGCAGCGAGCCTCTCATAAAAGAGTTGCGAAAGCTTTCACAACCACAATCTCAGGAATAGATAGCTCATATCAAATAATAGCGGTCTGAGTTCGCCTTCAAATGTCAAATCCAGAGGTATCGTAGTACGTGCCGAAGATAAGACAATAACCATTTAACTGGAATCTTACATTTTATAAGAATATTAACTATTCATACAGTCAGAATACAATATTGCTTTTACAAGTTATTACTCAGCAGCACACAATATGTAGCTCGATATATACACACGATTTGAGTGATAGAGTCCCAGGTAATAAATTGAGTAGGTACCTATTATATGTTGAATTACACGAACAATTCCAATAATCACTGAATCAAGAAGAGGCGTAAAAGCACAAACTCCGAAGTCAACAAGTGAATAATTCTAACAAATGCGTAAAATTGGATAAGAAATAAAATTCAAGAGAAAGATTACTACGGAAGCATTGAAAGGTATCCAACTAGAAGGCATTGTAGAATGAAGTCCATCCGCTTACTGTACTGAGCCCGTATAGAAACGCTCTTCCAAAGACTTCTTATAGAAATATTTTCTGCAAAATCTTTGCGACTTGTTTCTTGTATTTGTTCAGTGAAATATAACGTGGTGCCACATGTTGACCGGAGCGACTCGCCGACTTAAGGCGTGATTGAAACTTGGCGATATTATTAGTTATATTATAGGAACAAGTATTTACAAGAACGCGTATTATTTATTACGCAATCAATACGTATGTGCGTATCTCACTCGCCCTCAGGGGAGTGGCCATGGGTGGGTTACTCTACACAGTAGGAAAAAAAACTGAAACCTTTACTTGAATTCACTGCGTACAACTTGCCTCAACTAAGGCAGTGTAATTTAGAAAATAAAACATAAATTGAATACTATGAAAATCCTCGAGAAACTATGAACATAATAATATAATCCGGGTATATACCGGTGAGTTTTTTTTATCCTAGGGAAAAATGAGGCATATTTGGTAAGTGAAATAGAAGGCATTGACATAGGTAGTTTAATTTTTAAATCGAATGTAAATTAAACTACCTAAAAATTTATCGAACAAAGCCTTGTGTCATTTGACGGTCGCGTTTGTAGCCACATAATTACATCATTAAATTATATAAATAATAAGAAATTTGGCATGATAGGAACCCTACGAATCCCGCCGGTCGCATATCAATCTCCGGCCGGCGCGAGCGTCGATGATGATTTTGAAAAAAAAAAAAATTAAACTACCTATGTCAATAACTTCTATTTCACTTACCGAATGTGCCCTATTTTTTCCTTACGGTAAAAAACTCATCCGGTATATGTAGAAGGTTATTGTCAGAACCGATTTACATCAAAAATGGCTAAGAAGCATCCCGTAAACATTAATTTTCGAAATTAAAAAAAAACCATAGTTCTGCCGTTTTGGCGATACAATGATACAGACATATTCACAGATACTTCAAACTTATAAAACATTCCTCTTTTTGCGTCGGGTGTTAAAAACAGTCATAGCAACAAAGCAGACTTTGGGACATAATAAATATTGGGTAAAGTCGAGGAGGCAATTAAATTTTCCCTAGACACGGACCCTACGGCAAAGAGATTTATTTGGTAAAGCACGTGAACTTAAAAAAAGAACACAATTGCCTACAGCTATGGGTAGGATTTACGATTATATACAGAGTGTAATGAAATTCATGTACTGACATAACGTGTTCTACTTTTGATACAAATCAGTCCTGAATAGGGTTTTAACTGATTAAAAAAGGGAAAGTTAATTGAGGAATTTGGGTTTCATACTTGAAATTGAAAGGTATTAATTAAATTTGATAGCACATTTTTATAGCACCCTGAATAAATGGATGGAAGTTTGCTCTACTTTACGCGCGCTATATAGAGCTATCACACTTAATTTGCTCAATTATTTTTTAACTCCTTTATCACGACAAATCCTATGCAGGCTTAATTTATATCAGCAGTTGATCATAAACTAAGTACAAGTATTTATTTTCATGCAATGCGATATACACAGTGTAATCAAATTCATGTCTTACTCTGAAATTATATTATAATTTACTTAATTTAAAACAAATTGTCTTAATAGTTATTTACATTCCAGTTTTTTCTTAAACATAGTTTTTCGTAGGCTGAAAATTGTTAAAGAATTTTGAGCTGCACGATTTTTGGATTCGATAGGGCATCACATTCTCTGTGTGACAATGCAGGTGGATGAGGAAACATTATGAATTATCTTGAGGATCGATCACCCAAAACTAAAAATGTATATAAATAATTAACTAATTTAAGAGATTGCGCTAAGCTTCAACCAAACTAAGCGAAATTGGAAGTATATTCACTGTGCATACTCAGCTTAGGACGACAAAGGAACACTTTGACGAACACTCCACGAAACACTATGTTGTTTTCTCATTGGCGGACATAAGAATCCTGCGGTTGAGTGAAGGCATTGGATCTTGAGTGAGGACCGTGGTATAGTTTCGTGGGGTATGGCTATGTCCAGCTTTGTTGTATCAGCAATGAGAAATCATGACCGAGCTGTTGCTCTTCCTCTCAAACTTGGGTCTACCTAGCTGCAGTCTGCTTGCGGTAGACGTACTCCTAAACAAACTCATCTCGAAATTGTTATCTACTGACATTTATTCAGTTATTCATAATTTTTGTTGACTTAGTAAAAACTGTGCTGTTGCTATTTGTTTTTCATCATTTTATGTTGTACCCATACAAACAAACAGTCTGTGGAACTGGTGATTTTTCAAAATCAAAATCAAAATCAAAAATATTTTATTCAATGTAGGATACAAAAATATCACTTATTGAAAGTCAACATGCTATTTTTCTTTTTTTAACTACATCGCTTCACAAGGTGTTATGGTTAGGGAGAAGAAGCGACAAGAAACTCCGCAACAACACATCTTTTCAACTAGTCTCCATCCTTACAACAATACTACATCTTATATTACATATTACAAAACAATAGCAATTAACATAACAACCAGCTAACACCAGACCTCCTTATCGCCTAAATAATCATCTATCCTGTAATAACCCTTCTTACACAGAGTTTCTTTAATGTGGCGTTTAAATTTCTGCTCTGTTAAACTCAATACATGTTCTGGTATTTTATTGTAAAAGCGTATGCTGTGTCCCACAAAGGATGTGCTAACCTTGCTAAGTCTAAATTGTGGAATTTCAATTTTATTTTTGTTTCTAGTATTCAAATTATGATTATCAGAATGTTTGCGAAATAGGCATATATTTTTGCGTACATACATTATACTGTCATATATATATTGGGATGCAACAGTTAAAATACTTATTTCTTTAAACAGATCTCTTAGAGAATCACGGCAGCGTAATTTATATATTGCTCTGATTGCTCTTTTTTGTAGAACAAATATTGTTTGAATATCTGCACCTCTACCCCACAGTAGTATACCATAAGACATAATGCTATGAAAGTAGCTAAAATAAACGAGCCTCGCTGTTTTAATGTCAGTAAGTTGTCTAATCTTACGAACAGCATAAGCAGCTGAACTGAGCCTGCTCGCAAGTGTCTCAATATGCGACCCCCACTGTAGTGTGGAGTCCAAAGTGATGCCAAGAAAAACAGTGTTCTCAACAAATTCCAATGGTTCACTATTCAACTTTAGGTTGTTTTCCCCCTGCCTTACATTAGGTAAGGAAAACTTAATACATTTGGTTTTCTTAGCATTTAGAACTAAATTATTCACAGTAAACCAGTTCGAAACCTGTGAAAGAGTATCGTTTACATCGTCAATATCATTCGACCCTCTCTTTATTTTGAATATAAATGAAGTGTCATCAGCAAACAACACAATATCAACCAGGTTCCGAACTAAATAAGGCAAGTCATTAATATAAACTAAAAACATAAAAGGACCTAGAATTGATCCTTGAGGCACTCCCATTTTCACAAAGGATCCTGAAGATTTTTCTAGATTTACTTGAACTTTTTGAATTCTATTTTCTAAATAAGAAGTTAATAAGTCGAGGGCTTTGCCGTGCACCCCATAATGTTCTAATTTAAATAAAAGCGTTTTGTGATCCACACAATCGAATGCTTTTGAAAGATCGCAAAACACACCGATTGCATCGCTGCGATCTTCCCAGGCATTATAAATATTTTTAATTAGAGCTACACCGGCATCCGTTGTCGAGCGACCGTTAGTGAAGCCAAACTGTTTATCATGTAGTAGTTCATTTGTATTGAAATGACACAATATTTGACCCAGAATAAGTTTCTCAAAAATTTTACTAAGTACAGGTAGAATGGAGATGGGCCTGTAATTATTGAGATCGTTTTTACATCCTGATTTAAAAAGAGGTACAACCTTACTATGTTTCATCAGTTCAGGAAAGACACCTTGATCAATACTCGCATTGAAAATGAAGGCTAAGTAAGGAGCGATCGTAGTGACAATATGACTCAACAGCTTTACCGACATGCCCCAGACATCTTCAGCTTTTTTTAACTTTAGCGTTTTGAAAGCCTTTATAACTTCGAGAGGGTCAACATACCTAAATTTAAGAATAGTGTGGCATTTTTTTACATTAGCTACCATCAATGATTTAGCACGAATTGGTGATGAATCTAGTATTTCAGTAGTTTTGACTGGAATATTTACAAAAAAATTTTCAAAATGCTGAGCTACTTCTATATCGCGATTGATAATTCTATTATCAATTTTAATTGAATATCCATTGTCACGTTCTTTAACACATGACGTTTCCCTATTTATAACCTTCCAGACTGCTTTAATCTTATTATCAGCAATATTTACAATATTACTAATGTATCTGGACTTAGCAGTAATACAAACTTTTTTAAATATTTTTGAATAATTTTTAACAAATTCGCAGAACTCTAGGTCATCCTGCCTAATTGTCCTATCTTCATAGAGCTGAAACAACTTATCTCTACTTATTCGAATACCTTTTTTTTTTTTCGCGACTAGAAAGGAACGTGTATAAATTGGTAACCGTTTATTGATAACTGTTGTTTTCCTTTTATGTTATCGAATGGGGAGGAGTTATGCAGTAATGGCATGTCGTTATTTTGGTTACTTGGAACGTGAAATTGCATTGCTCGCGGTGTTCCATCACAGCGTTTTTATCAGTTTTTTTTTCGTTTGTGCTGGAAATTTAGTTATCCTTTTTTTTCTGTTTATACTCGTAGATGCAATTTTAAAGCCACCTGCATGAGGTGCGCGTCATTCAGTCTCCCTCCGGACAGAAAAGTTCTTTGAGGGTATCTAACAGCTTTTGCTCTCTGGTACAAAGTGTATTAAAATAATGAATAAGCTTACGACAAATTCCTATGTCTCTGGCTCTTACTCGCATAAACATACATAAATTCTACACTTAGTAGACGAACCCACGATGGATTTTGTAGTAGGGCTAAGTGTAGTAGGTACACTAATGTTACTTAGACATCCTTCGTTTTTTCTTTTAATATTTCTGTTTTAACTTTTTTGTTTATCAGTGAATCATTATATCATTTATATATATCCAGGTAGACACCTTAAAATGGTAATAAAGATACTCATATTGCTTGTAAAGAGCGTAGAGTCCTGTAATACAGGACACCCAGCATTAGGACTTAGAGTACCCGTAATTAAATAGCTAAGTAATTAAGATAAGGATACCATCAATTTACGACTATGGGTCACATAGAAGGAGTTTAATCGATTCTCTTCGTTATACAGTAAGAGGTTCCTAGGGCCGAACTGTCCAGTAAGCGCACTTATTATGAAACGGTTTGCTCTCTGTTTAATCTGCGGATCTTTTGGTTAGCCTTCCAATATTATCGAAACTAAACGTATTGGAATGCGAAGGGCGTCGAGTTCAGTCGAGAATCGAGTGTTAGTCCTCTTACTAGTATATGTTGAACCTTATCGACCCTTACATTTTCTCACGCAATTAAAAAGACACAAAGTGTAGTATGAAACCATATGACATTCAGGAATTGGATATACTGAATCTATTAAAAACAAGCTTAGAAAACTGTAAGATTCACAATATACTTATATTTATAAGCTGATAATAAAAAGGTACATACACTAGGACTCCCATGTGACTTGTCATCTCCGAAGCTGTCCGTGGAATTATGGCTCTGTCCACTGCTGGCACTTGAAGTCCTCTCTCTAGCGGCTCTGGCCCACGACTCCAACCTCTTCTGGGCAGCCCAGACCCCCGGCGGGCCTAATCCGCTCATCGTTCTCACAATAATTTCATGTCTATCGCACTATGTCGATGACGTAAGGATTAAGTTTTATATTCACTATACATTAAGGCCTAATTATCTGATCAATTCTTAGATTATCTGTACTACTATTGGTTAAAAGATTAGTTAGGTTTATGTCGTTATTAGTACTTAATAGACAAGTCTGAATGTACCGGGTGAGTTTTTTTTGTCACAAGGAAAAATTTGGGCATATTAGGTAAGTGAAAAAGAAGTTTTTGGCATAGGTAGTTTTTTTTTTCAAAACCATCATCGACTCACGCTCCGGTCGGAGATTGATATGCGACTGGCGGGATTCGTATAGTTCCTATCATGTGAAATTTACTTGGAACTCATATTTTCTCAAAGTTTTTTTTAATTTAATTTAATGATGTAATTATGTGGAATAGGCTACAAACGCGACCGTCAAATGACACAAAGCTTTATTCGATGATGGTTTTGAAAAAAGAAAAACTACCTATGCTAATACCTGCTATTTCACTTACCTAATATGCCCTATTTTTTTCTAATGCTAAAAAACTCATCCGGTAGTGTAGCATAGATAGGTTTTATTATACCTAAGCTGTACGAAATTATTATGTATTTAGTACAAGATGAATCTGTATGTATATACCAATGTTTGTGCAATATTTAGAGAACGTGATCAACTGCGCATTAAATGGATAAGATATTGATTTTATCAGACAGAAATGAGGATTTCATCACCGAAATTTAGTTTTATTATTGAATAGAGTTAATGAATAGATCGACTATAACGTAGATAAGTCAAGCTATACAAGACCGCAAAACATACAGTACT
This sequence comes from Oegoconia quadripuncta, assembly GCA_949316235.1. Classification (NCBI taxonomy): domain Eukaryota; kingdom Metazoa; phylum Arthropoda; class Insecta; order Lepidoptera; family Autostichidae; genus Oegoconia; species Oegoconia quadripuncta. The sequence goes on from OX438746.1 coordinate 31,523,159, forward strand.
TTAAAATATATAGGGGAAGTATAGTTTGTATTTTCATTAGATATTCACTATTATGTGTTTGAAAGGCCATATTTTTTTGTAAGATTGAGTTAGAAATCTAAAAATTTTATACGACTATAGTCCTTATAAGGTGGCTAGATAGACCTTAGTATTTGATGTCTGATTGATCGTGCATGAGAATGTCAAGCGCTAGCTATGTTACCAGTATTGCTGGCTTGAACTTGCTACTCTGTGTGTACTTTGTATTTTATTACATTTAAACGTTGTACATAACTAACTACCTAATACTTTCTGTTTTCGTATAAATTGAATATTGAATTTAGCTCGTTATCAACCGATTTTTCGATTTCTTATTTTTCATTGGATATAATAGTAACTTAATAAATCTTTGTTTCTTAAAAAATCCATAGTTATAAGCTTATGCTGTATGCCATACTATCTAATTATACGTGTAGATAAACTAAGGTGGGACATTCACTCTAATATTCATGGAATCAAGTGGGTCCCGCCAGTGTTTGAACAGGATGAAAGTATGCATGATTAACAAGAACGGTAAATATTTTAGAGACTATTCAAAGATGGGTTCGCCAACATCGATTTGGATTTGCTATAAAAGCAATTTGCCTTTATATTGAGTTGCCTGGAAGAGATCCCTTTTAGTGATAAGGTCGCCAAATTATACATTCTATTCTTACCACTTTTCAGTTAAAACTGTATTTTCTTTTCTGTTGTGCAATAAAGTGTATGTGTATTTTTATTTACCATTCAATTAAATTATATCCTAAGTTTTGATTATTTATTTGGATATGGACTTGTCGGAAGAGAGGGATCAAATATTTTTAATAATATTTAACTATTATAATATTTTTCTTACTTGTAACATCATAAATCTATTACAATTATTTCGATATTGACTAACTGTTGATTCCCTCTAGGGCAGACCCATCTTTACACAGGCTCGTTGGTTTTGACCCCAAGGCATTGCGATCCTTACCCTCTATTATACAGCAGGGCTGGACTTATCAAGGGCGTTCCTAGGGACCTTGGTGGTTAAGTAATTTAAGAAAAAGAATATTTTTCTTCGCTGTTCGATATTTTGCTTGAGAGAATAGAATAGATTAGAATCGAAAATAATTCGCGTCGACGATTTGCCCTGACAGTGCAGTGCCAACGAGCATAGATTTTTTCACAATTTAAGTACATAAAGTAAACAAGGATTTACGATGAAGATCTTTCAAGTTCCAAGTTTACCCGCATGACTGGTTTCACGCGATAAATATTTAGGCATTCGCGTTGGGGCGCCATAGTTGGATGTCGCTCCATTGCTAACAACGTGGAAACGTTAAGTGTGTCCAGGCGAATATCCGGCCAATATAAGATAATGAAAAACTTTATACCGATATCGACTACACTGAATAATGTCACCGAGTGAACAACATTACCTAAATAACTTCTTCGTTAAAAAATTATATTAACTTTGTCTCTTATTCACCACTGAAAATGCAACTGAATAACAATAATCAACGCAGTTGGAAATGTTTGCCAGACGGACTTAACTACATCTAATAAATGGGTTAAATCTGTAATTGTATAAAAACGTGCACTATACAGGGTGATTTTGAATTGGTGTAATTCCCATTAACTGGTGACGCCACTCTTGATTACGAACAACTTTCCCTAAGAAACCCTAGGCGAATTCGATAATATTTCGATTTCACATACAAAGTAAACCATTCTTTAGATTTCAGATTATTTAGATGATAAACATTTATGGACATGAACAGCCCGTTCGCGTAACCAGGCTATTTCACAATTAATAATGAAATATTATAATATAAAATAATAATTAATAATTTTGTAACATAAAAACCTTTTTTTAAAAAAAGAGCAACCTCTCGAGTTTCTTGCTCGTTCTTCTCAGGGGAAAAGTGGCTTTTGAACAAGCAGTAACTTAAAAAATGTGAAATCTGACTATTACCTACAAAATAAAGCATTTTTTGATTTTGATTTTGATTCTGAAACCACCTTTGGTATGAAAGTCCAACAATTTTCGGTTGGTGACTCCACTCCTGATAAGCACAACTTTCTCGTTTTTTTTTCGAATTCGGCTATGGTTCACAGTGAAAAGTTGTTTGTAATCAGGAGTGGAGTGACTAGTAAAAAGGAATTACACGAATTAAATTTCACCCTGTATAAATAACATTTCAGGACGTCATCATCGTCAGCCACAGGACGTTTACTGTTGCATATAGGCCTCCCCCATAAATTCTTTAGTAGGGAAAATTTATAGGAATTGAAATGTATGAAATGTAAAACAGTAAAAATTTAAATATACGAATATTGGGTTCCATTTTTAGATATTTATTAATATTGTTTTTTTGTTCACTAGGTAACGCTACGTTCTTTGTTTGTAACATTTTATTATACAGCACAAATAAAAATAACAGAATAATTGATTCGTTTCCATTTACAGTTTTTCAATATGTCTTATAATAAATAAATATTCGCTTAGATACACTCAACTTATACTTAATTTTAAGAGTTGGTACAAAATAAAGCATGTCCAAGTTTAACTTTTAACGTTTTTTCTCTGAATAAGAAAGTTATTAGTCCAAAATTCGTTTGTGGTTGGATGTTTTCTTGTAGCTTTCTTGCTCATAAAAAGGGCCCCTAAATTCAGTACGCTCAAACGTCCTATTACTAATAGCGGCCCTGTTCTAGGCAAAGGCAAGATAAACCACATGTTAATTTTATATGTTGAACTTGCTTTGTATCTGTTTATATTGGTACTTCTACTCCAAATGGTTGTTCTTCTCTTAAATAATTAGGAGATAAAACAGAGTGCATTTACATAAATTATATTTTGGGCAAACATTTATTTTCGTTTACACGAACCTAATAAGCACATGTGTCTGCTGAATAATAATGTGTTTTGATTAAATTGAGTCAGGATTATTTGTGTGTTTAGGGTTGGGATTCGCCTTTGTTGTAAATGATTTTACCATAATACGTAAAATCCAAGTACGAGATCCGATTTTGCAAATTGAATTGAAGGATTTTAAATAATCCTTTGTCTACTCTTTGTCCACACATCTAAATTGAATTAAGAACTACAGATTTCGCGCTTGAACTATACAGGGTGAATTTGAATTCGGGTAATTTCCATTAACTGGTGACGCCACTCTTGATTACGAATAACGTTTCCCAAAGAACCGTAGTCGAATAAGATCAAAAAACTTTCGATTACCCATACAAAGTAAACCATTCTGAAACCACGTTTAGTATGGAAGCCCAACAATTTTGGGCTGAATATGGCTATGGTTCCTAGTGGAAAGTGTTCGTGGTCATTGGATAGGTCGTTTAAACATATTAGATGATATCTTAAACCGTTTGTTTGTTTATTTGTAAACGCTTTATTGTACAAAAAGGCAATAAAGTTTTTCGATTTAGGGATCCGTTAGTTCAAATTTTTGTTGGAGTCAAGTGCCTCCCCTAAAAGCTAAACGGTTAGTTTTGGTCGCGTGTTTTTGAAGTTAAAAGGAAAACTATCACAGGTAAGTAGCATTTTACAATTTAACGAGTTATAGTCGGAAAACTTATAAACAGTACTTTCCGTTGAAAATTATTTATCAAACAGCAATAGTCCCCTTCTAAGTCCGCATATTGTAAGGACAAGTACGGAACCGTACACTGCGCGTGGCCCGTCACGCACTTGGCCGGTTTTTTTGATAATCAACTTTAAAACGCACACTTAGGTATCTTCTGATTGTGTAAGTGTGTGTCAGTTGGTTGCGATAAAATAAAAAGTTAAATTACGTTGAAGTCTAGCTCATTTAAATTTGGTCCGTACTTTTATGTGATGGATGCACAAATACTTAAACATAAACAGAGAAATAAACAGGCAAATATTCCGAATAAATTCTGTCACTTTAGCCTCAATTCCCCGAGTTAATTAATTTTTTTACTTACAAATACGAAAAGTATACGGTTTTCTTTAATTTATAGAACATGAAACGTGAACAATTTAAATATTGTAATATTTTAGTTCAAGTTAGACAGCTTGTCGCCGTTGGAGGTCACAGACATCGGTGCGTGGGCGCTGGTAGTAAACGTAGTACGGCCACGAGGCCGCGCCTCTGTGTGGGTGTCTGTTTACACGGACGCAGTGCCGGGCATGGCAGACAGCTGATCATCTATTACATTAATCACAGCGTCGCCTGAAAGGGGATCCTTGGCAAGTGTCTTGAAATTTATTAACAAGAACACATTAATTTGCTAGACAGGTAATTATTATTGCAAATAGCAATAACAGCACTGTCAGATTCTAGTTTGTATACTGTATAATTTTTAACGTAGTTTTGTAAAGAGTAATTGCAGACATAAAGTCACCATCCCACGTTGGGCGCCAACAATTATAAATCATAATATTGTTATTAACTAACGTAATTACAGAACTCCGTAAGTGGAGTCACTGTCTGACGGAATTTTAATTATACGGAGCACTAAAGCGAAGTGCTTAGCAAGATTGTTTCGTTAATAATCTAGAGACTCATGTTTTATCTAAAATTAAGCACGTAAACCATGTTATGTATATTTAAAATGGACAAGACCGACCACTACAAGAAGACCTGTCAATTTTGCATTTAAGTCACCTCAATGTTTCGAATTGAGCCATAGTGAGACTTTTCTTGGTAAAATGTATTAGCTATATACATAGGTAATGGCAAGGCGAGGCATGAGCACAGGATTATGGGCTAACTGTTGCGTCTACAGTATTCTCCTGGGCTAGATTATCTTTAAATATCCATATTTATTTAACTAAACAATTTTCAAAGCTCGTAAAAAGATAAACCCCGTAAAAGCGAATCACTTCTTTTTTTAATTTACCGATCAACATATTTGTTACGAAATCACAATTCATTCACATATGCATCTTACAGAAATGTTATTGGTTTATATGTAGATGGAAAGTTCATAATCCTATCTAGGTCCATACATTATCTGTAATTGATCTATTGTAATTGTACTACAGAATAAGAATTAAGTCGTTAGATTTCATAAAATGATTATTAACATAGTTTTAACTGTGTCTTATATTTATGTGCCCTCACTAAGAGTATTGGCAATTTTTGATAAGATATAGTAATAATTTCCAATGGTTTACAGGTTGTTTAATTTTAGTAAACTGAAAGTTGATTGCTCAGGTTCTCTTAGGTTTCATGCGCGTGTTTTATGTACGTCTGTTTAATTTACAATGTTCGCTTCATTTTACTCTGCACTGGCAGTCTTGGGAAGGAGGATTAAATTGGAATAAATTTCTGGATGCCAGATTAGAAATTACTGGATCGTAACGTTTGGGGTTATGATAAACCACATTTTCTATTCAATACAGATCAATAGCATTCGGAGAGCAAGCGTATGAATGAATTAACAAGTAATATTAACCAGCAATAAGATTTTTATGTAATAAAAATATGATTATAAAAATAAAAATATTAAGTAAAAGCTCTCTCACGCATTTTTAGGCTCACTCAAAAAATAAAATTTTGTAATTTGTGTAATTATACTTATAAGTTTAAATGTTTTCTGAAATTGATTAGCATTTGCATGAGAAAATGTGATAATTGGAATACTATTAACGAAAAAAGTTTGGAATACCATAACACGAACAATATTGAATGTATATTGAGCACTAATTGGAAGAGATAGGCAGTGGGGAACACCAGTCTTATGTACACGTTTATACACACGTACTACTATTGAGGGATGTTAATTCGATCTTGTTATCACCAAAGCCTTGCCGGGAGCGGTCGGCGCGGCTGACGGCTCGCGCACACTGCCGCCGCCCGGGTCCTCGGTGTTGCCAGCTAGATACCAATTCACCCCCACATATCTATATCACTTGTCGTACAACTAGTTTCAAATCTACCCACCCATGAAATCAGAGCTTTCAGGTCAGTGGCAATAGGCGTAGAACTCTGTTTAATTGTGCGTCCTTAATCTTCGAAGAGCTATTATATTCAGAAGTAATGGGAGACGTAATGTCATTTACGTAGTATCTATGCAGATTATATTGTATCGGCAGAAGATTTTATTGGGCGCCAATAATGAAGGTCCCATTTTGGGCGCCAGTTTTGCATAATCAATTTTGAACAATTATTTTATTTGCCATGCTCATATAGGAATACATACACATGTGATATATACTATATAGTTATTGCGACTTTAAAGTTTACTTATTCAAGAAATAAGCAGGAATACGCGGTTTGTAAGAAGTTAGCAACCCAAAGGGCGGCGGCGCATTTTGGACGCGTCACTTTGTCCAGGCTCGAGCAACAGGTACGGAAGGTCATGGGGGCGTCTTGGGAAAACGAGAAACTGCTTCCTAATAAGGACGATGTAATTGTTTATTGGCCAAGAAATTTCTCGAGCGACATCTTAGTTCCATTTCATTTTTGGTTTTTGTAGTAATTAAAGAAGAAAATGTAGTTTGGTAATTCTATATATAGATATATATCATTAACCTAATTCAATAACAAGTTCATGTTAGGAATACTAATATGTAGACAGGGTTAGTAATAAATATTGAAAGTTTTATACATATTCCTAGCTAGATATATTATATATAAACAATGATGCTTATTAGAGAAATTTGATTGGATTATAATTATAATAATCCAATCAAATTTGAAGAGGTAGAAAACTGCCTCTCAAATATACCTGACATTTTTATTATATATTGTAAGTCTTTATTACTTAATTTTTTTTAGGGTTTTTCAGAAATCCCAAAAGATTAGTCTAGAGCTTTAAATAACAGCAGTAGAGTTCAACACCGCGTATCTCAAGTAGAAGTAGGCCCCACCGGAAGGTGCTACAGTGTTGCGAGAGTACCGGATATTCGTCATTTATCCTCTTGCAAAATGGGAGAACTATGTCTTCATTTCACGTGTTAGTTGTTCCTACACAATTCTTCAATATATTTTGAATACAAACATTTTTTGTTTTACGAATCGGTAATGAAGATTCTATAGAAATTGAATACCAATTGTTATTATACCATTATGAAGTATGTCTTTGTATGTATATGTTTGTGTGATGAATAGGGACATGTGTACCCCAGTTATGGGTGTTTTCATTTATAATAAGTATTTATTTACAACAAAAAAATAATTATTTGTGTAGTATATCAACCATCTGGTAACCACAACACAAACCTATAGTTGCTTACTGTGGAACTAAATGGCGCTATGTATATATCTAAGGATATTTATATTTATTTATATTTATATGTCTTGTCATCATTAAAGCTATATCCTTGAAGTATCTTAACGATTTACTATTAACATTTAGGTTGGAAGTTACACTTGATTTTTAATGATACGGATGATTTACTAAATATTTTTTGAACATCACTAACTTCTTAAATTTGTTTTGTGGTACAAAACCTCGGCTGGATTAAAGTTGAATACTCAAATGTAGTTATTGTAATTATACAAACACACACACACTTCTTGTTTGCTCTCGTCAGTATCACATATGTTTTATTTTCATTTCAATGCAATGAATTGACAGTTACATAGTACAATAAACTGACCAGTAAAAATGTGTATCTGTAAACGTAGTTTTTGGCAGCCATGATACAGGCTTGACCTAGTACGGATATAATAGCAAATGCTATTTTTTGTGGTCTTTATTTTCAATATCTTATCTCATTTATGTTGATTGGTAATTTTAAAATGTATCTCACAACTACAGTTTAAGATCGTATCATTATCATCAGCCCGTAAACATCCCACTGCATGGATATAGGCCTTCCCTCGTATATATGAGGGAGTAAGGGCCCGTAGTCCACCACGCTGGCCTAGTGCGGGTTGGGACTTAAGATCGTATGGGTAATATTGGGTCCTTACTTATGAAATTGGCGTTTTGTATGAAGAATTTCATTAAGACTGTTTTCTCCATACAAACATTTTTGATTTTTTTTTGGGAACGGCAAATCCAAATTTAGCTAAACTTTGTGTGTATTATCGGATAACATTAAGTTAAGTATAAGCAGCGTTAATTTTTAAAAGTAACCGCTTTATATAAGTTTCTGCGAATCTAAGAAATGATTATGGGAAGCACATGAAAAGAGCTCTGTTCAAATTTTTTTTATTGTGCGATTTAGCCCAGAAATTAAAAAATATTTCATGTGAAACCTTGAAATAATATTCCATTTTCCAAATAAAACAAATTTGATATCCAAATGCTTGGAAAATCGCAGGAATTGGTACATATGATTAACGAAGAAAAAAACTCCGATTTCATAGGTAAAGACCCAATATTAATTGAAATCGACATGTCATAATTTCTTATAACTAATTTATTTATACCGATTAGACTTTGGATATTTTCTATAATTTTATTGCACAAATTTTGTATATATCACGCAGGCTACAAAGAAGTAAGGAATGGATAAAGGAAGGAAATGTATCACAATCTTACCTTTGTTGACAGAGCCTCCCCTTGGTTCTTGTGTACGCAAACACTAGTGTTTTGTCCTACTGTTTGGTTTTAGATCGTTCCACAAACACCCAGCTGGTAGGTCAATGAAATGTACGTACTCGTATATATGTGTTTAGAGTGTCACCATTTACAAACCTAAAGAAGTCATTAACTTTTTACATCCTCATATAAAAATAATAAAGTTTAATAGATGAAATAAAACAAAAACAAGTCATTCTTACCACGTACGACCACCCTGTGGAACGGACTTCCGGCAGCGGTGTTCCCGAACGAGTACGACATTGGAACCTTCAAGAAACGAGCCTACACCTTCCTCAAAGGCCGGCAACGCATCTGTGACACTTTTGGTGTTGCGGATGTCCATGGGCGGCGGTGATTACTTTCCATCAGGTGACCCGCATGCTCGTTTGCCGCTCTCTCAAATTAAAAAAAAAAAAAAAATTCTTTGGGGCTACTTATGAAATAGGTAAGTACTTTCGTCGTTATTATGATATATTTCATAACTATAACTTGTATATATTCTATCAGACTATATCAAACCGCCTCCGTGGTTCAATGTAAACAACATTGGGTTTACGTTTAGGAGGTCGCGAGTTCGATCCCCAGCGGGGTACATATTTTGTACTCGGTTTGGTTGGTGGTAGGGCCTGGCTAGCTACCACCATCTTATCTAAATTTGCCGCCAAACCGCAATGTTAATAGCATTGTTGTGTTCCGGTTGTCAGAGATAGGACAGCCAGTCCCCCAAATAAGATGGGGTTTCCGGGTCAGTACGCTACCACCTTCGGCCTCATCTTCACTTAACATCAGGTGTGATTGAGGTCAAGTGCTAACCCGTTGTGGATAAAAAAAATCAAACTATACAGACTAGAAGAACTATAAAACGTAAACTACCTTTGACGCTCTGGGAACAAAGACGAAACTTAACGACACCTTGCACTTCAAAATCGGTCAATCTGTCTAGACTATAGGAGGTGACATGGAAATTTGGATACTTTATATATAACAAAAGACAAATTACCCTCCTTTCTGGGGTAGTTGATTAAATACGTCAACTCCTCGAGCTGTCATTTAGATCTAAAATAGAGTTAAAATCTAAGATCTATGCGAATTTCTAAGAATATCTTCGAACCGAAATCTGTCTCATTTTGGTATCTTTTTACCTACTACAGTGTATTCAATACGTCTTATGTATGTTCACATTAAGTAAATGACTTCACTGAGATCTGTACTACACATTGAGATCTACATTACAAGTTGAACAATAATAACATTTAGAAAACCCTCCATGATGTCATCAATTTATATCTTCGAGACGGCTGAACCGATTTTCATCACAAATAGCTAAAAGCCTTTCGCCTAACGTAATCTTACTTACATATGAAAAATCCACACTCAAATCGGGCCAACCATTATTGAGATACATCCTGCCAGACAAAGAAAGACTCACACACAACGCCGTCAAAAACATAGAACCGTCGTTTTTCGTCGTAGGTGGTATGATACCTACCGAATATAAATTGTTATATCAACTACTTGTTTGTTGGTCTGATTTTAAAACTTTAAAAATTTATTATGACAACATTTACTAAGCATTATCTTAGCTGTGGTAAGTTTTATGATATTACCTGCTTACTTGACTTCTATTTAAAATTTACCGATTCTACTTGATAAAATCCACCACCACTCCCTCATAACATCTCAGGTAGCGGACTGGCTGAAAATCAGCACTGTGCGGAATGTTGTTTCTGGTGCAGCAGAAGCTGAGCCAATATTTGAGCGTTTAAGTATGTATCCAAATTGTATATGTTTGAGGCAATTCTTTTATAAAATATAGTGATACTAGAAGCACTCGTGGTGCAGCCGTATTCGATATTCATTTTCAATTAGCGAAGTTAAGCAATGTCTGGCGCGGTTACTCATTGAATGGGTGACCGCTAGTGTCATTTTAATGCGAGTGTTACTGTGCTGGAAAGGCAAAACAGCCCGTCACGGTTGTTTTCCATTAAAGGCTATCGTTAAGTCAAGTCAGTGGTGTACAGTAGTCTGACACGTATCCACCAATCTGCACTGGTCCCGCGTGGTTGATTATGGCTCATTTCCTGGTTAGAGTAGGCTGTGCCCCAACAGTGGGAACCTGTAAGGCTGTTGGTGAGTGTGTTTGAAAAATTTTAAAAAAAATTTGGAGCCCGAACAAAGAACTAAAACTATGTCTCCGTTTCGTATTCGTTTATAAGCTACTTAGTATTCATAAACCAATATCAATCACCAGAGATACGTCTTAAGAAGTTGACGCTATCTCAAGCTCCGTCCTAATTTATAAACCAATCTTGAGGTCTATGCAGCTGAAATCACTTCTGAAGTATTCACCTCAGTGGCGAATGAATGATAGTCCTGAGTTTCTTTTATTAATATGCACACCCCTCAAGTGAGTATACACGTGCTTTTCAGGTCTCCGGTTAGGTGTATTAATCAACACGTTTACTTGTGAACGATCACAAAAATGTTCTCAATCTTGAGATTGGTTTATTAATACGGGCCTAAGAACAGAATTATTATTTTTTAATTTTTTCTAGAGAAGAAAATCAAGCGATATATCTGAAATTTCCGAAATATTCTTTCGTGATATGCCCTCAAAAACGGCTTCCAAAGATTTGTATTCAGTAGAACGATGATTAAACTTTTAAAACCGCCGTGATCGGAATACAGAGTTAAGAAAGTGTTGGATTCTAAAGAGCTCTACATTAATTTTACTTACTTACCGACTTCTCTATCGCTTTCAATATATTTAAACTATAAATGTATTCAATTTATTTAATGAATTATTTATATTATTATTGATATTTCTGTTATACTGTTTACATTTGGTAAAGGGGTCCCAATTAAAAAAGAATGGGCAAGTGTTGTACCAAAATTTCCGTACGCGTCTGTAGATAGTTCGTCCGTCAAGGGAATCGAGGCTCGAAATGTCAATTTCTTTTCGCAAAACAAATATATTATATTTAACGATTTTCGCCTTTTTCCTTTAGCGCTTATGACACTTTGTTTCTTGCCAAATTTCATGATTCTAGGTCTAGGTCAACGCGGATATACAAGCTATCAACAAAGTGATACTAGATTTCCTAATTTTTACCTTTACAGGTACGGACCTCTAAAAATTATATTACTTCGTCTACGTGAACTTAGAATTCAAAGAGGAATAAATAGAGTGTGAAAAAACTTTAGTATTGCCCAATTCACAGTGAAGAGTTTATTTATTTAGGCTCACCAATAGAGTACATACACTAAATCTTAGAAAATAATTAAATATGATACCTATATTGGGGAACGATTTAATTATATTACATGAAAATTGGTACATTTACATTATTATTATATACGAGTAGGTATCAATAAAACAATCTTCAGTAATAATTATTGTTTGATATCTTCGATAGCTCAGTTATGTGACAGAGAAATGCGGAATGCACCACTCACCGGTAGCCGGTTCCTGGTCTTCCTGGGGGCGGGGGGGGTGCATCCACGAGCGGTTCAGGAGAATCCTTCCCTATTGGCACTATCGGATGTTTGTTTGAAGAGTATCCGCCATACGGCATGGCGGATTTCAATTAAATTTGAATTATTTAGAATTGGAGCACGGATCACAGACGCATAGTCAGCGCCATATTTTTTTTTCGAACTCATTTTGAATTTTACGCCGCAAGGTGGCGTGGTAAGTGCCGCGAGGCAATTCTCTGTATGAAAATAATTAATTCAAATAGAAACGAATTTTGAATAGAAAAACACAGAATATCTTCTATGTTAATGCTTTCTACAATACCGAACAATTATATTACTGAGGATTCTTTTATTGATACCTATACATTTCACATATTGATACAACATACATTTGAGTGTTGTGATAGCCTGCAAATTCAGGTTCATACCAGATAATTTTTTGTTTATTTATTTATTTTTATGTACTTATTTACATAGAATCAACAGCATTATTACAGAAATTATATTATAGTAAACTAATACCAAACTTGTGCCAATTAGTGTTTCTTATTATATTACTGACAATGGTTATCGTTGTAATTGGGTGGGGAACGTTTTAATTATATTACATGAAAATTGGTACTTTTACGTTCGTCGTTCGTGGGTTTATGTTTATGTTTTTACCCAACAGCTTCAAAAAGAAGGGTTATGTTTTTAGAGTGTATGTAAGTAGGAATGTGTGTATGTAGATTTCTATGTTACCTCCTGTAGCCTAATCGGCTTGACCGATTTTGAAGTGTAAGAATATGTTTTATGGTAAAAAAACCAACATAGCGCCCGTAAATTACAAAATATACTGTCGGATTTTTTGCCTTTTAAATAACTAAATAGTTATTATAATAAATAAATATTGAATGTATCGAGACAATTAATTGAGCAAGCACATCAAAACATATCTATAAATTGAAAATTTAGAAAACGATTATATCGTCCAGATAAACCAACTGTGTCTGCAAAACGGCTTAACCGATTTATGTCAAACATGGATAGATAAAAACTTTATTTGTGTCCACAGTCACACACATACAATTAGCTTATATTAATACACAGATAAAGTAACTAATCAACAACATTACCTAACATAATAACACTAACGCATGTGTGTGCTGCAGCAGCACAAATGGCTCATAGCTCAGTGTATTAGATTGCTCATTGAGCAAAACACTGATTTTCAACTGGCTCGAAACCACCAGCTTTCAAAAGTAGATAACCGTTTTGAAATCGGCTCAGCTGTTTTTGACGTACACTAACACATAGACACACACTAGACTAGACTTATACTTACATCTATTATTGCGTCGGGGTTTAAAAAGAACGTATTTATCGGATAAAATTTGTTAATCAAGCATATGATCAATAAATATAAGTATGAATCTGTGTGCCAAAATCCATTCAGCCGTTTATGTGTGACTGAATAAACTTTTAAACATTGTTATAAATGTTCCCAATAATAGTATTTAGCAGTCAGTGGGATGAAAAAGGGGATTATAACGGTGATCGTCAATTATATGGTTCTTAGACATTTCTGCTGACACCCACGGCTATAACGAAAAAGTCATCAATAGACTTAGTAGGAAATACTGTCCACATATCTGTATTTATGTCTTCAAACGTATTTTATGCTATACGTGGACGCGTTAGATAACTATTCCCCAATTTACAGATGAGATCGTTTCTAGATTGAATTGAAATGGTATTCCGATATTTGCATAGACTGAAAAAGCCACTATAAGAGGAATATAATTATCTCTAGCTATATAATTAACATTTAAAGGAAATTGTTCTGTCGCTAAGAAATATAAATGTTGTTTCATATCAAAAAGTCTTTTTTCATCGTTTTATGGAAAGCAGCCTCGGCTTACTTTTTAAGCTACGAGCGTTCAAAGAAATGTAATAATTAACTTTGTTTCATTCGCATTGCTCTTCGTAATTTTTGTATACAAAAAGATGACGTAAGATTCTAAAATGCGCAAACAAAGCTACTACGAGTGTGTTATTGAGTGGTATCTATTTATGTAATATATAATGTAATCGCTGAAAATAAAGTGCTTTATTCAATGATGCCTTTCTTCGATCAATGAAATAGGTAGGAAAATTAATTAATTTAATGATGCATCAGGATAAAGTGCTTATATATTGTGTATGTAATTCGAATGAAACTTGACGGAAATTTTAACTCCCGACGAAAAATGACTCGCATTATGTGATTGAAGTCGTTGTGCATGTGTTCTTCGTTCGTATCTCATATCACTTCGTTCGCATGATCGATTTGAGTGCTGTTCGAGACAGATTCTTGGTAATGTTTGTCGGAAATCGGTTAAGCCGTTTCGAAGATATTTAGCTTTTAACACAGTTGCCTTGGTGCATCTGGATGATATATTTGCTTGTTTCCTCGTGGGTTTTCTAAATTTTCAATTTAAAGTTCGTATCTGCGCAGTCATATATAATTTCTCAATTCTTTTTATTTAGTACTTAACAGCTGCTTTGCTGAATGGAATAACTTTACCGTGGTTATGTCTAATTCGTTTATCCCGCGGAAACTACTCATTTTATTGGGGTAAAAAATATCCTATATTTTAATTTAGAATATGTTCTACTTTTATACCAATTTCCATTCGAATTCGTTTTTTTCGTTTCGTTTTGACTGAGCAATAAATATATAAACAAACATCCAAACTATCGCATTTAAAATGTTAGACGAGGATAAAACATAAATAGAAACAATAAGTGAGTATCTATCAGCAGAGAAGCAATTACTTTTCCATCGACACAATAAGTAACTGTCAAACGACACGGATGCCGCTACGCTACACAGTGATTGATTATACCCACATATACGGTTTCACCAGAGACGCTCTCTGGATTGGACACGTGATTGGATTTAGTATCCATAACAAGAGGGTAGTTACAAGTTAGCTACAACCGAACTCTAACGAGCCGACTCGACGAAAAGTTGCGGCGTAAGGAAGGGCCGGGAAAATTGCTTTTCAATTTATTTGCTCGCCGAAATAGAGGGTAGTTCCGAAATTGCGGTTCTCGGGTCATTAAGAAATGACAACAGTGTGCAGGAAGTTTGTCATACTCTACGTTGCATTAACGGAATTGTTAGCAACGATTTTAAAACTAGAAGTAATAGTAGTATTACCATCCGATTAGATATGCAAGACAAGTCTAGTATACATCGGTTCGCGTTTACATTACATACACCCAATAAGTATTAAAAGTACATAAGCAGTCAAGGTATTAAAATATCAAAGAAAAATATATTTAAGAAAAATAAGCCTAACAATATTTTAATAAAAATCATTTTCCTTTGCTTTTATACAGTCGATGAACTTTTTAAAATTTTTCATTTCATTAGCTTAGCTGTTTATCTATTTTGATATTGGAACACCCGAAGGCTGCGCACAATAGTGGCATCATCATGTGTGTATCAAATATGTAGCCAGAAGGGGTGATTATTGCGTTATTCAGTCACTACAGTACAGTGTCAGTCAAACAAGAGAGTAATTGTAATAACGGAGAGGCGTGAACTTACCACCACTTCTCATGAATCGCGACGGCGACGCAAGACTGTTCGTCAAAGTACAAAAAGTACAAAAAGGGTTAACGCATATTCCTAAATATTGTTAAGCAATGACATTTGTATTATCTTATTATGTATTAGGTTCGTCGAGTATCAGATCAAGCGTCCAAGCGCGGCCTGTTGCCTCGCTCCAACATTCGGCGCCTGTTGAGCGCCGCAACAAGTGCTGCATCGATCAGTGACGCACGTATCGCGCCCTGCCCCGCGCCTCACCGCTGTCGGGGCTCCCCTCGCACCCCCGAACGCGATTTACAATAAGTAATGAATGCTACGATCTCAAACGGGGTGGTCAATTCCAAATATTAAGATGAATGCTTGAAACGAAAATAACTTGGAGCAAACATGGGGCTGAAATAGGTATTCTCTTCTGGGTTTTTGTTGTTGTCTTCTACACGTTTTGAATTACTTATTATCCGACTACGGGGAAGCCAAAAGGAGGGTAATGTATTCAACGCATCTGTATGTATGTCACCGATTTAGACAAATGGAATGTTGTTAGAATCGTGCTAGTTCCACGAGTGTCATGGGGTAAGTGGTCTCATGATAAATCCAATATGGCGAACGCTAGTGGCCATTTTCTCACACTGGTCAAAAATAATTCCAGCACTCTATCGAAATGGTAATCCTGGCAGAATCCTAAAAAGGAAAGCCATTACTTGAAAGAATTGAAATGGTTATCAAATGATATGTCTCGACGAAAGAATAATCGCGTCATACATTGCTTAACTTCGTTAATCGAAAACAAATAGCAAATGCGGCATGCGATTACGTATCCAGATATCGTCTATTGTTTTTGTTATTTTGGCGTTACAAACTCTAGCATGTTTCATGATTAAACGAGTTTCTAATAGTAATAGCAAACGAAAATACGCCCCTCGGACCCCACCCGACGACAGCCACCGAAACTGATTTACGAGGTGATCTAGTATAAATTTTATTTTATTTTAGCCTCAAAACAGAATTCTCATTGGCTAATGAGATGAACTTGATAAAAGGTTAGTGTGAAATGTGGTCGTGACGGCGTACTATGTGACATTGACTTAATTTAGTACATAGTATGAAGGATTCAGTAAACACAGCACAGCATTTCAATGGATACAACAGACAATGACATTAATCAAAGCATAAATCCATATACTGTCTCACAATGTAAGATACTGTTTCAGAGGGCGAGAGGCTGGTGATCTGTCATACAGGTTCCCTGATACAGACACCAGTCTTTCACAAAGACCATGTTTACTATATGTCGTAGATTAAAGGGCCTATTGTTGAGCTATGTCTACTTTTGTGAGAGAAAATAAAAACTATTTGTATTTTATTATATAATGAATAAGTTGAATAACCGAATAAATAATTTGGATACTTATTATCCAGATCCAAATTAGGCAAAGTCTGAACTATGCATTCTAGATAACGGTTAAACACATATAAAGACTCGGAAATAAATGTTCGTATTCAGCACACGAACACTTAGCCTTAGGGAGATTCGAACACGCAACCGCTGGTTTCGAAAGCAGGGTCACCAACCCTTTACCATTTACACTATTTATTTTCCACACACACATAAATATAAGCTATATTGTTATTCCAACAAGACACACTAAAGAAGATATGATTTTTTTAAGGGTGATTAGTGATTAAACCGTTGACGTACTAAGCTTTCTGATTTTTACCATGTTTTTAACTTGAACATTGGAAGCATGTACCGGTCTATGATATTACCTGAAAAGTAGTTACAAATTATTTATATATATACAACAATTGCTGTGAGATGGACCATTTTATATCATGTTCATATATACATTTTTTGTTTCTTCCAGCAAAAGACATTCGCATATCTAATATTCGTGATCTGTCGCAAGTAATTAAAGCTGTTTATACCCGAAATAAATAAATAAATATCCTTAGACATACACACAGCGCCATCTAGTTCCACAGTAAGCAACTATAGGCTCGTGTCGTGGATACCAGATGGTTGATATACTACATAAATACATTTTTTTTTGTAAATAAATACTTGTTATAAATGAAAACATCCATAACTCGGGTACACATGTCCGTATTCATCACACAAACATATGCCCCAAACGGGATTCGAACTCGTGATCTTTTGGTATAGTGGTGAGAGTTTCTAATCACTACACCAAACAGGTCGTCGGAATATATTAGTGAATCTATTGAATGTTCTGACACCGAAAACGAATCAACCCATTCTTTTGGAGAGCGGTGACTTTTCCCCTAAAGAAACTTACAACTATAAAAATCTAAATTGATACACGAAGAGGGTAAAAGCCATAAGGATAAGAAACGCGTCATAATGATATGGCTATCTTACTTCAATCTCTATAGCTACGTCAAATTGAGTAGTTTAGGAGAGATAGCTATGCCAATGTTTTAAAAAAAATTATATTATGAGAGATTAATTGATGACAGTTGAAATATTTTTTACCGTTATGTTTACCACTAAATACACTATTAAATAAAAATAATAAACATTTCATTTCACAAATACTTCCCGAAAACGCCCCCTATAAAAAATTTGGCCCTCGATCCTCGAATAACCCTACATCTACCTCTATCGGCGTCGTAATAAACCCACTTATTTAACATTATTATTAAATTCTTCATCTTAATCATAAGTCTTTTCTTTTCAGTCCTATCCACAAAAAATGGATTAGCCCCTTGGGATTTCATTTGCGATTTTATGTGGTATAAGGTATTCTGAAACATTTATTTCATATTTACCACTTCTTTATCATTATCACTTACTTCATTAGATATGATTTAAATAACTTGGCGCCCTCCTCTTAAAAATTCGACATCAATATTCTCCTTTAAGAGGCTTTATCTCACACGGCATTATATACTAAATTTTCCGAAATGAATAAACCGATTCTAATGAAACTTTACACGTATAAGTAGGGTACATAGATCTAAAAAGTTAGTAGTATTTTCAAAATATCGAATTTAAAAGAATAGGTATATTGCCTTTTTTCTGTTACAATGGAAAACTTAAAAAATTTACTTTCAAATTCTTTTTCGAAAATGCTCTCTCCTAACTAAGATCTATGTACGCGCTTTATATGTATAAAGTTTCATTAGAATCGGTTTATTCATTTCGAAAATACCGTGAGGGATAAACCCTCTTAAAACCCAACTTAAAGTGATTTATTGAATTTACAAAGAACTCCGCTTCAAATTGGCGTTGTAATACATGAAACTGTGTACAATACGTACCTAATTTAATAATATTTTTATGGTGGCTTTAGGGTTTGAGGCTTACTACCAACTATTTATTATTTTTTAAACCTACACTTGCAGTGTGACGTAGTTGCGGTTTCACAGAGCGATGAGTTCCATTGTGGGAGAGGCTCATGTGCAGCAGTGAACTTTTATAGGCTGTTTATGTTAAGTATTGGGCGTCTTAGTGGCCATTTAACTATTTCTAGTCAATATAACAACCAATCAAATGTACCCAATATAAACAAACATTGTATAAACAAGGCACAACTAACTACTTATACAAGTACTAAATTAAATACAGAATAAGAATTTACGGACTAAATTAGAACGAGCTGGGACTCTTTTCAATAATTCTGTATTTTATAGGATCAAAATAACATACCTAGGAAACGCTGTTACAATTTTGTAAAGTCATCATCTTAAAGTGTATTATATTAAAATGTTTATATATGTTTTGAATGATGTGTCAAAAGAAATTTTGTTTCATGAAACACTTTTGTTTCATTTAGCGTGACCTGGGTCGGTGCTTTGGTCCCACGTCACCTTCAGTCCTCGAGGAAAGGTTGTGTGGCGAGGCGACGGAAGCGATCGAAAATGTCAAAATAACCAAATATAGAAGCATCATAATTTTGTTCCTTATGGAGTTGTGACTCTTGGTCCTTGGGGTTCCGGAGATCTATGAACTGGCGACGCGACTAGTCGACGTCTCAGGCGACCCATGAGCATGCACTAATCTCGTTCAAGGAATAAGTACTGCCATCCACTGAGGTAATGCAGCCAGCACTCTACACTGTGCCACCCTCTAAACTAAGTGATGGGGTAACACAGGTTCTTTAGTAGTTCAAAGTTGGATTTTTAGTACATTTATTATTATAAGTATTGTATTAGTTTTTGTATTGGTTGAAATAAACATCAGAAAAAATGTGTGATGTATTGTTATATTCCCTATTGATTTTGAAAGTGAAGAACTTGTTATTATATGAAGTGAATGGCACACATGTAAGTATGATATTATTACTAGATTGGATTTGAACAAGCGTTGTCGCAGGGATCATGAAGATGCTTTGTTTTTGTAGATTCCAAGTCACAGAAACAGACGAGTTTAGTAATAGCTTTACCACACACCCTGTAATCTTCATTACCTTATTTATTCATAAATTAATTGTAATTTTGTATGAGCAAAACAAATAATTCGTGATTTATATGAATTACGTGCATCGTAGGAATGGTAAATAGCTACGCAGTTCGTAGCGGTCTCACGCAACCGCTACGCGCGCATAACCCGTTGTAGCTAGCAGCTACGATTTTTGGCCGCCAGTCAACAACCTTGTGAGGACGTATTTATCACAAGCATTTTACTACATTTCCTGCTTAGCAGAACATTCACAATATGGCTTATTGTTAAGTTATTTGTAATATTACGAATAGGTATACATTTTTATTTCGTTGCGTAATAGTTTTAATGCGTTACATGATATTTCAGAGCATTCAATCATATTTCGGACGTCGCGTGAGAATTTCAGATTTTTTCGTTGATAAAGGTCGTAAATAGAAATTCAGAGCTATTATTTTAATATTATTCAAGCAATTTAGGCTATAATGAGTATGACAGAACATTATAGCTTGATTATAGCTATAAATTGGAAATGTAACAAATAATTATTATTTAGTAATATAATTAAAGGGCAAGTCTTAAAAATCTACACCTGTATTCAGTTTCTGGGTCAAGTCCGGGAAGTGAAATGTAGCTACGTACTTATAATTTACGAAAGTAATGGCGTCGAAGAAGGCCTTAAACGCGCCAAGTACGAACGGAAAAGTATTACTTTGCTGAATAGAAATAAAGGTTATTTCAGTGCAAAGGTCTTTTACGGACAGTAGGAAACTCTGACGTAGTGTTATCCCGTTTCATTGCGAATGTGTCATTAAAAGGGTCAAACGGCCCAAAGTAATTGAGTGCTTTTAAGGAAAATGAGACCTTATTATCTAGCGCTTAAGTTAATTTACATTATTACGATAAAGGTTATATGGAAGTCATTTAGGTTATATAATTGTAAGTCAATTATGTAGTTCGTTGAATCTGTTACCTGCTAAGGCGCCGGCTTAATTTTTATCTATTTTTTTGCACAACGGGTTAGCACTTGACTTCAAACACACCTGATGGATGTTAAGTGAATATGAGGTCGAAGGATTTGGAGACTGCTAAATATACCGCGATTTGAGAATTAGAGGTTAACTTAAGAGTACGTAGAGGCTAACTTAAGCAAGGCGAAGTGTGATTCCTCAACTTATCTCTGTTTTTAATATGCAAAACAAGGGAGAAGAAGATAAAAAGAATTACAAACGAGCAAGCCTGTGGAAGGTGTCATCATCACATCAGTCACAGGGTTTAAATGCTGAACATTGGCCTCCTCCATAGATTTCCATAGTGACCAGTTGGAAGCAGCATGCATCCAGTGATTTACCTCTACCTTCATTATGTCATCCTTCCACCTTCTGGGTGGCTATACCGATCGTTCGTATTTAAGTACTTACACCTGTTTAGATTTTTTTTTAAGCACAACGAGTTAGCACTTGACCTCAATCACACCTGAAGATGAGGCCGAAGGTGGTAGCATACTGACCCGGAATAGAATAGAAATCGTTTCTTTTTGACACACTGAACAACACATTTAACACATAAATAAATAAATGTATATAGTACTTGTGGGAAAATAAATTTTGATTGTTGATTACTTTTTTTTTTTTTTTTTTTTTTTTATTAAAAACTGGTTTCGCGTTTGACTACAATCTCACCTGATGGAAAGTGACGATGAAGCCGAAGATGTATCACGCGCACCCAGTAAATGCCTATTCACTCTAGACTTGATGATCCCAAGGTTGTAAGTGTCTTATCGTCACCTATATTTATTTTAAATTATACCTTTATTAAATAGAAACTTTAGAAAATAAATGGCTATAAGAATAAATGGATCAAATAAAGTTTTATTATTCTTATTGTATCATCCACATAAGCTGAATCAACTGTGTTAATCCCAACTATAATATTATAAATGCGAAAGTTTGTGTGTATGGCTGTATGTATGTTTGTTACCTCTTCACGCCTATACAGCTGGACGGATTTGGATGAAATTTAAAACATGTAAAAAGTAATTACAATAGTGTCGAATCTGATGTGTCCTCTCTAAACTTGTTCCAGAAGAAGAGAAGGCTCCAGAGGCGCCATCCGCAGCAGAGCCAGCAGAAGGAGAAGGAAAGGAGACAGTGACAGGAGAAGGGGGTGAGGAAGCAGAAGCCGAACAAGAAAGTAAGCAGATTAACATATAGGCAAATTTTTTTGGTGAACCGATTTTGATAAAATCCTCCACGCGGACGAAGTCGCGGGCGGAAAGCCAGTAGCTAAATATCTTCGAAACGACTCAACAAATATCCATCAAACTTTATTTATGTTAAATAAATAAAGTTTCTTTTATGCAATAAATAATAATAATACGCCAAACAACTGTCTAAATATCTTCGAAGCGGCTTTACGGATTTTCACCAAATATGGCTAATAACTTACCTAGTACCTAACTAATGTAAAAATCGCACTGAAATCGGACAATGCATTTCGAGATACATGACTGGACACATACACAATGCTGTCAAACACATAACACCAGTTGATTTTCGTCGGGGGTTGAAGATATCAAATAGTTCTAGAGCCGTCATTCTTTAGCCTGTCAACTACTCAACATAAGGACTTTTGTGAAACTCTTGGCTGAGACGGCCGAAGTTTTAATTGCGTCTCCCTTCTGGGTCCTCTGGTATTCTCTGCTGGAGCAATTTTTAAAAGTTTTGAAGATGCAATAAAAGCACATTTTATAATCTCGTCTGTTATAATTTTCTTATCGCGTTTAATAATTAAATTTTCCACCAAAAACACTTTGCATTGCATTGCAGTTTGATTTGCATGTTTTACTGGCTATGCGTTCATGTGTGAATTTCTGTACATTTCGTAAGGTGAATCGTGGATATTGTTTAAAGTATTCAACTTTTAATGTTTGGAATATCCAAACACTAATGTTTGAGATATCTCTGACTATCCTATTTAATTAAGGTCGCGACCTTATGTATGTATATTTTGCTGTAACCTGCAAATTTTGTTTTTGTATCCTAAATTTGCAATATTTTTCATTTTATATACGTTAGTCTTTTCTACTATTGTTACAGATCCCTTTTATTATACATTTTCATCCGATCGTTTATTCAATGTTTCATACCGTGGCCTTTTCCTGGACGAGGATCCCATTGCCGAGGACAGAGTAGTGTCATATTACCGATGACACGCTGTTAGGGCCGTATTTATAAATTGATTTTGAGATTGAGATCGCGTCTCAGTCTCAATTCAAATTTTTTGATACTGCTTTAATATGCAACAGATTCTCAAGCGACAATTTAAGGTCATCTCAATCATGAGAACGATTCATTAATACTGGTCTTATTGTCGAAATGTTTTTCAATCACTAATATTTTTTAACTCGGACATTATTCTAATATTATTTGCAATTTGACGACCAATTGTTGTAGACCCTGTCAGCGAAACCAACGGTAGCGGGTTCCAATCTCGTGAGGGGTAAATGTTTGTGTGATGAATACGAATACGGCCCTGTGTATCCGAGTTATGGATGTTTACAATTATAATATGTATATATTTATTAAAAATTACTCGTGTAGTTTATCAATCATCTGGTATACGTAATAATAGTCTGTTTGTATGTCTACGGTTATTTATATTCTGGTCCTCAAGAATTTGATGTTTTTGCCATCGACTCGCTAAGAAGAATATTTATTTATTTATGATATATCGAATTTATACAACACACATATATATATATAATATTAAAAGGTTTAGGTTAGGTAGTCATAAATAATTAATTACATATCATAAAATACATAGTTATACTAATCTACATGCATAATATAAATATAGTTATAAACTACCAAATTGTTCACGTTACGTGATAAAGGTTCCTATTAGTATTGCACGTGTCAACGACCAAAGAATTGGCTCCGCTTGTGCGATACCTTGTGTGTAGGACGCGCGGCAGAAACTAACCCTGAAAAGGATGCATTTTAATTTTATAAAAATAAAATATTTTTTTCGAGAAATAAGAACACCACATTACAATATTGTTTTGTAGGAAAGTGTATAAATTTTCATAGTGTTTCGTTATAAATATGCAGCAGTAATAAAATCAAAATATTTTATTATTGCAAAACAATATCCATATTTTACAGGCATCTTACAAATATGAGATATGTTTGGAGAAGGCATGTTTTAAGTGTTCCCTTTGGTTTCCTCAGTGGTTACAATTGGAAATAAAAAATAGAAAAAATCAAAAAAAAAAAACAACCAAACGTCTGAATTGAGAACCTCCTCCTTTTTGTAATTGGTTAATAATAGGGAAAATATATATTTATTTTTTTTCAATTCTGTAAACTATACTAATATTTTGTAAAGATCACATCACTCCACATATACTGTAGATTACTACCTATTTTTAAACACAAAAATATGCTATAGTTAACCTAAAAACACGGTATAATGTTACTCAGCTTCACGGGAAAAGGATGTAGTCTAGGAACAAGAATAGCTACGCAAAAGTTCAGTTCTATAGGGGTAGGGTGATAGAATCCCCCCAATTCACTTTTAAAGATTCCAATAAGCTAACTAATAGTTATGTATACGAACTTCCTGCTAAAAAGGTTGCCCTTTGTGTCATTTAACTGTTACGTAGCTTCGTATACTGTCGACATGGCAACGGACGAGGATAATACCAGCGAGATTTTGTGACTCACAAATGAAACGTAACATTTCTTGGTAACGATAGAGTAGGCTACATTTAAAAAAAAAAACATTTATTTATCTAACTTTCGTAATGTTACACAATTTATATAACTTCGTAAGTTTATGAGGTCTTTATATTCTTGAGGAACTGTTTTTATTTCAGAATTTATTGATATTCATATAATCATTAATTAATAATGTAATAGTACCAATTTTATTGTAATTATATTGTTAATTTAATTAAAACATTACCCATTCAATTTTAACGGTAACCATTGTCAGTAACATAAGAATCTTTAATTGGCATAAGTTTGGTATTAGTTTTCTGTAGAAGAATTTGTAATAATGCTGTTGATTCTATGTAAATAAATAAAATGAAATAAAATGAAATAAAAATAAAATAATAGGTGTAAGACAGTAGGGCTTAGGTAGCTATTTAGCATAGCGGCATCTGCGTAATGAATAATAGCGAGGCCAGGGAATATGACACTAAAATAGAAGTGATTGTCGAATATAAAATAACTTAACTTTACATACATGTCTTGGTTTTTCGATACAAAAGCTTTATGTATAGTGGCAATAAGTAATAACATAATAAATTAGGTAACCATTATTATCAGTAAAACTTAAAAATAAACAAAACGAAAGTACAATCATGTCAGGAAATTATCTACATATATCGATATATGAACATTATCATCATTATCATCATCAACATCCTTATCAGGATGCGTGGACATGAACCGCTCGGCAATATCCAGTATATTTTATTCTTATTGTTGTAAACTCCTTAGTTTTTACTTCTTTTTTATTCTTGTTTGATGGGACTACGTCAATTTTCTATCTGTCTTTTATGATTTGTGAAAATGTGAAAATATCGGATCTAAGAAATATAAAATTAAGTTACTTGGGTCTTTATTTATTGTACTTAGTACTACGAACCTGCGTACGTTCGTAACACTTATTTTTCTTTGTCGAATCATAAATTTGACAATTATTTCAAATTATATTAGTATTGACTTATTTAAAAAGAGCAACCCCTGAGTTTCTTGCTCGTTCTTCTCTGGGGAGACTGCCTAGTGAATGAGCGATAACTGTATGTCATGACGATTTCAAATGTTATTCTTACAACTTACGAAATAAAACATTTATCATTTGATTTGATATGTCAAGTTCATATTTGAAATGTAATATAATGTCGATAGACATTGGCATGTTTATCTCATTCATAATTATAATCGTGTGCAAAAGTGACAAACCTATTAATATCTATTTACATAAAATTTCGAGTGCCGGAGAATGAGGCCCCGGAGCGTTTGTCAAATAGGTAGGTACCTACTTCGAGAATTCCTCGTCCTCAGATGCGACGTTATAGAATAGAAGACCTCGTAAAATGGACGTAAACTTTATACTGCTATTGTTTATTACCTTTCCCTAAGGTGCTGTAGCTACCTACTGTAGCGATAACACAAGATATTTATATAGGGAAAGTATCTGTGAAGGTATACGAGTATATCCGCAATATTCATCGCGTTAACATGATCACGCAATCTGATTTTTAACTCCCGACGAATTACGAAGGGTGTTATGTATTTGACGGCTTTATTATGTGTGTGTGTTCAGTCTTTCTTCGATTGTCCCCTCGTTTAGGTTTTTTAAATAAAGCCTAAATAATCGGTTTAACCGTTTGGAAGATATTTAGTTTTTAATACAGTTTTTTTGGTGTATTTGGATGATTATTTGTTTTCTAATTTTCTATTTCTAGGAATTACTAATATTTCCATGTGTAGTTTTTTTTTCAATATTACGGACGCTTACACCAATCATCTAGTCTATGGGTACTAGATAACGAATGATAATCATCATCTCAGCCGGTAAACAACTGCAGGCCTTCCCTTCCCTCCCATCCCCTCCCTTCCCTCGTATAATGAGGGAGTATGGGCCATAGTCCACCACGCTGGCCCAATGCGCGTTGGGGACTTAGATAATGAATAAATATACATAAATATTTATATAAATATCCATGAGTCAAGAATAAATGTTCGTATTCATCATATAAACATTTACCCCTCGCGGGATTCGAACCCACAACCGCTGGTTTCGCTGACAGGGTCACTATCCACTAAACCAATCGATCACCAAGTTGTCTACTTACGAGTAGTCTAACGATGACATAGGACTGATTGACCGTGGATCGAATATTTGATTACGATAATTAGGTCGTTATTTGGTGTAGTGGTTAAACACCCGACTGCTATGGCTATAGGTTGCGGTCGAATCCCGCTAGGGGCATATATTTGTATGATGAATACAATCAAGCATACATGTAAACAGAAAAAAAATGTTACGAGTATCAATCATTTCATATACAGGGTGAATTTGAATTCGTGTAATTCCCATTAACTGGTGACGCCACTCTTGATTAAGAACAACTTTCCCTAAGGAACCATAGTCAACAACAACAACAAAATATTCTTTATTGTACAACAATTGGAACCATAGTTTTCGATTACCCATACCATTTAATATGGAAGTTTAACAACATGTAATACAAACGTCTGCTTATTGTGAAACTAAATGGCGCTGTGTTTATACAAATAAATAAATAATAATAATAAATAAATATCCTTAGACATACACACAGCGCCATCTAGTTCCACAGTCAGCAACTATAGGCTTGTGTTGTGGATACTAGATGGCTGATATACTACATACAAACATATTTTTTTTGTAAGTAAATACTTCTTATAAATGAAAACATCCATAACTGGGGTACATAATGTCCGTAAATCATCACACAAACATATGCCCCTAGAGGGATTTAAACCCGCGACCTGTTGATTACCCTGACGATTATATACGCCAGGCTTACTTAACTCATCTTATATAGCTACTCGATAAATTTTGTCGGGTCTCAAATTTTGTCTTTTACTTGCGTGACTTTAACGATTGCAAAAATGAACCGGTCGACCGATCGGACGAACGGGAAACACCCAAAATTTATGTCACTTGAGGCCCGAGGTGACAGGGCTATCTCACGGCGATATACGTGCGTAATTCTCCCATAGACTATGTCGCACCCACGACACGAGGAGTCGTGCTAAATAGTAAGTACTAGCCGTATAGATGTTGCCACTATGCGCCACCTGGCGGCACTTTTCAGAATCAAAACAAACTGTAGTAGCCTAATTGTTGAGCCAATGTTACGCTATGTTATGTTGGTTTTCGTACCTTTTAAGGCTGGAGGTGAAAATAACTTCCGACGTTTCTGGATAGATGGAGCTGTTAGACGAAATGGGTAAAGCTATGGAAAGATTTTGTAAGTGGGTAAGGCGCCAAGTTGGCGTCTCGAGCCACTTTATATTTTGTTGGTAATACTACGTTAGTACTATTACCTATTCTGTGGTAATACGTGCAACAAGTATATAAGATTGGAAATGAAAACGTACCATCGAAACAGTTGTAGGTTAATTATTTGTTTGTTAATGATATATTGTGTAGTCACAAATTGAATAAACCTTTATTGTCCTGCATAATACAGAATGAGTTTCCTCAGCAAATCATGAACATTTTATAGACTTCTTGCATGTTGAATTCAGTAATTACTGTAATTAAACAAAAAAATATCGAAAAACTTCATGATTTCCTGAGACAACTTAGTTTATATAATGCAGGCCTGTAAAGATTTTCCTGTTTCAGAATGTACAAAGCAAATAAGTACGAGTATTTTTGTCGAAAAAAATTACAACCTCTTTTATCCGACTACGCTTTTTTTTTTTGGAAACTTGAGAATGTGTTAAGTACCTACACAAAGATTTTAATATAGTATAATTAGGACATGGGATGATTTTAATTTTAGGTCGAAAACTGCTTATTTACAATCGGAATAAAATTATATTTACTTTTAGTTCTTTATTTAAAACAATAAAAGCTTTTTTTTTTAAATAAACTTTTTTAATCTAAGTTGAATTTTAGAGAGTTAAGACTCTTGGTTCTTGGGACCAAGGAGATCTATTACCAAAGATTGAGCTGGCGATGAGACTACTCGACGTTTGAGGTGACCCAAGAGCCAACACTTAAAGGATAAGTTTTGCCGTCCAGTGAGCTAAAGCATTGGACACTCTCCCTGTGAAAACTCTGCCACCTTCTAAACTAAGTGATGAGTTATTTAGGTTAGTTGTTAAGTTAGTTTTTAGTAAAACTTGTCATTTATTTGTATTATACCTATATTGTATTAGTTGTATTGGTTATTTTTATAAATAAATAATCCACACTACCTTAAAATTGACTTTATTTATTAAGTCACTTGAGTTCAGGAAAAAAAGAGCAATTAAGCTTGCCCTTACGGCTCCTCCTGCCTAAGGTTGAGGGGGGAATTCCGCAGATGTCAGCCTCAAACAAGATGCATTTTTTTTAATTAAATAAAATAAATCTACGAAAAGTAAGAATACTACCTAGAATACCCTTGTCCAGCAATGGGACAAGATAGGCTGATAAAAGAAAGAATACCACATCATCCAATATTATTTTCCAGAGGGTCTTCACTATTCCGTCATCGGCGCCTGGCACAGCGTGGCTTCCTCTTGAAATCGCATCGTAGTCTCTGCGTCTTGTGTTGACACTGCCGTGGTCCGCCGTCGAAAGAACCTCAGCTCCTCTTATTCGTGTTGACTTCGTCGTGGTCTGCCCTGGAGTAACCCGCGTTTGTTCCCACCCCTCATCATTTATATTCAAGCAGAAGGACGCCGTGAAAATTAAGAATTTGATTATGCAAAGAACGATGGAACACAAGCTAACTTCTTTTGTTATGTCGCATGACTTTTGGTGATACCCGAGGCTTCCCACCATGCTTAAAATATCAAGAATTTGACTATAGTTTGACTTATATGGCAAAACCACTAAATTGCTCGGATTCACTTCCTTACTAACTTTCACGTCGAGCTTCTCTATCAGCAGGGCTTATATTGTCGCAACATGCATTTACTGATCTGAATTTCCTAGAAATTAACAAATAAAATTCCCCGATATTTTAAATTTCGTAGAAAATTGAATTTTCGCCCTGGCCATACCTTTCCATACATATGTTAAATGAATTTCTATTTTGGATTTTTCTCAACGAAAACAATTAAAACCGACTATTGTCGTGAAGGTTATGGATAAGGGATGAATTTGGCTTTCCACTGTTGGCCTGCTTATCCTGGATAGTGCTTCCTCTTAACTTCCAAAGGTGCTCGAAGTGAACATTGCTTTTAGAATCTTATGTAAACCATTACCGATTTTATTCTGAATTAAATTATTACAAATAACTAATCACCTTGGTTTCCCAAGCAAATCGAGGCTTCCTACAAAATAACTATAAAGCTTTAAAATTAGGGTTCCTCAAGATATTTAAAACCCGGTGTTAATTTCTCCTTAATTAGGTACAAATTATTTTATTGTATGGAAATTTACCCCCAAACATACTATAGTTTCGATTCCCCACTTTGCCTGTCTATATAAGCATATCTCAGAAGTTACTGGATCGATTTCGATACAATTTTTACTGGTAGCTGGACTGTTATTTAAAGGTTTGAGCATACTAATAATAAGTTGCTCGGCCAAACCATAATTATTATATACCCTATTATGGTTTGGGTTCTAATCTAAAAATGCAGTTTAAATAATATTAGAGTAAATCCGAGGCAAGTTGCCTGCCTCAAATATGTTTGTAAATCCTAACGGTGAGACTTGGTCCGTTACATATGTCAGTGACTTCCGTTCGCCTACGGATTTTTTTCATTCCGGATTCGATCATGTAGTGAAACTCTGAGCATCGCCCTTTCTATAACTCGTTACGTGACTTTGAGCTTTCTTATGAGGCATTAAGGAACCATTTAAAGGACTTACTCAATCCAACCGCGTACTGAACACGTGATCAAAGCGTAGCGTCGTATTGTAAACGTGATACAAGGGTTCCCTTCTCATCTGTCTGTCTGTCCGTCCCGATTGAGATGCTTGGATTATTCTACAGTTGTCTGAGAGTGTCGGGAAAATTAAGTCGGACAAAATCGTTACCCACCAGAATAATTGAAAAAGTGACGGAACTGGAAGGTTATGTCCGAAGTACACTTCACAAGTTTTTTGTTAACGTATGGAAATGCGGTTAACCCAACAATGGGCTCGGTTTAAGCCAATTATAACTTCTGCGAGCTGCGATTGGAAGTTTATAATTCTGAGAGAGTTCGTTAGACTCACTCATTGTATACTTATTCAAAATCCACAGTAGGCAGGTACTCGCACTTGATTTCTTTTGATATCAAGCATTTATAAATGCCAATTGAATATGTATAATTTGTATCGAGACTTTTTGATTAATAGAAATTATTGAAGTAAGGTTTTGTCAATAGCAATAATTAATTGTTAATTGAAATTGACATATTTATTTTAATTGCTATGTTTTTTGTTGTTTTAAATTTTTATTAGTTTTTTTTTTTTTTTTTTTATATGAGAGAGCGGCAAACGAGCATGCGGGTCACCTGATGGAAAGTAATCACCGCCGCCCATGGACACCCGCAAATAGTTATTGACTATTTTAATTGCCATGTATTTTATTGATTTCTTTTTCTGTTTCCGTGTCAGCCAAATACAATTTATGCTGTTACATTAAATTTGGTAATCTATGAGACGACTAAGCGGTCGAGTTTACTCCACCAAGAGTCGAATCTGCAAAATCTGTATACTAAAACAATTTCGGCGAAGTGGTAAAACTTACCAAGCCAACATAACTGAGACTGATTAGACACGTTTAGCGCTATAAATATTATTCACTTTGCCACAGACAATGCAGAACGCGTGGTCGCTTTCTGGCCCTCAAAAATTTCAATGTTTTGCTATAGACTCGCTAAGCAGAAGAATAATTCATATTAAATAGTTCTTATTCTTATTCAAAACTAAACACGTCGTATATGTTGTGGTAAGACAGTTAATGTCTAAGGCAGGTACTATAGAACCAGGAGCAAACTAGTTGAAAGGGATAGATAATTTCATATGTTTACGACGAGAAAAGGACGGCATTAATATTCATGGTGAAACCTATGGAAGAAAGTGTACTTAGCTTAGACTTCGCAAATCTTGGCTGAGTTTATGATAAATTTATAGTCCTATATAAATAACCGCTGAGCAGATGCTGAGAGCAGGGTTTACCTATCATTCCAATATACGGGTCTAAGGAATTAGAGAGAATTAGAGAAATAAAGAAGATTTTTTGCTGTAACTTCTTCGTGGCACGTTAATAGGCAGTCAACTATCATTAATATTTTACATATTATCTAGGTAAGTAGTTTTAATCACGGCGCGTAATGAATGCGACTGGGGTAAGAGGTAGTGTGTTTCTCTTTGTGAGTTTATGTTTGTTTGTATGTCTGTTATTTTTTTCTCCAAAACGGCTGGACGAATATAAATGCGGTTTGAGTAAAGTCAAACTGCATTTTACAGATTTCACCCTGAGCCCGTAGGCGAAATAACTGTTTGTTTTTAATTAACTCCAAAATAGGAGTACGTTATGTTCATCTGTACTACTTTTTACAGTCAACGCCGTCACATTCACAAATCTGTCGAACATGGTGACCCTGCTACAGTCCGGAAGTTTCTTAGATCCGTGGGAGTGTGATTGAGGTCAACATCGAAACCGGCGTGCATAAAAAAAAAGATAGACATTGGAACCTTACTGAAAAGTCCGTTGTTTTGCCAATTTTTGTCTATTCAATTATCTTTAAAAACAGCCTCACAAGTGTCAACTCAACTAGAATCCTAATCATAAAATAGCATTTTAATATATGCCTTAGTGTACTATATTATTCTATGTTTAGAGGTAACGTTCAATTTGACTGTTTACATAACCTGAATTGAAATTCCCTTTCATGAATTGACATTAACGCGGCAAGTTATTATTGTTTGAGTACATACGTGTTACTACAGAGAACATTCAAGTGCTTTGGAATGGAATAATAACATACATTTCCTCTCATGTAATTGTGCTTTAATCTCCTTCGTTCATATTAGATATTAGCTTACATCTACGGAGGAGTCGGAATCGAATCCCAAGGGGTTACTCTAGTAGTTTTGATTAGTTTACCATCACGCATCTTACCTATCTAATTCTGCCAGCAAACAGTTATTGACTATGGACGTGAGCTCTCGTGCAAACCGCTTTAAATCATAATAAAACCCGAATAACTTTATTCCACGTGTGGTGGTCTACGTTGTGAAACCCAAAAGGTGCCTTAATTCGCTGTATGTAATTGGACGGTACAGTTGACCACGCGACCCAACTGAACTATCGAAGAAAACGCTTTCTCAGGTACCTCTCTTTCATTTACACAAGGTCTATTTTAGCAGTTAGTGTTCATTGGTCCGTGTTGATGAAAGTAAATGAAGTTGAAATTTTAGGCCAACGTAGCATAAACTAGCTGAGGTCACTTTGCGATGAGCCTTGATGTAAAAGCATAGAATACTAAATAATACAGGTGAAACTTGTGAATCTAATGGTTACACTGTTTACGAAGCTGATAATACTCGGACAGGCATATCTATTCAAACAACAACTACATGTACGAGTTACCTATTTAAAATGTTTCACGTATAGCGATATAAAAGGTTCATCATCTACAGCTTTACACGTCCTCACAGTTGGGGCACAGCTCTATCACTGGGAGAGGGCATCGGCCATATGCACCATGCGGGCCCAATGCGGATTGTTGATTTGTGCAGACTAGTGGCCACCTGACTGATAGTGTTTTTAAGCCCTAGGCTACCGACTTGAAAACAGTCGGGACCAACTATTTACCGTGATATCCGAAGCACGGAAACACTCGTATTAAAATGACATTAGTGGGATAAAGGGTTACTTGTAGAAATTAATAAGAGACAAGTCGAATTTTTTTTTAACCGCTATCTATGCTAATTATTTAACAGTATTCTAAGGACTTTTACAGAATAAATAATCAAGACGGTTTTTCTGTGTGACGGTTTTTCGGTAGTCTCGTAATTTCTGTTACCGCGTGGTAAGATACATACATATATCCCATACTCCTGAAGTGTGTAGTTTGTGCATGTGTGTATACTAATTAATATTATACACATGAATGAATATCACTGAAGTTTGACATTGTATTTTGACTTGTTTTTTTATGTACGTAATTTATATTATATGATTGACTTAATTATTGTTAATCGTGGATCCATGTTGTGTTATATTTAATGATATATAATATTTGAACGTCATTATGTGATGACAGAATATGACAGGACTGACACCCTGTTTTTCTGAAAATCGATCTCAAGTTTCGGCAAATAAATAAAATATTTTATTTGTAAAATTTTAACCCACATATGCACGGTATTTATTAAGGAACTCGAAAACCCTGTTAAATCTACTAGGTATTTGTACTACATGTACAGAGTATACATATGATGTTCTGACGTCATTTCAAATCAGCCGCGCAATCTCACAAAGGGAATAAGATGGGCATAACTTTCCTAATTCAGATTTCGCCTTTGACCCTTTGTCGGGTAACAAGCATACGAATTATATGATGGATGGATAACAAGAATTAAGTTTGTTTCAGACTCGTTTTTATTACCTATTCAATACTCTCGCAAAAGAGTATTCTGTAACTATCCAAGCTGGTATCACATCTTTTGAAGTCCACTATTTACATAAGTCTCTCCCAAGACGCGATTTGCATCGCTATCCATGGGAGGATTTTCCCAAACCACCACTCTAGGCATATGAGTTGGCCATCGCAGATTTTTTGGAAGCTCCGTAGTCCATATTAATGACCCTGCTGCCCATCAGTTGTATAGTATACTTATGATAACCACGATCTCTTAGTCGTCTTTTACAACGCCCACGTGAAGAGACAAGAGTGACGACCTGTTTGGTGACCACTAGGTTAGAAACTCTGCTACTATACCAAATGGTCGCGTGTTCGAATCCTGCTAGGGGCATATGTTTGTATGATGAATACAGACATGTGTTTCCGAGTAGATGTTTTTCATTTATACATGTATTTATTTACAAAAAAATATATATAATTGTGTAGTTTATCAACAATCTGGTATTAATAACACAAGCCTAGATGCTTACTGTGGACCTAGATGGCGCTGTGTGTTTGTGCAATGACATTTATTATTATTATTATACTCAGTGGCGTGCACAGCGTTTTGTGACAGGGTTGGTAGGTAGGCTGAATTATAAAATTTGCTATTAAATAGGAAAAAATGCATCTACAAAATAATAACTTACTCTTATAGCAATCATCGCAACTGTTTAGAATATTCACATCAGTATGAAACAGCTGTCTTGACAATGCATTTCGAGGAAAGCTGACAATTTGCTAGGGTAGGCACTGCCTTTCTGCCTGTATGGAGGATTCACCACTGGTCATACTCTACTCTGCTCGGAGCCACACGGTATACTGGCTGTTAAGTACAATAGATACGGGGGGTTTTTTTTATGTTCAGTGCCTACCCAGTTTAACTTTCAATTAACTATGTTGTCTGTAATCATTTATTTTTAACTTTATTGATATACGAAGCGAATATGGATGGCAGTGTTGGTAGGGGAAGACCACGGCGAACGTACCATGATCAAATCGGGGACGTCTTAAAGAAAGGCCAAGTCAAGAGTACCCTAAACCGACGAGCATGTATGAACAACCTTATGAGAGTGAAGGAAGCAGAAGAGGTGTGTCAGGATCGTAGCAAGTGGAAGTCTGTGTTCTCTGCCTACCGCTACGGGAAACAGGCGTGACATTATTTATATATGTATGTATTTTTAACGGACCTCATAAAGAAGGAAGTTCTCCGATTATATAGTAGTATATATTACTCCGAGCACTCCGAGATTTGGCTGTAGATTCGTGTGATTCTTTTTGTAAATAAAAAAGGATACAGTGAATTTGGTCCCATTGCAATTTCATTATAATCGGTCCAGTAGTTGTTGTAATTATGATAAACAGCAAAATCGCGTTACACATTTAGATAAGTAGTTTGCACATGGAGATTATATGCAGTTTGGGTTTGTATGGAAAAAGTGTAGAGAAGGTTGGTGTGATTGCCAATATAACAAGTCGAAGATTATCACCTCGGTACCCCAACTGCCCATCTAAACTATCGGAGCTAGAAGGATCGCCATCGCACAAAAATGCTCAGAGAGATTGTCAAGCACGCTAAAATATCAGGTCCTTACCTATGAAATTGGCGTTTTGTATGAAGAATTTCATTATGACTGTTTTCTCCATACAAACATTTTTGTTTTTTTTTTTTTTGGGAACGGCAAATCCAAATTTTGCTAAACTTTGTGTGTATTATCGGATAACATTAAGTTAAGTATAAGCAGCGTTAATTTTTAAAAGTAACCGTTTTATAAAAGTTTCAGCGAATCTAAGAAATGATTATGGGAAGCACATGAAAAGAGCTCTGTTCAAATTTTTTTAAATATGTGATTTAGCCCAGAAATTAAAAAATATTTCATGTGAAACCTTGAAATAGTATTCCATTTTCCAAATAAAAAACAAATTTGGATATAGCTTTGGAAATCGCAGGAATTGGTATATATGATTAACGAAGAAAAAAAACTCCAATTTCATAGGTAAAGACCCAATACTTACTACTTTTGAACAAAAACAGACAACCGACTTCAAAAAATCTCTTCAGTCAGCCACCACAAAGCAAAAGAATAATTTTACTGAGACCCTCGTATCTCTCAATCAGTCATTTTCTAATTTTCACTTGGCGACAATGTCAAAAGTAAATCAATCTACATTATAATCACAAAACATTGGCGTCGACTTTGAAATTTTTTTTTTTTATACTTCGCTGGTGAACACAGGAAATGGCTAATTGAGAGATACGAGCGTTTCAATAAAATATTTTTTTAATTGTTGTGGCTGATTCAAGAGATTTTTGAAGTCGATATATCTGTTTGTTAAGTTTTATTTATTATTTAGGTGTAAATTCTTTTCTTTCTGTTACTTGACAAAACCCCTTCTAAATTCCTCCTGTATACTAATTGGGTTGTCGAATTTAGACGAATTTTCAAAATCAATGATAACGGCTTATTACTCCCATTGTCAATTAGTTTCAAGAATCATCATATTCATCATTCACTGCTACACAAAATTACATTTTAATGAGATCATAGCGCTGTCTACGTAAATTTAATATTCGTGTAACTAGCTACGGCAGATGAGAAATATTGCGAGAAAACTTATTACTTTCAACGCTTTTTTCATTGCATCAATTGAGTTTTGCGGTCCAATGTAATCACATTACAAGACATCTTCATATTAAAAAGAATTATTAGCGATTTTCTTTTTATGGAATAGAAATGGATTTTTCTGTTATATTGTGGGATGTACAGTCGGCAACACAATTAAGGTAGCACGCCTTTATTTATAAATATAACCCTGTGGTGACTGGAAGATGGGATGATGACTCCATGGAATAAGTCTGTCGTTGTACTTAAATTCTGTATCAATGCAAAATTAATGTATTGCCTTTTTGTACAATAAAGTGTTTAGAAACAAACAAACAAACAAATATATATAGGACAAACTCTAAATGGAAATTGAGTTAGAATAGAACTAACCCCTTGGGAGTCGTTAAAGCGACTAAGGAACTTTCCATCACAGAACATCTATAGTTTTGCATGTTTCCCTGCACGCCCTCATGTGCATTTCGATCGAATCCGCGACCTCCGATTCGTAAACCCAATGTTGTTTAGATTGAGCCACGGAGGCGGTTAAATTTGTTTGTTACCAATTATATTTATTTATTATTTATTGTAAAATCTATAATTTGAATGCAGAACCTCACTGCGTGGTCCTATAAGCACTCTGGCAGGTTTCTCATGTTTGTTTTTATGCGAATATTTTCAACACGAAATCGGGCACGAAAGTAGGTTTTCCCGATAGTCCGATTAGTTGTCTCATAAATCTGACCTGTGGGAAGTATTACCTTTCCGACTGACCCTCCCATTCGTAGATACTCAGTTGTATAGAAACCATTATAGGAACAGACTATTAGTTAGAGTGTTATAAAACTGGATTAAAAAAACGCACTACCTATAACTTTCGATTTTTCAAATTACACGTTCAATGGAACTTCTAAGCATTTTTAAAATTAAATATTTCAAAAACTGTCGCTTGTGGAACGTTCTAAAAAGATTCTAGTTTGTACGTTTGAGTTAGTTTTTAAAATCCGACCCGAAATACGGATTTTTGAATTTTTTAAGTGGGCCTGGAGAGCCGAATCCTATATAAACTATGAGGAATAGCGAAAAGTACTCAAACGGGCCTCGGGGCCCGATTTTGATAAAAACTAAAACTTTATCATTGGATTTTTGAAAAATTTATATTCCTAGCCATGAATCGACTGTTGATTTTGAAAAAAAAAAAAAAACAAACACATTATTATTACACCATTCGATAGTGTCGCTAATAAGGAACAAATTCTGGGAAGTGATGAATGACGTACGGCAAACTTAAGGAAATAGCTCATTTTTAACAAAAAATCATTTTATTAAACCTATTAAAACTAAACTGATCAATTGTTCAAAATGACGACCATTATTGAGCTATATTTGTCTGCGTGTGTTTGATTTGCTAATGTTTTTTTTTTTCGACTGATGTTACGAGTTGTTTCTCAGCCATATTTTATGGTATTAGGAGTTTCAAAAATATTTAGGTTTTGATATAGTTGCTTGGTTTCCCATACTCCATTAAAACGTCCGTGGATACACCTGTATCCACAAAAAAGACCGTCTTACGTCCCTGGCTACCACTGTATACATAGCGCGCTACCTTCACAATTGCGATCCGAAACATGCATCCTATTATTGTAACCACTAATAGATTATCTTACTGGATAGATTAATAAATATCAGTATTCGGCTGTTCTCATAGACTAAGTCTGATGGGTAAATATTTCCTTGTAGAAATCATCTACTCCCAAACAAAATTTACTCACGTGAAATGAGGTTACATTTCGAAAACCATAACACTATGCAGAATAATTGTGCAGTCGAATATGTGTGTTTCTGTAATATGCAAATAGACGTTATAGCTATCTGTAATTTATTCATTTTTCTGTAAAACATTTTTTTTTTTATCTTATTTATTTTTAAGAGGATTTATTCAAATACTGAATACGCCACCCTCATCATTGAATACAAAGTAGTACCTAGTTACCTCTGTAAATCATATATTCCTAATTCTAATACATAGCTCTACCATTTTGTATACCCTTCTGGCATCCTCCGACAACGGGGCTGCCAAAATGCTATTAAAAATTCTGTAAAACATTGTAAGCTGAATAAATGATTTTCTTTATTTTATACTAAACATCTAAGACTCGAGAATTAATGTTCGTATTCGTCACACAAACATTTGCACCCTAGCGGGATTCGAACCCGCAACCGTTAATTTCGAACGCAAGGTCAATACCGACTATGCCAATCCGTCGTCATGAAAATGGCTAGAAAGTTTTCTAAAATTTTCCATTCACAGTTAGTAATAAACTGATTGTTTATCAGTTATTTAAACTGAAATGTAAATATTTATATAATCGCTTAGGACTTAATACTTAAAATCATTTTACGCTAGGTACGGTCGCATAACTTACCTAAGTACTTACCACTTAAAATGTATCTACCTATAGACTTGTTAATGTCAGGATTGTCACCGCCAGAGAGCTTAATTGTCAGATAAAAGGTTACCAGCGAAGCTTGGTTTGTTTATAATATTAGAATTACCCTCTTCTCACCCATTAACTTGGTTTTGGTTTAATTGTATGCTCTAAATTAATCACATTCATAATAGTGCATACCTACTGTACTATTGTACCACAGATTCTAGTTTGACCCGTTCTGCTAACCCGTTGTGCATAAAAAAAATCTAGTTCGAACGGACAAACGTTTGTAAACAGAAGTCCGTCAATTCGCAATGGGGCTCGCGTGGTGGATTATGGCCCAATATTATAGGCAGAGCTTAGTGGAGGAGGCTGTGCTCCAGTTGTGGAGACATAAGATTCAATGGTAGACCACTTATGGTTGGCCCCGCAATGGATCACGTCATTTTTTAATCTATTGAAAGCACTATTGCTACTAAGTTGTAACGTTATTAAGACTTCAATTAGACTATCAAAATTTTCCTTATTACGACTAGTTAGTTAATCTACGCTTACATTCTGCCCAATATCGAGAGGCGCCAGTAGAGGCGTGGGTCGCTTCCTGGGTCTTCTCCACAGCAGCACCACAGCAGCGACAAACAACACCGTTCCGGCCCCAGCGATCGCTCCAAGCGCCACACTCCAAGCGTTGCTATGGCCATCCCAATTGTCTCCCAAGCGCGCTTGAGGCATCACCATACCCTTAGATATAGCTGTAGATTCCTTATTCCAATTTCCATCATACGCAATGTCGTCCCACGGCGCCCCGCTGGGCTCGCCCCTCTCTGTCCACAGCTTATCTGGAAGATAACGACATTAACATTGAATAGGAACATCGATCCGGTCTGATACAATGGCGTATTATGTTGTTTTTTCATGGGATAGTAGGTATCTATTTATCGTCTAATCGACGGCGTGGAAATGTTAAAACACGCGTATTTAGTCATGCGTGGGCGTTGATAGATATGATGTGGTGATGGTAATTTTTTGTGAATAATTTAAATTAAACCGTAAGACGCAATACTTTAGAGGGACTTTACATTGCAATAGTGTGTGGTATCGGCATGTAAAAAGAATAGAACCAACACGTCTCTTCCCATGGGTGTCGTAAAGGCGACCACGGGAATTTCCACCAAACATCTAGATTTACATGTTTTAATGGCGATGGGCCACCCCCTGTCAAGAGTGCATTTTTGGAAATTTCGAAAGGTGAACCGTGGATGTTTCCTTTATTATTTGGAAAACCCAAATGCTTATGTTTGGGATATCTCTGACCACCCTATTTGGGATAAAAGAAGCATTATGCACGTATGTACTCTAAATTTTTTTTAATCTATAATTATTTTTTTTAAGAGCGTTTGTTCTGTCCAGAATATGCCACCCTCATAGTATCTGCTTAAAACCCCATCACCGCCGTTTTATACCTAGATTCAGAATTTTGTACAGCATCCTGGCCATCACCGAGTTTGGGGACGCCAAGACACTGTTACAATCTCCTATCTCAAACAAATTATATACTATTTGAAGTTGCCTTCTTTCTGCATAGTTCCGGACACATTCCATTAAAATATGATACACATCTTCTGTGACCCCACAGTCTGTGCAATACGGTGATGGTATTTTACCCATTAAGTATCCGAAACAATTTAATGGAAAATGTCCTGATCGAAGCCTGAAGGCCGTGACAATGACTCTACATTGCAAAGTAGTATTATGTAGGTCCTGAAATACTGAAAGTAATATTGAGTTGATTGTGACAAAAATTTTGTAACCCACAAGACAAAAAAATGACATTCGAATGATCCGTAACAGTTTTACTTGTATGCAAATCGTTTTATTACTTGTACGAAAACTTTGATTAATTATGAAAAACGTTACTCTTATTATATCGGTAAAAGTAATTTTCCAGTGAATATATGATTATTGATACATTTCAAAACTGTGAATAATTAAGTAGGTGGTTTAGATTCTGAGCACTTACTTAATTCGTAATCAAAGAAAAATTTCGTTTTAAAATGTTGTATGTAGTGGACTCGAAAATTTGTGCCTCCTAGTCAAATAAGAATCTATAGGTACTTATCATCAAAGAATAACAAATACCTATACGAAACGTTGTAGGGTAAACTGTAGGTACCTATACATATTTCTATTTCCTCATCGAATCAATCAAGTTGTAATCACAGGGGGTATGTTTTGTTTGCTTCCCCAAACAACAACATTTAGACAATTAGACTCAAAACTATGACAGTAAAGGCAACGATACGCTGAAGAATGTGGGTTAGTATTACTTGTTATAAAGAGTGAATTTGAATTCGTGTAATTCCCATTATCTGGTGACGCCACTCTTGATTATGCACAACTTTTCCTAAGGAACCATAGTCGAATTCTACTGCTAAATTGCATAGCCCTGAACACAGTCGAAAAGTCGCCTGTCTCTCAAGTTTTTACAAGATGCATTTTCGGGGAGTGTGCGCTGGAATTACATAATCTTATTCCACCGTCGCCTTCTATATTCGGACCACTAGGTGTGGGGAGGGATTCCACCCGTATATAGTTAATATACCGAACATTCGCACTAAGATATTCGATTCTTCATTCATCATCCGAACAGCCAAGGCATGGAACTCCTTTCCGGCGTCAGTCTTTCCTGAATCCTACAACCTTGGGGGAGAGCAGAGTGAATAGACATTTATTGGGATCGCGTGCTTCATCTTCGACCACATTGTCACTTTCCATTCCATTCACACCTTTATTATGGAAGTTCAAAAATTTTCGACTGGTCACTCCACTCCTCATTAAAAAAATTATCCACTAGGAGCCATAGCCGAATTCAGCCGTTGGTTTCAGAGAGAGGGATATACCGTGTAGAGTCGGGCACGTACAGAGTTAAACGTGGGTGTTGTAAAGACGGCTAAGGGACTACACCGAAGAAAAGTATGTAGGTACTCTTGAACATCTGTATACCTATTAAAGACGACCCGTGAATGTTATTATTATTACTACCCGACTCCCCTAGAAAGGAGGGTAATGCTTTTCGTGTGTAGTTAATGTACGAATATAAGTAAGTGTGCATGTAGATCTCGATGTTACTTTCTGTAGCCTAACTGGCTTGATTGATTTGGCAGTTCAAGGTATCGTTCAATTTGTCCTGATTTCCAGAGTGTCATGGGATACATTTTATAGTAAAAAATGCAACATGTCGCTCGCAAAATATAAAATATGATGTCGGGTTTTTTGATTTTTAAATTCTTAAATAGTTATTAATTTTTATTATTAAACAGTTAACATCAGTCTTAAGTTGTATAATGCAATACAAAACTGTTTGCACACTTTGTGCGAAGTCTCACAGGGAAATTAAAAACGATCGAGTTGTATAGACGTAGGTATTAATTAGGCATTAATAAGGTAGGCATCTGACCACCCCATTTGGGATAAAGGTCGTGACGTTACATATATAGGCCTAAGGAGTTACAGGTTGTCTTAAAAGTATTTCTTGAATACTTTGTCGACCTGCATTTCTAATGAAGACAACAAGCTTTTGAGAAGGTTTTGCTTAACATATAACTTCACAACTCTTATCCCAAATGGGGTGGTCACAGATTTCTTAAACATTAGCGTTTGTGTGTTCCAAATATTAACAGTTTAATATTTGAAACAACACCCATGGTTCACCCTTATACAGAAATGCACACAGGGGGTGAGCCGATCACCGTTGAAACGTGTAAGTCTATAGATGTTTTTTGGAGAAAAGTCCCTTAGTCGCTTACGGCGACGACTCCTACGGGAAGAGACGGGTTGGTTAACCATACGGCATATAGAAGGTTTTAA
Source organism: Oegoconia quadripuncta (assembly GCA_949316235.1). NCBI lineage: Eukaryota > Metazoa > Arthropoda > Insecta > Lepidoptera > Autostichidae > Oegoconia > Oegoconia quadripuncta. The sequence continues at coordinate 31,566,397 of OX438746.1, forward strand.
GTAATTTTTAATGTTTTAAACTTCCCAACACTTGTTCAATCAATCAATTTGGAGTATAAGTAAAGGTCGTGACGTTCTATTTGTTTAAATAATTTAGTATGAGACATTCCGTTATCGCGATCTCTATTGAACGTGTCCGTATAAATTACTGCTAGCAGTTCAGAATCAGTGTTGAATGATGTTATATGGCATGAGAAAATTACCCCATTACATTACCATGCAGATGGAAGGCAAATTATGCGTCACACATAAATTCATTGACGCGCACCATCGTAAATTTCATCGTCATTTCCAGTGTTTACTCGCCTAATCATCTAATTGGCGACCTATAATCGTAATCGCAAAAATTACCGCACCAATTCAAATTTTCAGCGACGTGTCATATACGAAGTAGGTAACTTTATTAGCAGATTATCGGGTAATCAAAGTTGGATGAAGAATTTTGCAATATACGACACACTTACCCATCGTTGGTAAAAGTCGATGATAGTTTGATGAGTTGTTTCTTAGTTGTTTTTAACCGTTTAACGAGAGACACGTGCGTTGGGCGGGCGGGATCGCGCGACTGGCGGCCACTAGACGCGGCGGCCGGCAGGGCGGCGCGTTCAGACGTTTATGCACTAGGGTTACACGATATTCTTAACATGGTTTTCTAATCACAAACTTACCAACTATAATTTTGTAGCATACGTAAGCATTGGTAGTACAGTAGCATACTAATTAGAGCATCTGACATGGTTCATAGATGAGTGGAGCACTAGTGGCATTTTCATGCGAGTTGCAGTCTTTTCCTGTTATTTACAATTGATTGCAGTATATGGCCTTCAATAACACTATTATCTATTTATTCACCGCTGTTTAACCGCCTCCGTAAACAACATAGGGTTTAGCACTCGATTTGGTTGGTGGTACGGCATTGATGTATGAATCATTAGAGTCGTCACACAATTTCCAACATCTCGGCTAGATTCCTCACACACAGGCCCCATCTTTGGTCTAGGTACATTGATTAATGAGGCATACGAAAAAAGACAAAAAACAGTTCCTTAATTCGCACTGTTTACAACAATAATGCTATATACTGAAGAAAATCACATTCTATACTGAAAATTAAACCTATTTTGCCAGACATTACAATACAAATCACATCTCTCGTATGTTCGCCCGTCCGACACAACTAACTCCGACACAAATCTCCGACATACTGCACTCGTCGGCAAAGGCATCACGCTTTACACCGCCTCACTGCACGCGCTACATCGTCGACGCTAGTTGTTTTGGCTATTAGATCACTAACGCACTTCATTATAAGACTCTTTTTCCAAATGCTCAAAAGAAAAATCTCTTCTATATAATGATGGACGGTAGCGGCGCGTGATGAATAAATGAGCACATTTATTGTCTACTGGTGTAACCAGACGCCATGCGACTCGCTGGTTCTCTTTTGGCAGTATTCTCCTTGTTTGTTTGTGAATGTGAACTCTGCCTGTTCTCCCTCTCTTTCAGTGTAGCTTTTGTTTAGGCAGTTTATAAATTGCCGTTGAAAAGATTGGACGTATAGTTTTCTGTTATTTTTGTATCTATTCTATTTTATTCAGTATAAATATATATTACGTATAAAGTATATCAGTATAAAGTATTTCAAGTTATTTGTGTATGTGATACCCTTAAAAATAAAAAGTTGTTACTGACAACGATTTACATGTTTGCCGCCGGCTCATCTTCATTTATATATTTATACTTCTAGATATCCTCTACAGCATCAGCCTGGAAGTAGTACTTCACTGGTATGATACGAGAATGCTACCGTACCGTTCGCTGCAGTGTACGTACTCCCTTATCGTTAACGTGACTTGTTTACCCCGGCGCGGGCCGTGATCTGTGTCGCGATGTTGACATTATTGCGTCTACCTAATCGCATCTACCCGTACATTGTAATATTTTACTTGTTCAGTCAGATGCCTGAAGCGTTAAGGGTTCAGCCGATTACCTACGTTTACAGATGACTATGATTAATTTATTTTGAAAGTGGTGAGACTACTACTACGGTTTGAGAGAAATATTGTAATGGATTCTTATGACGGCTATATACCGGATGAGTTTTTTTACCGTATGCAAAATATAGGGTATTAGGCATGTGAAATAGAAGGTATTGGCATCGGTAGCATAATTCTTTTTTCAAAACCATCCTCGAGTAAAGCGATATGCTATTTGAGGGTCGCGTTGATAGTGTACTCCACGTAGATACATCATTAAATTAAATAAATAAAAAGTTGAGAAAATATGACTTCCAATTCTCCGGCCGAAGCTTGCGTCGAAGACGCTTTTGGAAAAAATAATAAACTACCAATGCCAATACCTTATATTTCACTTACCTAATACCTACCTTTTTCCTTACGGTAAAAAAATCTATTCCAGTATAGTTTATGTAACAAGTAAGTAGATAATAGTGATTGTAACAAATATTAACCTTAGGGAATGCAAATACTAAGATCTCGAAATATAGGAATCCCGCACGGTTCCAGTAGGACTAGTCCCGCATGTAAATTGAGCGGGGTCCAGCGGGATTACCGGGACTCGCCTCAATATCAGGAGTCGTTTGTCAGCATGTCACTAGAGGGTTTTATTCCGTGCAGTGGCGTCATCATTGGATAAATTAATATTTCTTTTTAAATACAGGATAAATCAAAAATATTGCTCTGATCTGCACTTGAAAGGCCTTAAAGGTAATATAAATAAGGCCTAAATAGCTCTAATTACAGTTATTTTCGAGAATTTCCAATTATTAATAAAAGCGGCCACTTTTTTTCTATAACCATGAATTCTCGAAAATAACCGATATTAAAGCTATTTAGTTATTATTTATAATTAGCTTTTAAGGCTATAAGTGCAGATCATGAGCGATTAATTGATGTATTCTGTTCTAGCTCTCCACCCACGGTTTCGCCTACGTGGAATAAGTTTATCGCGGAAATTTGTTTATCCCGCGGGAACCACTCACTTTATCGGGATAAAAATATCCTATCTCTTAATCCAGTGTATATTCTAACTATTTCATCTAAACCCGTTCATTCGTTTCGCCGTGATGGAGCAATAAAACAAATAAACAAACAGACATCCAAACTTTCGCATTCATATTACTTACATTTCATCTTCATCATCATCTTGATTTATACAATGAGGGCGCCACTGGACGGAATAAACCCTCTTAATACATTATGTTTTACAATGTTTAATATGATTGTGTGGAACAAGAGTGGCCTTGCCCATCTTTAGTTCTTTGTGATCATAACGTAATGTATGATCTTTTCTCCTCCTGCGGGCTCCCATAAGTTCTTGTATAGAAACCTCAGTCCCTCAAATACCAGGACTGAAATTACGCTATGGAATGCATTCACTAATTGTCCCTGCGAATTTTATTATTTAACCGCCTCCGTGGCTCAATGTAAACAACATTGGGTTTTCGATTCGGGGGTCGCGGGTTCGATCCCCAGCGGGGTACATGTTTAAGTATTCGGTTTGGTTGGTGGTAGGGCATTTTAAATGTCCGCCTGGCTAGCTACCACCATCTTATCTAAATCTGCCGCCGAGTAGCAATGTCAATGGCATTGTTGTGTTCCGGTTGACAGAGATAAGATAGCCAGTCCTCCAAATGTGTTGGGGTTTCCGGGTCAGTACGCTTCCACCTTCGATCTCATCTTCACTTAACATCAGATGTGATTGAGGTCAAGCACCAACCCGTTGTGTATATAAAAAAAATATAGGTACATTAATATAAATATATGGTGGTAGGTAGGTAATTACAAAACAAATTTCTTTGTGAGAGATTAGAGTCTGAAAAAAATTGCTACAACTCTTCAGGCTTTCTACGTCTTTTCCTCTAAGGCCGGAGACTTTAATTTTTGACATTAAAGCAGTCCCGAAGAAAATTTAGTCTATGTATGTGGCTTTACATCTTTCGATTTTTAACCCCAATGCAAAAGAGGGGAATTATAACTTTGACTGTATGTCTGTCTGTGGACGGTAACTCTTACACGGGTGAACCGATTTGGATGCGGTTTTTTTATTTGAAAGCAGGTGTTCTAATGGTGGTTCTTAGACATGTATTATCAAAATCGGTTCTGCCGTTTTGTTATAAACGCTTATTTTCAGGGGTTTTCAAAATTTTCAATTTTAATATGAGCGCCTATGATATGCAGTGTGGTTTCGACACGTAAAAAGAAGTTGGTTCTATTTTTCTCTTCCCGTGAATGTAGTAAAAGGCGACTAAGGGACTATAGATACATTTAAAAATATTTATAGACTTGTACGTTTTATCGGCGATGGGCTCACCCCCTGTCACGTATGTATTTCTGTATATTTCGTAAGGTGAACCATGTATATTGTTATTTAGTTATTAGTGCTATATAATTATTCGAAGACAGTGCAACGTAACGTAAGACAGTCCAGAAGAGTCCGTTCCATTGTGTGCACATTGTAATCGAGTCCTTTTACGGCGAACGGAATTCAAAACACAGTGGCGGCAGGCAAACACATAGGCCTGGCTTGGGTCGCTATATGAGGTTGGGTGTTGATCTCAATGAAAGCCGGTCAAAGGTTACCAATGCACTGCCTTTATGTTGCATTTCATTGGCTACACTCCCATTTGCCAAGGGGGGAAGTGGGAAACCTTTTTCTTACTTACACACCCTATTTCTTTCTTTAATTAGTCTGGGGTCCAAGGTAGCAATAGAGTCACGTAGGGCACCGTCTACCTTCAGTAGGCGCCGTGTCGAGTACCACTGTCGATCCTAGCTTATAGGAGTTACAGTGGGAGGAGTGTGGAGGTGGGATTGCCTTTATTAGCACGAATCAATACATTATATTATGAGCTCTACCTACACACACATAGATATAACATACTTAGTATACAATAACAAAGGTGCCAGCTAAAAATCAGCGCTTTGGCATAGAATTAATATACTCAGTACTATATGGTTCATGCCACAGCATTATGCTGAGCTGGAACCTATATCAGCTTGCATTATTATGTTTTAGTAGGTATTATTATCTCAAAATTTTCATGTACATACCTATTGTAAGCTGAATAAATGTTTTCTTTCATTCTTTCTTGCTATACACTCTACAGTTGCAATTTATTTGGGTTAAAGGTCGTGACTATGTATATGTAATATTTTAATGTCCGTAAATAGTTTTAGCAGATTAACCTATGACCTTTCCCACGTAACAATGTAGAGTAGGTAAAGAGGTTTTACTTGATGTAATGTAATGTTATTGTGTAAAAAAGTAAAAGTGGATTTATTTTTCCTTTAAAGAGTTTCTTGGAAAACTCATGCGATGGAAATAAATAAACTTGAGAGCAAAAAAATTGGCCCACCGAACCCTTGCATGTCGCAAGTTCTTCTTTTTAATTTTCCTTATAAATACGTTTCCAACTGCATTTTATTACGAGTAGGTACACCATTATAATAATTGACTAGATGTTTTGTTGAAGTGGTTAGAAACCGAAATGCTGTACTAAAAGGTCGCCGGTTCGATTCCGCTAGGGGCTATCCCTAGCCCTAACATACGTTTGTATGATGAATCCGGACACGTATACCCTAGTTATGCATGATGTCATTTATGTAACTATGGATATATTTATAAAAAAAAATTACATGTGTAATACATCAACCATTTGGTATCCATAGTACATACAAGCTTATATTATAGTCGCATGTGGAACTAGACGGCGCTGTGTGCTGTCCAAGGATATTTATTTATAATGTATTAACATGTTATTATTATTATTATAGATTAATAGGCGAGCAGCAGATTTCCAAGTTGGTGTATTGGCAAAGAAAAGGAAAAAGTCAAAATTTTAGAAAAATAGTCCTCATGATTTAAGGAATCCTTCTCTTTAAACCACTTGACAATTTTTAAAACTATATCATTATCAACACCCTCTTGAGGAAGCTGATTCCATTTATGCTCGCAAGTCTGTTATTGATCGTGCGATCGCCGATGTTTGTGTTAAACTAAAGAATCCTGAAAAAACAATCTTTGATTGGAATTATTGCAGGCATAGGTTATGAATCGAAATATGTACACCTGCTAATACATTTAGGCTACCTATTTGGATAGTATTGGATGGGCCCATATCTTAGCTCGCGAGTGTACATGGCTTCAAAAGATAATGCTCGTAAACGTCATTAGGAAAATGTGAAAGGTTCGCTTTCGTTGGTGTATATCTCTATATATTTTATACGTTCACCCAATTCTTGTGTAGCCTTAATAGTGAGTCGATGTTTACAACTGTATTACGAGCGGGGCCTGCAATTCCATGGACACCCGCAGAGATCAGTGTGTCACTTCTGCTACAGAGTTGTGTATAGTTGTACACATCGAATTCATCATGAAACTAAAAAGATTCCAGCATTTTTTTTTCTCTCATGGAAAGCATAATGAGGATTTTCCAGTATAGCTAATTGTTACAATGATAATAGAATCTCAATAGTGTGTCCCGGGAAAAGGAATAGTATATAAATATAAATAAATAAATATCCTTTGACATACACACAGCGCCATCTAGTTCCACACTAAGCAACTATAGGCTTGTGTTGTGGATACCAGATGGTTGATAAACTACATAAATACATTTTTTTTTGTAAATAAATACATGTATAAATGAAAAACATCCATAACTCGGGAACACATGTCCGTATTCATCACACAAACATATGCCCCCAGCGGGATTCGAACCCGCCACCTTTTGGTATAGTGGCCAGTTGCTAACCACTACACCAAACAGGTCGTCACTACACCAAACAAGTCGTCGTATATGAGTTATATTTTTTTTTCACAGGTCTAGGAGTCACAAATCGAAAGCTGTTGATACTTGTCAACACCCAATGAAGCTCTCCCACAGAACTCGTTTTAACTCACGGTTTATTCCCTTTTACATTTTTAGAATTGAAAAAAATAGGCAGAGCGACGAGTATATTTACAAGTTGCTGATCAAAGGGTAATATTGATTGATAGCGCGGATTCGCCTTTATTAAGCACGCACCACCGCCGCCCTGCGAAGCGAATTTACATTCGCAAAACGTAAACAGAGTTGCTGGTGTTAATATTTATAAAATGTAAATATACTTACTTTAACTTAATTTGTTCCCATCGACCCGGTAACAAGAAGTTGTTTATTTAGTGGCAGCGTGCCCGGTAGATTATGACCAAACAGCTTTTTGCGGCTGTCGTAAAAGAAGATTTCATGAGTACGGTTAAGTTCACTGGCTCCGAGACAAGGAAGGAGCGTGAGCTCATGTTTGACGACCTGAATTCAGAAATACGTCCGGTGTTCTACGGCGTTGTGGTTTTAAATAGACACAACTTCCGTGGCAAGGCAGGCCTCTTCAAGGCACATTCCTTGGTGTATACACCAATTTCGTATACGAAAGCAGGACTCGATCTCCGATCCCCATAGGGAGGGCCTTAGTGTCATGTTACATTTCATTGGCTACACTCGCATTTGCCAAGGGAGGAAGTGGGAAACCTCTTATTACTTACACACCCTATTTCTTTCTTTAATTAGTCAGGGGTCAAAGGTAGCATTAGTCACGTAGGGCACGGGGTTACATATTATAATATCGCAAAACATAATGCCTTTACTTAAAATGCATGAGCCCAAAATACCTCAAATCCAAATACCTTATTCTTCATAAATCTAAATTTACATTCAAAAAATCATTTAAATCTTTCATACTCGACTTTCAAAAACTAGATGTTCCGAAAAAGATCGAGCAGCGGTTGCTGTCGCTATAAGATCTAAAAGTTAAACTGTTTCACTTATTTACATCCTGCTCAACTTATTTAATTTATTTATTATTTTATTTTTATTTAATACAATACAATACAATACAATACAATACAATACAATACAATACAATACAATACAATACAATACAAATACAAATACTCTTTATTGCGCAAAACATTTACAATAATTTAATCTAATTTAATTAATAATCAGATTATTATTTTTATTGCTTTCCAGAATCTGTGTAAAACTTATTATTACTAATATAACATTAATATTAATTTGTACTGAGGGTTATTTAGAAATATTGTACCCATCTCCCTCTTTAAGGGTAATAGCTGAAAATCAGTGTTTTGCTCTTGAGCAATCCGACACTGAGCTATGGCCCATTTGTGCCACTGCAGCACACATATACTTTTATATCCCTATATTTTGCGTGTACCTTTATATGTTCTGTTTTTTTTTTATTTCAACTTTACTGTAGTCTAAATTATGTATATTAATTATTTATAAATAATATTTAATGTATGTGTGTGGCTGGAGAAACAAATAAACGTTTATCTATCTATCTATCTATCTATCATAATACCTTGACCCAGTACACCTTACTGTGGGGTGCGATGTCAGACAACCTCCTCGTGTGCCTGATGGCTACTTGTCCCCCTGGATACGTCTGGGGGGAACGGTAGTCGTTGGGCCGGTGCACCCTGGGCATCGGTCAACAACTTCCCTTTAAGGGTTCTTGTTGACCGATGGCTAATAGTCTGACGGGGTGGGCTCCTCCGCGTGTCCCTCTGGTTTAGCAGAGGGCACCGCGGATGGAGCAGGAGACGCTCCCCTCCTAGCGGGGGAGTAAGGGTGGGCTCGGTGTGCACTCGCACTGCCGCCGAGCAGGCCTGGGGAGGAGGTTAGGGGGAACCTCCTACCCCTTGCCACCGCCGGGCTCGTAATCCGGGACCGCGGCTTTCAGCTGCAGTCCGGGACCGAGGGTCTTGGCTTAACCGCCCGGACCGCGAGGAAGGAAAACCTCTATAAAAAACCAGCCCAAGTCTCGGCTCCGAGGCCCGCCTCGGCGCCGAGATGCCCTCGTCGTCCCACTCCCGAAAATTCGTTTTCGGGAGTGGAACGACGAGGGATGGTGGAGGGCGAATTCCACCACAGCGGGCTGTGGCGAGGAAGCGGCGCTCCCTGAGGAATGCCCATATGTCCATATGGGCAGGGGGCGCCGTGGAATCGTCTGCAGCACGTGGGCGACCTCTCCTCTACGACTGCAGCTAAGGCTGCGGCCGTCGACGAGAGGTCGTGGGAAGCGGCCCCCCCCCCTCTGTTCGGGGAGGGGGGGGAGACGGCGGGAGGGTTGGAGGGGCGGTGTCCCTTATCGCCGCCTCTCCGGGCCTCCCGCTGTTGCAGGCCGCTATGGTAGGGGACGACCTCTCTGTTGAGAGGTCGTAGCCGTGCGGGACGGTCACTCTTTGCCGCCCGCAGCTATTTCATCGTCTGAGCTGCGGGCGCCAAGGAGAGGCCGTGGAAAGCGGTCCCCTCTCTCTGCGAGAGATTACGCACTCGCAGAGCGAGGGGAGACACAGCCGCACGGGGGGCACGGAGGAGAGCTTATCTTCAATGATAGGCGATCCTCTGCCTCCCCTACCCTGCGGGGCCGTGGGTGGCGATCCGGGGGGATCGCCACCCACACATAGGCCCCGCGAGAAGGCGCGCGCGGTGTTTTCCGCGCGCCTTCTAGAGGTGGCTGGACCAGGCGATTCCTCCCTGCTCCAGCCCAGAGGTGGGCCTGCCGCCGCTTTTGCCCTGGCGGCGGGCACCGCGCTGGCGTGGCTGCGGACGAATACCAGATGGTACCCGTGGCCACGCCGTCAACGGCGCGCGCGAGGGAACACCCAGGAGTTTTTAGTCGGTAGGCCGGCACCTTCTGTGCCGGAGTCCGACATAATCCGCCCCCCTCCCCCGAGGAGGGCGGATAAGCATGAGCGTTTCTACTGGTAAAAAAAAAAAAAAAAAAAAAAAAAAGTACACCTTACTGTACAATTCCGAAATTTGAAATACTAATAATTATTATGTCAGATTTTAAAATACCGTATATTTCAATTTAAAATTTTCAATTATCCTCAAATTACAAAACCAAAATTAGAATACAATGGGTACGTTTAAAGGTCAAAAGTATTATTGGATAAATGATTAATTATCAACTATTTTAACTGAAGAATAAAAATAAATTTTGTTTTATTACAAATATGTCAACCTAATTTTAGTGTCAAGTCTGTTATGGTTGAATATTTTAGGGTTAAGTATTTAGTACATTTAATCTTCGGGCTCTGGTTTTCGGCCGTAAGGCATTTTAAATATAAGGTATTTCGATTTCGGGTATTTTGGGCTCATACATTTTAAGTAAAGGCATTATGTTTTGCGATATTATAATATGTAACCCCGTGCCCTACGTGACTAAAGCTACCTTTGACCCCAGACTAATTAAAGAAAGAAATAGGGTGTGTAAGTAATAAGAGGTTTCTCACTTCCTCCCTTGGCATTATAATATGTAACCAGGGCACGGTCTACCTTCAGTAGGCGCCGTGTCGAATACCACTGTCCATCCCAGCTTATAGCAGTTACAGTGAGAGGAGTGTGGATGCAGTAGCGTGTCTAAAATTTCAAAGTGAGGCAAGCCCAAGAAATTTGTGGATTTTACACAGTTAATGAGGTTAAATACATCATCAATAAATCAATCAATCAAGTACACTTTATTGCACAAAAATTCTACAATGCACTTCATAAATATAGCTTCAAAAAATAATAATAATTGTACAATCAGGCGGTCTTATCGCTATTAAGCGATTTCTACCAGACAACCTTTGGGTAGAGAAAAAAGTAGAACGGGATAAAAGGAAAGTTGGTTGTGCACCAATGACTTAAAAAAAATATCATGTTGCCTCTTCTGTCCCTGTGATATAGATCGTCATAAACTGGTGTAAGCAGATACATACCTATTCCAAAGATTTCCTATATACCGTTTAAATATAGATCGATAAAGTTTGAAGTTTATATCCAAATCGAGTACCTACTGTAAGGCATGCCAAGCTTCTCGGCTTATATTAAGGTACCGCCACTGTGTGGAGGCGGGATTGGCTCTGAGTCAGCGAAAATATAGATAAGAATAGTTAACGTTATTTATCGCACATAGAAATACTTTATTGCGGACTTTTTCACGAAGAAAGGTAGCCTCTTTTAGTTGTAAAAATTTCAATGATCTGTTCAGAGGTCGTGAAAAATAAACAAACCGCTATACACCATATTATGCATCGTACACTTGATATAGACATTCTCTACACTTTTTTCAACAGCGCCATCTACAAGAGAATTGGAATTATCTTTAGTTTCATGTCACATTGAAAATTTACAGTAGGTACCTACGAAGAGACTGTAGAGTAATTCTAAGGTCCAAATAGATGGCGTTGAGATGGGTATATCAACCAAACGTTTTGCTTACTCTCTCACACACGGATAGGTATCCCAAAGAAGCTGATAAAAAACTATTGCATTTCAGAAATTATTATTTTGACGACCGGTTGGTGTAGTGGATAGTGACCCTGTCAGCGAAACCAATGGTTGCGGGTAGGAATCCCGCGAGGGGTAAATGTTTGTGTGATGAATACGAACATTCATTCCCGAGTCATGGATGTTTATATAAATATTTATGTATGTTTATCCGTTATCTAGTATCCATAGTACAAGCTTTACTAACTCAAACAAAAACAGATTGGTGTAAGTGTCCGAAATATTTATATTTATTTAAATTTAAAAGTTTTATTTTAAATTAAAAACAAAATTACTATGTCAATAGAACTGATTAATTGAAATAAACTTGTCTTCATGTTTGTAACAGAAGGCTTGGGTTTCATTATTTATTTTATTAAGAAATAAACAGTGATTTTGTTTGAATTTGACTGAAAATAAAGGCATTTATAACATATATTATTATTTGCTATAATAATAAATTTTCAATATTCATCTTCATATAACATTGAAAGGACACAGTGTACATAACGCATCATATGTACAAAACACAATTTTGATCTAGTATATCCCTGTTATTATAAAAACAAGAACTATATTCCGTCTCCATATAAAAACATTTTATTGTATTTGTGAAGCTTAAACTTGCTAAAACATTTTATAATACTTACTATGAAATAGAATAAACAAGTCAAGTAATAGTGTTTGAAGGTTTAATTAATATATTTATTTACACAAATTATGTACATAATACCACCACTACCTACATAATTATTACACTTATCTATTTTAACTAAACAATAAAATACAATACAATTACTCTTGGTTAAGCTTTCTCCGTCTTCTTATCAAATGGATAAGTCTGCTTATACCTCGCTATACCCAAACTGATGAATGCTGGAACAAGAAATATTAAACATTAACTTAACATTTTCTGCCAGGGAAGAATAGGACTAACCTATCTCTTCCTGTGGTTATTGTACAAGGTACCTAACATCTGAATAGTCAAACATGTCTCAACTTCAAGAGTCCCTTAAACATCATTCTGGTGATATGAATATCAACAACAGAAATGAGCACAAAGCCATCTAGTTCCACACTAAGCAACTAGGCTTGTATTATTGATACCAAATGGTTGATGTACTCCACAAATCCTACAACCTTGGGATCTTCAAGAGCAGAGTGAATAGGCATTTACTGAGAACGCGTGCTTCATCTCCGACCACATCGTCACTTTCCATCGGGTGAGATTGTGGTCAAACGCGAATCCAGACAATCATAAAAAAAAAAAAACAAATAGGTACTTTGTTTTTTTCAAAGTATACACCGGATGAGTTTTTTTAAAGCAAGGAAAAAAATAGGGCATGTAAGGTAAGTGAAATAGAAGGTATAGGCATAGTTAGTTTCTTTTTTTTTGTCAAAACCAGCATCGAATAAAGTGTTAATTGTGTCAGTTTTCATCATTTACATAAATAAAGAAAATTTGGAGAAAATATGAGTTCCAAATAAATTTCGCATGATAGAACCCTACGAATCCCACCAGTTGCATATCAATATAAAGACAGCATGTGCGTTTAGAAAAAAAAAATTAAAGTACCTATGCCTACCTACCTACCTACCTATACTTCTATTTCATTTACCTAATATGCCCTATTTTTTTCTTTATGGTAAAAAAACTCAACCGGTATATTATAAATGAAGATATCCATAACTAACATACTATACAAATATATGCCTTCAGCGGGAGTTGACCCAGCGACCACTAGACAGAGGCCAGAGTTTCTAATCAGTACACCAAATAGATTGTCAAAGAATTTTACAGCATGATATTCGAGGGACTCATAAAGTCAAGAACATTGATTATTTGAACGTAAGGGATTGTGATCACAAATCAGTGATGGGCACAGTGTCACTGGGCAGTGCCCAAAGATCTACAACCTGCCCAAGTACCTAACAAAGGATAATACTCTCATGTAAAGCGAAGAAAGTCATGTAGTGGGAGAGGAGTGTAGCATAGCTTTTAGACAACCAATTGGTGCAGTGGATAGTGACCCTGCCAGCAAAACCAACAGTTGCGTGTTCGAATCTCACGAGCACCAAATATGTGTGTGATGAATATTATTTTATTCCAGAGTTATGGATGTTTATATAAATATTCATACATATATGTTTATCCGATATGCAGTACATGCTTTGATAAGTTAAGGGCTAGATGATTGGTGTGAGTGTCCGAAATATTTATTATTATTATACTCGATAAGTTGTTGATGATGAATTTCACATCTGTGATTGTGTAACATGAATGATAATTTATCCAGCTCTATCAAAGGACATACATTGTTAGACAGATAGGTGGTTTTGTGTAATAATTATCCACTTCGGTCACTTATTACGATAATATAAAAAGCTTACCAAACGAAAGTGTAGACAGAGTGACTTTCCCGGGGAATGTATGGTTTTTCCAGGCATAGTTCGCCAGATAACCTCCAATGCCGACAAGCCCGGCGGCACCAAAGAGGCGGCAAGCCTGGCAATCGCGAGGCCGTGATGCTGGGGCTGCCTCAGCAGGCATGTTTTTATGTTAAGGGACTTAAAATATATTTGAAATAGTTGTGAAATCGCACTTTGGCTACTTTACTTTGCACACAAACAAGTCAAGCTGACAGCAGTGACAGCCGACTGACATTTTTTGCTTTTTTTTTTTTTTTTTGGTTTCATTCACTCCGTTAGGAGAAGGCAAAGGGATCTAGCCCATAACAGCCATGTCTTATTTCTCTTATTTCTTCAGTTTGTAAGTCAGTCTCAGTCAAAACAAGTAATCCGTCGTATACTTGGCGTATACAGAGTCTAGTCACGGTCAAGTCATTCTTCAGTAAAGTGGCAGAATGCTTTACAAAAGATTTTGGCGGCTTCTTGTGGGAACCCGAAAGCTCCGTTACGCACTTTAATTTACACTTCCATTCAGCAGCAGCTGGCAAAGTTACAAAATCCTTATAAGAGTATGTCGTATTTAGCTTCCGAATGTAAAATAAAAACTTGAATTTGAAATTACTATTTTTCTTTTCAAGTCAATGGCAAAGATATTTGCCATTAATATCAGGTATACCTAATTGAGGCAAGTGCTAACCCGTTGTGCATTAAAAATAAAAGGGGGCGATTGGTATTGGTTGTATGTATGGCTGTTGCAGGTCGTCGGAGACCCTGTATCACTGCGACCGTTGCCGATGTATTGTGATCACCATTAACTTACAGTTCGTTGCGCAGATTCACCTCTCTGAGGAATTGGATTAGGTACTTTCCTGGTGCCGATGGTCTTTATCGTGCAGTAAGTGGCCACCGAGGTGGATATTTCGTTTACGCATCAGCGGGGCACATTCACACAGCAGATGTAGGTACAGGTGTTTCCTCTGCAAGGAGGCGAAGTCTGCACATTCCCGTTTCTCGGAGCCCTATGTTGAGCATGTGTTTGCTCAGGCAGCAGCGCCCTGTGAGTGCCCTTGCGAGAATACGTAAATTGTTCCTACTTATTGTCAGTGCTTCCCAAGCAGCATTCTTGTTGAAGGCTTTACCTAATTAGTTTTTTGGAGTGTGTTATATCTGGCGTCAAAAAGGGGATGCGACGTAACTTGAACTGACATGGGTTGTGTAATAATGTATCGTACTCATCTAATAAATTGCTTTAGTTTTTATTTCTATTCAATTGTCAATATAAATATAAAATTACCTACGGAGTAGGGTCGGTAAGATACTATTTTCATTTTCAACCATACTATGAGCACAGTACCAGGTAAAAAAATATGCGATATCTTATAATAGTAATATGTTAAAGTTGGTTGGGTCTAGTTGCCGCGAATAAAATTGGTTTATATTTATAAGTTAGCACTGGGATGAATGTGAATGTCGTATCGTACCACGAGGTTAAATTGAGGGCGAAAAGCCGAGAGACGTGGTCATTACTCTACTGACGAGAGCATAGCTCTTAAATTGAAGAAGAAGCGCTGGGATAGTCGAAATAATCGTAATAAAATTTAGAACTCTATCACATCGTCACATTCACGGTAACTATAGACTTTGATCAACATATACTTTTATTAATTAATACTATTAACACTTTCGCGGACACTGAACACATATAGACGTTATTGTTGTTTTTTTTTATGATTAACTGGATACGTGTTTGACCATAATCTCACCAAATGGAAAGTGACCATGTGGTAGAAAATGAAGCACGCAATCTCAATAATTACAATACAATTTCTATTGTGTCTGGTTCACTGCATGTGAAAGGGATACGGAAAATATACCTTATTTTTATCCCCCGGTGAATCTAGTTTTGTTCGCATCTATCTCAATAATGCATGGTACAATTTGATTGGGGTTGTTTTCGGTTTCGAGTTATTTGCTATAATATGGATTGATTTTCTCAAGTTTTGTTTCTCGTATAGCTGCTCACTTATTTTCACAATTTACAATTCAATATTGTGTTCTGAGTAAATAATTTTATTTTGAAAATCAATGGAAAGCCTGCGAGCGGTTCTAGTTTCTTTTTAAAATGAATTTTGGTTTTGAAATTTTCCGCCGACGATTTCGATAACATTAGAAAATTAAAAAAATATATCCTTACATTTGTAATTAAAAAATTTGAAATAGTAGTTTATAGCAAAAATAATATAAAAATTGTCACATCTAAGTAGGCTCTACAAGTTTACGAGTAGTATTCGACGAACTTAAGAAGAAGAGGTTTGAGTCTGTAAAAAGAAACTCCACATAAAATAAAATTAATCAAGTGAATAAATTACTCTATATTGCATTTGACCAGACGCGTATTTGGCCAGATCTTTTTATAAACATTATTGTGGTCCAAATGTTTGACATATACAGATTCCGCGTCCCCACTCCTCCCACTGTAACTCCTGTAAGCCAGGATCATATATATGTGGTACTCTACACGGCGCCTATTGAAGGTAGACAGTGGTGCTCTACGTGACTCGATTGCTTTTTTACATAGACAATCACAATCGCTGTAACGTTAGGGATTCTATATGAGTGTGCATCCACATCCAATCTATAGGGCAGAGCGCTACATTGGGCAGAGCGCTATTATTGGGCAGAGCGCTACATTGGGCAGAGCGCTACATTGGGCAGAGCGCTATATTGGGCAGAGCGCTACATTGGGCAGAGCGCTATTATTGGGCAGAGCGCTACATTGGGCAGAGCGCTACATTGGGCAGAGCGCTACATTGGGCAGAGCACTACATTGGGCAGAGCTCTACATTGGGCCTAGCGCTATATTGGGCAGAGCGTTACATTGGGCAGAGCGCGACATTGGGCAGAGCGCTACATTGGGCAGAGCGCTATATTGGGCAGAGGGCTATCGCGCTTGCCCAAGTCCTTAGGACTGTCAGCGAGTTCCAGCCTACAAAAAAAAACATCCAATTTCACCTTGACCGCTAATTAACCCACATAGTATAAAAAGATACTTAATTAATTATAATTAACCAATAAGTATAAGTTGTGTCATCCTTTGAACCTCCGAAGGATACCCCTCTTACATATATATACCCCGTACTTACATGCGATTAGATTCTTTTTTATTTAAGAATGTGTTACGAGAATCGTCATTTCCCTCAAATTATTCACACTATTGTATTGCCGAATGACTAGGGTAAAGTCACTTCAAAAAAGAAGGTTTGCTTAAACTGCTGTTTATCCAGCCGTAACTTCCTCATACAGATGTAGGTAACATTTTATGCATCGAGTCGTGTCCTGTGGTGGAGTGTGTGTCTGTATTGTAAAAGGACTGTTGCTCTGACTATACTGTTTACAAAGAGTCCGTTGATGGGTAGCAGCATCACATTCATCATCATCAACAGTGTCACACGTGTCCACTATTGGGGCACACCTTCGTCTCACTGCGATTGGTGGATTTGTGTCAGATTATTGGCCACTCGACATTCAGTATTTTTAAGCCACCCCTGTGGGCCACCGACTTCAATTGAAAACCGCCGGAACCGACTAATCTACATGGCCTCCGAAACACGGAAACACTTTTATTAAAATGCCACTAGTGGTCACCCATCCAATAACTATAACCACGCCAGACATTGCTTGACTTCGCTAATCGAAAACGAATAGCTTCTAGCACGACCGATTGGTGTAGTGTATAGTGACCCTGTCAGCGAAAACAATGGTGGCGGGTTCTAATCCCGCGCGTGAGGTAAATGTTTGTGTGGTGAATACGAACATTTATTACCGAGTCATGGATGTTTATATAAATATTTAATTATGTTTATCCGCCAGTATGAGTATCCACATTTAGTAAAAGTTTTGTTTAGTTTGAGACTAGATGATTCGTCTAGTGTCTCTCCCTCTTCAATTTAAGAGCTATGCTCTTGTTGGTGGAGTCCTTTCCACACTTCTCTAAATTCCGCCATTTCTTTGACTTCCTGATACGATACGGCTTTACTTTACAGAGGAAGAGAGGAAGGCTTAACATGGTGTAGATGTCCTAAATATTAGGTCCATACCTATGAAATTGGCGTTTTGTATGAAGAATTTCATTAAGACTGTTTTCTCTATACAAACATTTTTGTTTTTTTTTTGGAAACGGCAAATCGAAGTTTAGCTAAACTTTGTGTGTATTATCGGATAACATTAAGTTAAGTATAAGCAGCGTTAATTTTTAAAAGTAACCGCTTTATAAAAGTTTCCGTGAATCTAAGAAATGATTATGGGAAGCACATGAAAAGAGCTCTGTTCAAATTTTCATTATGTGAATTAGCCCAGAAAAAAAATTATTTCATGTGAAACCTTGAAATAACAATCCATTTTCCAAATAAAAAACAAATTTGGATATAGCTTTGAAAATCGCAGGAATTGGTGATTAACGAAGAAAAAAACTCCAATTTCATAGGTAAATACCCAATATTTATAAACCAAAAAATATAATTCTAGAATTAACTACTGACTCCATCCGTGGCTCAACGTAAACAACACAATGCTTACAAAGTGGTGATCGTGGGTTCGATTCCCCGAAATGAAATAGCACCCCTCGGTGGCGACGGACGGCACCGGAAATGTGAACGCTGCGAGACCCTTTTACACTTAAGTACATTGACGCCGTATGTACCTATTCATCTAACAATTGTTGCTGATTCAATAAAAATAAATCTTATTATGTATCTGTCTATTTATGTATTTTATCATACAGTCACACACATGTACACACATCAATGATGACGGTTATATACCGACTAACAAACCACCCTACCTAGCCCATCTTATCAGATTTTGGTCATTAGAATGCTCTAATAGACTGAAAATGGACAGATAGTTGGGCAGCATTGCAGCATTTCAAAATTTATTGGAAGCAAATATATCCTTAAGTGTGTGGTATTTGAATTACTATTTGAATAGCAAGTGAATTAAGAAGTTTAAAGGTGATTCACTTGACGCGTGCGAGGCCGTGGCCGTAAGATCCCGCGACAGTGGAGAGTCGCACAGCCAGTCTCCCAGTGCGACTCGTTCGCGTCGCTCCACTGCAACCGCTCAATGTTTACGTACACTGGCGTGCGACACATATACACGCCGCTGCCGCGTTTGTTTACAAATATGGCACCAGAAGTGTGCCCATTATTTGGGCCTCAACTGTAGGATATAAACAGTAGTTGAAAACATTTGCACTTTTCGATACAAAGTTTATTTGAAGAGTGAATTAAAGTTTGCAAACTTCTAGTAGTAGTATTTATAGTTAAGTGTTAAGTTGCGTTTGATCTCAGTAATAGGTTTAATGAGTTTATTTTAACTGCAAGATTTTGTGACAAGGTGAGTACAATTTTTTTTTATTAGATCTGCTAACCTTTACTTGGGGACGACTTTGTAATTTTTCCTAATATCGCACACGTCTTTACACATTCATTTATTATTTTTTATTGTCATTGAATTGTTACAATATTGACATCTAACTGAGTTAGGCATTTGTTTATAATGTGCGATTTTAATTTCTGTTTATAAAAATAAATTTATTAATACTATGTACGAAGTAAGAATCTGTAATTGGCTTCAAATTAGTAATATACCGGATGAGTATTTTTACCGTAAGGAATAAAATAGGGCATATTAGGTAAGTGAAATAGAAGGTATTGGCATAGGTAGTTTCATTTTTATTTATTTTAAAACCATCATCGAAGCATGCGCCGGACGGAGATTGATATGCGACTTGGGTTAACATCATGCGAAATTTATTTGGAACTCCTATTTTCTCTAAGTTGTTATTTATTTAATTTAATGATGTAATTATGTGGAATAGGCTACACACATTAACGTCAAATGACATAAAGCTTTATTCGATTATGGTTCTGAAAAAAAATAAAAGATAAACTACCAAAAATACAAAATATTTATTTCTTCAGCTTAAGCCAGATACATAAAATTTCAGCCGAGGAGCGCCTTTTAAGTAATAGAATTTACTTGTGATAGGAGTCCCCGATCTTCCTGTCTAGGTCACATAGTTAAAGGTATGCCAATAACTTTTATTTCACTTACCTTAATATGCCCTATTTTTTGCCTTACGTTAAAAAAATGTCATCCGGTATATATACTGCATAAATATTTTGTGATTGATTATGCTGTAGAATCTGTACGAATAAATAAAATAAAAAAGAATAATGTAAGAAGGAGATTGCGTCGCCAAACCGTGATACATCTTAGCACCTATCGAATGAAAGATGATGAGTCCATTAGATACAATGGTGATGCCATTTGATTGTTGTCGAACTATAGTTTGCGAAGTGTTTTTGTTTATTTTAAATTTTCTTGTACAAAATAGCAGATACCTAACCGGTTGTCGAGTTCTTATAAAAAGTTAATCTAACTTAGTCATAGATGACGTCTTTCATCTTTTAGGATTTAAAAAATGATTGAGACCTTTTTGGTTAGAAACTCTGCTGCTATACCAAAAGGTCGCGGGTTCGAATCCCGCTAGGGGCATATGTTTGTATGATGAATACGGACATGTGTACCAGAGTTATGGATGTTTGTCATTTATATATGTATTTATTTCCAAAAAAAAATATATTTATGTAGTCTTTCAACCATCTGGTATCCACAACACAAGCCTAGTTGCTTAGTGTGGAACTAGACGGCGCTGTCTGTATATGTCCAAGGATATTATATTATTATTTATTTTAAACCGCTTGTTAGTTATTTATTTTTCACTTTTATAAGACTCTATTGTTAAATGTGAATATATGGTTTGTGAATTTAAAAGACTGCTTGAAATTACTTCTTCGTGGACTCGACTCTGTGGAAGTCGTTAAAAGTAGCCTATGTCCTTCTCCCTGCCAAATTCTTTTTTAAATATAATCGGTTCACTTGTTTATATATGAATGCCGACAGACAACTACAATTTAATTTGACCGATACACTTCTCGCGGAAAATTAAATTTCCATCCACATCACCTGGATGAGTGGAAGTCTACCACTGTACGTTTCTCAAGAAACTTCTTACCACGTACGACCACCCTGTGGAACGGACTTCCGGCAGCGATATTCCCGAACGAGTACGACATTGGAACCTTCAAGAAACGAGCCTACACCTTCCTCAAAGGCCGGCAACGCATCTGTGACCCTTTTGGTGTTGCGGGTGTCCATGGGCGGCGGTGATTGCTTTCCATCAGGTGACCCGCATGCTCGTTTGCCGCCCTCTCATATATATAAAAAAAACAACATTTTCACGGGATAGTAATATTATAAATGCAAAAGTGAGTTTGTTTGTCTTTCTTTCACATCTTTATGGAGCATTATATTGACTTATTTTTGATAGGGATATTAGGTAATTTTTGCCTCGATAATATCAAAATAGGTTCTACATTATAAATACTTTTGAACAGAAGTTTTTCAGTCTTCATCATGATTATCACAAATTATTATATTCTAACCGTGTATGCAAAATTTCGTATCAGTGCTATTAACCATAGAGGAGATCCCTCTTGGGGAGACCATCCTGGCTGCATCATCAGGTCATCACGGAAATCATGTTTAAGTATCAAAATCATATTGCCATCAGAACTGAACGAGTATGTAAAATTTCAGCTATGGAAAAAACAGGAAATGGTTCTAATTTTACTTGCAACGGACAACTTGATCGTATTGCAGCGTATTGCATCGTATTGCATCGTATTACATCGTATTGCATCGTATTGCATCGTATTGCATCGTATTGCATCGTATTGTATCGTCTTGTATCGTATTGTATCGTATTATATCGTATATATCGTGTCGTGTCGTGTCGTGTCGTGTCGTGTCGTGTCGTGTCGTGTCGTGTCGTATCCTATCGTATTGTATTGTTCTGCCATCTTTAAGCGGTTCAATTATAAATATTAAAAAACCGCACTCAAATCGGACTACGCATTATTGAGATACATCCGGACAAACATTGTACACGCACACACACAATGCTATCAAACACACAACAAGCGTCGTTTTTCAAATGCCGGTAAAGAAGGATTTTTTAATAGCATACACATTAAAACTGGATGAACTCAAATTTTTCCTCTAACTATACGAATTCAACACAGTAAAGACCAAGAACTAGGTACCTATTTACCAAATTAATTTCCTCAATCTCAATCTTATATACCTAAATACTTATTTGAAATCTTACGAAGTACCTACCTACTTTAAAGGAAAATTTATGTATTTCCGTTTATTAATAAGAAATGTGCTTGGAATTAATTTCGTATTCTGAGACTTTTAAAAATATTTTCTCGGATTAATACTGGACAAGGGCGAATTTTATGCCGTGGATTTCGCCGTATTTATACCAACCAACTAAGGAATAGCACTTCTATAACTTATATAACAATATAAATTGTAAATTTAGAAAACCTCCGACGAGCTATATAATATTGTACATAAAGCAAGCAAAAACGTTTGCGGATTAGAATTGCGCTAGGGGTGAGTTGTGTTTGTTTGAGGAATACGAAGATTTATGCACGTTTGTGTAAATATTTGTGTATCTTTATCCGATATTTAATATCCATTGAACAAGTTTGCTTCATTATATCAGCCACAGGTCGTCCACTGCTGAACATAGGCCTCTACCATAAATTTCAAGAGGGACGGGTTGTAATTGTTAATTGTTTGCCTGCTATTTTAATTGTGTTGCCGACTGTACATAAATTTCATACAGAAGCTATAAATAACATAACACTTGTAACTCGCATAGTACCTATGTTGATGTGAACTGTTGCACTCAACTAGAAAACGCAATCTGGTAACATACTACTGGCCCCCACGGTACTGACGTGACCTAGTGTGGGGATCGCTAGCAATACGTCTCACTATAAAATTTAAATACCAAAATATTTTAGGGTTTTAAGAATTATTCATTATCACCAGCCGAAAGACGACCATTACTGGACAAAGGCCTCCCCCAAAGATCTCCACAACGATCGGTTATGCGCTGCCCGCATCCAGCGGCTTCCCGAGGCTTTACCCAACCATCGGTGCACCTCGTCCCCGGCCTGCCCACGTTGTGTCGTCCGGTGCGTGGTCGCCATTCGTTGACAAACCATTCCACCCCAACGACCGTCGGTCCTATGAGCAATGTGCCCCGCTCATGCCACTTCACTTTGGCAATTCTTCGGACTATATCGATCACCGTGGTTCTCCTGCGGATCTCATTTCTGATTTCATCGAGCATAGCAATCTTTGCCCTTTGGAGTTATTGTTAAATAACTACTTGGCAATTTGATTTTATTTTCGGATTGGTGTTGTGTAGGAATGATAATGTGTATTGAGTACCTTACTCGGGGTCACACACCATTACCACAATAAGTTTATTGGTCTGTGTTAAGGGCTCTTGTCATGAGCACTTCTCTTGACTCTCTAATTATAATGCATGCCTACCTTTACTTCCGATGTACGCTCTCCCTTTTAAAATTGTAAAACCAGAGACAACCAGAGACTTTCATTCAATGTTATCGTGATAACTGCAGTAGTTCATGATAGAGACATATTAGGTAAGCTACGAAGATAAAAACTAGTTAAGTAATTGCAAATAACAATAATTGCATGGCAATGGCTCGTAATGGCCGTGGAGCAAAGGGTTTCCTGTTGTAGATATGCCTTGTCGTTCACTTGCGGGAATAACGCTGCTGATGTTTTACGGAAAGAAGAGAATTCAAAACCTCAAATAAGTCCTACATTACAAATACTTTTAAAAACAAGCTTTTACTAACTTCATCATGATTATCACATATTATTTCTAGTCTAACCGTGTATGCAAAATTTCATATCGGTGCTTGCTATTAACGGTAAATGAATGAGATAACGGAAATTATTGTAAATTATTTTTGTGCAATAAAGTGTACTTGATTGATTGATTGATTGATTATTTTGCGCAATAAAGAGTATTTGTATTGTATTTAAATGAAATCCCTTTTGAGGAGACACTCCAGGCTGCAGCATGAGGTCAACGCGAAAAGCATGTTTAACTATTAAAATATTAACCGTGGCTCAATGTAAACAACATTGGGTTTGCGATTCGGAGGTCATGGGTTCGATCCCCAGAGGGGTGTATGTTTAAATTACTCGGTTTGGTTGGTGGTAGGGCATTTTAAATGTAGCTGGCTAGCTACCACCATCTTATCTAAATCTGCCGCCAAGCAGCAATGTTAATAGCATTGTTGTGTTCCGGTTGTCAGAGATAAGATAGCCAGTCCCCCAAAATGTGTTGGGGTTTCCGGGTCAGTACGCTTCCACCTTCGACCTCATCTTCACTTAACATCAGGTGTGATTGAGGTCAAGTACCATTTTTGACATGGTATTGTTACTATTTTAGTACCTAAAATAGTAACAAATACTTTCCAAAGGAAAAAAAAAATTGCCACTCTAGGAGTTCAATATTTTAAGTGAGTAATCTGTCGTTACGTGTTGCTGATCCTCATTTTCATACTCAGAGACTGCTTTACCTATGATTATAATTTGAATTTAAAAAAATTGTGCATCAATATTTAGTACTATCGAAATATACAAGTACAAAAAATCCAGATCGGACAATTTTGTTCGTGAGGATGCAATCAATATATGCAAAGGAAACAAAAAAAGTCCGGACTCTTTATTACTCTGGAGAGAGCAACCTAGTAGTGGGACAATAATATGGTGTTCTAATAATAATAATTAATCTGTTGCTTTAGAAAGAAAGAAAAGTTTATTTAAACCCATCTCATAACACAAACAATCAGGTACAAATATTACACAGTCGAAACACATAAAAAAAATAACATTGTGTTTGCCATCTAATTGTCGGTGTCGCAAGGTGGAGTCAAAAAGGTCTCCAACTCAGCATGGGTTGTAGCCGCTCACTACAACGCTGGTTTTCAGTGAAGCCTCCAAATGACGCACGGACACTGGTCAACAAACATACATACAAATAACAATTACAATTAATAGGAGTAATCAGCAAGATGCGAAGAGAGGATACTTACGTGTATACATCTCTTTCTCTCAATAATAAAATGATCTCCTTTATAATAATTTGTACTTTCTACAAGATATTTAAATGTACCTTCCTTATTTAAACAATAAAGCGTAAGTATTTTATTTGATTTGAATAATACACCCTATATATTATATAAACAAACGTACATGTTATAGAAACAGTATATAATATCAGTAAATAATGAGTAGATAAAATAATAATATATACATAACATGTATGTAATAACCTATTTTAATTTCAAGCAGTCAACGTGAGAAAGACACTAGCTTTACACGGTCAATATCGTCATTCATACATTAGACAGAGAAAACTCGCTCCATTGACAAAGTAAACCGTCATGTAATTCACTACCCACCTATCCGGGTCATTAATAAACAAAATTAAAGTAAGAAAAATACGAGAAATTGTTTATGTAAAATAACAGTACCTACAGTATAAAGTGTGTCTATAAATTATATAATCTGCAAATGTCTCTAGCTGCCCTTGGTATATACAGTAACGAGGTCGCTCGCAACTTTACTACCAACTCTATCAAAATTTTAAGTACAATATTACGTACGGGACGTTAAATTTGACATTGTACTAGCTCTATCATTTGAATGTAAGTTACTTTTTTTTCTGTGGTTACAACAACTCATATGAGAGATAGACTGGTGGTAGTATTTTTATTGAGTCGGATTCTGCTCGATAAGCCTTCCCACTTTCGTATGACTTTCCGTTATTAAATCTAGAGTATGTTTTATTTAAATGGTAGGTCAATTCAGTAAATATATAATAATAATAATAATATAATAAAAAATAACTAACAAATCAAACTAATATTTACCCGTGGTTTGGCCAGCGTGGAATTCGTTGACTATGTACATATTTTTTTTTATGTATAATTTCATTATCCCGTAGAAACTGCTCATTTTATGGTGATGAAAAATATCCTGTGACCTATTTTACCTGGATATCAAATTAAATTCAAATCAGTTCATCCTTTCGCCGTGATTGAACAACAAACAAACAAATTAACATTCAATCTTTTGCATTTATACATGTTAAAACACATCCATCATTACTCTGGCCAATATATCAACTGAGATTTAGGGACAAAAACAAATAAATAACTGTAATTATAATTGCATGAGATAGATAAAACGTTTATTAGCATTTTATTACAGACACACATACAAAAATTTTCGACCGCACATATTGTTATGGTTTTCAAAATGTGAATAACCGGAACATAATTTTAGTAGGTATGCACTACACAAAAGTGACGCCACAAAATATGCCGAAAGTGTAGTGCGCCAGGCTGGCATTCAATTATTTTACTACATGAGTAGTGTAGCAGTGTTATTTTGAACCTTATAACACTGTGTTTAAAGTTCGTGAACTTTTTGAACGTGTGCACACTGAGCTATCGACTATTGTTAAGCTGTCAACCACAGATTACCTATTATTATTATGAAGTGAAGTGTGAAGGTTAGATATAAGTTACGTATACAATAATATACTAGACCACTGGGTCCAGAAGGACTTTTGGTAGAAAGCAATGTTATACATCTAGGAATCTAGGAATGAATAAAATAAATAAAAAATAAATTATTTCGGACATTACACCAATCATCTAATCCCAAACTAAGCAAAGCTTGTACTATGGGATATTAGATAAGAGATAAACATACATAAATATTTATAAAAATATCCATGATTCGGGAAAAAATGTTCGTATCATCACACAAACATTTACCCCTCGCTGGATTCAAATCCGCAACGTAGGTTTCGCTGACAGGGTCACTATCGTCTCATAATGAATTAAAAAGTTGCATAATGTGAAGATAGTTTTAGTAAGGAAGCAATAAATGTTTTTTTTAATCTGTGACTGAATGTAAAGGAACTTTAATACTTTCGCATCTTCAGTTTATCAATACTTTCGGTGAGGCTGACAAGTTTGTTGTTCTTACACCTGTGTTATTCCGTAAGCCTCTAGAGACACAACTCGCATCGGAATTCACGATGAGATTCAAAATGACTACAAACATGGCCTCTGGAAATCTAACTGGCAGATTCGGACATGAGTCGCACAAACAAACTTACAGAATCAACGCCCTACAGCCGTACCATGTAAAATTTTTGCGATCAATCGCTAATAATTTGCCGTTTAGCTCGCTTGCGTTGGATCACTTTAGCATGTAAGACCCTCGAAGTAAATTATGATAACTCGATATGTCCATACATTAGACCTTTATCCCCTTCTCCTTACTTTCAAGGCGCTTATGTGGTAACAAATTTAGCGATCGAACGCAAGCGAGCAACAAGGCTATTATTAGCGATTAATCGCAAAAATTTTTACGTAGTACGACGCGACGGCTGAACTTGTCTCGTTTTTTACATTTATGTTTTTGGTGGGATATAGTCTCCTAATTATCAAAATGCAAAAGTCTTTCAAATTTTTTTATATTTATCATTAAACTCTGGTATAGGTTCTTAGCCATGTTTGATGGAAATCGTTTAAGCCGTTTCATTAGATATTTAGTTTTTAACACAGTTGGCTTGGTTTTTCTGGATGGTACCTATACATGTTTTCTCGGAGGATTTTCTAAATTTTCAATTTATAATCAAGTAGGTACACTACGCAGGGTGGAAGTAAGTACGCCCATAAAAAATAGTGGAAATTTGCATTCAAACTGGACCTTAATGTATAAATTTTTCGATTACATCCATAGCTAGAAGTAATCAGTGGCGTGATCAGACGTAAATCAGACATATACAGGCAGTCGTGATTGACCTCGCTGTGGGATTTCCCATTATAGTTTCCCATGACAAGAGTAATTGCTTTCTGTGTTCTGTCGCCGCGATGCAGTAGATAGTTTTACCAAGGGAGCAAAATTGTGTATATATATTGGACGGAATATTGTTTGGTAATGAGAAAAACACTATGCTTTTCATTCCGTTACCGCGCAAATAAATAGAGGAGCTTTATTACCTACAGTTATTTGCTTTATTAATATATTTTTAGAAAGTAACAAATCTCTTTCATCGAAATGAGCGAGACAAGGTGAACTACCTACAGCTTTTCTTCTTCTTTAATAATTATTTCGGGCTATTCGGAAAATTGGATAAATTACTGTTACCTACTAGACCCCTCTTCAAATTCCGAACAAGGTGAAACACGAAACCGTGACGTTGTTTCCGATTACTTTCCCATTGGACGGTTTCTTTTTGGTTTAACGTTTTCGTTGAAACATAGGTACCTACCTACATCAAGTTTTGGAACAAAATACCTGTAAAAACCCCAAATTATTATATTATAACAAATCTTCCCGCAAGATTTTAGAAGATCTACATTTGAATAAATGTATTAATGTAATTACGTTTTAATATTTGTGTCAGCTTCATGATATCTATTTATTATTATAAGATGGTAGGATATTTTTTTTGTATGTAAAAATTATTTTGTCTTTAGCGGGACAAAGTTTGTGTAAGTATCACCCAAAGTGAATTAATGAAAACAAAATATTATAAGAAATTCGGAAATATATGCAGGGTATATCAATAAAAATAAATGTTATTCCAAGCAGGTTTACTTGAAGGTACTTATAACAACAAAATTTTTGTTTTCGTCTGTGGCAACAAACGCCTAGGTACCTACCAATGTGTGAAATTTTCCTTTTTTTATTTTGAAGCTGTATCGTGTTATTTTACTACCTACTAGCTTTCCGGTCACGACTTCGTCCATATGAATGTTGAAATAAATTATAGTTTTAGAGTATGTTTTGTCACTTTCTTTCATTACGACATTTCCTTATGAACGATAGAGACAAAACATACTTTAACTAAAACAGGCTTATAAAGCGTTTGCAAATTTGTATGAATAACAGGGTATCACTTTATGACATAAATAAACCTTCCGCAAGTAATTCTCTAATACTATATAATGACAAAGAAAATGGCATGGAAATCCGTTGCGTACCTAGTTTAGAACAACTGAGCGCACAAACAGACAGACACGGATAGCGAAATTGTTTTATACCATTTAGACATATATTTACTTCAAATATTGCGTTACGAGTTGCTGTATTCCCAGTTCTGTACTTAGATGCCAGTCCAAAACGGACGGACTTAATTCGAATGTCTTCAACATGCATAGTTAGAACTGCGAAAATGCAGCAAAAGATAAAGATGTAGATTTCTATGGTGTTATCCACCAACCGTGTAGCCTTAGTGACATCGGTAGTACGCCAAGGCGTAAATCGATTCTATAATATATGGTGTAGCAATTTTTGGAAGAATGTAGTTATTGCTTTGTGTAAGTATAATTATTGTGATCTCAATGTACTTCAGATGTATCTCTAGTTTCTAGGTTTAAGTACAGCAGCGCATCCCGCCGTGCCATGTCAGTGACCGCGTGCGTCTGCCACGAAGCTAGGATTGTCAAAAAAATTTTGTATATTATTAATAAACTACTAATAATTATAGTAGTTTATAAATTTTTAAATTTTTAATAATATATTTTTTTAATTAGCTCAATAGGTATGAGTTAATTTTTAAAAATGAATATCCAAAGTACACCTGCGAAATTTACGCTATCCGATCTCCAACTTCCACATCCGTTGACGAGCAAACCCAATTACGCATTTTAGTGAAATTATGTATAAAATTGCCTTAATATTTTACCTCCATTGTGTTATTACTAACGTACTGAACTTCTCCATATTTGCTATTACGCTATTTACATTGAAGTTTTTAATCTCTGGTCGAGTATTTCTGTCTCTATATTAAGCACATTGGATGACGAATTGGTCAGTAGTTGTATTGTAGATTGACTGGGAGAGTACTTGTGGTGTAGGTAATTTAATAACGTGCCCGGATGTTGGATTAGATAGGGAACAGACACGGAAGGAACGGAGAAATTAATGTACTATACTTAGGCCCATTTCCGTGTGCGGTATATTTACTAATTCATTTTTGGCTTGCATTATTCAAACTTGAGAATTCATAGAGTTTTAGAAGATAGACTTCGCAGGCTACGAATATATCGAGACAGCATTTTAGAACTTTCTATCGGCTGCACGTTTTTGTATTTTTTTTAAATTTTTTTTATTCACGGACTAAATTGACCGATTTGGATTTTTTGTCCGCGCAACAAAAAATCCATCTCCTGTGCTGCCCTTTTTCACAAAGACATCTAAATAAAAGAAAGTACGCTTCCATCTTCGACCTCATCTTCACTTAATATCAGGTGTGATGGAGGTCAAGTACTAACTCGTTGTGCATAAAAAATAAACTATTTATGGGATTTGCTTATTTCGGTACAGCATTTTAGGGTGTAAATTACAATCATAGGTAAAGCAGTCCCTGCGTATGAGAGTGAGGATTCCAGCAACACGTGACGCCATGCTCATTTAAATATTGAATAACTCAACTACAGTGGTACAAACTTTTTCCTTTGCGTATTATTTGGCACAATTTCAACATATTTTTTTGGATATTGTCAAAATAGCTGACTTCAATTTTGTGGATTCTAGCATCACGTATGCACTCCATTGATTTATGTGGTTTCTTAGTAGATAAAACAGCGTCCCATTTGTTAGAATCCTGGAGAACTAAAATAGAACTCCTGAGAATAAATGGCAAAACCACGCCGCACAACCAAAATTTTTTTAGTCTGTGTTCATAACCATTATTTCTGTGCATTATATCTGTCCGACTTTTTATAGGCCGTGAGCGTTGTAACATTGCAATCAGTACGTTCCATTTTTCTCCTACAAAAATCGGTCACCGATTATCGGTCCTATAAAAAGACGGTCGTGGGTGGGCACTCTAAATCTGTCACATAGAAGTTTTATTGTTATAACGTCGAGAGGCGGGTTGTGTCGCGAAACGTGTTAAAAGACACTCGTATGTTTTTTGGTCACTTTTCTGTGGTAGATTTTATGTTGTACATAAATCAGCATTTGATACGACAGTTCGCGAACGAAGTCGGTGTGTGGCTGAGTTCCCATTGGTTCCAAACTTCCGTTTAACACCAATGAACTGGTGTCAGTTTGATTGTTTCAACGAGTCTATGCTGGGGGTCTCTTGGCGGTTTATGGCCCAGGTTATATTAATGTAAGGCTGTTGATTTGTGTGTTCTCTGTTACGTCACGGAGTAGGTAATAGTATACAGGGCGTCCCAAAGTTATGGGACATGAAGGGGAAGTACCTTAAATATCGTAGATAGTGAATTTTGCTCAAAGAAGACTTTATGTTATTTTTAAAAGTTAGTAATTCTGCATTCATAGATTTTCTAAAAATTATTTGCTTCGGCTGGGAATCGAACCGACTCAAATGTGAAAAAAAAAACACCCTACTTTTATGATGCCAATCGAAAGAATAGCTAAAAAATAATAACTCTGCCTAAGTAACATAGTATTTTAAAAGAAAGGAACAACGTGAAATTAATCATTTTAATCAAATAAAAAACATACATGAAACTGCCGTAGTCAATTAAGTAGGTATTTTTTTGTAAATTAATTAATTAAATGCTCAAAATGTGATCCCTCTTGTCTTACGCAAATCGCCAATCTTTTAATGAGCCCGCTGCCTGTTGATTTTCTAATCATTTTATGGTGAACACTCGATGTGATATGGCACAATTCTGTTTGCAACTTATTTACGAATAATCAATGCTATCTTTGGAATGATAATATCGCTACTTTTCGAACGTCGTCGGCAATAAATAACTTTCTTGAAATTTGACTCAATCATTTTATGTTGTTCCTTTCTTTTAAAATACTA
Source organism: Oegoconia quadripuncta (assembly GCA_949316235.1). Classification (NCBI taxonomy): domain Eukaryota; kingdom Metazoa; phylum Arthropoda; class Insecta; order Lepidoptera; family Autostichidae; genus Oegoconia; species Oegoconia quadripuncta. Next base: position 31,597,989 of record OX438746.1, read on the forward strand.
TGTTACTTAGGCAGAGTTATTATTTTTTAGCTATTCTTTCGATTGGCATCATAAAAGTAGGGTGTTTTTTTTTTCACATTTAAGTCGGTTCGATTCCCAGCCGAAGCAAGTAATTTTTAGAAAATCTATGAATGCAGAATTACTAACTTTTAAAAATAACATAAAGTCTTCTTTGAGCAAAATTCACTATCTACAATATTTAAGGTACTTCCCCTTCATGTCCCATAACTTTGGGACGCCCTGTATAATACATAAAAATGTATGTTGTGGTCTTAAGTAAATACATAACATACACACATGAATCATTGAATCGACAACTGTTAAACAGATGTAGGAGACGGTAATTAATATTCAATTAAAGATAATAAAATACAACTTCAATATGTATTATTGGAGTAGATAATTTTCTTATTATTGCGTCGTATATGTTGTCATGCGTCAATTCTATGGGGGACGTCCTGAGATTGATATGATGATGATATTTGCTTTCCTTCACCGTTTAAGAGCAGTCGGATAAATGCACATAAGTAATTAATTTAAATTTAAAAACTCATTGGTAGACCTGGGAATTGAACCCGTGCCTCCCAAATTGGGAGACCGCGTCTTAACCGCTGAGCCACCGACGCTCTTCTTACGACTTCGTTACTTACGGGAAGAATATACAAAATTATCAGTTCCATTTCAAAAGAATTTTATTTGACATTACAACATCGTCCTTCTCTCTTTCATAAAATTGATCGTTCATCAATGTATGTACATAGCTGCGTTGCGTTGCTATGTACCTACCTATTGTATGTATTAGTATAGTTTGGTGATACTAAAATTCGCTACACTGTATGACATAATTAACATACTGAGACTGCCTAATTTATAGTTTCCAAAAGACATTTAAATGAACTACACTAAATTCCTTGTATAAACAATCGCCTAAAGTTTTTTACAGGTAGCATTTCGGGGAGTGTGCGTTGGAATTACATAATCTTATTCCACCGTCACCCTTCCATCTTCGGACCACTAGGCGTGGGGAGGGATTCCACCCGTATATAGTTAATATACCGAACATTCGCACTAAGAACTTCGATTCTTCATTCATCATCCGAACAGCTAAGGCATGGAACTCCATCCGGCGTCAGTCCTTCCTGTATCCTACAACCATGGGATCTTCAAGAGCAGAGTGAATAGGCATTTACTGGGATCGCGTGCTTCATCTTCGACCACATCGTCACTGTCCATCAGGTGAGATTGTGGTCAAACGCGAATCTAGTCAATCATAAAAAAAAAGATGATGATGGTTCCGACCGATTTCGGCCATGGCGACCATTTAGACTTCTAATCGGTTTGGTGCTGATGCGCTCGTAGATCGCTAACATAGCCGGTTTTTGCGGTGAACTCCCGTGTCACCTTTCACGTAGTCATAATGAATGGCAGCGGGTGGACGGGTTTTCAGCTCGTCGTGTTTAGCGTCGAGGTAAGCTTTACGCTGCTTCTCGAAATCGCTTACTCTCCTATGCAGTATAAACAATAAAGCGCCGATTAGTCCCTGAGCTGGAAGCACCCTCATCCGGGACTCTCAACTTTTGGGGCCCAACTAACTCGTCATAAACAACTGCTTGCTACTTGTGAATTAACATTGCTGCTTGGTGGCAAAGTTAGATTCTTATGTACGCGGCCATTTAAAATGCCCTGAAACATACCAAACCAAGTACCCACTAAACATATACCCTGCTAGGAATCGAACCCGAGACCACCATTTGGAATCCGTACTTTGATAACTACATCGAGCCACAGGCGATATAAATTGATAGTCCAGTAAGTGAATGATTTTAGCTTCGGATATTTGTAAAATTTAATAATTTTTTGTAGATGGGTAAAGAGTACAGTCAGCTGCAGCGATATATGACCATCCCGTACTAAAACTTATACGTTAACCTCATAAAATCCATCAATAGTTAAAAGTAACTAATCTTGGAACACTTTTCTTGTAACTTTTTCTATGTTACAAAACTATTTCTTATTTTTTTTAAACATAACTGGTATCTTTCTACAAAACGTATAATCTATTTATCTTATGCAAAATAATAATTACCGGATTACCGACCTTCTTGAAGCTTGTCTGATGGAAGTGTTAAACCAATTGTGTATAAAAAAGAAGTCGATCTTATCACACTAACTTCGAAATGAAAGACCAAAAATAGATAAGTCCAATGGAGAGATCATAAATCGAAGATAAACCCGGCCTCTATTTCAACCGTGACAATTGTAAACCGGTACATAGGTACATCACATTGCTTGTTATGTTTAAAAATATTAACAAGTCTCTTAACATTCTCAGTAATGTATGAGGAAATGTCGTGGCAAATTATAATAATTTATGAAATAGGGTCAGGTATCGACGTAGCTAAAGGTAGTGAAATGAAAGGTCAACTACAGATATTGTAAGCAGATTACACGTACCTATCTTTACAAGTCGAAGCATTATTATCAACGTTGTAAAATAGGCCATTACAATTTGCATCAAACCAAAGCGACTGTAAACTTTACTGTTCTTGCTTTATGGTTCAAATTGCCATTGCGTGCAGTGCATAATGATAACGGTATGGTAGCCTCATTGGATGGAACGGTGGATAGCTTAAGATCCTAGTACAAATGTTTGGGGATGTCAGTTTGAGCCTGAGCTGAGCAGGTTACCACTACAAGTTTATGTAGATATACGGAATTATGATAAAAAAAAATGAAGAAGGGTAATGTATTTCGACTGTACCAATGCAAGTATGTATGTAAGTAAGTATGTCCGTTTCTTTGGGGCATTCTGTAGTGTAGCCTGAACGGCTAGACGGATTTTAATAAATGAGGTGTCGTTGGATTCGTCATAATTGCTGGCGTGTTTTAGGATATATATTTTTAAGAGAAATACATATGTGCGCCGTCAGCCACCATTTTTGTCACATATGATTATTAATTATTATCATGACTATGAACCTGTCCTCTCGTTTAGTTTTTAATACAAACCGCATTCAATTCGAAGTCGGACCACGCATTACTGAGATACGTCCGGACAAAAACTGATCACACACACACACACAGCGCTGTTAAACATATAACAGATTAATCGACGGGGATTAACGTCGCGCATTTAAACTTATAATTGTATAGACTGTGAAATTGCTAATGTTTAATCAAGTTGGCAGGCCACATAGCGCGAAGAACTGATTGCCGTTGGGGATTAAAGTTCACTCTAGAACTTCACCCACAAGGTAGACGAATAAAGTAATAAAGGTCGCGGCTGCATCTGGAAATCTTGGGGCAAAGTCTATAATGTTCTGCAGCCCAGTGACTGAAGGATGATCGAGTGTCCGGGACTAATTCCATAGCCAACATCATAACTATACGCATTTTGGCTAAACAAAAATGCTTTATCAAAATCGGAAGGTTATTTTTCAAGTTGTGTGGAGATGTGAATGGCCCGCTCTTTTTTGCTCTCGAATGTACTACAGAACTCTATGGTAATCATCATCATCATATCAGGATGCCATTGATGAGCAATGGTAATGTAGAATACATACATACATAAAGCACGACCTTCATCCCAAATGGGGTGGTCAAAGATATCCCAAACTAAAGCGTTTTTAAAGATTAATGCTTGAAACAACATCCACGGTTCACGCTTCGAAATATACAGAAACAAGTAATACAAGGTAAACCCATTCAGTTAAAAGGTTTAAGTACCTAGGTGGTTTTTGGTGGAAGTCGCTTAGTCACCTTTAACGACAACCACGGGTAGAGATACCTATGTTCTATTCTTTTTACATGCTGTAACCACACACTTATAATAAAGTAACTAACCGCCTTTCCTTCCTTAACAGATTAGTGAGGTTTAGGTTGGTGGTAGGGCATTTTAAATGTCCGCCTGTCTAGCTAACATCATCTTATCTAAATCTGCCGCCAAGCAGCAATGTTAATAGCATTGTTGTGTTCCGGTTGTCAGAGATAAGATATCAAGTCCCCAAATATGTAAAATGGGGTTTCCGGGTCAGTACGCTTCCACCTTCGGCCTCATCTTCACTGAACATCAGGTGTGATTGAGGTCAAGTGCTAACCCGTTGTGCATAAAAAAAATTGTTTATAAAAAATTCTATAGGTATTTTTGTTACTTAATGACTCCTTTAGCAAAAAGTAGAATTTTATAATATTTATTGTAATTCCTTAACTATTATTGAACCTAATCTATTATCGATACGTTATCTATGACATTAAAATGTAACGCGATTGAGCTACTTTAGATTCTGTATATGTCCCATATTACGTCTTCTTTTGTTAACCGTAGAAAGTGGTTTGCTTTACGTCATTGAGCATTATTCAATTCATTACCAATTATTATTCAAGTCATTCACCACTGGCATGCAATGGTTCGTGGTTAAGGGGGGACAATTACGTACCTACTCGAGTTCTTGCACGTGACATTGTCGGAGATATTTCTTGGATCGTGCAATTTTTTCATTTCATTTTCATCAACAACTTTCCACTAGGAACCATAGGCGAATTCGACCAAAAAATTATCGATTCATTCACAATAAACCATTCTGAAACCAGTATGGAAGTCCCAACAATTTGTGTCCTTTTACCAAGTTCATTTTATGTTGAAAGTATTTATATAGGTATATATATTATATGAGTATATAACTATAAATTGAAAGTTTAGAAAACCCCGAAAGACTTCATAGTCTTACCTTTATCCTATTATACCAACAAATTATGAAACGGCTGAACCGATTTTTATCAAACATGGCGGCTACCGCACTCAAATCTGCAAGGCTACTACAACTTAGAGCGATTTGAGTGAGAAAGAGTCGCGCGCGAGATAGTCTCAGGCCCGTATTAATAAACCAATCTCAATACAAGTCTTGAGGCTGTATCACCCGAGATGCGTCCTAAGCAGCTGACGCTATCTCAAGCTACGTGCTAATTTATAAACCAATCTTGAGGGCTACTCAGCTGAGATTACTTCTCAAGTATTCGCCTCAGCAGCGAAAGAATGATAGTCTTGAGTTTCGTTTATAAATATGCGCACCTCTCAAGTGAGTACTGCTTGAGTATGCCGTGCGTTTCAGGTCTCAAGTTCGGTTTATTAATCAACACGTTTACTTGAGACCGGTCATAAGACTGTACTCAAACTTGAGAATGGTTTATTAATACGGGCCTAAGTCTCTTGCAGCTTATTCGCTGTCGCTTGACAGCTGTAAACTTGACCGCCAATCGGCTTTGAGAGATGTTGGCTATGTCGCACGCGATTCGTCGCACGCGACTCTATGTCACACGAGTCGCGCTAAGTTGTAGTAGCCCTGCTATAGACAAAGACTGGACACGCACACACTAACGCACAAACGCCATCAAACGCATAACGCCTGTTGTTTTAAAAAATTAAGTTAAGAAATATTTTAACTGACCACCTCTAACTGACATTAATTTTCTTCATTTCATACGTAAACGTAAAAATGCTACTGAAGTTAAACAAAACTCGCCAATAGATCACTAATGTCTTTTCTCCAGTGTTTTTTTATATATAATAATAAATTTGAACACCACAGACTATTTTTGTCTGTGCTCTTGAGAGTTTATTGTCTTGTTTATTTATAAGTTAACTTATTTCATTTACCATGCTGGAAGTTCAATGTTTTTTTATTTTTTTATTATTTAGTTGTAACTTTCTTCCCTTCATAAGTAAACGGGAAAATGCTACTGAAATTAAACAAAACTCACCTACAGATCACAAAAATCTTCTGTCCTAGTGTTTTCGATATCCAAGTTCCTTGCAACGATTGTGATGGTAGAATAGAGCAAACAATCTCTTCCCGTGGGTGTCTTTAAAGGCGACTAAAAGCGATGCCAATCCGCATTGGGCCAGCGTGGTGGTCTATGGCCCATACTCCCTGATATACGAGGGATTCCACACGGTGCGTTGTTGATATATGTAATACATTGCCGCTCGCAATGGTTTCACCAACGTTAGCGAGTGACTTTACGCGGCAATGTACTAGGTATATCAATGACGCAACAGCGCTGTATCGCATCTTGTGGACCAAACGAATAGTGGTGAACCATACAATTTAAAGTATGAACGAAACTGCATATACAGACCAGTAATAGACAGCAGCGTAATTAGCTTGGAGCTCCCAACACATGGCCTGCCCAGCAGCGTGGCGATTTATTGAAATACGCCTACATAACAATGCAAATCGCTCTATGACAGAGGATTATGTCCAGTAGTGGACTTTTATTGGCCGTTGATGTAATGTAATGACAAACAAACCGCCTCCGTGGCTCAATGTAAACAACATTGGGTTTACGAATCGGAAGTCGCGGGTTCGATCCCCAGTGGGGTACATGTTTAAGTACTCGGTTTGGTTGGTGGTAGTGCATTTTAAATGTCCGCCTGGCTAGCTACCACCATCTTATCTAAATCTGCCGCCAAGTAGCAATGTTAATAGCATTGTTGTGTTCCGGTTGTCAGAGATAAGATAGACAGTCCCCCAAATGTGTTGGGGTTTCCGGGTCAGTACGCTTTCCCCTTCGACCTTATTTTCACTTAACATCAGGTGTGATTGAACTCAAGTTCCAACCCCGTTGTGCATAAAAAAAAAACACAAATTTGTATGTTTATGTATAGTATATATGTATAATATTATATTATATATATTTATATATAATGATTGTATGTATGTATTTGTGTATTTATGTTGGGTAATTTTTTCGTTTAATGTATTATTTTGGTTTTATTCTATTATATGATATTTTTAAAATTTTTTGTTTCTTCTGTTTCGTGTACACTTTATGTCTACCTTTTGTATCAAATTTCGCTCTCACGGGTTTGCTGGAAGAGATCTCTTATAGATATAAGTTTGCCCTTTGTACATTTTTCTTAAATCTTTGTTAATATCCATTTCTCTGTGTTTGTGTACAATAAAGTGTTAAAATAAATAAAAATATAAACAAATATAAGTACACTTGTACATACTTGTATTTATACTTGTAGTTCCGGTAGACACCCAAACTTTGTCTTTGAATAATATAAACGGAATCAATGCGCAAAAGTCTATTATAAACTTTTGAACTAATTATATGATAAGCAAGCATGGAAATGAACCTACTATATACTTATTTTTGTACGTACTTAAAAATAGCAACCCCTGAGTTTCTTGCTCGTTTCTCTCTGGGGAGTTTGCCTTGCGAAAGAGGGGTAATTGTATGTATTCAGATGATATTTTTATAACATAAATAAAATAAATATTTTTTGATTTCATTTCACTTCATTGTACCTACGTTAGAAGGAAAATACACTGTAACTAATTATCTCATATATCCCTACTTTGATCCCAAATAGGGTGTTCAGAGATATCCCAAACATGAGCGTTTGGGTGTTCCAAACATTAAAAGTTGATCTAATGCCTGAAACAACATCCACGGGTCACCTTTCGAAAATATACAGAGATGAAGCCGTCGCCGCTGTAGTGTGTGTGTCACCCGTGTATGTAGAGGCTCCGCAAGAGAGAGAAGTAGAAGTTCGTATTAATTATATATTTTTTTTGGATAGCCAATTCTCGGTCAATCATGTCGGTGTTGAAGACAAATATGCTGGTGCGTTCCCTAAGTACCTCTGCTGCAACAGCTCAGATGGTAAAGCCTCCCGTACAAGTATTTGGTTTGGAGGGTAGATATGCGTCAGCATTATTTTCGGCAGGCGCAAAAAATAAGGCTTTGGATGCTGTTGAAAGAGAGCTATCTCAATTCCAACAGTCCATCAAGAACGAAGCTAAACTTAAAGAGTTTCTTGTGAACTCTACCCTGAAAAGAAGCTTGAAAGCAGATGCTCTAAAAAATGTCTCCTCTTCGATCAAGTTGTCACCTACAACAGGCAATCTTTTAGCACTTCTAGCTGAGAATGGACGCCTCAACAAATTAGAGGGTGTCATTAATGCATTCAAAATCATATTAACTGCCCATCAAGGCTTCGTATCAATACATTAATACTTAGAGCTACGTACATGAGGGGAGGGGGGGTGACACGCACACTACACCGCCATGGAAACGTGCAAGTCTGTGGCGAAAACGTTTGGCCACAAAGGGGACGACTTACGGAGTCGTGGAAAGGGAAAAGATGGAATGAACTATAAGTGAAGTGTATTGAACAATAGATAATTATAATATTCAGCCTTCAGGTACAGTGAAAAGCTATCACTATACGATTTACGAAAGCACCACTCACCTCCGTTCTTTAGTCGAGGACAACAGCCACGGGCCGCTCTCTGATGGACACGCTAGGTTGATGCTATATCTTCAGGTTTCTACGAGTAATTTATATCGTCCCACGTACGTATTTTCCATGCATCAAGATTCGCAATTGACATGTTTAGGAAACAATCGAAAAGCGCGCGTCGAACGCGTATGAGGAGCGCATGCGTCAAGTGGCTCCCTCTCACAGGTGAGGTGCGAATCCCAACTCTTGGTCGGGAAGTAAGTTGGTACATCTACCCAAGTTAATCCAGACGAAAGGCTTGATTTAACAAAGTCTATAGATGTTTTTTTGGTGCAAAGTCTCTTAGTCCTCACACCACCCACGAGAGAAACGGGTAAACTAACTCGTATTCTGTTTGGGTTCCGGAACCACGAAAAAATATTAAATAAGCCTAAAATATGTGTTATTATTATTTCGGTTCTGTTTGGTTTCGGCACTCAAATAGAATACCCGTCTCTTCCTGTAGGTATCGTAATAGGCGACTAGGGAACTTTCCATCAAAAATATCTATAAAAGTGCACATTTCATCGCTGGATGACCTCACATCATGTGTACTTTCTGTATGTTTCGTAAGGTGATTCGTGGATGTTGTTTCTGTCATTAATCTCTTAATGTTTGGAACACACAAACACTATTGCTTGGGATATCTCTGATCACCCTATTTGGGACAAAGGTTGTGACGTTATGTATGTATGTATAATTATTTCGAGAATACCAAATATTAAGTCAAGAGAACCTAAACCGACGAGCTTATATGAACAACTTTATGAGAGTGAATGAAGCAAAGGAGGTGTGTTAGAATCCTAGCAAGTCTGTGGTTTCTGCCTACCCCTACGGGAAAAAGGCGTGAAATTATGAATGTTTGTTACCAAGGGTGTATTTTGTGTGTTTAAATTCATATTATAATTACGTATATTCTCTAATGCTAGGTATGGAAAGAGTTTATTTCTAACATTGTTAGTATGTATCGTATACACGAGCTATCTTAGATAATGTTATTGTAAGACCGATGTTTTGGTTCTACATACTCGTAGATGAATAAATAATAGTAGCGAGGTTGGCAGGGCTAGACCTCTAGTTAACTCTCGACGGGTGTGATTAATGATTCAATTCACAGGTGTGTTGAAGTCTCAAGTAGAACTAGGTTAGGTATTTGGTTATGCACCTTTTTGATATGTACATAGGATATAAAATGTTAACGGCATTGTTACCTTAGTGTTGGTTAACAACTTTCCATTAATATAATAAAAATAATAGATGGATAAAAATAATTGGTCAGAGAAAAAGTCTTTTCGTATTTTGTACGTATGCAGTTGTAATCGAAACTCTTTGGTAGTACTTTTTGTACTAGGCAAATTTTTGATAAATATAAAAGTTGACATTCTGGAAATATAAACGGTTTTATTGTAAGGTAATAAATAAGGTAACAGTGAATGTTTTTGAATAACTAATTTCAAAATAAAAAAAATATATATTTCCCGCCACTTTTCCATTGTTTCCAGTCCGGAAACATATACACTCACGATTGTTATCCCAAAAGAGGTGGTCAGAGATATCGCAAACACTAAAAACATTGGGGTGTTCCAAACTTTAAATTTAATGCTTAAAACAATATCCACGGTTTACCTTTACCTGTGGGAACTACTTACTTTATCGGGATAAAACATATCCTATGTCTCAATCCAGGATATATTCTACCTATATATAATCCAAATCCGTTCATCCGTTTCGCAGTGATTGAGCAACAAACAAACAAAGAAATAAACAAAACATCCAAACTTTTGCATGTAGGTATAATATTTTTTTTTTTTTTTTTGGGAAGGTGGAGAAATCCTCATAGGACACGTTCGAGTCGATATCACCCACGGCTACAAAAGCGCGAGGCCATATCCACCCGAAGGTAGTGACGGACTCGTACCGGCTAAAACTCCGCCTATTAGCCACACCTTTACAGCAGCTGCCTGGAACTTGGGTGCACTACTTCAGACAGCTGTCAGGTGGCCTCCAGCTGCTCTATACCCTAACTTCTGTTAAGGTATCGGGCAGCCTTTAGGTGGCCCCTCCGAAAAGCGCGGCTAGCTCGCGCTCTTCCGCCTCCAGCGCTCTTTCGTGCTCTTCTTTGTGTTTCATGATCGACTTTATATGTTCCTGCACGAGGTCCCAATGGTCCTCACTGCTTAACATAAAGTCGATCATGGTACTTTTCGTGAGTCTTGTCCCTGATCTCTTTGCAAGTTCAGCACGCAGCGTTTCGCACTCCTGGCACTGGAAAAGTGTGTGCTCCGGAGTGTCGACTTGGTCACAAAACCAGCATTGGTCACAGGGTGCTTTCTGGATTCTTCTCAACATCCAAACTTTCGCATGTATAATATTAGTTAGGTAAGGTACCTACTTATATGAACTTAATGTCGTGTCAGTAAGTTGATTTAAGAATTTCCAGTCTGGAATTTTTAATGACCTGGATGCAGCTGGTCGGTTACAGATAAGTCGGCGCTATCTGTGAAATTCTGGAGCAATATCGGCACATCAGTGGTTATAACGTTAGGAACTGGACATTGATCTCAAAATCGCACACAAAGTCTTGAATTTGTATTTTTTTTTATGAACGACTGGTTCGTACTTGATCTCAATCACACCTGATGTTAAGTGAAGATGAGGTCGAAGGTGGAAGCGTACTAACCCGGAAACCCCAACACATTTGGGGGACTGGCTATCTTATCTCTGACAACCGGAACACAACAATGCTACTAACATTGCTGTTGCGACCTCCAAGTCGTAAACTCAATATTGTTTACATTGAGCCACGGAGGCGGTATATAATAATATAATATGTATATAATAATGAAGAAACTTTCCCTCGATCTAATAGTTAGGTATCTACAAGTTTTGAGCCAAAATATCTCAGAGAGAGCATTTCGTGAGGTCGCAGTCGAAAAATTAAAACATGCATACATAACAAACTGTACCAAATATGTCTGTCACGCACGATCATGTTATTATTTGTGACATAGCTCTATAAGATACACAGGCTTGAGAGGTTACATGTTTACTAGATATTGCTGCAACTGTAGTGCTAATTCCAGTTTGGGTCAAGGTTCTTTGAAGGGACTGGACTCTGCCACATGAGTCGTGAAAGGCTCTCGAACAGTCAGCTAGATTAGTATGTTTACTAAAACGTTTAATGTTAGTACAGTCGGCAACACAATTAAGACAGCCGGTTTATTTTATTTTTTTATATAAAAAACAAACAAACGATAATGAGTGAAGTGTCGCTGGTCAGTTCTAAAATCTGTATCCAAGAAGGTCCACTGCAACCCACAATCCAATACTGGTGTTACTATTGAAGCCCACAAAGTATTTAAGCTTATTTGAAATTCTTACCCATTGAACTCAAATTGTACTCAAAAAAGGAAATACATGAATCTACATATATTAATAGCAAGCAGTAATATAGTATCCAAAACGTTATCGAAAAATGATGTTAATGTAATAAATTATAAAAAATCTTTCGATACCATCACAATGTAGTTTACATCATCTGGTCATAAAGACATTTATTTATTTATAAATATATTATGTAGGAGAAAATCTAAAGGAAACTTGTTATTAAATTTTAACTGTAATTTAACTATAGTATGATGACATGATAGGTGTAAAGGAAAATATAACAAAATGCAACACAAACACTCCCCACACAATATAAAAATTAAACCTAATCCTGTTACCTTAATTGTGTTGCCGACTGTACGTCCAACTCTGTTGGTGTTAAGTAAAAAAAAAAAAAAAAATATTTCGAACACTTACACCAATCATCTAGTCCCAAACTAAGCAAAGCTTGTGCTATGGTTACTAGATAACGGATAAACATACATAAATATTTATATAAATATCCAAGACTCGGGAATAAATGTTCGTATTCATCACACAAACATTTACCCCTCGCGGGATTCGAACCCGCAACCGTTGGTTTCGCTGATAGGGTCACTATCCACTACACCAATCGGTCGTTAATAGGTATTATGTCGCATAGTGTTAAATAGCTGTTATTTAATAAGTTCAGTGACAGGACCTGACGCGATACTTATGCAGTTAGGTATAACGTCTGGGGCGGGTTCTATCATGAACATGTGAACTTAAAACCCTATAGATAAATGGAACGCCGCTCGATAATGAAATCGTATACAGAAAATGGGGCAGAAAATTAAGTTTTTTTTATGATTAACTGGATACGCGTGTGACCACATTTTAATTAGTTGGAACCACCCAGTACCTGCAAAAAAAAAAATTTTATTTGGTCTTAAGTTCAATTTATTTATTTTTATATTGTGTAAATTATATATTATTTAATTTGGCATCACCTTGACTTTCATCTATAGATTGTTTAATGATTATCATTTAACTACCTTACCGCCCCCGGCTTCGCCTACGTGATATATACGTGATTTGATAGGTGCTCTATCTATATGAGAATATTAGAAAATTGAAGATTATAGGAAGTTACATCCCAAAATTTACGCATCTATACGTATTAGCGCAGTCAGATACGACACGATTTCACACAATAGAAAATATATTAATGAAAATGAAAATATGTAATAAGATACCATGTCTTCAGATGCTAACTTATATTAACCAATCAATCAACTTTACTGCTTGCCAGTAGATTTTGTTTCATTTGAAATTACAGCCGCCAAATTAGTGATTTAAATGCATTTTAATATATCCTATGAGATTCTGATAATTACGACATACAAATAAGCAGAAGCCGGATTGTTCGTCTAAGATTACGATGAATAGATTGACACCTCATTTATCAAAATCGGTGAGATAGCAGCGATAGGTACGCTGACAGTTGAAAATTCGATCATGCATAGGTACCTACATTATATTATGTATACACGAAGAATGAAAACGGTAATCATCATAAAAGAACTTTATAAACTTTAACAATCTCTATAAACCACGAGTTTGCGGCGCTTGCAGTGGAGACATTGGGCCTTTGGTCTTCTGACACGAAACAATTTGTATAGGATTTATCCGTTAGACAAGTCCACGCCTCTGGAGATGTGAGAGCTGGTACCTACTTTGCTCAGCAGTTGAGCTTATTCATTCAGCGGGGCAATAGCGCTAGCGTACTAGGTACTATGCCTCACGGAAGCGAGTTGAACGGCGTATTTTTTCTATAAGACATAGGTATTTTTAACTGTGTTTTATAAATTTGTTGTCCAACGATATTGACAAAAGAATGAACTATATTATTTTTTGACTGACAATGAAAACTGTCATAAAAATTATTCCTTTTCGTTCCCCAATTATACATACAAAGACTATTAAAACGATAACCCTTATTCTGCTTGTCGTCATCGCGAAATAATTCCAATTGCAAAGAACATCTGAACAGTAGTCGTACCATATCATTTTTTTGTGTTCGATCTCTAAATTTGATATCACGTTAGCGCCCTATAAGTAAATTATGGTAATTTATTATTAGACCTCATCCCCTTATCTTTACTTCTAGGACACTTACGTGTTACCAAATTTAGCGATGTTTTTTTAATGCTAAACGGGTTGGTACTTGACCTCAATCACACCTGATGTTAAGTGAAGATGAGGTCGAGGGTGGAAGCGTACTGACCCGGAAACCCCAACACAACTTACTGGCTATCTTATCTCTGACAACCGGAACACAACAATGCTATTAACATTGCTGCTATGCGCGACAGATTTAGATAAGATGGTGGTAGCTAGCCAGGCGGACATATAAAATGCCCTACCACCAACCAAACCGAATACTTAAACTTGTACCCCGCTGGGGATCGAAACCGCGACCTCCGAATCGTAAACCCAATGTTGTTTACATTGAGCCACGGAGGCGAACCAAGCAAGCTAAACGGCTAATTATTAGCGATCCAACGCAAAAATTTGTACGTGGTACGAAGGCTATAATATATCCAGATTTTAAATACATAGCGAAATGCCATTTTGACAACAAAAATAGGTGGGATAGGTAAGGAAATTATTGTGAACATGAGGAAATTAAACGCGACGTTTCGAGCGACGCCGTCGCTGAGAGGACACGGCAGAGAACTGTATAGATAGGTACATATAATTTTATACGAACCTACTCCCGCCTCTCCGTCGCCTTTAAAAATTTTAACATCCGACGAACAAAAGCACCGGCATTTTCTAAGAAAGAACGCAAAAAGGGTATTATTGTAAAGTTTTATAGAGAAGCCTGAGAGTGAAACGTGTCGTGAACTGAATTTTTAATTTATGCCACGGAAGTGCTTTCTTTCGTTAACAGCGGGCTGAGGCTCGATTTTTTAAATTGGCTGTTGAAAATATTTACTTAATATACAGGGTGAGTTTGGATACGTGTAATTCCCATTAACTGGTGACACCACTCTTTTCTCCTATAATGTATAGTCGAATTCGTAAAAATAAATTTCGGTAATGCTGGCCATCTCACCCGGATAATCGCGAGGGATGGCCAGCATATTTACGGGAGAGATAGCCATAAAATATAACGTATTATTGAAGATTTTTTTATCTTAAATATTTTATACAGATCCCTAATAAATACTTACGGAAGGCTGATGGTCGGGGTAAGCTATGGCAGAAGTGTAAAAACGAGGAATGGCAGTTTATAGGGCCTCTATTATCTATAATGTTCCAAGAAAAATACTAGAAAGAAGATGAGACCATCAGCGATCTTTGGTGCAGACAACGAAAAACGGAATATATAAAAGATATATGCAGTCAAGAGGCTTTATCTATCTATCTATCTATCTATCGATCTAGATTTTATCGGAAACCTTTGATTAAGGCAAATATCGATTACAAATTTTATGTAGTAGGTAGGTACAGTAGGCACCGAATTTATAGAAGCAGACTTAACTTTTTTGATATTGTTTGGAGGGTCTTGGTTGGATTTTGTTATTTTTCCTTTACACGATAGATGCCATTACGTATAATAGATAAATTTCTATTAAACTTAAAAAACAATTTGCCTTTAGACTTTTTTTTATGATTGACTGGATTTGCGTTTGACCACAATCTCACCTGATGGAAAGTGACGATGTGGTCGAAGATGAAGCACGCGATCCCAGTAAATGCCTATTCACTCTGCTCTTGAAGATCCCAAGGTTGTAGGATTCAGGAAAGACGGACGCCGGAAGGGAGTTCCATGCCTTGGCTGTTCTGATGATGAATGAAAAATCGAACTTCTTAGAGCGAATGTTCGGTATATTAACTATATACGGGTGGAATCCCTCCCCACGCCTAGTGGTCCGAAGATGGAAGGGTGACGGTGGAATAAGATTATGTAATTCCAACGCACACTCCCCAAAATGCATCCTATGTAAGAAACTGAGAGACAGGCGACTTTACGACGGTATTCAAGGCTCTGCAATTTAGCAGTCATCGAACTATCACCTATGAGTCTCATGGCACGTCGTTCCACAGAATCGAGTGCAGCTAGTTGGTACTTGGCTGAACCATCCCAGAGGTTTCTCCCTGACTTTCTCCTAAATATTATTCAATAAAGACATGATACCTTAATTGTGTCGCCGACTTTACATATGTCAGTACAAGAATTATAAATATATACTGTTTAGCATATCGAAGACTTTCTTAAATATTTAACGACTGGAAATGCACTACTGAACCCCAATATACAGAGTTAGCGATGATATAGTAAAAGTAAAGCCAAACTTGGAATTTAATTGAAGGACTAGCATCTTATCTCAAATTGCCGAAACAATTATAATATCAAGATTGTTGTTTTGCATCAAACTTAGATAAGATGGTGCGAACTAGCCAGGCCGACATTAAAAAATGTTCTACCACTTACCAAACCCAGTACTACGCGTAGGTACCCCACAGGTAATCGAACCCGTGATCCATAAGGAATAAGAGAGAAATATAATAAAGTGAGAGTACAGATAAATATACACAAAAATACCAGTACAGTCAGTTTACGTACGTGTGCCTATTTGTCGGCCGGACTTAAAAATAACACCCATGGGGAAAAAAAAGTCGGGCGCAAATGTCCCATGTCTGCGCTGCTCCTTTTCACAAAGACATCTAAATAAATTCGTTGTTTTTGAAGTATTATGGGATTTGTGTATTTAAATGGCACTATTTTGAACAGTTTTTTTGGGATATAAATTATAATCATAGGTAAATCTAATTACACCTAACACACAAACACTCACACACACACACACACACACACACACACACACACACACACACACACACACACACACACACACACACACACACACACGAACTCACACACACGCACGCACACACACACACATATACATAGGTACAACGCAAACTAGAATAAAACATAGTTCTAAGAAATTTTTATCTTGTTCATGTATTCTTTTCTACTGAATAGTCGTGGAAATCTATAAAGGCTTTTACATTGTAAAAATACTCTGAAATATGTAAGCAATACTTGTTAAGATTAAGCTGTTGATTTCCCTAATAAAAATAAAAAATAAATAAATAAAGCAGTCTCTGCGAATAATATCTGGCAATTTTGACATTATCAAAACAGCTGAATTTAACATTGTGTATTCTAGCATTAAGTAGATTCGTGTCGGTTCCATTAATCATACAGGGCTATGTTATATTGTTAACGTTAACATATTTAAGTTACACTTTAGTTACACTGTCTGCAGTTCTATAAAATGATAGTCTTGACAAGAGGGCGATTTTAAACAACTGCGGTTGGTATAGTAATGCCTTCACTAATATTAATCATGGTTAGCCCTGTATAACTATGACGCCAACTGTACCTGAATACATTACGCGGACTAACAAAACATTAAATAACCACTCAATTGGTATGATAAAGATAACGTACATATGAAATATGGCATAATAAAATATGAAAGCTTTAGCATTTGATCAATTAGGTATTGTTTGTCAAGCATTATAATTCTCACTTCACATTCATACCTAATTTGTTTTATGGAGCTGTAACTAATAGGTACGTAAGCGATCACTGTAGCCTTTGAAGTGATAGCGGTGGGATGGGAAGTGGACTGCAAGGGATAGAGATATACTTAATTACGGATATATAATAATGAAAACGACAATAATCAAAAAACCGCCAAAATATAAATGTTTAAAGTACAAAAAGAAAAGAAAAACAAAAGGATGCAAGGAGTCTGCAACATTGTAGTTCTATAACTAAGGTTGGGATTTTGGGAGTTGACAAATTGTAAGTTCGCGGGTTCGATCCCCAGCGGGGTGCATGTTTAAGTACTCGGTTTGGTTGGTGGTAGGGCATTTTAAATGTCCGCCTGGTTAGCTACCCCCATCTTATCTAAATCTGCCGCCAAGCAGCAATGTTAATGGCATTGTTGTGTTCCGGTTGTCAGAGATAAGATAGCCAGTCCCCCAAATGTTGGGGTTTCCGGGTCAGTACGCTTCCACCTTCGACCTCATCTTCACTTAACATCAGGTGTGATTGAGGTCAAGTACCAATCCGTTGTGCATAAAAAAAAAATTATGGATGTATTTTTGTATTTTTAAAGGGTTGAATCGATAAATAAGTGTACATGTGCCATATAAAAGGTAATATTTACAATAGGTTACAATCAGAATAGCTTCGAAGTATTTACTGAAATGTCCTGTCCTTATACCCAAAGTTGCCTGGAAGAGATAGCTTTTAGTGATAAGGTCGCCAAATTGTACATTCTATTCTTACCACTTTTCTGAAACTGTATTTTCATTTCTGTTGTGCAATAAAGTGTATTTGTATTTTGTATTTATAAATAATATTAAATAGAAAACTTCCACGAATTACTATATAGATAACGACACACATGTCGTAATAAGTATTTATGTTCAGGTTTAAACTATGTATTAAAAAATAAGAGGTATCTATTTTAAACAAGAAATACTAAATTTACATACTAAATTATAAATAAAAAGTTTCATCTAAGTCCGAAAAAGTCTCAGTATTTCGATCATCGGACTACTCAATCGGACTACTGCTACTAGACCGTCGTGGGGTACCGCATCTAAGAGGCTGGCAACATAACCTCTTTGTATCGTAATGCTAATGCTTGGAGAGAGGTAGCTGCCAGCCCTACATATATTTTTTTTATAGCGCTATCATAGGTCATACATACATAAATATTTATACAAACATACATAACTTGCAAATGTTCTTCACACAAACATCACCAAGCAGGATTCGGACCTTCAACCGTTTATTTCGAATACAAAGTACGTCACTATTACAAACAGTCATCATACACAATATACTTATTAAAGGCTTTGCTACTCTTTACCCGGTTTTTATAACGACCAACGCTGTCGCTTCATTTCTCGCATCTGATTGGATGGCAATAAGTCACGAACAGATGACAGCCAATCACCTGCCAGAAATGTAGCGTCAGCGTTTGACGTTAAAGAAACGATTTAGACGTTGATTCTTTTCTGGAATCTCGATCGAAATAAGCATTCAGGTGTGAATCTAAGCTACCAAATTAACGATATCTACTAAAAAAAAATCGCCTTATCACCTACAATTACTAGCCGCTCACCGATTATAATATGAATTAACTTGTTTATCTCATTGATAAATAGTTTATCATAATCTTAATGTAGCCTACTCTAAGCGCAACCAGTCCGGAGGAAAGTCGGCCATCGGCCGGTCCCTCATAGTTTATCTAGTGTACTTGGGTAAGTACTTATTTGACACTTGGAATTTCAAATTAAACTATTTTTGAAGATTGTTGCTAGTATTTAATTAAATAAAACGTTTAGTCGATTATGTAATGTCAAAGGCGATAATCTATAATCCGCGTCAGAATCGGTCGTGAATCAATCTTTTCTATTGATTTAAACTAAAATCGAAACCGTATGATGTATTACTCGCATCAAGAATCGCTTAAGCTTCTAGTAGCGCTGTTTACTTCCGTGTTATTTACTTAAGAGGATAAGATCGTATGTAGTTACTATCAGTAACACTATAGTAGTAGTAGTATATAGTAGTAATACTATTGTAAACGTGTGGAATCTGCAATTAGTCTCTTTCATAATTAGCTATATTTCATATATTGGAAATGACAAATCTGGAAGCTGTATTGAGTTTTACGTTTGGTTGGTCGACATTTTTCCCAGAAATATATTTATTCGAGTTATCTTACGGTGAACACTCTGTGGTCATTTAGGATACACCCTGTTTGTTCATTCATGCGATAGCGCTGATTGAGACGGGAACATAATGTTCGTAGGTATTTAAAAAAAAATTGTATTGACTTAAAAGTTTTACCGTGTCATTTCCGGCAGATTAGAATAGGGCCAATCCTGCTCTTCACATGTGGGTCATAGAAGGATACTAAAGGATCATAAGCAATTATTACATATAGCAGTAACAGGTAGCAGCGTCACAAAAATTCTGCGATTTTCAACCTGCATTTTATTTGACTTTACCAACGATGAATTTTAACACTTTATTGCATATAAGTATACAAACATACATTGAACAAACATAGGACAGAAATTACAATACATAAAAGGCGAGCTTATCTCTGTAAGAGATTTCTGCCAGCAAACCCTCGGAAGGAAAAACCAATTTAAAGTTATTTATTGCAGACAAAGAGCAATACTTAAAATATAGAACAATACATTAACAAAACATCACTGTTAGAGGAACACAATTTACAAAAGACAAAATATTAAGATTTATGTAATAATCGTTTGATTATAGAACTAGCTTATAATATAGCGGCTTAATTTTATAAGACAATAAATATATAGATATTACACACAATAAATACATAATATAAAAGCCTATATACTAAAATACATATTAATAAATACTTACGTATAATATAAATATTGCATAATATTAATATTGCAACAGCCAAAGATCTGTGGCGCGCCAAGGCGCGTAGTACTCTAGTAGTGGTAGGATGTAGACCTCTCCCAAGAGAGAGCTCTATCTCCAGCTGTGGAGTAGTCTGAGCTGATGGTTACCAACAAATATAGACCTTGTAACTGAAACAAAAAGTACCTATTAATCAGTAGTTACCTTACCTAGAAGTCATTCACTAATCTCAATAAAACTCATTACAGCCTTTAATGTATAGGTATGTAAAATAGATATTCTGTACCATATATTATTTTAAATAAATTAATTTACAGCAACAAAATATTCCGATAAAGTAGTCCGAGATAAGACAAAATTCTTACTTTGCAATAATAATATAGATTAGTGATGGTTTTGATATCATAAAGATATTATCTGGGAACCAATTTTTGTATATTAAATGCGGTTGACTAGTAACCATGGACACTATTGGACTCTTATGAATTTCTTGCATAGAAATTCCCTTGTTGGTACATTTTTCGAAATAAATCTGTATGTTTTGTTAAACACTTGAGGCTTCATGCGTGGCCTCAATTAGGTATATCTGATGTTAAGTGAAGATGAAGCTGAAGGTCTGCTCTGCTATCTTATCTCGGAAGTAAACACAAAAATGCTATTAACACAATTGCTTAGAAACAAACTTAGATAAAACAATGAAAGATAGCTAGACATACGTTTATTTAAGAATGCTTTAGCATACTTATTAAACCGAGTAGGTACGGTACGTATATGTACCTCGCTAGGAATGGAATCCGCGACCATCGCTTTTAAACCCGATGTTGTTTACATTTAGCCACCAAAGCGGTTACGGCTACATTAATTTACTTGCCTCAAGAACTTATAAATAAAAATTTTTGAAAACCCCCGCGAAACAAGAGGTTAAGTACATCATTTAGATAAACCAAAAGAACAGTGTTAGTACCTAAATATCTTCGAAACGGCTCAGCCGATTTTCAGCAAACATGTTTAAGAAACCCGGAGTTTTATCTTAAATATATAGAAAACTCTCCGAAGACTAGTCAAACACCAAAAATTTGTTAAAAGCTAAATATCTTCGAAACTATTTAACTGATTTTCATCAAAGCTGTCCCCTCCTTTATTCTTTAATGTAAAAAGCCGCACTCACTTATATTACTGAGACTCGATTACATACAAACACGCACACACATACACAACGCCGTCAAAGTCATAACACTCGTCGTTGTACGTGGGTAAATAATGGATTATGCCAATTAGAGTTAATACTGGCGGTTTACTATGACGAGAGTAATTTGCGTAACTCATGGTTGCCTCACATTTCTACCCCCAAGTACAGTTCTGCCAAGAAAACATGAACTGGTGCAATGATAGACTATTGCCTCGTACTATACTACTTGATAGATCAATTATCCTAAAACGTTTTTTCCTTGTAGCAATTTCCCAGCCGCATTTTTCTTTGTTTGAGAAGTTATTGACTTTGTGATCTTTTACATCAGAAATACAACAGGGTCATTAACGCTTGATCACAGAAATGGATATGGATCCCATCTCGTAGGTCTGACTGAAGAGGTATTACCCGTATAATATGTGAAGATTTTAGCGGCAGAGTTGGCGAGAGGTAGGCTGTCTTTTCCGAAAAGATCGTCTACTATATTTATGGCGTTATTCCTGTACAGAACTGTATGTACGTACACTGTGACGCAAGACGTAGGATGCCTTAGCAATGAAGTACACTTCAATAAAGTCATTGATGGAAGAGTGTTATCACTGTCTGCAGGATCAACATAGATTGTAGTATTCTCAACGTCGATAATTGCGTACTTTTACACAAAACCAATCAGCAATCGACTGGAGGTTGCTCAAACATTGATCGCTGTTTTCGTTCAGTATCTATCATCATCAGCTACATCTATGATTGACGGTGATTGTAGAGATGTGCAAATGTACAATAAATAATACCATATACCGTACTGCAGCATGGCTGCTGCGTAAGCCCTACTTCTACTTAGCGGTAGTTGTGCTCGAACATAAGTAACCAGGGTTTACTTGCCCATCCAGGCCCACTTAAAAAAATCAAAACATTTAAATGTGTGGATGCAATTATTTATTTTAAAAAATGTACCATTTATTTAGTTTTGATAATGTATATAAGCAATATTAAAAAACTAATTAATTACCGAAACTAAAAACCTGCGATATTTA
The DNA here is from genome assembly GCA_949316235.1 of Oegoconia quadripuncta. NCBI lineage: Eukaryota > Metazoa > Arthropoda > Insecta > Lepidoptera > Autostichidae > Oegoconia > Oegoconia quadripuncta. The sequence goes on from OX438746.1 coordinate 31,620,362, forward strand.
AATTTTTCCAGCTTAAATTGGTATTAAGACAAAGTGATTTTCTTGTGCTTTAATTGTTAAATTTTTTTGTTACAGGTGAAAGGAAACATACATCATCATGTCGCAAGATAACAGTAACTCCATTTTGGAGATGGGCACCAGTGACCAGGTGAGTGCATATCTGATAATCACAACATCAGTTTTTTTTTATTATTCACCACGGGTTGGTACTTGACCTCAATCATACCTAATCTTAAGTGGAGATGAGGTCGAAGGTGGAAGCGTACTGACCCGGAAACCCCAACATATTTGGGGGACTGGCTATCTATATATATACTGGCTATTGCTGCTTGGCGGCAGATTTAGATAAGATGGTTAGTCAGGCGGACATTTAAAATGCCCTACCACCAACAAAACCGAGTACATACATATGTACCCCGCTGGCGATCGAACCCGCGACCTCCTAATCGTAAATCCAATGTTGTTTACGTTGGGGCACGGAGGTGGTTGAACAGTGTTTAAAGCACAAAGTTTGGTATACACGTATGTAGGTACATGATCGTTTTGTAAAAGACAAGAGTTGTATACCTATAGAACAAGCTATAGCCGTCATCAAAAGTGTAGCCACATTCCCAGTTCTCGCGGTTTTTTGATTTTGCATTGTGTTATTTGAGTACCTACACTTCATTCATTCATTGAAATTGTAAGGTTCGAAAGTTTTTTTTTCTGTAAAAAAACGAGTTTTCCGTGTGACGTGTAAAAAGTACTGTTTTAGTACTTAAAAGTACTTTTTTATAATATTTCCACTTTCCGAGTTCAATGAAATGTACTTAAGTTACACTATGGGTACATGGTTAAAAGCTTAAAGTATGTAGTTAATTTTACAACGTTATAGGAATGTGTGTTGTGTATTGATAGAACATAATACTCATAACAATTAACTCGACAATAGTGTCGATTCGGATGTACACCAACTAAACTAAAACCAGTTTAGGAGTGGTGCTGTCGCATCGTAGTGTTCCAGGGAGAAAGAGACAGTACTTCTTTCAAACTGGTTTTAGGTTAGTTTAGTTTAGTTGGTGTGCATCCGAATCGACACCAATATACGAAAAATCACATAGTACATGTCAATTGAAGTCTTGTCAAGAGTCTTAAATATAGGTACTTTTGATGGTTTGATACAATAGATTTACACACGAAATTGCTTAATAATTTTTATAAATACTTAAGATGATTCGGGTTCTAACGAGTTATTTAGGATACACACATACAGTATTTCATAAAATCTGTATTACTCAGTACAATCAATCAATCCAATACTCTTTATAGTACAATTAACAAAAACTACTCAAAAACAACAGCGTATCAATACAAATTTATGTAATAATAACACGAATCCACGATCTTGGCCATAGTTTTTCTATTGGTTTCTCGCTACCCTCTACACATCTGAATTATTTTTTTCTTTCTGCTTTTCCCTCCTCGAAATGCAGCATGTTAATGAGTAAGTGAATGGTATTATTAATATTATTAAATCCTTTATTGCACACAAAATAAAATACAAAGAAATATTTAACATGGTAATTGGGTTTTACATACTATTATTAAATATCTTTACACAACCCATATTTTTAAATATCCATAAATATATTCAGGTTCATAGCTTAATTTCCAGCCAGCGTCTGTACATTTTCGTAGCTAGCAGTCGGTCTGCTGTAATATATTTACGAAAAAGAAAGAATCTGCAATTGCTTAGGAAAAATAGATAATGTAATTACAATTAAAATACAACATTAATCTTATTCCACCATCGCCATTTCATCTTCGGACTACTAGGCGTGGGGAGTTTCACCCGTATAATATGTAGGTAGTTAACATAGCGAACATTCGCACTAAGCGGTTCGACTCTACGTTCATAATGCGAACAGCCAAGACATGGAACACCTTTCCGGCGTCAATCTTTCCTGAATCTTACAACTTTGGGATCTTCAAGAGCAGGGTGAATGTGCTTCATCTTCGGCCAAATCGTCACTTTCCATCAGACAGTGAGATTGTGGTCAAACGCGTATCCAGTTAATCATAAAAAAAGTAAATAAATCAATTAATTACAAGATATAAAAATAAATTTGCTGTTCATATCAGTCGAATGCATGTACATTTCCAATCTACTCTTTTCTTTTTCGTCGAATCATAAATTGTAAAAATAGTTATTTAAATAATCAATAACTATTTCAGTATTTAAAAACCAATAAACCCTACAGCATATTTTATATATAGCGGACGCCATGTTGGATTTTTTAACATAAAATGTATCCTACTCCCAGGTATCAACACTAATTTAACGACTTCATGCTTCGATATTGGTCGTTGTTCGAAGTAGATGTTTTAGTACCCACTTGATACTATTATTTTCATGAAAGATCACAATATTAAAATTGGATACTGATAAACAAAAACCAAACCGTATCACGCCTCGATTCTGTCATGTATTGATACCCTAATTTCCGGCATATTGTCATAATTTTATTCGTAATTACTAAGGAATATTAATATCTACTTTATGAATTATAAAAAAATTATAGGTAATACGTAACATAAAATTAAGTAAACTATTATCAATTACCACATCATTATGCATCATTATGGTTCGTAGCTTGACGTTTTATTTAAAAGTAAACAAGCCGAGGGCGAACTGATGGGAAAGTCACGCTTAAAAGCTATTGTTTGCGTTTGAAATTCCGAGTATAGGTAGGTATACTTCACTCGTTGATTTAATTGAATCGTCCTTTTCGAGAGTCCTCTTGTAATCCAATTTATTAAATGAATTTCCTCACGGAATAACTCGACAGTTTTCCGAAGTCCCCTTGGAGTTCTAAATAAAATAAATACATGGTCTCTGAACGACATGTGCAACAAGAACCTGAGTTTCACTAAGAAGTTGTTATAATCAATTAATAATTCAAGCATAAACAAATTTAAATAAAATAATCATACAATATTGATAAACCAAATACAGACAGCATATTTATAAAATGAAAAATGAAATGAAAATCATTTATTCATGTAGGCAATACAATATGCACTTATGAACGTCATTTGTTTTTTAAACTACCACTAGCTCGGAACGCGACCACTACTGAGAAGAGCTAGCGAGAAACTCAGAGGGTTTGTCTCTTTTCAATAAATCATGTACAATCAAGAAAGGTTACAACAATTTTATATATCGAGTAGAGGAGCCGTTTAATCCCATGGATTACTTTCATTAATATAGTCTGAAATTTTGTAATATCCCTTTTTACATAATTTTTGTTTTATAATAAGTTTAAATTTATTAAGCGGAAGATTCCGTATATCCATGGGAACCTTGTTGTAGAAGCGCACACATTGACCTCTGAATGACTTATTAACTTTACTAAGTCTACTAAAAGGTACAGCTAATTGATTTTTGCTCCTTGTATTGACATTATGTCGGTCACAATGTTTCTCGAATGAATATATATTTCTCTTAACATATACAAGATTTTCATATATGTATTGTGACGAAAATGTTAAAAATGTTAAAAAAGGAACTAAAAATACTACTACTGTACGAGAACGCCTGTAATGGCCGCCGTTTTGTATTTGAGACTGTTGATGATGATATGTTGGGGGAGACCTAGGTTTAGGAGTGTACGTCGTGTGGATGATATTTTGTACTGAAATGTGCTTGTTTATATACAAAATGACAGTCTTACAAATAGTTAGAGACCAAACATTAATATGCTTATGCAAAGTAGACGCGTAGTAGTAAATTCACGAGCGTTCACGAGAATTTCATATATAAAATAATTGCTTGTGTTCGAAAAAATACTTAATAAGAGATGTTACTAAGTCCGTAATGTGATGCGAACCCATTTCCAGATAATTCATCATATATCAATGCCTAAACATATCTAATACGTTTTAACCTTATATTCGGTCTGCTACTATTTATATGTCTGTAGTTTTTAGGAAGATTAAATATACAAGACAAAGTGGTACTGCGCTCTATAGCTAAACGTATATCGCTTGTTTCCTAACTTTTGCATTAATTATATTGTTTAAGACAATCCATGGATATTAAATTATCACATTCTGCAATAGAAATAAAAATTTATACCACACATCGCCCTAGAAGTAAGTATAAAGTGATAAACATGTAATGGATAGAAGTACCGCGTTACCATAATTTACTTCTAGAGTATGCTCTAGAAGTATTATGATACGTTAGTACTATATTAATTCTGTGGTATCGTAGTACCAACGCGATCGAATGCAAGCGAGCTAAACGACAAATTAAGAGCGAAACATCAAATTATTAGCGAAACGACAAATTAACATATTAAAAACATATTAGCGATCGAACGCATTCTTTTTATGTTTAACTGGATACGCGTTTGGCCACAATTTCACCTGATGGAAAGTGTCGATGTGGCCGAAGATGAAGCACGTGATCTCAGTAGATGCCTATTCACCCTGTTCTTGAAGATTCCAAGGTTGTAGGTTGTGTTTTACGTGGTTCGATGGCTGACAACACTACCCATTCCATGTTATAACATTGATCTAGTGCGCCATGGAACTTGAGGGTATAATTTTAGCTGTATGTGACTGTACCAGCAGTGACCACTTCTTAACAGTAGTCCAAAATGCATGTGAGTTGGGGTGGCTCAGAGGTTTAGACGCGGTCCCTCAATTTGGGAGGTCCGGGTTCGATTCCCAGGCAGACCATGTACCAATGAGTTTTTAAATTTAATTGCTTATGTGCATTTATCCGACTACTCTTAAACGGTGAAGGAAAACATCGTGAAGAAATCTGCTTGACTGAGAAATAAAAATTCTAAGTCATGTGAAGTCCCCAAGCCGCATTTGCCCAGCGTGGTGGATTATGGCCTTCTTCATTATACATTCATTATACAAGGAAAGGCCTATATCCTTGTAGTGGGATATTTACGGGTTGAGATGAGATAAAAGTAACAGTAGTTTGATTAGAGGAGAGTTCGGCGATCTTGTAAATTTATTACACAGTATAATTGAGATTTAACAATAGTTTATTGTCTATACGGCTATTCAAATCGTTCAACTTTGCACATCTACAATTAGATACTGTACAAATAACAAATAAATACACATAGTTATAGTGATTCCACAAATAAATTAGTGGTAATTGATTTTTGTGGTGTTGTTGTCTTGATTGTAAAACCAAGTTCCGACAGGACTGAGTTTCGACAGGACTGGTTTTAAGAGGAATGATAAATCAAACGACAACGATCTGTTTTACATGAGTAATATTTTGAATTTTAACGTTTCTTTTGATAGCGGTAGGCAAAATGAACAAAACATGTGAATAATTTTTTCACCAAAACCAATATACTTCACATATTTTTTGGTTTATTTACATATATCCAAAATGACCTAACAAAATGAAATCGGAAATTAATTCGTTTACAATTTGTATTACTTAATAAAATGTCAGTTTACAACGATAACCTTAATAGATAACCCTGAATCGTAACCAGAAGTAAAACCGATCAATTGTGTGTCGAAGCATATGCAGTTGGGTTCCGTAGGTATATTCAGATTTTACCTTTTAAAATACTAAGTCCACTTTACATGTAGGGGAAAAGTAGGGATCTTACCCCAAAAAAAATTATGTAAGAAAGCTTTATAGATATGTAGCTTTATACATATGTAGAAGCATGCTACACTTCAGCTTTATGGCATTTACTAATTTCCGCCCGCAACTTCGTCCGCGTGGATGACTTCATCAAAATCGGTTCAGCAAAAAAAATTACCTATATGCTAATCCAGGTCCTAATCTGTCTACCCACCAAATGTCATCTAAATCCGTCCAGCCGTATAGGCGTGAAGAGGTAACAATTTACAGACATACACACAAACTTTCGCATTTATAATATTTGTTCGGAATATTAGTTGGGATAGACGGACAAACCAGCGATATTGCAATTGCAGTAGCTCATGCTGAGTTTTAGCTCCTTTTTGACATAATACTGCCTTCACCCCATTGTGTTGTAATTTTCTTGCTCATGCCGAGTTTCAGCTCCTTTTGACATAATACTGCCCTCAGCCCATTGTGTTGTAATTTTCTTGCTCATGCCGAGTTTCAGCTCCTTTTTGACATAATACTGCCCTCACCCCATTGTGTTGTAATTTTCTTGCTCATGCTGAGTTTTAGCTCCTTTTTGACATAATACTGCCCTCACCCCATTGTGTTGTAATTTTCTTGCTCATGCTGAGTTTTAGCTCCTTTTTGACATAATACTGCCCTCACCCCATTGTGTTGTAATTTTCTTGCTCATGCTGAGTTTTAGCTCCTTTTTTGACATAATACTGTCCACACCCCATTGTGTTGTAATTTTCTTGCTCATGCTGAGTTTTAGCTCCTTTTTGACATAATACTGCCCTCACCCCATTGTGTTGTAATTTTCTTGCTCATGCTGAGTTTTAGCTCCTTTTTTGACATAATACTGTCCACACCCCATTGTGTTGTAATTTTCTTGCTCATGCTGAGTTTTAGCTCCTTTTTGACATAATACTGCCCTCACCCCTTGTGTTGTAATTTTCTTGCTCATGCTGAGTTTTAGCTCCTTTTTGATGTCAAATTATGTCAAATTACAACACAATGGGTGTGATGTAATTTTCTTGCTCATACTGAGTTTCAGCTCCTTTTTGACATAATACTGCCCTCACCCCATTGTGTTGTAATTTTCTTGCTCATGCTGTTTTTTAGCTCCTTTTTGACATAATACTGCCCTCACCCCATTGTGTTATAATTTTCTTGTTATGTTAATTGTCACATATTGTGTACAGTACACAAAATGTGACAATTAGGTGGTGTCAATCTGGGCTTGTTTAGCGGTTTATTTTAAACCTAAATCAGCTTCAAGTACAATGGAGTGTTTCGGTTTGGCTCCACCTTAACCATTAAAAACCGGTTTTCTTAAGGAGCGAAGGCAAAGGTTTTGAATCAAATAAGCAGTTTTTAGTGGTTTTCATTTCGCTCTTACCGACGACGCCATCTCGATCACTACAAACGTCAAACGACGCCAACGCGTGCACTGTCTGTCTGGATTAAACCGGTTTATTAAGATTTTAGGCAGCGTTCTCATTCCGGACGTGCTCCGAACCAATTTTTTTTTAAATCCAGGTTAAACTTTACTTTAATTAACCGGTGTTTTTGAAACCGGTTACGGGCCCTGGGGGCCTACAACGATCATTTTAAAAACCATAATGTTTCAGGAACGTTTTGTTTCAATGTTAAAGTAATATTACTCAAATTCGTACCGCGATCATCTAGCGATAATACAAAACAATATTGTTTTACTCCTGCTTAGAGACGGGAAAGAACGAATGATTTGTCTATTCCTTGCAGTCAGAAGAACGAGACAACGTTATACCTTTGTATAGCGTTATCACTTTCACACCTCGAATAATAATAGCGTTCCGGTATACGCAATTATTTAAATATTGTGCATGATTTTTGTCGTTTATGTTCATATTTTTATTGTTGAAATGCGTAATTAGAAATAAAAGTTTTTTATATTTATGCATATATAAATTTAAATATACATTTTCATTGAAGTAATGCAAGAAAGCGTAAATTAAATGTGAAGTAACGCTGCTCCCGCCGCCGGTATCGTTCCGTAAAATGAAACATTGTGTCAAAGTAATAAGCGCGGCGCTTTCTTAATTTCATAATCTTGGTATAAAATTTTTATTTGTTTGAAATTATTTTTTTACTGGTTTTATAGAATTTATATTATGGCGACTAGAAGTAAATACAAACTAATGTTTTAGTGATTTTTGTGCATTTATAGAATAAGCAAGCATCCTAGACAAAAAACTCGTCGAACAAATTCAGCTTCGTCAATATCGAAGGGATTACATTCTTCACGTAATCGCCTTCGACGTTGCATCTTCTCCGACAAATCCTCTGCGGCATCGTCTTCCAGAAACTCGAATAATTCGTAATCATTGGCCATCTAAAACCACATCACATTTAATGTATTTCTTATCGGTTTACGCAATGAACACAATGTATTTATAAAGAGTTATTGTGAAAAACACATCCACTTACTTTTTTAAGCGAAAATAACGGTTTATTATCCTTATACCACTAAAACAATAATAAAACCATCACAAGAGACTAACTTTTTTAAGATTGTAAAATTTGACGTTTGAGCAATATTACTAGCTGTCAAACGACCGTTAAACAACGATGATGGTACGAATTGAGCGAATGATTCAGCGGTGACGTCACAAAACTGCTTAACAAAACAATATTATAATAAGCTTGTTTTAAGGCGGTCGGGGTACGAATTTCCAAAGTAATATTACTGTAATATTGCTATAAGAGGTGATTGTAGGCCCCCAGGGGGCCTACAACGATCATTTTAAAAACCATCATGTTTCAGGAACGTTTTGTTTCAATGTTAAAGTAATATTACTCAAATTCGTACCGCGATCATCTAGCGATAATACAAAACAATATTGTTTTACTCCTGCTTAGAGACGGGAAAGAACGAATGATTTGTCTATTCCTTGCAGTCAGAAGAACGAGACAACGTTATACCTTTGTATAGCGTTATCACTTTCACACCTCGAATAATAATAGCGTTCCGGTATACGCAATTATTTAAATATTGTGCATGATTTTTGTCGTTTATGTTCATATTTTTATTGTTGAAATGCGTAATTAGAAATAAAAGTTTTTTATATTTATGCATATATAAATTTAAATATACATTTTCATTGAAGTAATACAAGAAAGCGTAAATTAAATGTGAAGTAACGCTGCTCCCGCCGCCGGTGTCGTTCCGTAAAATGAAACATTGTGTCAAAGTAATAAGCGCGGCGCTTTCTTAATTTCATAATCTTTGTATAAAATTTTTATTTGTTTGAAATTATTTTTTTACTGGTTTTATAGAATTTATATTATGGCGACTAGAAGTAAATACAAACTAATGTTTTAGTGATTTTTGTGCATTTATAGAATAAGCAAGCATCCTAGACAAAGAACTCGTCGAACAAATTCAGCTTCGTCAATATCGAAGGGATTACATTCTTCACGTAATCGCCTTCGACGTTGCATCTTCTCCGACAAATCCTCTGCGGCATCGTCTTCCAGAAACTCGAATAATTCGTAATCATTGGCCATCTAAAACCACATCACATTTAATGTATTTCTTATCGGTTTACGCAATGAACACAATGTATTTATAAAGAGTTATTGTGAAAAACACATCCACTTACTTTTTTAAGCGAAAATAACGGTTTATTATCCTTATATCACTAAAACAATAATAAATCCATCACAAGAGACTAACTTTTTTAAGATTGTAAAATTTGACGTTTGAGCAATATTACTAGCTGTCAAACGACCGTTAAACAACGATGATGGTACGAATTGAGCGAATGATTCAGCGGTGACGTCACAAAACTGCTTAACAAAACAATATTATAATAAGCTTGTTTTAAGGCGGTCGGGGTACGAATTTCCAAAGTAATATTACTGTAATATTGCTATAAGAGGTGATTGTAGGCCCCCTGGTGTCGATTAGGTATGTCGTTGGAAGATGGTTAAATTAGTCATTTCATTGAATGTTCAGGCCGATCGTTATGTATGGCGTGCATTTCCTACATTATTTAAAGTACCCTAAAACAACCAAACGCTATTTGATTTCTAATTATTTGCTATTAATGGTATCAAATTTCCCGATCGAATGCAAGCGAGCTAAACGGAAAATTTTTAGGGATCAAATTTAATTGAATGGATATTTCGAACTATATACATATATCTAAGTAGACAGACTAACTCGCAAACGATAAGGGTTTCTAGTATAACTACGTAACCCTATAATATTGGAACAGAATCCATTGACTCCCAAATATTACTATCATTCCGTGTAAAGTTATATTGTTAACGCTACGTTTGCATAGTAAAGTAATTTCGGAATGAACGAGTTAAGAGATTGATTAAGGTTAGTATGTGTGGTGTTGTGAATTAGTGAGGCTTTAAATCTATATTTGAATATTTATAAATTGATTATCCAAATACGTACATCAAACGACTGTGTTAAAATCAATCAATCAATCAATCAAATACGCGTTATTGTTTAAATAAGGAAGGTACATTTTTTAAATATCTTATAGAAACAACAAATTAGCCGACCTTATCGCTAACAGCGATCTCTTCCAGTAAACCTATCATCACGGAATTCAATACGAGTAACAAATACACAAATAATTTCCTAATTATTAAGTATACATCAGAAAGTTCTGCATATTGAATGCCAGAGGTGTTATCTTAAGTATGGAAAACATTAATACTATATGTGATAAGACGAAGTAATAACTAAATAATTTGAACAAATAAAATAATACATATCCATACTATATACCTATGAAATGAACTGAAATATTTATTAACAAGAACATACGTATTAATGTTAATTAAAAGTAAAATATAATCGAAACGGTGTACCGATTTTAATCAAACCTGTCGCCCCGTTTATTGTTTAGTATAAAAAATCTTCAATTGCGTTACAGAGATACAACCTGACACAGACTGGACACCCAAACACACAACGCCGTTAAAAACATAACACCGGGTCGTAACACCGTCGGGAATTAATAAGTTAACTATTACTTTTATCGTACAAGCATAAGGTATAACATAAGAGCGCCATCACCAAAATAAGTCCGAATCATCTGCAAACTAGATAGAAATCTGTGTTTCAGCATTCAGCGCCCCTCTCTATAGAGAGACTGACCTGACCTAGATTAGTATGTATTTAAATTATGATGTTACCCAATATTTTTTAATTGATCACGACACCAACAAAGTAGTGAGTAATCTTAAAAATTGGTAAGAAGAGAAATTAAACAATCATAACAGTATGTAATATAATAAAAATAATAAGTGTGTGTACTTATGTGTATGTTTTTGTGTCACATGTATGCAGTAAAATTAGAAAATTAGAATCACTGATAATATCCGGAATCCGATTTTGCCCCTATATAACTACTAATTTATTAGTTAGGAAAGAGTACTCAAAGTAATTAATGATTCATTCATCTGTTCCATTTCCAACCATTCCATTTATAATCATCGAATAATAGATACATAACAAATCCATTCCAGGTCCTAGTGGCAACTAAAAAGAAGAAAAACCTGATTTGGATAGCTGGCGGTATTGCAATGGTTATTGTGATTGCGGTGGTCATTACCTTAGTGGTAGTGCTGACAGGCAACGAGAGCGATGCTGACGACGTAACGACAACCGAAGGAACAACATCACCGATCACGATCACGCCTACTATCCCACCGACGATTATTCCTACGACAGAAGCAACGACACCGGCTCCAGAACCACCAGATACAACTCCGGAGCAACCAGAACCGACGACTCCGGTACCGACGACTCCGGTACCGACGACTCCGGTACCGTCTACGACAGAAGAACCAGAGCCAACGACAACGGCTCCGCCACTGCCGGACGACAGTATTCTTCTAGAGGATATCCTGACTGGAGTATTTAGTCCGCCAACTTTCAATGGCACTTGGACTGGAGGTAACATGCCGTTCTCTAAGTTTAATTGATTTAAGTCATTCTTGACATTGACTAATGTTCACTTAATTACCATAGCCGCCTTTATTTCCCTCTAATGTGACTAAAAATACTAGAATATCGAAAAATATAAAGTAGACGATCCATAAGGTGGACGGAATTACCAAATAACGGTAGCAGGCAGACGCTCGATGCAGACCGTTTCCAACCGGTCGTTCTGGAAATCTATGGGGGAGAGGCCTATGTTCAGCAGTGAACGTTTTGTGGCTGATATGGAGATGATAATTTACACGAAATTGATGATCAGGAGTTGCTAAATATGACTTGTCAGCATAGATCGTAGGTAGATCGAATTTCCTTACATGCTATATTCAATTTCTCGTATACGTGGCTAGGTAGGTAGGTAGGATGCGATTTTTTTATCGTTTTTCCCTAACATTTTCAAAGACACTGGGCAACCAAATAGTGGTGTAGGTATTTTTTCTTCTTTTTTTTAACTGTATTTCGTTCTTCAAGGGATCCGTGCATACAGGACCCGTCCAGGAGTAAAAAAACGCAATCATTTTTGGTCTACGCTTCTCGCGTGCCTCAATTTTGTTTTGTTGGTTTGCTATCGATTTTGAACACCCATATAGAAGACTGTGCATGTAATAATGTACCTATGTGTCAACTCCTGTCACAATGTCATACACAGCATTTGAACGTCCATGATCGTACTTTAACACCATGTTTTTGCACCAATCAACTAGGGTCCGATTTTGTTCAGGGGTGAGTTAATGAGAAATCCAGCAACAACAAAGTTTTCAAACATTTAATTGTTGACGTAAGGTTATTAAATTTGGCTCATAACTAATGTCCTCGAATCTTCTCATAGGTAATACGCCGGTTTTCTTCAATTAGTTGCCTGACAGTAGCCACATTTTCTCAGCTGTCGCAGTTGAGGGACGCCCTTCACGAATTTCATCATGGAGAGAAACATAGCTACGATCAAATTCTGCGTACAGTGTTCAATTGAGGAGCTTCCCTCCGAAAAAACATTTTGAAGACAGTGTAGTCTTGCGGAGGCAGAATTTTTAAAATCATAAAAAATTATCGCCATATAATCTTTTTGTGTTAATTCCATTTTCACTACGGACGACGAACTTCTACTTGTGATAAAAAACAATGAACACGCGATTTCCGACAATTTCTAAAAATCAATGATTGATTTCTTGTATAATTAATTTATTAATTTCTTTTTCTTACATTCGTAATTCAAACATTTATGAGCGGTCAGGAGCGCAGAACTTTTGTGTATATTGCAGAAATTTTCCATCTAACGAACTCAGGAAAAAAGTAAAAATTTTGCCAGTGCTGCATTTTCCCTTATATTCTCAATTTAAAAAGAATGTAAGATGCATAAAGATTTTGTTTAACTTTGATGTTTACACACCATTATAGATACAGTTGAATTAACTTCTAAGGAAAATCATACCTAGTCCGATTATCCCCATAAATAAAAGTGTGAAATGGGCTATTTTAAATTACATGTTACTCAAAAAAATGTAGATACCTACTAAATGTATTCACTTCATTAGATTTCATCATCTATCATTAATTAATTATTGATCTTTATGAAAAATTACAATTTCTTTCGCTTAATGATTTACAAAAAAATGTATTTGTGTAGCTTATCCATCTGGTATCCATAATACAAGCCTAGTTGCTTAGTTAGAAACTAGATGGCGTTGTGTGTGTATTTATTTATAAAAAATTGCTTTGATTTAGTCAAGTATAATCACAACATATTACTCCATAACAACCAGAGATTAAAGATTTTAACTATAAAGGTGCATTACGCGACCTACATAAATCGCCTTGTTGTCTCAGTGTAGGCACTTGAAAGACAAGGGAATATTTTTATATTATTGAGAAGATAAGTGGTATATAGGTATATCTTATGTCATTTAATACAGATAAAATGTGATACGTGATAAATTATTATCTTTTATCTTTATTATTTCAGTAATCAGAAAATGTGAATGCCAGTCTCACAATCTGTTGTTTAAATCGGTTACGAGTAATTCAAAATTATACATATAAGAATAATGAAAGGATATGGCATTAAACCTGCCACAATAAAATTTTTAGGGTAGTCAAGTCAAACCCTGCCAACTGAGTGTCGGACCACGCGCAGTAAGATTCCGAACTCAGAGAATAATTAGGTATATTTCTAAATAAAATAAATAAATAAATACCTTTGCACGTACACACAGCGCCATCTATAGTTCCACACTAGGCAACTAGGCTTGTATTATGGATATCAAATGGTTGATAAACTACATAACTACATTTTTTTGTAAATATATATATATATATAAATTAAATAATATCCATAACTCGGAACACATGTCTGTATTATACAAACATATGCCCCTAGCGGAATTCGAACACGCGACCTTTTGATGAAGCAGTCATAGCTTCTAATCATTACACCAAAGAGGTCGTCAAAAAGATCTTTTTGATTTATTCATGGATCGAATTGACTATTGGATCCTAGTAAACTAATTATGCTCCAAAATGTACTTACCCACGATAATTTTCCTTTTCATTCAATTAAATAATTAAGTGATACCATTGTGAGTACTATCAAATTCTGTAAAATAGTGGTAGGTATAATGTAAATAACATTTTTTTTTTCATTATTTGTAATTTTTTATTTTTCCACAATTTGGAATCATTTATCTATCAGCGATGCCACACGTCATACGTTAGCAATCGCTGATCAATCGAAGCCTCGTCGTTTACTCTATCTCGGCATCAGCATTTACATTCATCTGTCCTGAGATCTAACTATTTTCAAAACCGAGCAAATCGAAATATTACAGTAAAACTGAGACTTGAACACTTGCCGTTGTTTGTTGTAAGCACTAAAACCGATCAAATTGCAATATTAGTATTACCAATCATTACTAACTTATGCTACTACTAACTACTATTTGCTATATTATTATGAATGTTACACTGAATTTCAACGTAATTAAATACGTAACGTCGCTTAACGTAATTAAATATATATAATGTAATAAACAAATATTATTTCTAAAATTTTACTCTTTTCGACCTGTGACCAATACAGACTACATAGTCTAGTTTGTGCATCATTCTGCCATATTTTTTTTTTATATACCACGGGTTGGTACTTGACCTCAATCACACCTGATGTTAAATGAAGATGAGGTCGAAGGTGGAAGCGTACTGACCCGGGAACCCAAACACATTTGGAGGACTGGCTATCTTATCTCTGACAACCGGAACACAATTATTAACATTGCTGTTTGGCGGTAGATTTAGATAAGATGGTGGTAGCTAGCCAGGCGGTCATTTAAAATGCCCTACCACCAACCAAACTGAGTACTTAAATCATGTACCCCGCTGGGGATCGAAACCGCGACTTCCGAATCGTAAACCCAATGTTGTTTACATTGAGCCACGGAAGCGGAGCCCACAATTGTCTTGTATAGTATTTTATACTATGTACCTACATAATTTGGAGAGAGAAATAAAATGTTGTTTGATTGCATATTACGGTTGTCTGGAAGAGTAAGGTGGGATCTTACGTGCATCTGCCCTTTACACCATGTAATAGTGCAAATTGGAACGGTACATTCATCTCCCTACACACAAAACCAAGAAATTAGAGTCTCACTTCCATCTGATCTAATCAAGCATTATAAAACCAAACCAATTGGAGTCACGATATTATTACCACCACTTATCATATTCTTGTCTCTTGTAATTTCAGAAAACGAGGTGTTATTCCGAGGCACGTACGGCGATTTGGTGATTTACAATGTGGACACTAACCAGTCCAGAGTCCTCATTGACAACTCATCGACGGTAAATAAATACATATCTAACATCACGTACCTATACATAGTAAAAAGTAAAACATGTGCGTCCTTTTAAATTATAAAAATAGCGACATTAAAGTAAGCAGCTCTGTAGAAAAGTTTATTAATACCAATCATAACGTTTAAGCACACAATCTGCTCTTTTTTATGCATAAAGGGTTAGCGTTTGACCTCAGTCACATCTGCTCTTAGATTATGTATTACGTTGGCCAATGAGAAACCGTCAAATTGCCGAGCGAGCGACGAGCTAACCAATCCCATGTCGGCACGAAATCGATGATAACAATCAATGTGCTTTTGGCATTTACCTAGGTAGGCTGTGTTCCCTATTTGGGATAAGTCCGCCTTTGTACTTAATTTTAATTTAGGTAGAATAACTTTGTAAAGTTATAAAGTACAATAAAGCGTTAACGAATAAACAAATATAATTATGTAATAGAGCGCCTGATGTTAAGTGAAGATGAGGTCGAAGGTAATAACCGCTCACTCGGAACCTCTAACTTATTTGGAAGACTGGCTATCTAATTCTAAACAACCGGAAAACAACAACGCTATCAACATTGCTGTTTGGCGACAGACAGATAAGATAGTGGTTGCTAACCAGGTAGACATTTAAAAATAGTATACAACCCACCATACCGAGAGCTAAACTTATACCTTATACCCCGCTGGGAATCGAATCTCCAATTTGTAAACCTAGTTGTTCACATTGAGTCACGCTTGCGTATGAATCTGCGTATCTTCTAAGCAAAATCGCACTATCTACCAAGCATCAAAGTTGTTAGTAGTTATTGTTGTTTCCATTAACTTAAAATAAGGGAGCCAATGTCCAAACAAGGACATTCATTTTTAATTAATATGTGTGTTATTGACGTCATGCACTAACCCGTAATGCATAAAAACACGGTAACACGAAAAACGCCATTGGTCACACGTCCAAGCCAAACTGTGCAAGTCACGTGCAGCTAAGAGAATCTATTGAAGATCCTGGAAGGCAAAATAAGATCACGAAATTTAGATACCCATGCCTTGTTAGCTGTGATCTAGCATGCCAGGATCTATTTTAGCCGCAGGTGACTGTATTTGGTTTGACCGTGGATTTACCATATTTCATGTGTCGTTACAGATTCTCCAGCAATCTGCGAGGTTCCTGCAATTATCTCCTGATGGACAGCAAGTTGTGTTGGCTCATAACGTGGCACCGGTAAGTCAAACACCTATCGTATTTTTTGTCTAATATATTTTTATGAACAGAGTATGGGAAATTTAGAAACGATAGGATAGCAGGACTGTGCGCGACGCACCTCTTTTGTATCTTTTTACTTTTTTATATTTTATTACCTGTGTTGCCTTTGACACATCATTACATTGTGTCTTGTTGGCTTTTTGGCGGGACCTCGGCGAGTGAAGTTGCAATTTTCTTTATAATTCTTAAAATTTGTGCATTCTGACTTTTGAAGTTTAATAATGGCAGTTGTGTTGCAATAATGGCATTGTGCAGCAAAAGTTAGTGATGGTGTACAAGTGAAGGGAAGTGTAAATTAAAGTGCGTAACGGAGCTTTCGGGTTCCCACAAGAAGCCGCCAAAATCTTTTGTAAAGCATTCTGCCACTTAACTGAAGAATGACTTGACTGTGATTAGACTCTGTATACGCCAAGTATACGATAAATGACTTGTTTTGACTGAGACTGACTTATAAACTGAAGAAATAAGACATGCCTGTATGGGCTTAGATCCCTTTGCCTTCGCCGAGAGGAGAGAACAAAACGAAAAAAAATAATAATTGTGTCTTGCTGTTGAGCTGCTAACTGAAGTGTCAACTACTTTTATTTCCAAAAATTCCCATAAAAAAACCCCTTTTTTCACAGTTTAATCCACAATTCTATCTCCTATAAACGCGCGTAGTTTACAAGGACAATGGTTTTATATGCCACTATTATTTATATGAGTATACAGTATAATTTCCTTTATATGAGTAATTCATTTATTAGTATAAAAAGTATCCTTTCTTATGTGTTATACAATGGCATTATCTACGTATGAACCAAATTTCATCCAAATCCGTTCACCGGTTGTGGTGTGATGGGGCAACTAGGGCTTGTTTACCAAAAGTAAACAGTTAAGTTCAAGTACAAAGGATTGTTTTATTTACGTTTGACTCTACATTAACCTTAAAAAACCGGTTTTCTTAAGTAGCGAAACCAAATGGGTTTTGAATCAATTAAGCGGTTTTTAGTGTTTTCATTTCGTTTCAATTATCTTAGGTAAAATATGTGATCATTTAATAAGGTCTCTGATGTCGTAAGTGGTCGAAACTTGAGGGATATGGATCGTTTGGCCTGCCCAGAATAGCATGCATAATAATGGATAAAAGTACACATGTGACAGCCATTAGAGTATATAATAGGATCCCGCTTGAAATTAAAGATGTAAAGGAGCTTCAATTAAAAAAAAAACTTTAAGGATTTGGCCGGTAAATAACGTATTTTATAGCCTCAAGGAGTTTTATTCTAAAAGAGCACCATTGACATAATTATTATTAAGACTTTGCGATTTCTATATTTTCATAGCAATTCAAATGTTAGATTTTATAATATTATAATTAATTTTAATTCTTAATTTTAATTTTACATGCATGAAAAATAATCTTGTATGCCTGTTAGAGGTAAGGACTGTTTTTTTTAATGTACAACGGGTTGGTACTTGACCTCAATCACACCTGATGTTAAGTGAAGATGAGGTCGAAGGTGGACGCGTACTGACACGACTACTGTGCCCGAAACACATTCAAAACAAAAACAAAAAAATACAGTTTGGCTTACGAATTTTTTTTTAGGAAGAAATATATAACTTGTTCGGTATTGTAGAAAGCACCAATATAGAAGGTACCCTGTGTTTTTCTATTCAAAATTCGTTTCTATTTGAATTAATTATTTTCAAACAGAGAATTACCTCGCGGCACTTACCACGCCACCTTGGGGCGTAATTCAAAATGAGTTCGAAATAAAATATGGCGTTGACTATGCGTCTGTGATCCGTGCTCCAATTCAAAATAATTCAAATTCAACTCAAATCCGCTATACGGCAAACCAAATTCTTCAAACACACATCCGATGGTGCCAATAGGGAAGTATTCTCCTGAACCGCTCGTGGATGCACCCCCGGGGGCCCCCAGGAAGACCAGGAACCGGCTACCGGTGAGTGCTGCATTCCGCATTTCTCTGTCATATAACTGAGCTAACGAAGATATCAAACATAACTATCCTACTCTCACACCTACGTCGCGCGCGACAACTACGGTCATGCTACGGGGGCAGGAAATAGGAGTTATCTCAAATAATACCCGCAAATTCAAACTAAGTACCCTAGCACGTATTACGGCTCTTGCCGCATCTTGAATTTCAGGTGTCGTCAAAGTATGGTCATCACACTCGCTTTCTTCACTTGAACTCATTTTGTCAATTTATCAACACAATTATCATAAAATTCCACACAAAATCAACTACAACTTCAACTTTTTATTTTATGGCAATTGGTCGTCTATATTACGATCAACCATTACTGCCAGAGTCCGGTTATATGACTAAAACGCTGAATGAGGTTGACAAGTATGAAGTCTGTGCCAAACTGTGGGTCTAGATCTAAAACAGAAAGGAAGACAAA
Source organism: Oegoconia quadripuncta (assembly GCA_949316235.1). Lineage (NCBI taxonomy): Eukaryota > Metazoa > Arthropoda > Insecta > Lepidoptera > Autostichidae > Oegoconia > Oegoconia quadripuncta. The sequence continues at coordinate 31,639,504 of OX438746.1, forward strand.
CAAGAACATATAATACAGGACGGCACAGGGACAAATCACGAATAAGATATACTTAAATTTCATAATTTAATCTTATATGTGGATATATACTAATGACGAACAACGATAATTTTTCACGCGCCAAAATATTCATTTGTTTCTTCTTTATGAAACAGCTTTTTATTCCTAAGCCAGTTCGAAATTTAAATAAAATCTTGATAAGTACCTCCGCGGTTGCCTTGTTTCGGAGTAAAAAGAATATTTTCATTTTTAAATTGCATGGCTGATATGAGTTTTCATAGTATTTTATTCAGCCACTAAACAGTATAAGGATTTCTCTACAACTTTGCCAGTCGCTGCTATGTACTTGACCAGTACAACATTTTCGATTTATCTCGAAGAAGGTTGTCAAAATAATGTTCAAATTACCAATCGTGTTTCAGAAAAAGAAAATTTTCAAGTTATTAAATGGAAATCTTTCCATTTTCAGGTCTACAGACACAGTTTCTTGGCCCGGTACACTGCGATTAACTTGGAGACCGATGCTCCAACAGACATTGTACCTCCAGGAGTACCCGCCAACGATGCCTACCTACAAAACTTCGTCTGGGGACCAACAGGAACTGCCTTGGCCTTCGTCTACCGTAACAACGTGTACTACCAAGCATCTCTGACAGCCACTCCGGTGCAGATCACTACTACTGGTGTCGATGATATCTTATATCATGGAATACCAGATTGGGTTTATGAAGGTTAGTATGAGTTAAAATCGCCTCCGTGGCCCAACGTAAACAACATTGGGTTTACGATTCGGAGGTCGCGGGTTCGATCCTCAGCGGGGTACATGTTTAAGTACTCGGTTTGGTTGGTGGTAGGGCATTTTAAATGTCCGCCCGGCTAGCTACCACCATCTTATCTAAATCTGCCGCCCAGCAGCAATATTAATATTGTTGTGTTCCGGTTGCCAGAGATAAGATAGCTAGTCCCCCAAATGTGTTGGGATTTCCGGGTCAGTACGCCTCTACCTTCGACCGCATCTTCCTTAACATCAGGTGTGATTGAGGTCAAGTACCAACCCGATGTTCATAAAAAAAAAACAATAAAAAAGAACGGTATCATAAGGCACCTACATAGTTTGATTTTATTATTTGGTATTATGTGGTAATGATTAGATACAATTAAAATCTTTAAGTGATTGACGTTCTTTTTACCCGACTGCCCCAGGGAAGTATGTATGTACGGGTATATATAGATTTCTATGTTACCTCCTGTAGCCTAATCTGCTCGATCGATTTTGAAGTGCAAGGTGTTCTCTTGAGTGTCATAGGATACATTTTATGGAAAAAAAATCCAACATCATCAATAGCATTACACATCCCCACTGTTGGGGCACAGCTTCCTCTCACTGGGAGGCGGCCATAATTCACCACTCGGGCCCATTGCGGATTAGTGGATTTATATTAGACTAGTAGCCATTATGTTATGTTAAAGTAGGTATATTTGTCTATTGATCTATGTATATATGTGTATGTAAATATATAAAATTTATTCACGTAGTTTGTATCTTCATCCCTATTTAATACCGCACAACCTACCTATTTCAAATGTACTGTCCTTATACCCAAATTGTACATTCTATTCTTACCACTTTTCTGAAACTGTATTTTCTTTTCTGTTGTGCTATAAAGTGTATTTGTATTGCATTGCATTGCATTGCCACCAAGTGACAGTCATTCCTTAACTTCGTTAATCGAAAACGAATAGCGAGTTTTTTTAAAATTTTTTTATGCGAAACGGGTTGGTACTTGACCTCAATTACACCTGATGTTAAGTGAAAATGAGGTCGAAGGTGGAAGCGTACTTCCCGAAACCCCAACACATTTGGGGGACTGGCTATCTTATCCCTGACAACCGGAACACAACAATGCTATTAACATTGCTGCTTGGCGGCAGATTTAGATAAGATGGTGGTAGCTAGTCAGGCGGACATTTAAAATACCCTACCACCAACCAAACCGAGTACTTCGACATATATACTTAAACATGTACCCCGCTGGGGATCGAACCCGCGACCTGTGAATCGTAAACCCAATATTGTGTATATTGAGCCACGGAGGCGGTTAAACCTGCATACAGTGACTCAGTTCGGTCGTCCACTTTGTAAGTGGACCACTTAGCCGGTGTTTGGTCTCCACTCGAGAACTTCATTGCTGTGCTATGTCAGAGCCTTTCGTTCGTGTACGGATTTCTTCATTCCTGATTCGATCACGTAGTCAAACACCGAGCATCGCCCTCTTAATAACTCGTTTCGTGACCTTGAGCTTTCTTATGAAGCCCCAAGAGACCACTTTTTAATTCCTATTACAATTTTAATTTTATTCATACAATACCTTACAGCAGGTTCTATCGCGTTAAATTGTGAATTTTAATACCTACCTAAGTTGTATTACAATACTATGTTCATTTTCAGAGGAAGTATTCGGCTCCAATAGTGCATTGTGGTTCTCTGCCGACGGTTCGAAATTGGCTTACGGCTCGTTCGATGATACTAATGTCAGGATCATGAAGGTGCCCCACTACGGTGTACCAGGCTCTCTGGAGTACCAGTACACACAGCATCACGAGATACGGTATCCTAAGGTAATTAAAAAATCTTAATATCACGATGACTGCTGGATAAAGATTTAGAAACATTTCATAAGACATCGTTGCAGCACTCACCATAGAAAACGATTTACTCAATTAAGGTCTACTTTCTCTCAAAGCCCAGCGTCAACATTTATCAGTTCCAAAATTATTACAGGAATCATAGATCAATTTGTCTTAAGACCGAATTTATTTATTAGAGAGAATAAAATCCGATATTTAGATTAAGTTAATTTCCATAGGATGGGGAAATTAATAAATTACGAATTTCACACCACACAAGTAAAGTCGTTCTTTAATTAGTCTATATAATTTACAAGGGGTGCTCTTACTTGTGTGATCTTAGCCCAAAGTCTGTCTCAATTCCTCAATGTGTATGTAAAGACTTCTTATCTTGCGTATGCTTGTGACGGTTTATATTGATCTAACGATGTCAGAGTGCGACATGAAGTTTCTGCAACAATTCAACCCGCTTCTCTATGTTATCTTTAAGGTTATCTTATATATGTGTTCCGTCTCGTTGTAAATGGGTTGTATATGGGTGGCGTTTACTACCAGCGAGTTTTCAATACCACTTTTAATCCCGAATCAATTTTGAAAAGAGCATTCTGCATGAAGTCAGTTCGGAGAAAATTAGTGGATTGTGTCAGGTCTGACCTCACAGTCAGTGTTTACACCAACTTGGCTTACGACTGCCTTCAATTGCATATCGAATATTTAACGTGCTCTCCAAAGCACGAATATTTGTATGAAAATGCCACTAGTGGTCATCCATCCAAGCTTATCTTCGCTAATCGGAAACGCATAGCGAATGAACGAGTGCTTCACTATAATGTAATGATATATTAATTTCAGCCAGGCACAACAAACCCGACCGTGTCGGTGACTCTACTTGACATCGAATCTGACGTTCGTACAGTGTACACCGTACCTACAGATCTTGAACAGTAAGTCGCATCTTTTCTGTACTTATCTCAGCACACTTTGATTACATAAATGCAGTTTGGATATATGGTGGAAATGAAGGTGATCGATTGTCCGAAGTACTACTATTGAGGACAGCAAATTATACACAAAAAAGCATTATTTTATTTTTAGAAACCAGTTTGTTTATATTCTGAAGCGACAAATACTATTTATATCAAACTGGCCCAGAGCAAAGAGGTTCGCGTCTCCTTCCATATTTAAGCTATCAGTTGAATTCAAGTCTCATGGCAGATAGATACCCTAAGGGGACACCCCACGATATGACAGTCGACGGAACTGCTACTAAAATAAATAATAATATCATAATCATAGACAAAATCAGGTGAAATTGTGGTCAATCGCATACGTCCAGTTAATCATAAAAAACACAATTGTCAAGCTGTAGTTGATTTTGGTTCCAATATTTTAAAGTAGTTTGATTTATTACCTCAGGACGAATGCTAACTTGTTTTAAAAAATAAAGAATGGGTTTAAAAGATTTTTGTTTAGTGTGTGAAATTAAGTGATATGACATTGATTGATAAACTTAATTTAAGAAGGATGTCAGGGCAAAAAGACGCGAATGTATAATCATTAAACCTTTCGTGCATAGCAAACAGAGTCCTCATAAAATTCTGCTGGTCCTACGAACTTTTCTCAATAGTTCACAGTCTTCAAAACTTAACATCGCTGACCCCAAATCTGATGTTGAATATCTTAAAAATTAGCTCAGGTCAGTTTTTTTTTTATTGAGAATATCCTAAGACTAGTATACAAACCTGTTATCGCTGTTCCACGAGTTCGGGCAGTCGAGTCGATATGGAGTATGAGGTGTAATACATATAACTTTGGCCGTGATCGAAGAACTTACGTAGGTAATAAAGTCATGTTTATCTCTCTTTATCTTGTAACAGCACATCCGAGAACTTTTATTTAGATCCCTACTTTATGCGAGTTAAGACACAGATAAGTGTGTGATAACGATTAAGTATAGATATCGTGTTTTACAGGTCGTGAATATTTACAAGTAGATACCAACTGAAAATACAGATAACCTTTCGCTTTGAGCAATATGTTGTAATACTATGCGTGAAACTGAGTGGAATAATAGGAACCTTTAAATACATTATTCGTAATCTATTTTAGTGAGACTTCATAAAAATGTCTCAGGGTTGAACCCTCAAATATTAGCAATCAACTCTCAAAATATTGCAGTCTAGGGCAGGCTTTTCAAGGCTTGTACTATCGCTGGCATGTCGACGGAAACACTATCAGTGATAGCTGGAAAAAATTTGAACGCTCCAAGATTAGTCTAGTCTATAAGAGCTAGGAGGTCTTCGTGCTGTCGCGTGTATCTACTTGTAATTACATAGTAATACAATGACAAAATCTTGTAAAATACATTAATGGAAAAGCAATAAATAATATGGATAATATAGGTTTTAAAAGAAATTTTGATAACATTAAGCGAATTAACCTTACATTTATTTGTAAAAATTATGACTTACATTATCTTATATTTTTTTATAACAATAGTTTCATTACAACCAATTTACGGGATATGGGGACCAATAATACCATACATGAGTTTTACTCACGTGCTAATACAATATTTGAAGGGTTGGTCTATACTGCATATGTGAACAGAGTAATATTTATCTTAATTAATTTGATTTTCTGGTAGTCTTCCGCTAATGGTGCTGTCCACTATATCCATGACCGCTTCCAGAGCCACCTTGTCCAAATCCACCAGCATTTTGACCACCATGTCCACTATGTCCACCATGTCCGTAACCACTTTGCCCAAATCCTCCAGAACTGCCACCTCCATATCCACCTGGACCGCCTTGACTTTCATGTCCTTGTCCGTGGCTATCATGACCGGGACTACTTTGTCCAAATCCGCTAGAACTTTGGCCGCCGCCAAATCCACCTTGACCGCCTTGTCCAAAACCACCAGAACCATGACTTTCATGACCATGCCCGTGGCTATCATGGCCGAGACCACTTTGTCCAAATCCACCATGACCGCCTTGGCCAAAACCGCCAGAATTATGATTTCCATGTCCATGGCTGTCCTGACCGTAACCAGTTTGTCCCAAACCCCCCGAGCTTGGACCACCGCCATATCCACCATGACCTCCTTGTCCTAAACCAACAGATCCATGGCTTCCATGTCCGTGACTATCTGGGCCAGAATTAATTTGCCCTAATCCACCAGCATTATGACCACCGTGCCCCTGACCACCTAGTCCTAATCCACCATGATTATGACTACCATGTCCACCGGGACGGTTGTGTTCCAAGCTATTTTGTCCAAACCCACCGTGACCGCTTTGTGCAGCACCACCATGATTATGTCCATGTCCATCGACACCACCTGGCCCAAATTCATTAGTTTGCAGGCCCCCATAGCCACCGCCCATCATGAGATATTCGAATCCATTCCCTGGTAAAGGTTTCGGCCCTACTCCTCCTTCACCATGGCCGTTGCTAAACGTAGGATCATCTATAATCGGTCCAACTCCATCGGGACCATTTTGTGCAGGGCCGTTGTCCGGTCCATTGCCTGCACCCATTAGATATTCGAATCCGTGGCCTGGTAAGGTTTTCGGCTCGACTCCTCCGTCGCCATGGCCATTACTAAAAGTGGGATCATCTATTATCGGTCCAATCCCATCAGGAGTGTTCTGTCCATGGGCATCAGGTACATTACCTCCACCCATTAGAGATTCGGATCCGTCGCCTGGTAGTCTGGGTCGGACTCCATTATCATCGACGAAGGTTGGACTCGTGTCGATTCCTACCTGGCCATTGTTAAAGGTAGGATCGTCTATTATGTTGTCTGCATTAGAGGGTCCTTGTGGAAAACCTGAGAATGCAAAGTAGATTAATTAAATAAAGTTGATTTCACTTCGATTGCTCTCGTCATTTACAGTCTTCTATAAAATCTATTATAAGAAATAAACTATAGAACTTACCGTAGCAGATTGTAATAGCTAGTCCCAAAATGAAAGTAATCTGCAATAGAAGAAAATTCATTAAAAACCAACCGTATAATATAAATTTAAATAAAACAACATCGGATGTACATAGTCTTAATTTATTAGTCCCTGTCCATGGATCACGTGACTGTTAGTACTTTATTAATTGTGTGGTGTAGGCACAGGTATAGCTCCAAAGTATTCTAAATAATAATTCTGTTTACAAAAACAATAACAATAAAAAAAAAACAATTTTTTGGTATTGTCAGCACAGCTGTCGGTCATTTTTTATGTTCAGTTATGGATGTTTTTATTTATAATAAGTATTTATTTCCAAAAGAAAAATGTATTTATGTAGTATATCAACCATCTGGTATTCACAACACAAGCCTATGGTTGCTTAAAGTGGACCTAGATGGCATTGTGCGCAAGGATATTTATTCATTATTTATTTTTAGGATTTCGTCGTCACCAAGGGACCGTTACTTTCAATTGGCCGGTTTTTGCCATAGCGAAAATTTTCTAAATAAATATTGTGAACCATCATGGTAATGCCCTTTGCTCATTATACCTCAGACTTGTATTTGAATATGTTCAATAGTCTCGACATTTAAAACAAAAAAAAATGTGAGTGCACTGACCTTAAGTAGCTCCATATCTTAAAATAAACTTAATCTCTATCTAACCACAGTTTCGAGCAGATCCCGGGTGAATAACAAAATACAACAGAAAAACAGCTTTTATATACAAATTGTTATCTATGTTTATATCCCGTATGGTAGGTATGTGTTGTAGTTGTTTATTAAAAAATGTTTACGATTAGAGGGGTTTTATACATATTTGTATTGACGAAATGATGAATTGATGACGAATAAGAAATTCCCACTTTTCTCACAATATCTCAATGATACGATTAGATAAACTGGAGAAGTAAATACAGATAAATCTATCGATCAGTAAGCTGTTGAGTTTAAAAGGATAAAGTAAAGAAAAAAAAACCGGTATAATTATAGAATATATATTCTTTAAACTTCCATTTCTAATATATACATTCGTGTCATGTAAATTATTAGTATTTATTTTAGTATAACTTAACGAGGTACTCTGCAGTGCACTAGTTAAGTTCTCTACCTGTATTAAAAATATATCAAAAATCTCTGTTGAACATATTGGAAATGGCTAAATCGACTTCCATCAAACTTGACAAAGAACCATTCTGTAAATAACAGCCTACTGATAAAAGAAACTACATTGACATCGATTTATTTCTTCCTAAGCTACGATATCACTCAGAGATAAATGCTTCAAAATTATAAACCCTCTATATTTCCTTCCGAATTAAAAACAGCCTACTCATCGCTATGTATTAAACAGACCATTTCTTGCTACTTGCATCTCCACCGGCTAATAATTATTTGACATACAGATTATTACATTCATATTATGATAAACTTTTCAATAAACACTATTCCTATTTTCAAAACACATATCTGTGGCACTTGTGGTTGTGTGGCTTTTTGGCGGGAACTCGGCGAGTGAAGTAGCATTTTTCTTTATAATTCTTATAATTTGTGCATTCTGACTTTTGAAGCTTAATAATGGCAGAATATTGTGCAGCAAACGTTAGTGATGGTGTACAAGTGAAGGGAAGTGTAAATTAAAGTGCGTAACGGAGCTTTCGGGTTCCCACAAGAAGCCGCCAAAATCTTTTGTAAAGCATTCTGCCACTTTACTGAAGAATGACTTGACCGTGACTAGACTCTGTATACGCCAAGTATACGACGAATTACTTGTTTTGACTGAGACTGACTTACAAACTGAAAAAATAAAATAAATAAGACATGGCTGTTATGGGCTAGATCCCTTTGCCTTCTCCTAGAGGAGAAAATAAAACTAAAAAAAAAATTGTGGTTGTGTATAAGTGAGAAATTGGTCAAGTGTGAGTCGGGATATATTCAGATTTACTAGTAATAGTCTTACATTGACAATATTATTATTATATTCAGTTATTTAATAGTATTTTATCCATTCGTACTACGAAGTATTGAAATGTCATCAAAAGCATGAAAGCTAAAAGGAACGCCGGAGAATGCCAAGTAAAGGTAAACTGCAAATAAAAATCTTTTATACATATTACCCTACTATATTTGCAGCTTACCAGATTAAATCAAATCAGTGATTATTCAGTAAAACTCAACTTTTCAATAAAGCATTTTCAAAGGAAAACGCGTTTATTACTATTTGTCACAATTTTATATACTTATTGTTGGTGTAAGTACAGTAAATAAGTACCTACACTTATCGGATTGTAACAAAATGGAACAATAAGCTTGAGCCTCATTTATTATAAATAACATATTGGGATATATTTTATATGCGCAATACAGTTATTACTCGGGACCCTTTGGCATTAAGGCTGCGCAGTTGTGGAATGCACTACCACAAAATATTCGTCACGCAGAATCGCTTGCAGTGTTTGAACTGCGTCTAAATTAATATTATTTATCTCTTTAATAAATGGTATATACTGTTATATATATATATATATATATATTTATGTGTATTTTATTATTGTATTTATTTATATGGCTTTCTTTATTTTAGGAAGTGTTTATCTTTGTATGTATTACTATACTTATGTATTTTCTATGTATCGTCTATGTGCCTGCTGATATTTAAAGTTATTCACCTTTTACTTTGCACTATCCAACTACTTATTAAAAAAGCTATTAACTGAGGTTGTCTAGAAGAAATCGCTATCAGCTATAAGACCGCCTTTGTACACTTCATCATTTATGTTAAATGTTATTTGTATTTTATTTTTGTGTGCAATAAAGAATTTAATAATAATAATAATACAGTACTTCGGGTCTTCAAACTTGACATTATCCTAAATTTCAAAACCTTTTGCAGTTTACAATTAAACCTCAAAGACAACTTGTCTCTTTTTTAATGTTTATGTTTTTATTCAACATTATTTACTATCATTACTTTTGATAACCGAGGTCAAGGTAGGCCTGTAGGTACATCATACATGGAATTATATGCTGACCCGTTAATGAGGAATACTATTCGTATTATAATCTTGATTAACAAATTGTTATGAGTACATATTACCTAACCCTGTTATCTTAAGTGTTTCTCGGAGACTAGACATTCGGGGAATAAACGAGACGTTACGAACCATTTTAAAATATTTTTTTAAACTATACAGGGAAAAAATTAACTACAAACAGGAAAGAATTGCTAAGATACATACAAAAATAAACAGCTAGTTTTATGAATAATTTAAACTAAATGGAAGTTATTGATAAACAATTCTTGTTAGAGTGCATATTCTTTACTTTCTACTTTGTTGACACACTGAAGTAGTTGGGCTACAAAATGGATGGCGGATTTTATACAACTTTACGAGAAATATGTCCATAGTTGACATTTAAATGTATTCATATGCGGTTATGTATGACAATATTGACGACCTGTTTGGTGAAGTGGTTAGAAACTCTGATGCTATACCAAAAGGTCGCGGGTTCGAATCCCGCTAGGGGCATATGTTTGTATGATGAATACAGACATGGTGTTCCCGAGTTATGGATGTTTTTCATTTTAATTGAATTTATTTACAAAAAAAATGTATTTGTGTAGTTTATCAACCATCTGGTATCTATAATACAAGCCTAGTTGCTTAGTGTGGAACTAGATGGCGCTGTGTGTATGTGCAAAGATATTTATATTTATTTATTTATATTTAATATAGATTATGTAACATGAATTATTATAAATTGAAAATTTAGAAAACACAGACTATAGTTAACACAGATAATTATATTTGTATCAAATATGGCTAAGAGGCTATCCCCGAATTTAATCTTAAATATAATTAAAAATGAGTTCATTCTCTCCTAAGATAAGAGTGAATGAACTCATTTTTAATTATATTTATGATAATTATTTTATAATTATACATATATTACAAAATAATAAATATTTTTGGACATACACGCAGCACCATCTAGTTCCACACTAAGTAACTAGGCTTGTACTATAGATGGTTGATATACTACACAAACACTTTTTTTTTCGAATTCGAACCAGTGACCTTTTGGTATAGCAATAAGGGTTTTTTAATCACTACAGAGTGGTCGTCAATATTATCTAAACACTTCGAAAGTCCTCGTATCATAATTATTATAAACTGTGATGCACAGTTGTAGCTTTAAATTTTAAAATTTCAGACCAATTCTTCGGGCCGTTAGCTTCGTCTCCAACGATGTGGCTATTATGTGGGCCAATCGTGTGCAGAACGAAGTGAAGGTGGAGCTCTGTAATCAATTATCAGTTATTTGCAACGAGGTAAATAATCTTCATCATCTATGCGAAGTTTATAATTCACTGCACACATACAGGTGCAATACTATTGTGCACTACACAGGTGCAATATATATTGTACTGTGTGTATTTGTACCAATATAAGTATTTCAGCCAATCAGAAGCCATATTTTGAAAAAAAATTATCCGAGTCAACGTAGTGTTTGCTCAATTCGATGAATTTAGGATTCATTTTTTTTTTCTTATAAAGTTACGAAAGTTTATGTTCGCGGTGTTGTAATAAGTGACGTTTTGTTTTGTATTATGCTTCTTACATTCGATTCTAAGTGGCCTAAATTATGTACCTTTTAAATTATGTACCTTCGTATGTATCGTCATCGATAACGTTGGCCAATGAGAAACGGTAAATTGCCGAGCGAGCGACGAGCTAGCCAATCACACATCAGGGGTTCTATTACAAAATTTCATCGTTATCGTCATCGGTTACGTTCTGACATGTGATTGGATGGCTCATCGCTCGTTTGGCAATTTGACGGTTTCTCATTGGTCAACGTAATCGATAATAACATATATGAAGTTACGTAATCTAAGGGCATTTCCGTTTACCGTGTCAGAACGTAAGGAATGACGATAACGCTAAAATGATATAATAGAACTCATATAATAGTTTATATTCTATGCAGGGCCAGTTCGAAATTGCTGCTGGCTGACCGTCTATTCACATTGTGATGTCTTTACCGATATTTCCATTATAACACAAACTCCATATGCGTCGTAAAGATTGTTCACAGATAAAATATACAACATTTCATTTTCTTAAAAATATTTAGTATATACATAATGTAGGTAACTATAATGAGAAAGAGTAGCCAGACTTTTTACCGATGTGTCTCAACGTAAACAACATGAGATTTATAAAACGGGGATCACGGGTCCGATTCCCGACATGTACATTTTTAAATGTCCGCCTGGCCAGCTCCCTCTATTTTATTCAAGTCTGCCGTGAAACGGCGATGTTGATAGCATTCTTGTGTTGCCGCTATTTGAGACAGGATAGCCAGTCCCCCAAAATAGTTGAAGGTTCAGGATAAGTGTGCCTTTGGTCTCATTTTAATTTAACATCACATATTGATTAATTTGATCTAGATCTAGATCAAGATCCAGAATCCAAGAAGAATTAAGTAAGAAGTACCTAATAAGAAGCAGTAGTAGAGTCTAAGTATCTGAATACTCAGAATAATAATCGTTATATCTAATCATATTTCAGATCTTCACACACTCTGAACCTGATGGCTGGATCGATAATATTCCGCTTATTTTCAACACAGCTGGAAACTCTTTCGTTACAATTTTGCCTCAAGTAAGTAAATAATTAGAAAATATCGTCGAAATTTTATTTCACGGATCGTGAAATTAGCTTTGTTCGTAGCTACTCCATAATTATTGCGGTTATGTGTTTGTTATAAAGCTATTTTCTTATTTAGGTTCTATTTTCTTGCTCTTTAAAACACTTCTCGGACACTGAACGCGTAATAATAAAACTTAACCGCCTCCGTGGCTCAATGTAAACAACATTGGGTTTACGATTCGGAGGTTGCGGGTTCGATCCCCAGCGGGGTACATTTTTAACGGTTTGGTTGGTGGTAGGACATCTTAAGTGTCCGCCTGGCTAGCTACCACCATCTTATCTAAATCTGCCGCCAAGCAGCAATGTTAATAGCGTTGATGTGTTCCGGTTGTCAGAGATAAGATAGCCAGTCCCCCAAATGTGTTGGGGTTTCCGGGTCAGTCCGCTTCCACCTTCGACCTCATCTTCACTTAACATCATGTGTGATTGAGGTCAAGTACGAACCCGTCGTGCAAAAATACTTACAAGTTGTACACATTATTGTATGTTGTTTATTGTGTTGGAAGGATTTTATCTACATGGTGAAATTTAATTCGTGTAACTCCTGTTTACGAAAACTTTCCACTAGTACCCATAGCCGAATTCTGCCGAAAATTTTACTACCATACTTAAGTTGCTTTCAGAATAGTTTGTATAGTTAGTCGATATTTTTTTGATCCAATTCGACTACGGATTGTTGGGCAAAATTGTTCGTAATCAAGAGTGTCGTCACCATTTAATGGGAATTCAACGATTTCAAATTCACACGTATGCCTTGCCATGGAACATTTATAAGATGATGAACAATAGACAATACTTAACCGTTGCAACATTGCCCCCATCACAGAAAAACTAATAGTACTAACGTACCCCATCTAATGGGCTCAATATCTTTTAGATTGGCTTCAACTTGTAGTTTTAATGTAATAAAAGATGTTTTACGTTTCCTTTTGTTTATTTTCCTCCTTTTAAAATCAATTTCACATTTTTATTCATAGTTCACATTTTGACATTTTTGACAGGAGAGCTAGAGTAACTAGGCGCCAACTTCGTTCACAAATTGGATATAAAACTCGTTCCGAAATTAACAGCCCCCCTCGATTGAAAGTCTCTATCTTGACTTGAAATCGACAAATTAACAATAATCTAACTATAAGTTTGATTACTTAATGCAAAATGTTAATACCAGAAAAAATAACTAATTAACTCAAAGTAGTTATGGACTTAAGTAATGATCAATCATAAAATAGGTTTTACAATATGTTTAAGTAATTTTTCATTGTACACAATTTGTCAACAGTTATTATTTTTGTAAGCATATCTGCCAAATTTTGATTGGTATTAACATAAATGATTTCAATCACTTTTTCAATAATAAGGTCTTTAAGAAAATGTGTCTTAATGTCTATATGTTTTGTTCGCTTACTATTTTCAAAAGATTTAGCTAACTGTATTGCGCCTTTATTGTCCACATAAAGCTGACTTTTCACTTTACTAGCACATAATTGTCCATTTAAATCTGAGTAAAGTCCTTTAATAAACAATAACTCACAAACACTGGATGCTGCGGCAACATATTCTGCTTCAACTGTTGATAGTGCAACACATGGCTGTTTTCGTGAGAACCATGAAACAACACTCCCATTATACAATGTTATGCCTCCTGATACACTCTTTCTATCTGTGATATTTCCAGCCCAGTCGGCGTCGGAATATGTCTCCAAGACATCATAGTCTGTCCTTTCATAGAATAGTCCTGTATCTACAGTGGCTTTCAAATATCTTAGAACTCTTTTGGCTTGTATCCACAGGCTGTTAGTTGGTCTGTCCAAGTATTGACTAAGGTAAGATGTGGCAAATGCTATATCTGGTCTTGATGTTGTTGCTACATACATAAGGCTTCCAATAAGTTGCCTGTAGGGAATGTTTTCCAAAACTGTTTCTTGTTCATCAAAGTGGTATCCTTTAGTCATAGGTGAGTATGTTCCATTACAATCGGTCATTTTGAATTTCTCTAACATCTTTTCTATTTGCTTCTTTTGTGTAATCTTTAACGAGTCACCTTTCCTCTTTATTTCCATTCCTAGAAAATGTTCTGGTATTCCAAAATCTTTAACTTTAAATTCAGCTTCTAATTCTTCTACTATCTTATTTATATCTTCTTCCAGGCCAATTATAAGTATGTCATCAACATATATTACCAACCAAGTATTTTCTCCAATGTATAAACAAAAATCATGTTTAGATCGCTTATAACCTTTCTCCGTCATAAATTCATTGAAGCGCTGATTCCATACTCTTGGACTTTCTTTCAAACCATATAATCCTCTTTTAAGTCTCAATACTTTATTTTTTGCAACATTCACACCCTCTGGTGGCTTAATGTACACTTCAGTCTCTAAAATCCCATGAAGGAATGCAGTTGGTACATCAAGTTGCCGAATCGGCCAGCCTTTATGTATTGCATGTGCAAGAAGAGTTCGGATTGTTGCTATCCCGGCCACTGGTGCATAGGTCTTTCCGAATTCCTCTGGTTCTTTCAATTGAAAACCTTTGGCTACCAGCCGTGCCTTCTTAATTCCATTTTCTTTTGTCTTAAATACCCATTTTGCATCTATAACCTTTTTATTTCTTTCCAAATCAGTTTCTTCCCAGGTATTCATTTTATTCAATGCATCAAGTTCGCGATCAATCGCTTGTTTCCACCCACTGTCAACGCTAATAGCTTCATTGTAGTCTTGAGGATCTTCAGCAATGTTAACCAGACAATAGGCTTCATGAAGCTGATATTCACTTAAATATTCTGGTTTATGTATGATTCTTCCACTCCTAGTATAAATATGTTTTTCTGGTTCTTCTTCAATACTATTTCTTTCATTTCTTAATACTATTTCCTGTTCTTTTTCTTCAGTTTCATTTTCTTCTGTAAACTCTTGTTCCTTTCTATCATCTCGAGTTGTAACTGTCTCATTTTCATCTATAACATAGTGGTCATCCATCTGTTTTCCTTTATCTTCATATTTCACATTGGTTTCATCAAACCGTACATCTCTAGTCACTATAATTCTGTCACTTTCAGGTGTCCATACTTTATAGCCATTCTTTGCATATCCGATCATTCGAACTTCTGTAGCTCTTTGCGCAAACTTATCGCCAGTATTAGGAATAGTTACCATCCAACCTTTACTTCCGAAGATTCTTAGCTTTTCAGGTTTCACTTCCCCTCCAAACAAATTTGCAGGTATTTGATTATCAACTGCTCTTGAAGGACATCTGTTGATCAGGTAAGTCGCTGTCAGGACTGCTTCACCCCATAAGTAACGAGGTAAGTTGGATTCATCAAGTATGGTTCTAGCCTTATCATAAATGGTTCTATTTAATCGTTCACTTTTACCATTCATCTCTGGACTGTATGGTAAAGTATACTCAATGCTTATTCCTTTTTCTTCGCAAAACTTCTTAAATATATTTGAGGAATACTCACCTCCATTATCACAGCGGATTCTTTTAACTTTGATTCCCTTTTCTCTCTCAATACCGTTAATGTATTTTATCAAATTATCACTAGCTTCTGACTTGTTAACTAATAAGTATGTCTGTGTGAAATGGGAATGATCATCCATAATAGTCTGGAAATATCTATGACCATTTTTTGTAGGTACTCTTGTAGGTCCAGCAACATCGGAGTGAATCAGATCACCAACTCCTTTAGATTGAGCATAAGTTATAGTCTTAAATGGCAGTCTTGTACTTTTATTTTTCATGCATGTTTCACAAATTTTCTTACTGAAGGGCAGTTTCAATATCGCCAGTCCTTTTCTATTTAAATGTCCATATCTTTTATGCCATAAAGTATCTTGCTCTACTTTCTCACACTGATAAATTCTTTCCTTGTGTATATTTAATTTGAATTTCAAAATATATAATTTTCCTGATTTTTCTCCAAAGTAAGTATTTTCACCAGCATAAATTTTAAGTTGACTATTTCTAAATACAACGGTGATACCCCGTTCCATTAATTTATTCACTGACAGAAGGTTATGTGCCAGATTTTTCACTAAGAGGCATTCTATTTTAATAGGTAAACCATTACATTGTGCCTTTAATAATCCCATCTTCTCAGCTTGAATTGTCTGCCCATTTGCAATTTTTATTGTAATAGGTTTTTCAAGAAATTTAATATCAATCATATATCTCTCATAATTATCTTTAACAAAATGGTGAGTAGCACCAGAGTCCACTACAAATGTAATAATATCCTTATCATAGGGCTCATTTGGTCCAGTATGTGCTATGAAAAGTGTCTCATTATCTTCACTTTCTGTTATTTGTGCTGTCATATTATTAAAGTTTCTATAATTTCCTCTACTTGTTCCTCCTCTAGATCTTGACTTAAACCCACGTGTTTTATTTTGTGTTGTCTGTGTTCTAGTAAGAGCACTCCTGCACTGATAAGACATGTGGCCCACTTTACCACAGTTGTAACAGGCTAGGAAACTTGTATTTATATCACTTTGCTGTCTAGAACTTCTTCCTTTTATTTTTAGGTCCTCGTCGAGTAGCCGTGACTTGACAAAATCCAGTGTCAATTCTTTCTCATCACTCATTGTCTCTAGAGCCGTAATTAGTGTATCAAATTCGTTTGGAAGTGACAACAGGAGATGGCACACTCTGTCACTCTCATCTATTTTACATCCTGATGCCTCCAATTCAGCAACAATTGTGTCAAATCTTAAAAAGTAATCTTGCATGTTCTCATTTTTGTACTTCATACTAAGTAATTTCTTGCGTAAATATAATTTATTGAAAACACTTTTTCTTTCATACACCTTTTCTAGTTGTTTCAACATGTCTGCCGCAGTAGGGCACCTTTTAACAATTTCCAAATTTTTGTCAGTTAAACAATGTACAATTATTGACTTTGCCTTTGCATCACTCTCCAGAATCGTTTTCTCTCTTGTGTCGCCAATGCCCATCAACGTCTCCGCAACTCCTTTTTCTTCTAACAAACATTTTACTCTGAATTTCCAATTGGAAAAACTCACGCCGTCCGTCAACTTGGGGTACGGAAATCCGACACTTGAGGTTGAGGCCATCATTCAACCACGCTCTGCTGTTGTTTTAATGTAATAAAAGATGTTTTACGTTTCCTTTTGTTTATTTTCCTCCTTTTAAAATCAATTTCACATTTTTATTCATAGTTCACATTTTGACATTTTTGACAGGAGAGCTAGAGTAACTAGGCGCCAACTTCGTTCACAAATTGGATATAAAACTCGTTCCGAAATTAACACAACTTACCACTTGTACAAATTGGTGAATGACGTGTACATCTTTAATTGTCATATAATATCAGGAATTGAATTTCTAAAATATGTAGACTAATATATATGTGTAATATTATATGATGTTGATGTTCCAAATAAATAAATTTTGTAATTATACTTGTATCTTGAATTAAGATTTGAATTCCTAGCGCCACAAGATTTGAAAGTACAAACTGTAGCTGTAGCTGCATACTAGGTATTTAGAGCTAATCATCATATCAGCCGTAGGACGTCCACTGCTGAATATAGGTCTCTTCCATAGATTTCTAGTGCGACCTGCATTCAGCGATTTCCCGCGACCTTTATCAGATCATATTTCCAGTGGAATTCCATCATTTCAGAGTGGATGTCGCAAAATGCGCTTGCCGGTGCGTGGTCTCCTCCACTCGAGAACTTTAATGCACCACCGGCCATTAGCCATTCTTCAGCTATATACCCTGCCCACGGCAACTTCTTACTAATTCGCTGGGCTATGTCAGTGACTTTCGTTCGCCTACGGAAAGTGAAACGCCGTGCATTGTCCTCTCCATAGCTCGATACGTGACTTTGAGCTTTCTCACGAGGCCCGTAGTGATCTCTGGGAACACACGTTGATTAAAGACTTTCGTCTTCAAGCACTGAGGTATTTTGGACGTGAAGACGGTGCCCTCATTTAGATCAGCTTCTAAAAATACGAAACTCTAAATTCTTGTACTTATTTACGTTCTAGGCTGTTAACGGAGTATTGTACAAGCAAATTGTCCAGGCCACTGCAGGAACAGTGGGTGCTTCGTGGACAGTCCAGGATCGAACGAACACTGCACACACTGTTGGTGAAATATTGCTGTGGACCGCTGATGATGTCATGTGAGTGTTTTATAGATGTACCTATAAGATGGACAGGTGAAACTATAAGGATTCTTTGTTCACTATAGAACCTTAAAGACGTTCCGTTCGGGTGGTATTCGAGTAGGTCGAGTAAACAAAGCCGCAATTATACTTATAAGAATTATCTTTGTTTTTTACCTGTAATGTAAATCGTCTTAGCCTACAGAGCCGGTAGCTACAGATTTATGGTTGATATAATCAACTGTATCACTGCCAAATATAAAATGGGGGGTTATGTTATCGGTCGGGTCGGTGACTGTGATGTTTCTTTTTACTCTCTGGACTGGTAGAGTTCCTTTTATTATTTTTTCTATAACGCTACTTATCTGTGGAAACATTTGATCTATGATCTATCTGTAGTAAATGTTTTACAATGTACTCTCAGTTTCCTATATTATTGTGTTATCTATAGTGTAGGTACCGTCAATCTATACCAATACCAAAAACAAGTAATATAATTACGGTGTCTATCTGTTATATACCTTTTCTATTCGCTTGACTCTTATCTATAACGCGAGAGCTGGATAGTGAGCTCTGCAGAGGGAGCCGGTAAATATAATATTATGGTAAATATGTTGTCAACTGTACCGCTATCGAACACAAGTTATACAATTACGGGGCTATGTTATCTATAATATATCTTTCTTATTTGCTAGACTGGTACTTTTGGCTATTATCTATATTGCACGGCCCGCCACCTTAAATCTATAGAGTTATGGTTGATCAACTGTTATCTGTCCAATACAGATTTAAAAATATTCGTAATAAATTACCTACATTTTACAAAAGTGGCATTTAATGTGATGTGACTAACCAATATAGCTAAGCGTCATCTGACTGCTCACATGTCTAAATCAGATGCATAGACCTGCCGTAATTTATTTTTGCCTAACTCCGGTTTCAAGCACTGCAAAAATATCAACTAACATTCAGAAGATTCATTCAATTATTCTTCAATCTACACCTTATTTCCAATGTTCATGATATTTTTTTTCGAAATTTAGTTTTTCGATAAACTGGTAAAATCTTTACACAATGTGTAACATATATATTTGCCCAATATTTCCCCAAATATTTGAGTTTCCGGGTCAGTACGCTTCCACCTTCGGCCTCATCTTCCTTAACATCAGGTGTGATTGAGGCCAAGTGCTAACCCATTGTGCATAAATATATATACACATGATGATGTGACAATGTTGTAGTAATAGTTAAATTATGCTTTCTTCTATCAGCTGGTACAAAGCAACCCACGAGAGGGACTCAGCAGAACAACACGTGTACACTGTAACGGCCGATCGTGTGGTCTCCTGCTTCACATGCGACATAGTGCGCGAGGATGGTGGCGAGTGTTTGTACAACGATGCAGCTATCAACCGCGAAGCCACGAGGATCACTGTCAACTGTGCTGGGCCTAGTATACCCCAGATATATGTCGTTGATAATGTGAGTACGTATAACATTGCGGAGGTTTGAATACCAATTTTTGTACAGGACAAGCATTGTAAAACATTCTAACTAAGACTCAGCAGAACAATAAAAATACGTACGACGTATGTTGTACATACATATGTTGTACGTACAAACGGTGTAGTGCCGTGCGTCACTGGGCACGCAATAGAACATAGTGACTACTCCAAATACCTCGGCGTCACCCTAGACCGATCACTGACCTTTAAACGCAACTGCGAAAATATCCGGAGAAAGGTCAATACTCGCAACAATCTTTTATTGCGGCTTACCACTTCCGGAAGGGGGGCATCACCGCAAGGCCTGCGGACAACTGGTCTCGCTCTCTCCTTCTCCGCTGGCGAGTACGCATGCCCTGTGTGGAGTCGTTCGGCTCATTCGAAACAGGTGGATATCGCTCTGAACGAAACGTGCCGGATCATAACGGGTTGTCTAAAACCGACTCCGGTACAGAAGCTGTATCCGCTGGCAGGAATTGCACCCACAGATGTTCGACGAGAAATAGCTAGTTCCATTAAGAGAGCTAAACTTGAGAGTGATGCTCGCCACCCGATGTAACAGTATTCAACAGTGCCCCAAAGACTCCAGAGTCGTAATAGCTTTTTGAATTGGGTTGCTCCCGTACAAGGTGTGGCTTCGTGTGCTCGCTGAAGCCTGTGGCGGCAAAGATCCTCTCTTGCGTCGTTCCTCCCGCTCAAGGAGTCTCTTCCTCCTGGACACGATTTGCCATGGCCAACATGGAAATCCTTAAATTGGCTTCGAACTCAGGTTGGCCGCAGCAAAGATCTGTGTGTGCAGGTGGGGCTTCTCCGATGGCGGGAGTGATCGATGCGAGTGCGGAGACAATGGATCACGTATTGTCTTGCCCCGCGTGTCCTGACAGCTGCCTTTCACGACCTCCTTAACGCCACAGACAGTGCTGTTAAAGTGGCTAAGTTTTGGTCCAATAAAATTTGAAACTTGCCTCGACACGAAAAGAAGAAGACTGGGCATTTGGAGGCACTGAAAACCAGCGCTTTGATTCGTCGCAGCTGAGCTGAGTGCTAACCCATTTGTACACGCCGCAACAAGTGACAGCATTGCCCGCATTTTATTTATAATTTGTATTTCTTTTTTAGCTATAATTTACTACTTCTTTGCTTTTGTATCGTGTTGTGGCGTTCACAATAATTTGTTCTTATTCTTATTAAAATAGTGTCAGTCAGAGGAAAATATTGTTATTCCTCTGTAAGGACTAAAGCCTACCGGATCAAAGAGTCTTTCTCAGTGTTCGTCCGGCCAATCGATTTGCAGATTGAAGTGCGCACCGCCAATCATTTCCATTCCCGCCGCGGTCTGGCGCGGCCCGAATAAAATACATGCAACAAGTACCGCGCGTCTCGTCTGTTTTAATTTATGGTGAAGAAAGACTAATTATAACAGATAAGCAGGCCCGGTGGGACTGTTCAGAGAAGGGGAGTCAATTGTATAGGTTCTTCCTTGATAAAATTAACCATTGCATTTCTATTTTGATGAACTAAGTCATTAATTTTGATAACATTCAATTTCAGAGCGCCAATATAATCTCCACGTTGCATGGGAATCATGAGGTTGCGGAATTGCTAACAGAACGGGCTCTTCCACCTATCATCCGCCTATCTGTGCCTGTTGCCACTGGTTTTCCTGATGCCGATGTCCACATCCAAGTGCCAGCGGACTATCAACTGCGTACCAACGTGCCGCTCTTGGTTTATGTGTGAGTGACATTCTTTAGTACTAATTATTTGCCTGGCTCCCGGCAGCGTCATAACCATAGACTGGAGTAGGTATTATCGGTTTTATTACAAGCTAAATTCAACCGTTTTACTCGTATTTGAACTATCAAAATTAATCAAAAATTTTATACGACTTATTCTATTCAATCTAAAGAAAATAGGAAAAATTTAGCATTGGACTACCCAAAGCCAATGCTGCATTTTCCCTTATTTTCTGAAGTTGAAAAGAACGCAAGTGGCATAAAGAATTTGATTAACTCTGATCTTTACTTTATAATAAATAGGGTTGAATTTAGCTTGTAAGGCAAATCGACCCATTCGATCTATGGTCATGACACAGTGACATTAGAACATGCCCTGGAATAGAATGTTTTTATCCCGATAGAGCGAGTAGTTCCTGCTGGATATACAAAATACTAATATGTACGAAAATAAATTACACGCGGTGAAGCCAGGTAAATAGTAGTGGACATTATAAAAGTTATTTAGGTACAAGTGTATATCCGCAAGTATGCAAATTTGAACCTGTTATGAAAACCAAAACTTAATTTCACATTTATCTTATATTTACTTATCAGGTAATATTTGTGGATATTTATGGCTTGTACATATATACCTATATTGTTTAAAACTCAAACACGCTTTCTACTATAAATTCAATGTTTTTTTTTCTTGTATGTTATCTTAAGTTAACGTAAAACATTGTTCTTGATTAGTAGCAGTAAACAAGTGATAGTTATATGTGGTTAATGTAGTTGATGTTACATTTAGTAGTGCTATCGACATGATTGTAGTGTATAATATATAAGTAACATTGTTTATTAACCCAAATAAATGAGAAAAAAGTGCTCATTTTAACTAGGCACCTTTCCGTGGTTCCAGGTACGGCGGTCCCGACACGTCGCTAGTCACGAAGCAATGGAATATTGACTGGGGCACCTCTCTCGTCACCCGTTGGAACATTGCGGTGGCCCATATTGACGGCCGCGGCTCAGGTCTCCGCGGTGTCGCCAATACCTTCGCCCTCAACCGTCATCTTGGCGGTGCTGAAGTCGATGATCAGATCAGCGTTACTAGGTAAGTACTAATTTTAATGCTATTCGTTTTCGATTGTCAAAGTTAAGCAACGTCTGGCCTGGCCCAAGACCCCTAGTGGTGATCACTAGTGGTAATTCGAATGTTTCCGTACTTCGGAGAGCAACAACTGTTAAGCAGTTCTAGTTGTTTTCAATTGAAGGTATTCGGCCCCATAGGCCTGAAAATATTGTCTGTCAGCTGATCTACAGACTGACATAAATGCACCAATCCACACTGAGCCTGCGTGGCGGAGTGGTAGTAAGAGGATGTGGCCCTTGCAGTGAGGACGCAAGGATGTTGATGATGATAGTATTTTCATTTATCAAATTAAATTACGCAATAGCATAATTATTGTCAGCAAGCATGTTCTAATTTAGGTGTGAGTGAGGTCAAGTGCTAACCCATTGAGTGTAAAAAGCCAATACTACTTTCCTCGCGCATCTTCTTTTCCCATTATCACCATCAAAATCCTCAACTTGTGCTCACATGAATTCTTTTACCGCATCATCTACCTCCAATCACTTCGTCATCGACTTCACAATGTGATTCTATCCCAGAAAACTCTGTCTCCACCGCATTTCTTTCAATATAAAATTTCGTATCGTTCATTCAATGCCTGTGAAGTTTTGAAATCTTTTTAATGCAAGTTAGACAGCAATTATTATCCATCATCATTATCAGCCACAGGAATCCTCCATAGAATTCCAGAGCAACCGGTTGGAAGTAGCCTACATCGAGTGACTGCCTGCGACCTTCATCAGGTCGTGCGTCCACCTTGTGACTGGACGTCCAACGCTGCGCTTGCCGGTGCGTGGTCTCCACTCTAGAACCCTAATTCCTCAGCGGCCATCGTTGTTATTGGTGCTCTAAAAATAGACTCAGTTTTCTCATTTCTGTCGTTTCTATTCTCAGGTCAGATAGGTATACATATAAAGGATCTCTGTATGTACTCTTTCCTATAAAATGTTCCTATAAAACTTCAGATACCTCCACGAAAACCTGTCGTGGGTGGATTCGAACCGCACCTGCATATGGGGTTGGTCGTACGGCGGCTACGCTGCGTCGCTTGCGCTCGCACGTGGCGGGGATGTGTTCCGCTGCGCTGCGGCCGTCGCGCCCGTCGTCGACTGGCGGTTCTATGGTACGTGACCGTAATCATCGCAATGCTCGCTCTACATTCTGTGAGCCTACGAGGTTGCTATCAATTAATGATGACAGCTTTTTGCATTCACATAAACATCAATTTATAGCCTCGTCGGAAAGTAGAGTGAGCGTTCCGAATCCTGCCGTATTCGAGCCATTAGTGAGCTTGCCATTCCAGATTTTCGGACATACACGAATTTTAATGGAAATTCTGGTATCTTGAATAGAAGTCAGAGATAAATGGAATAAATATCATTGTAAATGAGTACAGGTTTGTGTGGCAATCTCCGTGCTGCGTACTGTGTAGATATCGAAGCGACACGCCCACTCCCGACATCGATCGTAGCTAAGCGTCAATGGCGAGCTATAAAACGTCACGGATAATGCCAATACAGCTCTGCTAATGTGAAAGTGACATTTAGTTGTTGTATACCAATAAGGGCCAGCCCCTTGAGTTTTGAATCGAATAATGCTAGTCGAGTAATGTAGAGGGGCGGACGTTTCGCACATTGAACCTTAAACAACCATAATAACGACACATAACGAATGTACCCCTTGTTAACGAAGTAGCCTTACCTAATCTAGTTCTACTACACTTGCTTGACTTCCATAAATACTACACTGTACTACAAAATTTTCAAGGAAAAGTATAGAAATGCAATATAAATGATTAGGGTTTACACCATAAATTGGTCAAATGTCAGTGTGAACTCAGTCACATTCCTATTTCGTTCAGGAACTGTCGTTGCATCAAACGCCGAGTTGTATGGTGAATATATGTATCAATCATGACAGAAAAATTACAAAATTAAGCATAGAATAATAAAATTTTGGTACCTATTACTCGTTAAACCATTAAGATAACCGCGAAAAAGATTAGTTCGCGCGATCATATCTGTAGCATACGAGTAAAACTCAATGTTTTAACAGTATAAAGGAGAGATAAAATATTTGTAATCTTTATCATTAAAATTCAGTACACTGATCTAGTAATTTATCTTTCATTTCAGATACCATTTACACTGAACGTTATATGGATCTACCCACAAATAACGTTGAAGGATATGCTCAATCATCGCTCCTGACCGATGATGTGGTAAACTAATATAATTAATGTAACTAATTTATAAATGTGAAAGTTTGTTTGTTTGTTGCGCAATCACGGCAAAACTGATGAATGGATTTGGATGAAATTTGGTATATAGCTAGAACATATCCTGGATTAAGACATAAGATATTTTTTATCCTGATAAAGTGAGTAGCTAGTTTTCCATAATGTTAATTCAACACCTGTAGGAGTGTGGAATAAAAGGCTTTGAAAAGCTTGCAGGCTTATTTACTTTAGCCTGTAGGCTAGATGGGATCTCCAGTTACTTTCCATGCCATTCTCTTGCCACTCCATCTGGCTTCTACTGGCTTTACCTGGAGCCGTACCTGTAGTACCTATGTGATGATGAGCCGCTTTTATTCTGTTACACTTTAGAACATCGTTATGCTAACTGAGAAAAAATTAAATATCATACATCCCAACTAATATTATAAATGCGAAAGTTTGCGTGTGTGTGTGTATGTCGTATGTATGTATGTAAGTATGTCGTATGTATGTATGTTTGTTACTACCTAAACGGCTGGATGGATTTGAATGAAATTTGGTTCGTAGGCAGATTAGGACCTGGATTAACATATATGCAAATTTTTTTATTTTGATGAAATCTTCCACACGGAAAAAAATGCTTATCAATACGCTTGGTAAACACCATCCAAATCCCAAAAAATTATAAGATTCTATTAGTTATATTCTTAATTTAAGGGCAATAGAGCAGAACAATATCTTGTGAGTTTCTTTTCCCACAGATGGTTTCCTTTTCCGAAGAGGTAGTAGTTTGGTCATGCTGACTTACAAAAGAATCATCATCAGCCCGTAAACATCCCATGTCAGGGATATAGGCCTTCCCTTGTATATGACAGAGTCCACGCTGGCCCAGGCCATGTACCAATGAGTTATTATTTCCTTACTTAATAAATTCTTACTTAATTAATAATACTTACTTACTTAATAATACTTAAGGAAATAATATCCGACTGCTCCTGAAACGGTGAAGGAAAACATCGTGAGGAAACCTGCGTGTCTGAGAAATAAAAATTCAAAGGCATGTGAAGTCCCCTAAAGATGAATGCATGAACTCTATTATAATTTTAATAAATAGATAATTAAATAGCTTTTGCGACTCCAGTCATACAGTAAGTTCCACCAAAATTTAACAAAAATAGTTTACAATATTCAAAATAACATCAGAATGTATCTTACGTTGAAATAAATGCTTAAAGTTTGATGACGGGAAAGGACTAGTGTGCGAAATACGAGTTGTGCTTCGTTTTTAAGAGTGTGCATCGAGTTCAGTGGCTCCCTCATTCCATAAATTAAGATTTTTTTTCAAGTATAAGAAATCAATAAAAATATTGCGTGCACTTAAAAACTTATTTAAAGATTTTATTCCGACAATTTTAGAGAAATTAAAATTTTTTGATAGAAAATTTCAATTTTATTTATTATTTAAATTTCTCGATAATAGCAGATAATGAAAGTTATTATTTTTAAATAGCTTTTCGTGTAAGAGTACCTACATAATTGATTTATGTTGTACCTATTTATGTATAATATAATCGAAAAGAATAATCTGTTATCTAATGAGGGCGCCACTGGACTGCGATGTACCTTTATAACTTAGTCACAGAATTAATATAGTACTAACGTAATTTAGTAACGTGTTTACGTTTATGCAAGATGTCTATGAAAAAAATTGTTTTATGAACTATCCGTTAGAAGCGCTGTACATTTCTCTAAACCAATCGTCACGAAAACGTAAACGCGCTAGTAAAGTTAAATCGAAACAAAACTCACACAACGCCCACAGTTGAACGGGTGTCTCTCGTGCCTTAAAATCATGCAGTGCCTTCCTGCGTCGATACTCTGCCCCAGTCTCACAGTCCATGTGTTATGTTTTCTTTCTTTTTTCTCAAGTTCTGATACACTTGTACTTTTAGGATACCACTCATAAGTACAATACTTATCGATAGTTCATTCGATGCCATAACGTGTCCACAGGTGGAGGCCTACCGCGACAAGCGCTACTTCCTCGTCCACGGTACAGCGGACGACAATGTCCACTATCAACACGCTATGGTATTCTCCAGGCTGCTGCAGAGGCGAGATGTGTACTTCACGCAAATGGTAAGAGTTTCATTACATTTCAAACAGTGTTAATCGGGAGTAGGTATTAAGGCTTATTATATGGATATTATCTGATCTTCGAAGAGTCCAACTGAGATCCTAAAGGTCGCGAAGCATTCTCATCCATACAGAAGTATACTGGTAGATAAGTCAAAACGCCATGACTTTATACTATAATATTACTTTACAATATAAACGACCTGTTCGGTGTAGCGGTTAAAAACTCTAACTGGTATACCAAAAGGTCGCGGGATCGAATCCCGCTAGGGGCATAATGTTTGTATGATGAATACAGACAAGTGTTCCCGAGTTACGGATGTTTTTCATTTATATATGTATTTATTTACAAAAAAATGTATTTGTGTAGTTTATCAACCATCTAGTATCCATAATACTAAATGGCGATGTGCGTATATGCAAAGATATTTATTATTATAATTTCATAGTAAAAATACAAACGCCCGATTTGAGAAACTATACATTTTTGAAGTCTTTATAAAAAAATACATATTGAATATTAAAAGTATTGATAACTGATTTAATTAGGCGTGTGTACTATTTATAGTCAAATTGCATTAAAAATCGTCTTTGTGTGGTTAGATTCGGTGGTATTAGGATAGATTCTTTTCAAAATGTAGTTGTAGACCTAATTTGCAACAAATACATCCAGATAAAGTGATAGTTAATAGTTATAAATTTTTGAGATACCACCTTTTTCATAATCATTCCACAATCATTGTACATCAATGACCAAATATGATTTCAAGTTGGTTATGCTAAAAATTTTTTAAGAATGCACTATCAAGCATTTTTTATAGGAGTGTTCTAATTTAAATAATTTGTTATTTTAGTCTTCTGTTGCAATTTAGGCCACTATAGGTCACTTGATACGACATGATATTTTTTTGAAGAACATAATTGAGGGAAAGAAGAAAGAGAGGAAGGGGAAGACCTAAGCGTAATTACTTTGACCAAGTGAAAGAAAAGGTAAATGTCCTGTCGTACCAAGAGGTTAAAACGAGGGCGGAAAGTAGAGACGTGGTCATTACTCCACCGACAAGAGCATAGCTCTTAAATTGAAGAAGTTGCAGTTTAGGTCCAGGTGTGGTAGTATACCTTGAACGATCCTTTTAGCAATGGTCTTATATAAATATCTTATTGATCGTGTGAGGAGTGACGTTGGTTTCTTTTACTATAAATAATTATCATAATTACAGAGTTACACCGATGAAGATCACGGCTTGGTCGGCGTCCGGCCGCATCTCTACCATGGGCTCGAGAAGTTCTTGCAAGATAACATGCTTTAAACATTCCCAAACAGACTCTCCTATCAAAGTATGCACAAAATGACAAATTCAAAAAAGGCTCAAGCTGAAAATATTATCATCTGCCGGTACCACTCTCTAGCTCATTTACCACTGCATTCTAGAGAAATAGCGACGATAGGCTGTCTACATCAGAATTCGAGGCGTTGGGTAGGTAGTTCTTAAACGGTACGAAACTATTATACCAAAATAAACTTTGTTATGTGAAAAAGGTCATATTCACTGGAGTAAAAAGTGTCATTTAGATAATTTGAAAAGTTGACTTGGGTGGCCTAAAGTCATGGATCAATCAAAAGGGACAGTATCATTAGTTTATCAACAAAAGGGTAAAGTAAGTTGGGGGGTGTTGATGGGTCAACAGTTTTTATTTTTGAAATATTCATTCAGAAAAAAAAAATATTTCGAAAATCATACTGGCATCGATTCAGACATGACTTCTCTAAACTACCAAAAATGAAAATAAAACTAATTTCAGATTACCAATCTATCGCGTCTTATTATTCCAGAAATAAAAAAACAACGCTGCTTTAAAGCTGGGTTTAGTTTAGTTTTGTTTACAGTACGCTTCTCAACAATATTTGAATAACAAAGTAATGATGTGGTAAGTAAACTAATGATGTAGGACATCATTATTTCGCTCGATTTTTATGGAATAATTGACAATTGCCTGTGTGTTTTGTTCTTTGTGGATGTGACACGTGCCCTAGTAGAACTATTTTACCATCTTGGACTTCAGATTGGGATATCACCAGCTTACACTTATCAGCATATTTTGTAGAGCCAACATAGAGTTTCAATACAAGCAGAGTTTCATTAATATTGACTGGAAATGGCCTCGGCTATCGTTACATTTCGTTTGATCGATGACGTTTAGACCAACTACAGACTGAATTAAGTCAAGGTACGACCACATTGACCTTGTAATTTAAAAAATCATGTCGATATGTGTAATTGCTTAGATTATGCAGCAATTTTTAAATCACTACATACCTATTAGGTAGATTTTGTAAGAAACGTTATTGTTCTAATATGATATTTGAAGTAAAGAATTATAGAGCTCTTTATATAAATATTTTTGAATGTTGTCGCAGGTCTAGTGCATAATATGAACTTGAGTAGAATTTGAAATCAACATATTATTCTTCTTACTCGTTATTTTGTTTTCTAAGTTATAATTATTTATTAGAGACAAATCAAATCAAAGTCTATTTTATTTAATAGCAGTGTAAGTATTTTATAGGTATTTAAATGAAGCTTGAAGTTACTTAATGTTACCAAATAAATCAGCATAGGACAGGGTTACCACGAAAACTAGTTTTTTTATATGTAAGATTCAAGGAACTAACACAGGGTGTAATAAAAATAGTAAGTAGATTTTAGGTCTTTCTTTCATCAACAACGTTAAGTAAGTTATTTTGACAAATTTTAAACTTCAGACGGAATAACATTATTTCTAATACAGCCTGTATTTGTATACATACTTATATAGGTATATTTCACAGTTCCAGTACGAAATTACAAAATTGTAAATAATTTAAGGTACGATAAGTACAAAATGTGTTAATAAAATGTGTTTTCTATAAGGTATGTCTTTGAATGTTATCCAAAATACTTTTTTATTATAGGGATTCCTTTACAGAATATTAAGATGAGACGGTCAAATTGTAAATTAGGTATATTGTATAATTAGACTGAATATCGCCAAGCGGTCTATGTTCTTGCTTATTTATCATCCAAACGTTGGTGGTAGGGCATTTTAAATGTCCGCCTGGCTAGCTACCACCATCTTATCTAAATCTGCCGCCAAGCAGCAATGTTAATAGCATTGTTGTGTTCCGGTTGTCAGAGATAAGATAGCCAGTTCCCCAAATATTTGGGTTTCCGGGTCAGTACGCTTCCACCTTCGGCCTCATCTTCATTTAACATCAGGTGTGAATGAGGTCAAGCATGAACTCGTCGTGCATAAAAAAAAAAAGAAGAAAAGCCAGTTTCCCAAATATTTGGGTTTCCGGGTAAGTACGCTTCCACCTTCGGCCTCATCTTCACTTAACATCAGGTATGATTGAGGTCAAATGCTAACCCGTTGTGCATAAAAAAATAATTACAAAACTCGTTTATAAAACGGTGTTGTGTTTTTTCTCCAAGCGACTTCCCACTCCATCGGTGTTGGAAAATAAATTGAACTCGGAATAAGTTTCGATTTTCCACTAGTCTCTCGTAAATTACCAGCTCAGACAAGCTCGGATTTTCCATTGTAAGTTGGGTTTAATTAGACACGTCGAGTTAGGTGCGCTCGTTTAACTCTTTGTGCTACTAAATCCGCGTGTTATTCAAAATGGTACTTTAGCGGTATACGAAAAGTGATTCTATTTGCTGTTACAAAATCTAAATTGAATGTTTTCACCTACCTACATTACATGTACTTACATCAGATCAATATGAAATTATAAATTTATGTTCATGTCCATTGTGTGTTCTCAATCTTTTTTATGCCGTTTTGTTGTAAATCGTATCAAGTCATGATAAATAATTTAGTATTCTTTTTGAAAAATAAATATCTTAAACAGTAAACAAACAATTTGTATTTTATAATTAAAATAGCAAGAAAAGAATGGTAGGAGTAGAACGTTTTTTTTTTTTTATGCACGACGGGTTCGTACTTGGCCTCAATCACACCTGATGTTAAGTGAAGATGAGGTCGAAGGTGGAAGAGTACTGACCCGGAAACCCCAACACATTTAGGGGACCTGCTATCTTATCTCTGACAACTGGAACACAACAATGCTATTAACATTGATGCTTGGCGGCAGATTTAGATAAGATGGTGGTAGTTAGCCAGGCGGACATTTACAATGCCCTACCACCAACCAAACCGAGTACTTAAACATGTACCCCGCTGGGGATCGAACCCGCGACCTCCGAATCATAAACCCAATGTTGTTTACATTAAGCCACGGAGGCGGTTCAAACGTAGGTACAATATAACCCTCTTATAAAAGTAATAATATCTAGAAAAGGTTGGCTGGTGAAGCTGTCACCAATACTATTTCATTTAACGTAAATAGGTTACCTACTCCTAAACTACTTGAAGTAAACACCGAAAGAATCCAAATTACCAACACCTCGACCTACACACAAGTTTACCCCAAAAAAGTTGCGAACACGCAGCCTCTAATCACATTTGGGGAAAGAAAGGGTCAAACCGGCACCTGGCGTACAATTTGTCAACGTCACGCTATCTGCGATGTGCGGACGATTTTGGGTTAAACCGATAGGGACTTTTTGCGCTATTGCGTTTCGTACTTCAAGGAATAAGGGTTAGCAGTCGCTACCTTAATCGTTTAGAAATACAAATTGTCTCGACCTAAACTGGCTGTTTAGTTTCGGCTAAGAATAAAAACCCATGGGAAGAAAGGGGTGGTCTTATTCTAACAGAATTCTTATTTAGAGTTCTGTGTGTTCTATTATGCCGTAAATCACACGGCAAGTGCGTCAAAGCCCTAGGGTATATAATTGATGGCCGTTACGAACTGGACACACGTGTGTCCAAATCCGTGTGCTGCAGATGATGACAAACCGCTTCTATACTCCCACACAAGGATGCGAGGAGAAAGAGCAATTAAATTGTTTTTGATGTCTGTTGTCAAAGATTTTCAAGTTTTAGTATCTGCGTTAACTTTTTCGG
The DNA here is from genome assembly GCA_949316235.1 of Oegoconia quadripuncta. NCBI lineage: Eukaryota > Metazoa > Arthropoda > Insecta > Lepidoptera > Autostichidae > Oegoconia > Oegoconia quadripuncta. The sequence goes on from OX438746.1 coordinate 31,671,672, forward strand.
CAAAGTATTTCAATGTGTACAGGGTTAATAGGAATTCACGTGTTTCCTCTTAACAGAGCATTCTTACCATCAAATTAAACAACTTTTGTTCCATGAATGACTAAATATTTAGTTTTTTTATTTTGTTGTTTTCATACATTTTGTCTACGGGGTGTTGTATTGATGTATACAGAGGATGAAAAGAATAAAGAATTTAAAAAAGTATTACAACAAAAGTTGTCCATTCCAATTATACAAATACCGTTAGAAGTTTTTGCTGATTTAAAAATAACCTTGTATCGTTGAAATGGGTTACATATCTCTAGTTAGTCTTACTTAAAATTTATATTTTTAATTAGAAAGATTGATTCCAAAATCAGTTATTGGAAAGCTCAACTACTGTATTTTGCTTTATAGAGATAGACAGTAGAGTGGCATGAGAAGATCATATAGGAGTAAATTGATAATTTAGAAAAAGCCATTGAAATATAAATTAATATAATTCAGGCAAAGAAAGAAATAAATAATAAAAGTTAAATATCTTCCATTCCAATCAAATATGACTAAGAACCACCTCACAAACACCGACTTTGTTCAGTCATTTTGGCGGTAAATGCCACAGATAGATAGATCACAGTTTGGTGATTCTATACCTAAATAATTTATGAAATGCCAATCGTTTATTTGTACGTCTAGGCGTAACTTTTGATTTTTTTTCTATCGAGAAATGTGAAAGAAATGGAAAGGAATGGTGTTTTCGAATCACAGATAAAATAAAAAAATTGCTCTGGTCTGCACTCGAAAAAGGTAGAAGCTAAGCTACTTAGGTATAATTTATAATTGGTTTTTAGGCTTCCGTAGGTACGAGCAGTATTTTGGATTTATGCTTCATTTAAAAAAAAAATCCAATGACTGGATGAAATAAACAAATCCAACGTGCCCCGTGCAGCCTATATCAAAAAAGATTTTTATTTGTTTCCAAACAAAATACTTATGGGTTATCAATAAATACGTAATCTAATAAGTCACACAAATAGAACAAATTTTTATTTATCTTGCAATGTTCGTATGTAGTTGTCCGTTTCAAAATTTGACATATTTATGTAAGGTCCGTGACAATACAATCTTATGATACCATCGCGCTGATCTGATGATGGAGCCAGGATGTTAGGACTGGAAATAAAATATGGTGTTTGTGTAGTATATCAACCTTCCGGTATCCATAATACAAGCCTAGTCGTTTAGTGTGGAACTGAATGGCGCTGTGTATATGCCCATATTTATTTATTTATCCAAGACCATTGATACACTGATGAGTGTATGTTAGTGTCTTATTTTTATAAAGTTAACTAAGTGATAACCTGTATCTTAGAAGACAGTGGTGTCGATTCGGATGTACACCAACTAAACTAAAACCAGGTTTGGAGTGGTGCCGTCGCATCGTACTGTTCCAGGTAGAAAGAGACAGTACTACTTTAAAACTGATTTTAATTTAGTTGGTGTACATCCGAATCGACACCAATGTCCCATCGCAGTTTATATGCAACTCAAGCAGCCTTACCATTCAAGTATATATAATGAAACCTCAGCTGAAAATTATGTTATACCTACCCCACGGTCAGTATTTCAGGAACGAGCGGACAAAACCAATATAATGCCAGTGAGTAAAATATGGCGTAAATATATTGGCGAAAGCTCTGTTTTTCGGTTACTAAACTTCATCCATCTTCTTTAGGGGAAAAGTGGGCTTTGTTTATAGGTAGGTAGTTGTGTAGATTGGGAATTGGCAGCAATGAGTAATGTGTTGGCAATTAGATTAAGGAGGTTCTAAATAATTTTATAAATGCGAAAGTTTGGATGTTTGTCTGTTGCTCAATCACGGCGAAACGGATGAACGGATTTGGATGAAATTTGGTATATTGGTAGATCATACCCTGGATTAAGACATAGAATACTTTTTATCCCGATAAAGTGAGTAGTTTCCGCGGGTTAAACAAATTTCCGCGATAAGGCTAATCAAATCGAAGCGAAGCAAATCCTGTACTATGGATACTACATAACGAACAAGCATATATAAATCTTTATATATAAACGTCCACGATTCAGACACAGGTGGTCATGTTCACAAAGATTGGTGTAGTAGGCAATGGCCTAACAGCGGGTTTTGGTTCGAATCCCTATACCCCTGGACGCTTACTCACATTAACAGCCTTTTTTTATATATATATAGGAAGGATTCGTTGAGTCGTTACTTGATAAGAAGCTGATAATGGAATTTGAGCAGGAGGGATTATAGACTAGACTGGTTGAATCCCACAGATTGCACGCGAGGGTCAAGTTGGATGGAATGAGGCGGCGTGCAATTCTTTACCTTTCACCGGTAAGCCTCTCAGGTTTAATGATCACAATTGAGTCATTATTTGTGTGCGGGTAAGTCTGATAATGGAGCATGCAGCATGTACTAAAACTATGTCAGTGAGAATCATATAGCTTAAGTATATGCTGTTGAGGAGTTCTGTCCGCTTTCCAGACCCATATCAGACTATAGATAGCATCTAAAATCAGATTACTTGTTATTGTTTAATGATAGAGTTCCTATGGCGATCTTCCAGCTCCATCTGCCTAGCACAAGAACCCGAGCATACTCCATTGTTACGCGAGTGAAATACTTTAAACATATTATTATTGTAATTGTTTATATATTTTATTTTATTAATAATTCTATCGACAAAATCTTTTAAAGAACGAGAAAAATGCTTAACCTTTGAATATGAATTTGACCTATATTAACTCGAAAGATTATGATTATATTAACATACTTACAAATGTGTGAAGTAAAATAAAAACTTGTAAGAAAAGAGAAATTCCATTTCAAAAGTAACCGGAAAATTCCTGCTAACCGGGAAATCTGGGAATAAAACCTAGGACACTGCATGATACCCGAGATGCCGTATTACAAATGTTTCACTTTATTTTTACTATAAACTCTGCAAGCTCGAGTTCCCAGCTGTATATGAGAGAAGAGGAAACCTCGTTCTTTTAAATAAATTAAGGCTAGGTTACCCGACTGCTCTAAGTTCGCTTTTAAAAACTTCACTTTGCAATAATATTTTTCATTAGGGTTCATTAGTAAACCTAGGAACTAATATAGTTACGGCAAATCAGTCTTTCTGAAAGTCTGTCCATCTGTGTAAATAATTACTTCGGACACTCACACCAATCTTCTAGTCCTTAACTAAACAAGGCTTGTGCTATGGATACTAGATAACGGATAAAGATACATAAATATATTTTTTTCTGCACAACGGGTTGGTACTTGACCTCAATCACTCTTCAATCAATAGTCCCGCACAATGCTCTAACCACCACTGAGGTTGCCTGGAAGAGATCTCTATTAGAGATAAGCTCACCTTTGTACAATTTTTCCGACTAATTGTCAACATGTTTTTTATGTGCAATAAAGAATAATAATAATCTTTATATAAACATCCATAACTCCAATAACTCCATAATCCAAATGTGTTGGGATTTCCGGGACAGTACGCTTCCACCTTCTACCTCATCTTCACTTTACATCAGATGTGATTGAGGTCAAGTACCAACCCGGTGTGCATATAAAAAACTCGGGCATAAATATTCGTATTCATCACACAAATATTTACCCCTCGCGGGATTGGAACCCGCAACTGTTAGTTTCACAGACAGGGTCACAATCACCTGCACCAACCGGTCGTATATGAATGACACTGTTGTCAATTGTCAATGACACAAGTCTTTTAGTGTTATAAATCTAAAATTTGTCATAATTACACACATATGTACACATAACGAAATGAAAACTAAAAAAAAAATTGTGATAACTTATTCAAAACTGGTTTTACACACGCTGGTAACTTGCCCTTAAGGCGTAGAAATTTTTATTAAAACGGAACTTCTTGGTTCTTGACATGTGTGAGCTTTGTGTTATACTTTAACCTTATTTTATTTAGGACTAGTTTCCCGCCCGCGGCTTTGCCTTGATATATTAAATTTCTTTATCCCGCGGGAACTACTCACTTTATCGGGATAAAAATGTGTTAAATCAAGCTCTATTCTACTTATACCAAATTTTATACAAATCCATTCATCACTTTCACCGTGATTGAGCAACAAACAAGCAAACACACGAACAAACAAACAAATAAACAAACAAACAAAACTTTCGCATTTATAATATTAGTTAGATAAAATTGTTCTGTAGGTAAGTAGATAACGTTGAAAATTTTATTGATCAACTAGCTATTATCCGCGACTTCGTCCACGTAGAATCGTTCTACTACTAAATGCGTCACTCTACGACTCAAAAGCTATTCCACTAATAATACCTATCCTACAGGAACCAGTCACTTTTCCGGGATATAAAGTAGGTTATAATGTTAATTTTTTCTTTTTTTATGCACAACGGGTTTACACTTGACTTCAATCACACCTGATGTTAAGTGAAGATGAGGCCGAAGGTGGAAGCATACTGACACGGAAACCCAAATATTTGGGGAACTGGCTATCTTATCTCTGACAACCGGAACACAATGCTATTGACATTGCTGCTTGGCGGCAGATTTAGATAAGATGGTGGTAGCTAGTCAGTCGAACATTTAAAATGCCATACCACCAACCAAAATTAATCCAGGTCTTACTATATCTACCACCTAAATGTCAACCAAATCTGTCCAGCCGATTAGTTTGTTACCTCACAAACATTCACACATACTACGTACAGACGGATCTCCCGAAAAGTATTATATGGACCGTATGGACCGAAGCACTCTAGCACCATCTATTAGAAAGTATTCATACAATATCAACACTCAAACCAAAACCAATCCAATCCATCCAAATCCAATAATATGTCACATATAAATGAGTAAGAAAATTTCGTCAGCTCTGCTAATTGATATCGTGGTCTAGTGGCAAGCGACACGAGTGCTTAGGTAACGTCTTTCGAAAAGACACGGTTTTCGAATCCGGCTAAGACAATTTTTATTCGATTTTTTTCTATTTGGATTTTTTTTTTCTTTTTATAAAGGAAAATAAACCGTAAACACTTCATTAAAATAATAAAAAGGTAAGGAAAATAAGAAAAGTAAAAATTTTTGGAGGTAACACTTTAGCCCATGTGATACTTTTAGGATGATTCGTCTGTACATACGCGTACACAAACTTTCGCATTTATAACATTAGTTGGTAAGTCAACCGTTCAGCGTCAGATTATACATAATAATCTACTGCTGAATATCAGCAGAAGCTGCAAAACCAGCGCAAGTGACAAGTTTATATTCATCGGTACCAAAACATTTTATAGCCATACCAGCCTTTAAATTTAAATTTAGTGCGTCATTTGGAGGCTCCACTGAAAACCAGCGTTGTAGTGAACGGCTACAACCCATGCTAAGTTGGAGACCTTTTTGACTCCACCTTGCGACACCGACAATTAGATGGCAAACAATGTAATTTTTTGTATGTGTCTCGCCTGTGTAATATTTGTACCTGATTGTTTGTGTCATGAGATGGGTTTAAATAAATTTTTCTTTCTTTCCTTTCCTTCTTTAAAAAACTATAAAATTGAACCTAAATTGTCACAAAGACAAAGCGACAAAACGACTTGTGTTAAAAGCTATTTGCTCGAAACAGGTGAACCGATTTCCATCAAATATAGCTAAAAACATCGCTCAAACCGATTTCAAATTAACAACAATATGACAGTTTAAACACTACAAAGCGTTAAGACGCGTTTTCCCAATTTAGGTGGTCCGGGTTCGATTCCCAAGCACGCCATGTACCAATCACTATTTAAATTTAATTTAATTACTTATGTGCATTTATCCGACTGCTCTCTTTAACGGTAAAGGAAAACATCGCCAAGAAACCGGCTTGCCTAAGAAATAAAAATTCAAAGGCATGTGTACTCCCCAACCCGCATTGGGCCAGCGTGTTCGACTACATCCCATACTCCCTCATATACGAAGGAAGGCTTATATCCCTGCAGTGGGATGTTTACGGGCTCGTGATGATGATGAAACACTACAATACCAAAGACAGGCTTCAAACTTATAAGACGCTCCTTGCATCTATTATATCAACAGAACAGAAAGTGGCTGAACAGAGGGGCTATTATTGGCTACTTTTCATATCGAAATTTCAAACTCAAACACAAACTCAAATCATTTATTGCATTCCTTATGTTTTGTTTTGATGACATTTTAGTGTACTGTATCAATAGGATCTTAAGTAATTTCCGCTGGCAGCTAGTAGAAAATAATTTTCTGTGGATGCAATTAATGCCTAGAAATTGCGTTCAATCTAGTCTACACTAGATCTAATTGGAAAGCTCTTTGGCTCTGCTCCAATATTGTCCCTCAAATAAGGGCGAGCTCACCCGAGCGCGCCCATCTTGGACCTCATCTTCACTTATGTGTGATTGAGGCCAAGCGTTTATACATACAACGTCTTTATCCCAAATATTAGCGTTGCGTATTTCTAACATTACAAGTTTAATACTTGTAAGTAAGTATAACCCGAAATTTGAATTATTTATAGCTAGCAATAATTGAGAGATGTAAATTAAAACGATAATTTGACAAACTATTTGTTTCCGTTAAAGATTTTAAAAAACCATTAGTTTTTTGTAAGCAAGTAAAATAAAACATAAAGAAGATTCTAGCATAACTCATATAGTTTCTAGTGTCTTATTTGTTGTAAATAATGTCTAATGCTTTGATGGCAAAAGTCTTATCTTTATCTTTTGATTGGCTTTGCCTTGGCAATGTATCAACTAAATACTCAACCGCAGTATTAATTTTATTAACTTTTTGTCAAAACAGGGGGCCGATCGGGCTAAGTTTGAACGACAATACCAAAGCTAAACCTTAACCAAAAAAGTTACGTTAAGCACATTTCGTATCGCGCTAATCATTTGAACGGAAATAAAACTAGTTTCTTTTTAATACTCGTGGTTAGCTCTAAACATTTTGGGTTTGGTTTTACTTTGGTAGCGTCAACGATATAATCAATAATAAAAAACAGCGCGATATCAATTTTTAACTTCAGCTAACCTAAAGCTAAACCAAAACCATCTTCACTTAACATCAGGTGTGATTGAGGTCAAGTCCCAACCCGTTGTGCATAAAAAAAACGTCCCATTCGAAGGGTAAAACTATTGTAATATAGCGCGATTGGTCCCCTGATAAAGCAATTCCTTGGTCGTTTCTACCGCTAAATATAATACGACGAAACGTCAAAGAGCTAACAATTAGATACCACCTGGACGAACTGAAGTGACATTTCCTGACGATAATGATCAAAGCTGCCATATTTCATTCGAAGAAATTCATATAAATCTTCAATTAAATAAAGTTACGACCCATTTCACGCGAAATTACTTATGTAATCAAAAGTCGACTGGGAGAAATAATTTATAAGGGTCCGTTAGGGCGTAGAGTTTCATGACCAGACGGCAGCTCCCAGGAGTTCTTAACTGACAGAGAAAACCCCATATATCACGAGGAACCAGTTACGCATTAAGTACTTTAGACTAACTTCATTCTTGAGAAAAAAGAATTTTTGCCACAGTCTTATCAATAGTAAAAGACCTAATTTAAAGAAGGTTTATTCTGTCCAGTGGCGCAGTCCAGTCTCATTGGATAAATTAAATTTTCTTTACAAATATCCAATAAATAAAAAATATATTTCTGGCCTGCACTCCAAAAGCCAAGCTAACTATAAGTAATACCTAAACCGTAATTAAATCTATTTAAGTATTATTTATAATTAGCTTTTCGGCTTATCGAGTGCAAATCAGAGCAATATTTTTGTTTTATGCTGTATTTAAATAAATCTTAATTTTTCCAATGAAGACGCCACTGGACGGATTAAATCCACTTAATATACTTAAGCAAAACCAAACGCGTATGGTACTTCCCCATGCAGCTTATGTCAACTATGACATTTTTATATTTAAATAATGCTTATTTCCAAATAAAATACGAGTTATTAATAAATACGTAAGCCACTTATTATACAAGCTTTTAAAAAGCTTGCAATGTTTGTATGTAAGTTCTCCGTTTCAAAATTTGCAAACCATTTTTCAACTTATAGCTAGTATCTGATTGAGCTGAAATTTGGCATATTTATATAAGTTTAGCGACAATGCAATATTATGGTACCCTCGAGTTGATGTGATGTTGGAGCTGGGATGTAGATACTGGAACTTCCTGATGACAAGATAGTCGAATTTGGGCTAGTTTCTTTTATTGCCATGAGCAATTTTCATTACACACGATGACGAGGGTCTGGAGATGGAGCCAGAAAATTCCCACTCCTTGATGGACTTTATGTTAGATACCTAGTCGTCTTTGCAATATGTGATAATCTTGATGGTGTATTAAAATATTTAGAATTAATTATTTTAAATGTCGAACTTATTTTAGATATACTAGATATTTCATTACGGCGTGCGGGACCAAATTGAGAAATTTAGTGTCGATTTAAAAAGTATAGTTTTTTATTAAAATAACCTGCATATTTAGATATTTCCTCTTACGTCATAGTCTATACGTGGTTTAATACTTTTGTATGGAAATTGGCTATGCTATTTAACACCTACTTATGTTCACTGTGCTACTATTTAGGTATACCACTATATGATTTCTACAAACATTACACCGTGGTATGTAAAGCGTCGGAATACAATGCTCCTTTTCAGCAGCGAACTCATAAGGTTTTAATAAGTAAGTTAACAATGCCTCTGTACAGCAGCTACTTGCTAAGATAATGGAATTTGTACTTGACAATGCCTCTCTACAGCAGCTACTTGCTAAGATAATTAAATTTGTACTTGACAATGCCTCTCTACAGCAGCTACCTGCTAAGATAATTGAATTTGTGCTTGACAATGCCTCTCTATAGCAGCTGACTAGTTTATAAGATAATTGACAATGCCCCGTTTGTGGTGATTTCAGCACATAAAAAGAATAGAACCAACCCATCTCTTCCCGCGAGTGTTGTTAAAAGCCACCAACGGATTTTCCGCCAAAAAACATCTATAGATTTGGACGTTTTAACAACGATGGGTTCACCGCTTGTCACGTGTGCATTTCTGTATATTTGGAAAATTGGAACACCCCAAAAGCTTTAGTTTGTAACCACCCCATTTGGGATAAAGGTCATGATATTATATATGTAAGACAATGCCCCGTGTACAGCAATACTATTTCTAAATTTTCATTTGTCCACATGACACAATTGTTAGCTACTGACCCATTTACCATTGTTGGCATGTCGACTATTACGGAGTGTTTTTTTTCAATTACGAGAAAGCGTAGCGCCTCTCTACTAAATCGTGTTCATGCCAGCACGAACGGCATCTTGAGCGTGTTAGCCCAGCGCTGGGACTCGTCGCTGTGGGCGCGCCTCGTCGTTTTTAGTGTTCTCCAGTTATAGTTCTACTAATACAACTTTCAATTAATTTTACTTGTAACTAACACTTATGGATTTATTTGTCCGAAATAAAAATGGTTTGATTTGATTTGATTTGATAAAGGATTAGGTACCGTATGGTTTCGACGCCTCCAACTTCCCAGTACTCATCAATATGAAATTTTACTTCGATGATCACTAATTTGAATCTCTTTATGAAAAACATGTTGGCAGAACAATCAAACTCGAATCAGATTCATCATGTGTGAAATTTCCCGCTCTCGTTTGGAATGCAAACTCGAACAATTATTCACACATGTTGGTTATACCTACTTCATTTTGTTAAGTAGGTACAATCAGTATGAATGTTGCTGTGTACTTAAAAATTTTATGATTATATTCTCTTTGCAGATTAGGTACATTTGTAGACAGCGGGGTTCCGGGGTTCCAAAAGGACAGAAATGTCAATGAATGCGGTTTTTTTATATTAAAGACTAAATGACCCGAGGTTCTTAACTATGCTGATGAAAATCGGTGACCTCTTTTCGAGAATATAGCTTTAAACACAGTTTCTTGGTGTATTTCGATAATATCATAGTCTTTATAGGGTTTTGTAAGAATAAGAGAACTCTATTTGATCCATGTAGCGACACACATACATTATAAATAATTGATCAAGTTATCGGTACTCACTACACAATACAGTATAAAATATTAAACTGCAATATAAAAATAAGCAATAGCTAGTTTTCGGTGTCGCAAAGTGGGATCAAATCCAGGTTTCGATCTCAGCCTAAGTTGTAGTTGAAAGGAAAAACGACTATAACGCTGGTTTAACTGGACTTAAGGTGGAGTTGTAAATTTTCATTTTTTTATAATTAATATACTCGGGGTTAGGTGCTTACTCATGTTTGATGTAACGTGATTAAGCCATTTCATAATATTTAGCATTTAGCACAGTTAGTTTGGTTTATTTGAATGATTTCCGCAATCGTTTGTTTTCTTGAGGGTTTTCTAAATTTTCAATGTATAGTTATATTAATTATCTACATAATAATATATACGTGTACTTTCAATTATATTAAGCTTTTGGGTTATGTCATAAATTGAAAATTTAGAAAAACCCGAGTATAATAATATCAGTCAGGTATGCAAAACAAATTTCCGCGATCTTTATCATGACGTCTGTTCATCTGGTGCAGACCGCTTCCAACCGGTCGCTCTCTGGAAATCTATGGGGGAGGCCTGTGTTCAGCAATAGACGTCCTGAGGCTCATAGAATGATGATGCAAAGCAACTGTGTTAAAAGTTAAATAGGTATCTTCGATACGGCTTAACTTAATCAAACATAGCTAAGAACCATCTCACAAACAATTACGTAAATAAAACTATTTTCAAATCGATTCTGTGTTTTGTCGCTACAATACCACAGATTTAGGTTTAAAAATTATAACTTGGTTACCCAAAAGAAGAATCATCTTCCAAAATAGAACAAACAAATGGATATAGCGCTTCGTACCAAGCTTTTTTCAGCGAGACCGAGCTGATAGCTATCAGAGTTATCACGGATCATAAAATAGGCGCCTTCAGACATCGAGTTGCGGAAACATGTGCCTACAAATACGAGCGTAGAAAAGGATGATATAATAAAAGTTAAATAGGTTCCCGGAAAGCATTTTTAGCCAAGAAATAACGCCTCTGTGCCTCGATGTAACGTTTATGAAATCGCGGATTCTATAGCCATCGGGGTACATGTTTAGTTTCAGTTTGGTTGGTAGCGTCTTTTTAAAAGTCCGTCTGATCAGCTACCACTATTTCATCTGAGTCTGCCTTGAGATTATTTTGGGTGGACAGGTTATCTTAGATAGCATGCGTCCCACTTCGGCCTCATCTTCACTTAACATGTGTGAGGTCAAGCCTTAAAAAAGCATTTCTTGTGCACAGCAGTACCAACATTAGTGAGGGAGATCTCAGAAATTTGCATATAAACCATTTCTCATGTAATCATCATCATATCCGCCACAGGATGTCTACTGCCGAACATAGGCCTCACGCATAGAATTCCAGAGTGACCGGTTGGAAGCGACCTGCATCCAGCAATTTCCCGCGACCTTTATCAAGTCGTCTGGTCACCTGGTGAGTAGACGTCGCAGTGCTTGCCAGGGCATAGTCTCCACTCGAGAACAATGCCCCACCGGCCATCAGTTCTTCGAGCTATATTCCCTGCTCACTGCCACTTTAACTTGTTAATCCGCTGGGCTATGTCGGTGACTTCATTTGTTTACGGATGTCGCCATTCCTGATTTGATCACGGAGTGAAACGCCGAGAATCACCCGCTCCATAGTCTCTACAGGATGTATGTATGTACTTACAGTAAAAGTAACTACTCTTTCTAAAGAACGAGGACGTAGGAGTACGACTCTAATCACCGGATTAGAATTATTGTTTTTTTTTTAATGTACAGGTTAGCGCTTGACCACAATCACACCCGATGTTAAGCGATGATCAGGCCAAAGGTGGAGTGTTCTACTCGAACCCTCAAAAACACTGTTGGAGAGGCTGGTAATCTGTCATACAGGCTGTCCTAGTGCAGATGCCAGTCTCTCACATAAATTTAATTTAATCAAATGTTCTAAGAATATATAATAATATTATACTTGTATCCAATTTGTGTGAGAGAACAAATAAAGATTTATTATTATTATTATTATTATTATTAATCTTATTTCAAATGGCCGGAGAACAACAAGGCTGCTTAGCGATAGACTTAAATAAGATAAGTCAAAGTCAAAAAATTTATTGCTTGCCACATTGTAGGTGTACATAGGAAGATGGTGGTAGCTAACTAGGCGGACATGTTAAAAATGCCCTTTTATTTTAAAGCGGGGAAACGTCTTAGGCGTACCGCTCGCCTGCGGGACGGCGAGACGGTTATGTCGGACTCCCTTCCCTGGATACCCACTAAAACCCCGCGGCGACCTTCATCGGACCACTTACTCTGGTAGCCTTAACATACACTACGCTGAGAATCGAAATAAAAATTTCCGTTTTGTTAATGTTTTATTTTTTATTTTGAGCCATACGGGCGGTTGATGTGGAGTGATTGTTGAAATAACAACAGTTCTTCGTCAATCCTAGGCATTAGATATTGAACTGTGACATGTCAGTAATTGGAATTCGGTAAATAGGATCAAATTCAATTATCCGGTGGTGAGTGTACGTCCCTACTCCTGTGGTGTGCGGCGTGAGCTCATGCGGGCTTAGCAAACACGTAACCTGTTTACCCAAGAAAATTGAACGGAAACTCTCGTAGCGACGAGGACATCGTCATATACTTTTTGGATATTATAATAAGGGTAACATGGCGGCAGTGTTGGTTTATGTTAGGAAGAGTGGCTATTTTAGTTTATGTAAAGCCTGGGTTTTTGCATCATTAAAAAATAGATTGTTTTACAAGGGAGCAAAATAATGTTTTTAGGGCGAGAGATTCAAAATACGTCGCCAGAGGTAGAAATAATTTTGCGGCCGAGTGATACGCTTTATTTGCCTCGATGAGAAAAAGAAATAAGAGGCGCTTTTAAAATATATTTGATGAAGCAATTTATCCAAAATAAACTGCACTGTGATGTGAAATGTGAACATTTTCGTGTAAGTAGTTCGCGTGCTTATTTTTTTTTATTGAATACCGTTAACGGTATCGAGATCGGATAATTAAGTAACGTTAATAGTAACGTTTTATAAGCTTTTTAATTTACTTCATATGTATGTACGTCTGTTCAAAATTTGCAAGTCAAGGTTAGATTTCATAGCTAAAACGTGATGGCTGCAGCCAAGATTGTCTCCCCAAGAGGGATCTCCTCGACGGTTCGTAGCACGGACACGAAATTTTGCATACACTGCTAGTTTTGACAGTTAATCATGATTCTCGCGAAATCCTGATGCTGCAGCCAGAATTCTGTCCCCAAGAGCGATCGCCTCAATCGTTAATAGCACGGATACGAAATTTTGCATACACGGTTATAGTTATGATAGTTAAACATGATAATCAAGATGCATCAAAAGCATGTTTTTGAAGGTATTTTTAATATAGAACTCATTTTATACAATATTTTCGTTCGTTCTGTTTGATTTTAAGTTCTAAATTCGAAACTCATTACTGCCCTCATGAAAGTCTCTTAGAGGAGAGACCTACTTTTAGCGCACGATCTTTTTTCGAATAGATGGGATGAAAATAATTTTGCGAACGGACATTCTACTTATTTCCCACTACAAGAGATGAGGTGCTTTTAGACATAAGTCATGAATATATTTACGTGTATTTGAAATATTTAAAATGGTACTAAAATATTATTATTGGTAACAAAGTATTTGTAAAGTACCAACTAAACATTAATATTTATATATTTGTCGGAGATGGGCGAGTGGGGGTGTGGGCGATGCTAGCGACCGGGTCGGTGCCAGTCGCGTCGTAAGGGTGGCTCGGGCAATAGCGACATTATTACAAGTTGCTATAGACAAATCTAATACGTATTCACATTCGATTATAATCATGAAACCTGAGATGCTTTGTGTTGAAGAGAAAACATTTGCACGCCCCTCATGCCATACAACTTGGCCCCCGCGTGCAGTCTGCGGAATTCCACCGAACCTGGTATTCAATTCCTCCTTGTTCAAATTCCATAATCAAAGTCTTATTCAGTAACGACTCACCGGATTCTTCAAGCGTCGATGGTAGTAGGTAATCAGAGTTCCTCATGGTCGTTGATGTCCACTGGTGATCCGACTCCTTCGACGGCTGGTAGCAAGTGTTCCATTTTCGATATGAAGACCTTATATAACTGCTAACGTCGTCACCGCGCCATTTCCGGCGATACCAGCGCCACAAAGTTTAGTTCCCACACCAAACCGCGTATTATGATAGTTGACCGTTTGAATAATGAATTCTATCGCTACTTTATCGCTATCTGCGACATATTTATTAATTAAGCCCAGCTAACCGGGTCAGTAACTTTTTTCATACAGTTTCGTTCGATCACTTTGGTCGCGTAACACTAGGGAACAATATTCATGCTCCAAATTCAAAACACATTACTGCCCTCTATGAAAATCTCTTGCAGAGAAGACTCAAGTTGCACGCACTTATTGAAAAGCAAATCATCATTTTTATATATAGTTATGAATAGAACAACCTTATATACCCATTGTCGTGGTACAGTCCCCTCTCGATGGGAGAGGGTATCAACTACAATTGACTACGCGGGCCCAGCGCGTTTCATGGAATCTCACAAAGCTATGTATAACTAGTAGGATTTAGGAAGCGAAATTAGTGCGTTGTATGGAGTCATTATAATTAATAAAATTAAAAAAAAAAAAAAAAAAAAGGTACGTATTTGATGACGTAAAAATCGAAAAGTATGATGTATCAAAATATATAGAGGAATCGCACAAACAACAAATAAGCAACAAATATCAAAAGAATGTCTATTTCAGCTGGAAATTGAAGCTTTAAGCGCAAAATTCCTGGGATTCTGGGCGTTCCACTCGCAATCTTGTTATCGTTGTCTGGAATTTCTTGATGATTGAACGTAATTGAGTAATTGATGTTGCTCGAAGGCGAAATATGACGTATCTAAAGGCCGTGGAAATTCTTGAGGCCAATGATATTAAAAACATGGAACGTTATGTGGGTTGGATTCCTTTATGTAGGTATATTTTTATTATTATGGTTTAAAATCAGAAAAAACATGGAATGTTACTTATCTCTGGAGACAGATATCCTAAAGAGATGCTTGCAAGTTTCTCAAACTCTTTCAATAATATCTTCTTTAATGTTTGCTGTATGGTAACTTTTATCCCTTTCTCACATTTTTTATTAATTGGATAGAGTAATCCATTAACCAATAGAGCGCAATGATCTTTTGGATTGTTACTTAGTTTCATATAATTATACATCAGGCTATGAATTTAATTTAGATATTAAATTGCACTGAAATAAAGAATTTTGAAAGAAGATTGCCATTTACTATCCCTATTTCGTGAATGCTAATAAGAACAGAAAACATCTCCTGGGAGAACTCAGAACTCCATACATATCAGAAAATAAGTTATGGTTATTTGTCCTGACTGTAAATAACTCATATAAACCAATCTCATAACCACCAAACAGTAAACATACACTAAAAAAAATTAACCTGATCCAACCAATTATTCAGTTGGATTGCGACCTTTCCTTGGTTGGGTAGGATCAAGAAGGCCGATTGCCGAGAAGCCTGTGTTCGAAAATAATAACATTTACAATTCAGATGGCGGTCTGGCTCGTCCTCCATTTCATTACAAATCCTCGCCTGAACAAGGTCTCGGTGAGTCGAGCGAGCGAGAATTCCACTCATTCCATTAGTGTTCCGTAGCCGTTTGCTATTTAGGTGTAAAATATCGTCCCGCTCGATGCAGTGAAGCAAAAATTACTTTTGTTTGACATATGATTTCTATAACAAATTATGATCAGTCATAAATAATATTAAAGATCTGTAAATAACCAAATGAATGCATTTAATAGGTCATATTCAAACAGAAAGAATGCCCATTAACAATTTCTGCCAAGTCAAATGCTGTTCTCATGTAAGTGACTGTATTGTCTTTATGAAAATAATTTCTTTAGACCTATTATATCCAATCCAAACCTATGATCAAGATGCTTTCAACAATACCTTATTTATCGGCATATGACCAAAAGTTAGCAGGTCTGAGATTTCAGATGAACATGATATTATTATATTAAGAGCCCATACTGTCCCACTGCTGGGCAAAGACCTCCCTCCTCTCTTTCTACGCCTCTCTGTCCCGGGCTTGCTTGGCCTGTTGTTTAGGAACTTATCCAACCAACAACAAGGGTCTTAGAGTTCAATGTAGTGTTTCGAACGCGGTCTGTCTGTTTTACATTAGTATACTACCATCCATAGCTCGTTGGCAAACCTTGACGTTGGACCTTTCGGCTTCTGTCAAAGACCAAGTCTGAGCGCCATAGGTGAGGATCGGGAGAAAGCACATGTCAATGAGATTGCGCTTTAGTGACAGTGGAAGGTCGCTCTTCGGTATTCCTTCAAGGAGCAAAAGCTCCTCCAGGAATTTTCAGTGCATCTCGCTATTTCTTTATCTTGTTGTGCCTGAAAGGAAAGTAGTTGGCCCAGATAAATGTACTTATGGACATATTCAATTCTCTCATCTATTGAAATATATGTATTTCAATATGAACATGAACATAACCTACTAAAATTACCCTAAATATTTGTGTTTGCTTAAACTTGACTTGGGTGATGCATCCAAAATTAACTCAGTAATTGTCATTTCATTACCTACCACTTTCTAAAACTATTAAGATTACAAACAAACAAACAAAATATTCTTTACTGTACAACATTACATGAAATATTTACGCTTTTTCTTATTACAATAATTGTCCAACTAATTTTATAAATGCAACAGTTTGAAGTTTGGTTTGTTGCTCAATCATAAGGAAATTCATGAACGGGTGTGGTTGACATATAGTATCCCTATAAATTCAGTAGTTCCCGCAGGATAATAAAATCACTCATATTAACGATATTACATAAAAAAAACTAATTCTACACGGGAGAGCTGCAAGTATTAGTTTTCAAATAATGTAGGTTGACCATTTTAACAAATACGTTACACACACATATAACATCACTACCGTTATCCCAAATGGGGTGGTCAGAGATGTCCCAAACATTAGCGTTTGGGTATTCCAAATATTAAAAGTTTAATGCTTGAAACAACAGACACATTTCACCGTTTGAAATATACAGAAATGCACATGTCACAGGGAGTGAGCCTATTGTCGTTAAAATGAACAAATCGTTTGGAGGAAAATCTCATAGTCACCTTTTACGTGACCTACCTTAAGAGATGGCTGATTAGGGCATTTTACGTGCCGAAGCTACACAGCATAACGAAAAATATCAGTGCTATTCACTTTAAAATGCTTTCCTTTTAGAATGGTAGTCATATCTGATCACATCTCTCAAGTCTTCCTTCCTTTTGTATGCGTAGGTATTGGTATGGAACCTTGAAAATAAAAATCTCTGGAACCTCGAAAGGGGTTGTAAAAAATCGCTTATGAATTGTTCTTGCGCTCCCGATTCCCGGTCAGATTGCATTTCCTACATAAAATCCCGGCGGTTACATAACATTACATAGAGGTTGGTGTATTGTGTCGTTCACAAAATGTACCAAACTATTTGTCACATTTGAAAAGGTAACTCAATATCGATAATTACTGACCAACATTTTTTTATTCAATCAAACAATGGCTTACTAAGCTAAACAATTCTTAGCGAGTCGATGGCAAACACAAAATCTTGAGGACCAGAACGCGGCCACCTTACCTGTGGCATCGTAGTGGTCCTAATGCGTATAAGTGACGGGACATGCAGGGCAGCGTAGAAGATGCCCATAGTTTGTGGTGTGACTCCGCATAAGCTCTGTATCCCCATTTGTACATGTTTTCACGGCATCTACCGACCCCGATAAGAAGTCTACTAAGTGACTTCCATACGGTCCTCTCCAAATCGTGACCCAATGACTCAATGTAAAATTCTTATATGTTGCTAAACCGGAAGTCGCGGGTTCGATTCCCACCGGAGTACATATTGTTTAGTAGAACTTTTAAATATCCGCCTGGCTAGCAACTGATTTAAACCAAGAGGCACTGTTGTATTCCGGCGATGTGAGATAAGATAGTAAGTCAGTCCCCCCAATTAAGTTGAAGGTACCCGGTGAGCGCGGTTGCACCTTAGCATCGTCTTCACTTAACATCAGGTGTGATTGATGTCAGGATGGTGCACACCGAACTTGAGAATTTACTTCTCGTCATGGAACACTTTACTTCTCTGTAGCGTCGAAGATTATCTGGACTCGAACATAAAAACAAAACTGGCGAAAAGTATGAAGTATTAAAAATTACAAAAATCAATTCACAAACACATATAAAACTAAACCTTAGTGATTTCCTTAAATTTCTAAGGTGCTGTATGGTTTCGGCACACAAAAAGAATATTACCAATCCGAGACTTTCCGTGGGTGTCGCAAAAGGCGACTAAGTGATTTTCCACGGAAAATCAACTATTAATTTGTACTAACGGTGATAAGCTACCCCCTTTATCTGCCTAGGCTTTCATTCATCTGCCGAATACATATCCACAGAAACATGGAAAACGAAAGATCGACGATAAGCAAGAACATAAGCAGAAAATTGCTGTAGTTACACCACTCAACCGTCCGCGGTTAGACCTGTAACCAAAAAAAAAGACAAGTCTAATGCCCGTGGTTACAACGGTAATCAAAGCTACCTTCATTCGGCTCGAAATAATTCCTCCTAATATTTAAAACTTTCAAAACATAGTTAATACTCATACTTGATTACTGCACAAATAAAAAAAAGAAAACCGTAAGGTGCAGGTGGGTAAAATCTGTTATCGAAATTAAAGAAAAAAATTTCCATTGCCGTTAATTTACAAATTTTACAGTCAAAGTAGCTGAAAACACGTGCAGCCAGAAATAGGTTCATTATATAATTTGCAGATTTCTCGAATTTATACAAGGTTATATTTTGTATCCCAAAAAGCTGATACACCCCAATTACATCTCATATTTTGTAATCAATATGGCTAGATAGCTAGAGCATCGGTGGCTCAGGGTTAAGAGGCGGTCTCCCAATTTAGAAGGTCCGGGTTCGATTCCTAGGCAGGCCAATGTACCAATGAGATTTTAAATTTAATGAATTATGTGCATTTATCCGACTGCCTTGTAAACGTTGAAGGGAAACATCGTGAGGAAATCTGCATGCCTCAGAAATAAAAAGTCCCCAACCCGCATTGGGCCAGCGTGGTGGACTATGGCCCATACTTTTTCATATACGAGGGAAGGCCTATATCCCTGCAGTGGGATGTTTGCGGGCTGATGATGATGATGGCTAGAAAAAAATAAATAAAAACAAAGAATTGTTGCGAATTCAATGTCTCTGCTTGTAGGGTGTTTATATCATTCCTTAATTAGATAAGTAATTAAGGAAAATATACATATAACCCCATATTTTTATAGCAGACATAACTTATATATTAATTTGTGTGTCAATGTATCTACAATAGATATAATCGATATTAATTAAGTAAACACTCAAATTATATTAAGTAAATAATAGATGTTTTATGGGTAGTTGATATGGAGAGTTGCATGTCTTAATATTAAGTAGTACAGTGGCACCACTCTGCCGTTCGGCTGCACAGAATACCAGCGTCGTGGTTGCTCCAACCCGACACATGCTGAGTGGAGACCTTTTTGGATTTAGTATATTGTAAACTTTTGTATAAAATACTTTTATAACTGAAATCCAAATAAATACTTTTCTTTCTTTCTTTCAACGAATTTCAGGTTTCAAGTATACAATAAATAACCCTGTATAACTTGCTCACAGCAGATTTTGCTGAATTATCAGCAACAACAAACTATCTGTGACCTGAAGATAAGTCAGTTTATATTTCGTAAATAGCAACAAAAATGTCCACTCAATAACAGAGTACCGAATAAAGTATGTCATTTCCACTCAACAAAATATCATTGGAGAATACAATAACGGTGTAACTCAATACCAATAGAACTCGGGACAGCCGTTCAAAGGGGTACCGAAGTATATAACGAGAAATAGAAGGGAAATAATATTGTGGATCCGAAGTGCGAACGAGATCATATTTCCGAGAGCGATAACGAGTTTGGACAGACAGGAATCGCAACAGGAATAACGTGCTTTCCTATTAATGTATTTTTTCTCTCGACGTACAAAGAGAAGTGTTTTAAGTTTGCAGCCTATCTGGCTGTCTGTGCCATTGTAGCGCTAATAAGCGTTTTTTACCCGACTGCCCGAGAAAGGAGGGTAATTTTTTTCGAGTGTATGTAAGTATGTATCTAAGTATACATACTAGTTCGGGTCATAAGTTCTGTCACAAATACTTTATTAAATAAATTGCACGGCTTTTTGTGTTTGTTTAAAATTTATATATATATATATTTTATGATTGACTGGATTCGCGTTTGACCACAATCTCACTTGATGGAAGGTGACGATGTGGTCGAAGATGGCTTCATCTTCGACCACATCGAATGGCGATCCCAGTAAATGCCTATTCACTCTGCTCTTGAAGATCCCAAGGTTGTAGGACTCAGGAAAGACTGACGCCGGAAGGGAGTTCCATGCCTCGGCTGTTCGGATAATGAATGAAGAATCGAACTTCTTAGTGCGAATGTTCGGTATATTAACTATATATTAAGAGAAAGGATTAAAGTAAAATTTTTCTAAATGCGAGTTGTACATCTCCGATTTATCTAAGAAACGCTGACAAAGCGGAATTTCGTTGGATTCGCGCTGTCACTGCCTTGATGTCCACCGGTGTCCTAACCGTAAAAAGGCAGGCCGCTCATATAGCGATCTTAGAAGCTTGAATCTTCACTGAATCGTTTGATTGCACGATAAAAAAACCTCAGTGTTCTTTTTAAATTTTTGAGAAGTTTAAAATCCCAGTTGGCGCATAACCGCAGCGATGCAACGCAATAACCGCTATACAGTCTTCTTTTTGCGTCCACTCCATGTTTGAAAATGGAGTAAAATAATATTGTTTTTTATTGTTAGAAGACGCAAAAGTTCCAAATTCAAAGTTAATAAAAACATTTCTGGCCAGTATTTGAAATTTGATAATAATAAGGTTGTGACAAAACTTGTCATCTGACTGCGTATACATATGTACTCGTATGTCCGTTCCTTTGTCGCATACAATAGCCTAAACAGCTTGACTGATTTCAAAGTGCTTGGTATCGTTAGATTCGTCTTGATACCTAGAGTGTCATTAGATACACTTTATGGTAAAAAATGCAACGTGGCGTCCGCAAAATACAAAATATGCTATCGGGTTTTTTGGTTTTTAAAAACATAAATAGTTATTAACACTCATTCTAACAGGTGAGTTGCTTGCTTAGTTCTAAAGCTGGTAGTTGCGAAGTTATTCTTGGCCATGATTGATGAAAATCTGTTAAACCGTTTCTACAATATTCAGCTTTCATCACAGTTGATCTGTATATTTGGATGATACATATTAATTACGAGATTAATATTTTATGTGTAAGTCCATCTTCAGCAAAGACGTTTAATATCTTGGAATATCTTTTCATCTACATGTATATACATAACTAAAATAAAGAGGATACATTAATAATTGTCAAGATATTTGTTATTTTATTTGTAATATGTTTGTGTGCTGCTGGTGTATCTTATTAAAAAAAATACATACATACATAATACCAAATGGTGTGGTCACAGGTATCCCAAACAATCTTGGGTAATCCAAACATTAAAAGTTTTAATGATTAAAATAACATCCACGATTTACCTTATGAAATATACAGAAATGCACCCCATCCATGGGTGACCCCATCACTTTTGAAATGCAATTCTATAATGTTTTTTGGCGGAAAGTCCCTTAGTTTTTTACGACTTAAAGAGACGGATTGGTTCTATTCTATCTGAGAGCCGATACCATACAGCGCATAAAAATAAAATAATAATAAATGATTATGAACAATTGGAAATTTAACTAGTTGATAAAGCAAACTAACTAAATCAACTTCAACCGGGATATCCAAATAGCGAGAGGTCGATATCGTTACGGGGCGGTTAGGTCAAATTAGTTATCTTGGATCCGTCAATTTGTTGAGTTTTAGTTTAACCTTGTACCCACTTCAAGGGCTGCTAGCTGTAAGTAAACTTGTTTATTTTGAATATTTCTACCTTAAATATACTTATGTAAGTATGGACGAAAAAGGTCTGGATGTTGTATTTTCTGATGTCTTTGTCAGAATGTCAGTTTCAAAATTCTGAAGTTCCAATATGCGATGTATTTATTATATGCGAGTATATGCATAAGTTATAAGTTATTTACTTACAGCTAGCAACCCTTGAAGTGGATACAACAGTACCACATATAATAAACATAACATGAATATAACAAAATACATATTTATTGTGCACAAAAATATTACATATTAATGCAGTCCTGATTCCTGAACTAGGCAAGACCTGTATGTCAGGAGACAGTTCCTCTCCACACAGCGTGACAATTAAATTGTGCTAATGCCTTCAAAATATTAACTTATACAAAAGAAATTAAACATGGCAACACTAATTATTGTTTGCGACTTCATTTGGGTAGGTAAAGTTTGTTTATTCGAAGTGTTGAACGACTATCGATAGTCTAGTTACACTATCGACAGTGCTATGAACAGCAAAACTATCGATAATAGGTGTTAAAAGGTATAACCAATTTATTGTATTGCTGAATTTAATTGAAAATAGTGTCGAAACTATCGAATTCAGCAATATTACAAATATAATTGCACTATTCATTGACGACCTGTTTGGTGTAGTGGTTAGAAACTCTGAGCACTATACCAAAAGGTCGCGGGTTCGAATCCCGCTAGGGGCATATGTTTGTATGATGAATACGGACATGTGTACCCGAGTTATGGACGTTTTCATTTATAATAAGTATTTATTTACAAAAAAAATGTGTTTATGTAGTAGTTGCTTAAAGTGGAACTAGATGGCATTGTGTCTAAGGATATTTATTTATTTATTGATAATTCATTAAAATCGATATAATGGACTTAAGACTGCTGCACCACTATTGTTGTTGAATTCGATAGTTTCCATACCCTTTTCAAGTACATTCATCAAAACAATCGATACTATAATATTATAAAGTATTGTTAGCTCTAGATATCGGTATTATTGCTGTTCATCGATTATCTATAGCAGGGCTGCCCAACCTTTTAAGCAGCCGGGCAAAACGGACGAGTCAAAAATTACAGCCGGGCCACTGACCATTGACAGTTCGTATTTTCGTAATTTCTTATAACAACTTTAATTAAGGTATTGTGCAATAAAAGAAACGCAACATTCTGAAATAGTTGTTTAATTCAATGAAGTTTAATTTATTTTCTATAGTATTACATATTCTGTGCTATCGATATCGTGACTAGTTGACGACGTCATCTATCGATACTTTCACTATTGACGTTTAACAGAACTTAATCCAGACCCCTCGTAAGTTTCTTTGCTTCTTCACTAAATCATCTTGATATCAGCTGCAGGACGTCCATTGCAAAACATAGGCTTCCCCAATAGATTTCCAGAACGATCGGTTGGAAGCGGTCTGCATTCAGCGACATTCCGAAACCTTCATTAGTCATCCATCCACCGAGTTGGCGCTTGCCGGTACATGGTGTCCTCTCCAGAACCTTAAAGCCCCATCGGCCATCAGTTCATCCAGCTAGGTGTCCTGCCCATAGCCACTTCTAATCTAATCCACTAGGCTATGTCAAAGACTTTCGTTCTCTAACGGATTACTTGCTGACTCGATTTCGTAGTGAATCATCGAGAATCGCCCTCTATATAGATCGTTGCGTGACCGAGATTTTCTTATGAGGCCCATAGTGAAAGACCACGTTTCACTATAAGTCAGAACACACGTTAATTAAAAACTCTTTAAAAACTGAGGTATTTTAGACATGAAGACATTACGCAGTTTCCCGAACGCTGCCCATCTCTTCACTAAATAATATTCACTAATTAACACTAAAAACAAATTAACATTGAACTCATGTGATAAGTTATTCAATGGGACGCTCTTATCAGTCAGTAAGTAAGTTGTGTGTCGTTAAGTCAAGCGTCTGTTTCAAATTCATTGAAAATGAACGGTACTTACACCTTTTCATTAAATTATTTTTATTAGTAACGCCCGAAATACAAAGCCAGCCAAGTATTTATGAAAATTAAAGACATATTTGTGCAAATGTGACGTTCACTTCCTCCGACCTCTGTATTACATAACCGAAAGGCGACTACAAGTTTTAGTTTTGTATCATCTACTTTGACCATGTGAAAGAAAATGTGAATATCGTGTAGTACCAAGAGGTTAAATCGAGGGCGGAAAACCAAGAGACGTGGTCATTAATACACCGACAAGAGCATAGCACTTAAATTGAAGAATCATTTCACTATCTGCCAGTGGTTGTTAAATTGACTTGAGTGCGCCAGGATGGAGGGTAATGCTTTTTATGGTGTATGTATATATGCAGATTTCTATATTTCGTCATGTAGCCAAAGCGGCTTTTGAAATGTAAAGTGACGTTACATTCGTCTTGATCCCGAGAGTGTAATAGGATACATTTTATAATAAAAAATCCAACAAGGCGCTCGCGAAACACACTATATACAGTAATTGTTCAAAATTCGGCAGAAATCAAAACGGTGACGGTTGAAGACTCCGCGCTGGTGATTGATTTCGAAGATGAAAGGTCCATACGTTATGAAAACTGTTGGCTAAGGGATCATTGCAGGTATTTATCCATATTGTTATATTCCTTGAGCTGGTTGACCAATGAGAAAACGTTAATTTTATTAACGAGAGATAAGCCAATCATACATCACTTTAATAATCATAATAAAGCGTATTTGATTGATTGATTGATTGATCACTTAAACGACGCCTTCCATATTACATAATAGAATCCCTGAACAAGACCTGATGTATTTACAGATCTATATTTGAGGCGTTATATAACCCAGCTTATTTGGGGAACTTGCTATCTTATCTCAAATAGCCGTAACACAACAATGCTATCAACATTGCTGATTGGCGACTGACTTAGATAAATTAGTTGGCAACTAACCATATGTACATTTAAAATTAAATTGGCTTAAAATGTCCTATATAATAACAACTATCACTTATAAGGCTTTGCATCGATTTTTGAAACATTCTCAATTCCCGATTCATCATCATTAAATATATTATTTATTGTCTTATTCTATTCTGGATTAAATAGTAAAATTTCACTATTCTGGCGTTTCTGGCAATAATTATTTTTGCAAAGGAAATTCTCGTACCTACATAATTTTAATTGATGACATACTGGCTATAGAGAAGTGAAAATTTCATTAAACTCGGCATAGTGCTGTTCGAGTTACTAACTGGTTTCTAAACCCAGGCATATAGGAAGTTGTATAGCGATTTATTTCCTGGGTTAATTTTTTTGACGACACTCACCCCCAAGAGATGGGTTAGTTCTATTCTTTTTACATCCCGAACCACAAGACACTAAAGTATATTTACTTCTAAATAAATATTTACTTCTAATCAAAATGAAAATTATACCAGGGATTACAAATACATCTATGTAAATAAATAAATCAATCAACATACCATAGGTAAACACTACTTATACCAAATACAATTTACCTATGTATTTGTATTCTCAGGTATAATTTTCATTTTGATTAGAAGTAAATATTCTTTAGAAGTAATACTATTTATTCCAAATACTACTTAGGTACCTATGGTATGCATTTGTATTCTCAGGTATAATTTTCATTTTGATTAGAAGAAAATATTTCTAAGTACAGTAAAGTTATTCACAACAAATATAGTGTCTACAGGTTTCATAAAAGCTACGATGTTTTTTCCTATACACTGGATAATAGCCAAATTAAATTTTCACGTAAATTAACTTTTGTATCTTTGTATCTGACAATTGTATCTTTTGTGTTTATTTGCAATAAAGAATAAAGAATAAAGAATAAAGAAACTTATCAACGATCTCTAAAAATCAAAAAACTGGCACTATTAATTAAATACTCGTAAACACGGTTGTTCGTATCCGAAACTACCGCAGATGTTATCAGCATTGTTCAGTGAAATTGTTTCAGGTGCTCCATTTGCTACCACTCAGACACTTTCCAGAGAGCTCAGCATATACTAGACATACCGGACTCGCGTGTGATTAATGTGCAACATGACAGATGCCAGCTTTTAGTAACGTGTGAGTAAGCATAGTCATTACTATCTTCATGTTATGAGTAGATGTAACGAGGTACCTAAATATGTACAAAACGAGTCTTTTATCCTCGACAAGTAGGTATTTGTTGATTTTATCTCTACTAATTAACCCCCGTTGAAAAAAGGATGGGTCTTAAGTGTATATGTGTCCAGTCCTTGTGCGGATGTATCTCAATAATGCGTGGGCAAATTTGCGTGCGTTTTTTTTATATTATAGACTAAATGACGGATAGGTTCTTAACCGTGATTGTTGAAAATCGGTTAAGTAGTTTCGAAGATATTTAGCTTTTATATCGTAGTGTTTTGATATAAAATTGTAAAACACCCTCTGATTGGAGCGCAGTTTTTTTATATTTAAAGACTAAACGAGGGGACAGGTTATTAGTTCTAGCTGAAGGCCTTTGTTAAGCCAAGTGGGTGACCTACAGGGTCGACTTAAAACACAGTCAGACGTGGCTACCAATTTGATATTTTATTGTTCAATTTTTTTATTGTTCAAAATACTTAATACTACATACAATAATTTGATGATGGAGCCCCTATTAAGTAATTGAATACCTGTGCCAGGGGTCTCCGCTCTTCCACGGTGTACAGTATACATAGTATACATATAAATTCACCAATCCGCACTAGGCCTGCATGTTACATTATGGCCCATAACTACTTCCAGTGTGGGGAGGTCGTGTTGTAACAGTGGGAACATGTAAGGCTGCTGATGAATTCATATGTGGGTACGTTTTAGCTAGAATGTGAACATCAGACTTTATGTGGTTAGGTATCTTTCTCTTCCATTGTTGCTCAGGATTCTCTTGCTGAAACAAAAATATTCTAAATCGTCTATAATCTAATCATATCCTTCAATTGCAGCTGTGGGCTCTATTTATTATGGTTCGAATTTAATTTTTCCAGGGGACGACAAACATGAGTCAATATATAACGCTAACTTTTTATTACAATTTGAATATAAAACATGGAAAGAAAATCGAAGACTTAAGCCGATTTTGTGGCACGGAGCGGAAATTACAAATAAAATTGCCAAGATCAACGTTGATAAGTTTCATAACTCTGTGGAAGGTGCCAAAGACGTGTTCCAGTCTCTCCTCGACTATGGCGTGGCACTGATTGAAGGGGTAATTAAATGTTTATATGGCATGTACTTAATGGAAAACTACGTGCTAGGTTGTAAAACATACATGAATAGTGGTTATAACTTAACTATTTTGACGACCTGTTTGGTGTAGTGGTTAGCAACCTCTGACCACTATACCAACAGGTCGCGGGTTCGAATCCCGCTAGGGGCATATGTTTGTGTGATGAATACGAACATGTGTACCCGAGTTATGGATGTTTTCATTTATAATAAGTATTTATTTACAAAAAGAAATGTATTTATGTAGTATATCAACCATCTGGTATCCACAACACAAGCCTATAGTTGCTTACTGTGGAACTAGATGGCGCTGTGTGTATGTCTAAGGGTATTTATTATTATTATTATTTATTATTATTTTATTATATTATAAATCATGTTAAATCATGTTCATATTATATTTTTAGATATGAAATTTGAAAGTTTATTATCATATTCTTTTTCTAAGTAGGTAGGTTAGTAGTGCCATTCACAATACATGTTCATAATTTTACTGCAATGGAAATTGTATGGAACTGTTTATTTATCAAATCAAAGTACAGTTACACACGCAAGTCTAAGTACTCACCTGCATTTTATATGCATCATCTACTCACCGCCCGTACCACAAATCTTAAAGACGAAAGTTTTCAAGAGTAGGTTTGATGTTAGAGGTAGGTAGGTACGAGATTGCAGGACACAGCCCTAATTACCGCACCGTAAAACACTCCAGAGCTAGTTATCCCAAGCGTCCATGGGTTCTAAAATACCACCTTCCTTTCCGAACTTATCCCTCAGCGAGCTTTTCCGGAGTATCTACTCCGGAGCATAGCTCGCTTAGCAACTTAAACTTATAACCGCAAAATCAGCTTACTTAGGACATCCTAATCCTAATACATCCATGCTAAGAAGCAGACGTCATTTTGTATTTTGCCGACGCTATGTTGCATTTTTTTACCTTAAAATATATCTTATTACTCTTTGGCAATCATTACCGAATAATGACATTTTTAAATCGATCCAGCCCTTAGCTAAATTACATAAATACAAACATTATTTCCAAAAACATAATCTAATAGAAGGCCTGCGGCAGCCGAGTAAAAACCTTTGCCTAACACTCTTTTAGTTACGGCGTAGCGCTGATTAAGGGGTAATTAAAGGGTTATACAGTGTGTAATAAAAAAACGTAATAAAGTGTTCCCTTAATAACACCACGGCCGTATTTAAACGAATAGCGAGGAAAGAAACCGTAATATAGACCTTGGGCGGCACGTCGGCAATTGGAGCAAATGTAAAAATGATTACAAATCACCGACTGTATTATATTATTAATAAATGCGCCAAGAAAGTGGCAATACT
Source organism: Oegoconia quadripuncta (assembly GCA_949316235.1). Taxonomy (NCBI): domain Eukaryota; kingdom Metazoa; phylum Arthropoda; class Insecta; order Lepidoptera; family Autostichidae; genus Oegoconia; species Oegoconia quadripuncta. The sequence goes on from OX438746.1 coordinate 31,700,554, forward strand.
GATTTCAGTGTAGTACCATTGTCAATCTCCTAATCAAATACACCCTGACTGTATCATTAGCCTAATTAAGAAGGGCGATTGGCGATTCTTGCAATAATTTCCGTCAGTAAGTTTGCAATGTCTAAAGTGATGTATGATACTTTCATGAAAAAATGTGTAAGCAAGACTCATGGTCGAGAATTTGACCTTTGGATTATTCGTCAATCATCCTAGTACAAAGTTACATTGATGGGGGAATTAGTATTTTCTTCAGCTCTTCGTTGATTGGACGACATGCTCTGTCATATCGTAAAAAGTCACATAACTGTTAGAGAACCAATCACGGCACTGTCGCTGTCATCCTATCTTTTCAAGCCAAAGTCAAAACACAGGTTATACTGATAACAATCAGATTTTACATTTTTAAGCTACTTCTTGTTCAAGAGGCTGTCCTTGAGAAGAACAAGAAAGAAACTCGAGGGGTTGCTGTTTTGAAAACAGGTTTTTATGTTACCAAAAGGCACAATAATATTTCAATATTATTAGTACAACGAGCCATGGAGCGCAGTGTACTAAATGTTAAACTGACCGATCGCGTCCGAAACACTACACTTCGCTCTAAGACCCTTGTTGCTGACATAGCCACAACCATAGCCAAGCTGAAGTGGGACTGGGCGGGCCATGTTTGTCGCATGCCAGACGATATGTGGGCCAAAATCGCCACCACCTGGAGCCCACCATTAGAAAGAAGGCGTCGCGGCAGACCGAAAAGGAGATGGAGGGATGAGTTGGATAAGTTCCTAACCAACTGTTCGGAGGAGGCCTGCAATAGAGAGCCGTGGAGAGAGAGGATGGAGGCCTTTGCCCAGCAGTGGGACAGTATGGGCTCCTAATAATAATAATAATAATTAGTACCTCTATATTTAGGTATATTGCTTTGTGCCAATAGATTCACTCAGCCCACCCAAATTAAGTACTAAATTATTATGTAGCGTGAATTGGATGCATGCCAATATTCAGCAATAATGCAGCAGCTAATAGCAAAACCGCCTTCTATGTAATGGAATATTAAAAGCAAGCACTTAATGAGGTAAGCATTTCACAACTTGTGATTCTAGATCACTAAAAGAACGCCATTCAATTCAAAGAAATGGAAGCGACGCATTTGGATTGGACATGTCCACAAAGAGACAATCACTTGGGAAATAATTGGCTATGACCCTAACAATAACATTGATATGTAATTGATGTTTGAATACTTCCCTAGGACTAGGATATGCTTCTCGTCGTAAGTAGGCGTCGTAAATTGAAAATGGGGTTTCACAATTCTATTTTCCCACACTTAATCAGAGACCTTTCCACCGGACTGCCTGGGTTTCTGTCGCACCATATTGGACTTCACACGAAGTTTGGCCTGTGTTAAGCTGAGTTTCTTGTCGCTTCTTCTCCCTAACCAAAACACCTTGTGAAACGATGTAGTTTAAAAAAAATTACATGTTGACTTTCAATTGAGTGATATTTTTGTATCCTGCATTGAATAAAATATTTTTGATTTTGATTTTAAAATTGTGGATGAGTCCCCGGCAGCCTAGAAGTAGTCAATGCCCTAGAGCTTGGACATTAATTTATAGCGGGATGAGTTACTATTATCTGTTGGTTAAATGATAATTAGTAATCGACGATTGATTGGTGGTGGATAGTGACCCTGTCTGCGAAAACAACGGTTGCGGGTTCGAATCAGGTAAATATTTGCTTGAGGAATACGAACATTATTCCCGAGTCATGGATCAACTTTTATGCCTCAATAGTTGCCTACTGCCAAGTCACTTACTAATTTCTATTCTTCAAATTTCTTCATTCCTGGTGCGATGTCGTAGTGAAAGACCGAGCCTCGGCCTTTCCATGACTCGTTGTATGACCTTGAACTAGTTTAGGAGGCCCATAGAGACTACATTTCTGTGCCATAAGTCATTATACACATTGATATTACACTATGTCTTTAAGTATCGAGGTATTTTGTAGGAGAAGACGTTATGTATAGTTTCTCGAACGCTACCATCCATCCGAGTGGCCTTTTTCTTGTCATAAATAGACGTATTCATCCGAGCAGAACATAGTTAACTCGCGTCAATTTTAAAATCGGTTCAGGCACCTTAGAGCTACAATGCCACAGTTATACATACAGAAAGACAAAGGCGTCAAACCTCTAACACCCCTCTGCGTCGGAAAATAATGAGGTTGAAAATAAATGAATTTTCAGGTGACACCGTCAAGTGCGGCAACAGAGTTGGTGTGTAACGCATTGGGTGGTGTTCAGCATACCATCTTCGGTGGCATGTGGGAGTTCACCACCAGGCCTGACCATGCAGATACTGCGTACACCAATCTACCATTGGCTACTCATAATGATAATACCTATTTTACTGAAGCTGCTGGGTAAGTTTCATAAGTAATCTAACTAAAATTATAAATGCCATAGCTTAGATGCTTGTTTGTTTGTAGCTCAATCACGACAAAACGTATAAACGGATTTGGATAAAATGTCATATATGGGTACAACATACCCTGGATTAAAGTAAAAATTTTTTATCCCGATAAATTGGGTAGTTCCCGCGGGATATACAAATTAAACATTTCCGCGATAGAGATATTTAAAAACCCGACAGTGTATTTTGTATTTTTCGGGGACCGTGTTTGGATTTTTTATCATAAAATATATACTTTGACACTCTGGGGTCTCACACAAATCTAACGACAACTTATATTTAAAAATCCTTTCTGGGGTAGTCTACCCGACTACCCTACAATGAATTTATAACAAAATATTAAATATATTTATCATCATCATATCAGCCACAGGACGTCGATTGTTGAACATACGCCTCCCCATCGATTTCCATAGCCATTAGTTGGAAGCTGCCGCCATCCAGCGACTTACCGCGACTCTTTCATTCTAGAACTTTACAACTTCTACATGTGGCAACTACAATTTCAACCTAATAATCCGCTGGGCTATGACTAGTTTTGAAAAAGTGTTTCAATTATTATTTCTTGAGATATCGTTTTAAAAAAAGAAACAACCCTCTTTGCACTCCCGTACTTCGTGCTATATTTTCTACTAGCAGCTGCCCGCGACTTCGTCCGCGTAGACTACATGAATCAACACTTTATTACTTTCCCACGGGAATACATTCAGCAGAAAAATTACCATGTAGAGTTTATCTCAAACAGGAAAAGACCCTGGGCAAACAGGTATGTGGAACCATGTTGATGTTTTGCCAGGTAAATGGATTAAGACATGGATCCATTAAAAGACCTTTCTGAAAAATTCTGGTTTATATTTATTAAAGTACTTCCTTATAAACAAAATTTTTTGCCATGTTTGAAGGTGGTAGCAATAGAACCAAACTTTGAGGTGAACTTACACGGGAGCATGCCACATAGAACTGACCGTGAGAGAAACAGTCCTGTCGTAGGTCTACTCCGGCGAATTTGAGAGTTTGCCCCTGCGACTTATTTATTGTCATGGCAAAACAGACCTTTAGTGGAAACTGAAGCCTTTTGAATTCAAAGGGAAGATCATTTGGTATTAATGGAATACGCCGTACAAACACTGTTTCTCCCTGAGCAGGTCCTGTTAAAATAGTGGCCTCTACTACGTTCCGGTGCAAAGCCTTGACTTGCAACCTAGTACCGTTACAAAGTTTGGGTGGCTTTAAATTTCTCAATAACATAACAGGTGCACCCACACGTAGTAAAAGTCTGTGATATGGCATACCCGGTGGGTTCAAAGTGTTCAACTCACCCTTATCTCATTCTCTAACCCCAAGGGGTTAGCTTCAAAATAAATGGCATTTTCGTAATCAACGTCCCAAAAAACCTAAATAATGACACCAATATTGACTTTTTTGGTATCAACCCCCACCCCTATCTCAACCCTAGAGGGTTAACTTAAAATAAATGTCATTTTCATAATCAACATCCCATAAAACCGAAATAACGACACCAATATCGATTTTATGGTTTTAACCCCCATTTCACAACCCAGGGGGTTGAATTCGAAAAATCTCAAAACACGTATTAGCTTATTTGTTCCTAGGAGTACTCTTGCGAAGTTTCGATTCGAAAATAGTCGAAATGTCCAAGTTATACTGTTTCTTCATACAAACTTCCCACTCCTGTTTCACCCCCTTAAAGGGTGAATTTTGAAAAATCCTTTCTTATTGCTCCCCTAGACCTCGTAAGGAACCTACGTGCCAAATTTGGAAATTCTATTCACCCCTTTGACTATGACTATGACTTTGACTAAAACTTTAACTATGACTTTGACTATGACTTCGACTATGACATTGACTACGACTTTGACTTTGACTATGACTATGACCTTGACTATGACTTTGACATTGACTATGACTTTGACTATGACTTTGACTATGACTTTGACTATGACTTTGACTATGACTTTGACTATGACTTTGCCTATGACTATGACTTTGACTATGATTTTGACTATGACTTTGACATGACTTTGACTATGAATTTTACTTTTCGACTTTGAGTCTTCGACTTTGAGTCTTCGACTTTGAGCCTTCGACTTTGAGCCTTCGTCTTTGAGCCTTCGATTTTAAGCCTTCGACTTTGAGCCTTCGACTTTGAGCTTTCGACTTTGAGTCTTCGACTTTGAGTCTTCGACTTTTAGCCTTCGACTTTGAGCCTTAGACTTTCAGCCTTCGACTTTGAATTTCGAATTTGAATCTTCGACATTGACTCTTCGACTTTGACTCTTCGACTTCGACACCAAATTGAATTTGTGATTTTAACCTCTACCACTATCGCAACCCGTAAGGGGTTAGCTTCAAAATAAATGTCATTTTCGCAATCAACGTCCCAAAAAACCTAAATAACGACAGCAATATAGACTTTTTTGGTATCATCCCCCACCCCTATCTCACCCCTAGAGGGTTGGCTTAAAATAAATGTCATTTTCAAAATCAACATCCCATAAAACCTAAATAACGACACCAATATCGATTTTACGGTTTTAACCCCCATTTCACAACCCAGGGGGTTGTTTTTCGAAAAATCTCAAAACACGTATTAGCTTATTTGTTCCTAGGAGTACTCTTGCGAAGTTTCGAGTCGAAAATAGTCGAAATGTCCAAGTTATACTGTTTCTTCATACAAACTTCCCACCCCTGTTTCACCCCCTTAAAGGGTGAATTTTGAAAAATCCTTTCTTAGTGCTCCCCTAGACCTCGTAAGGAACCTACGTGCCAAATTTGGAAACTCTAGACCCAGCGGTTTGGCCTGTGCGTTGATATGTCAGTCAGTCAGTCAGTCAGTCAGTCAGTTTCTTCCTTTATATATTTAGAAGAAGATATAACGTTATACTAACTACGCAGAATACTGATTACGGATTCGATACCAGAATGGTCTTCTAGTTGAATAGAGAGAGGTATAGTTGTTTGTAGTATATTTGGTTTACTTATTATTTAATCTCTATTTATTCTATGGTACAATGGCTTGTTTGTAAAAGTATTTATATTTGTTCAGTAAACATGAGAATGCAAACACTATAGCTCCGTCCTACTTGCTACCACGTATATCATTCTAAGTGGCATTATTTTATGAAAATCAATTTTGCAGAAAATACGATTATTGTTTTTGCCAACAAAACCCACTCAACAGAAACAGCCAATTATTTTTTCTCAACTTCATGCGAAAGCGTTTGTTTTGTTTATTTGATTTACAGAGTGTTTGCCGTTCACACTTATAATAAACAAGAGACTATAGGTAGGTATAACTGTTGTTGACACCACAAATATTGAGTTCTATCTAACAAGGTTACGTTAGCTAATTAATTTCAGTACATATAACTACCATCTTTTCATAAACTTAACACTACTGGGTACTAGGTACCTACCGATTTAGACCTTCAAACATACACCGCTACAGAGCATTTTAAATTTGTTTCCAAGAATAGTTCGACTCACCTAGAATAAGTATTGGTATCTGAATCAGTATAGGCTAACTACATATCGACGGGTCCCGGGCTATTTGTATTAACCGCCATTTTTGAAACTTCACACCAGAGCAGTTTTAAGTTTCGATTTTCAGAAAAAAAATCATAACTTTAGCAAATCGCATTATTTTTTCAAAGCAAAGGAAATTTCTGTTTCTGTTACACATTATTCATATTTTTATTAATGATTTTTTCTGATATTCCTATTTTTAACGAAAATAAATGTCGATTAATACAAAATGACCCACATTTTCCTTTTTTTTGTTCCAGGCTAAATGACTTAACCGCCTAGGTTTATTAATATATGTTCCAAGCTACTTGACTTAACCGCCTAAGTTTATTAATACATGTTCCAAGCTACTTGACATAACCGCCTAGGTTTATTAATACATGTTCCAAGCTACTTGACTCAACCGCCTAGGTTTATTAATACATGTTCCAAGCTACTTGACTTAAGTACCTAGGATTGCAAATAATAGCTCTAAGCTAAGTGCTTTAACCAATGAGTTGGTCATATTTCAAACCTAAGCTAATTGATTTAAATACCATATCTCAAAGTTATTGATGTATGGTTAATTAGTTTATGTGACTTATTTCTTTTTTTTAAATTGTTTGCAATCATACTAAAATAATAAGGTGTGCAGAAATTGACGGCTAAAACATTGATTAATTAAAAGGTACGTTGAAATAATAGGGGGTTTCACCTATCTTGTTAATTATTATGAAATGAAAAATAAAACATAGGTAATAAATTGTTCAAAGATAAGTTTTTTATTTAAACTAACAATTACCTAGAAACAGCAATAACTTTTTAGCTTACTAAGGTAACAACTAAGAAATTATCACGTCATATTTTTAGGAATCACAAGTTAAACAGCCTTTTTATTAGATAATTGGTAAACAGTCTTTTCCCTGAAATTATAATTCTAATTATTTGAGATAATATTGCAGTTACTCATTCTTCTTTATTGTTAATCTTTAACATTTAGAACTGTTCCTATCCTAATTCTAAACAAGTTAAAGAAATGTAGCTTTTGTTAATTGTGCAATAAAGAGTATTTGAATTGAATTGAGAATTGAAAAGTCTCTTCAATGACGCGGCGCGGGGGAGACGCCTCAAGCGCCCGCGCGCCTTGGCCCCCGATATTCGAACTCGCGCGGTTAATCACGCTGGCGCCAAAATCAATGTTTTAACCAACGTCTATCCATACAAAATTTCGATTGTATTAATGTGTATACTATACTTATTCCGTTGAAAATAAACTGTTTGATGTACTAGAACTTTACTTTTGTTATAGCTGAAACGACAGTGCAAATCAAATATAGACTAAGAAAAATAGGTTTAACCATTATCTGTACATGTTTACTGTTGAAACCATAAATAGTTCATGCGACCGGTATACCATAATCTACTACAAGCTAAATGGTTGAAGTGACAATATCTAGCATTTCAAGTACCAAGCTTAATGTATCAACCGACACTGGACATAAATTTGACAAAGAGGCTAGTTGTATTAAGCGACACTGGATATAAATTTAAATAAGAACCTAATTGTATTACGCGACAATGGATAAGAATTTAACTAAGAGCCTAATTGCATGAAGCGACATTTCTATATATTTATAAGGTCAGGCTAAATGCTTGAACGTACACTGCCTGTAAATTGTTGCTCCAGGAAAAAAGGTTTAAACGAGTATGTAGTATTTAGTAGTGAGCTTAAGTACACAAGTCTTAAATTTGACAATATTTTGTGTCGGTCCATACATTGCAGTGCAAAATAGGCCAAAAAAATGCGGTTGTATTAAGCGACATTTTTATGCTCCGATCGTCACCTAACTGAGCTCAAACGACGCAGAAAAATTCGCTGATTCCAAATATATATAAAAGTCTAATAGCAAAAAAATGGCGGTTAATTCAAATAGCCCGGAACCCGTCGATATATGTAATTCAAATGTTAATTGTATCAAAAAAAAAAATATCAAAAACGTTTTTATTTCGTAAGTTATAAAATATTGTTATCTTTATCCATCAAAGCCATAGATTGTGACTCGATAAATGGTAAAACCGACACAGTCCATATTATACGAGTATTACAGTAGTAGTACTACTACCTATGTGCATAAGGAAATAACTGATCCTCAAGATACAGGTTTGACCTAGTTTGAAGATCAGAGTCCAAGCATTACAATTTTTAAGTAAAAAAAAAATCTAGTACAAAAAGTTTACAGTATCATAAGTACTCTCATTTAAATGGAAATAAAAAAGTTATTTATTTCCTAAAATACAAATGATCATATGAAATTGTCGTAATTTTTGAAGATACCGCTATATGTAATCCCCAGAAATTTAAGAGCTACCAGCGTTTTTAAAATTTCAACATTCGTAGTGGAAGCATTCATGGCGTACTCGCACAATTCGTTAAGATCTTTTAGGCTTCTCGAGTGCAGGTCAAAGCGATTTGTAAAAAAATCTTATTTTATCCAATGACGGCGCCACTGGACAGAATAAACCCTCTTAAGTATTCTGTAGAAGCCGTTCGTATGGTATTCAGATATTTATTGGTGGATTTTCAATCTCTAGATTACAGCCCGTGACGTAGCAGGGGAGCACTCTTGTTTTTTATTACTGTTTTAAAATCTCAAGATATTTTTTTTATGCACAATGGGTTAGCACTGGACCTCAACCTGATGTTAAGTGAAGAAGACGCCGAAGGTGGAAGCGTGCTGACCCGGAAACCGAAATATGTGGGGAACTGGCTATCTTATCTCTGACAACCGGAACACAACAATGCTATTAACATTGCTGTTTGGCGGCAGATTTAGATAAGATAGCGAACATGTAAAATGCCTTACCACCAACCAAACCGAGTACTAAACATGTACCCCGCTGGGGATCGAACCTGCGACCTCGTAATTCGCGACATTGTTGAAGCCTATGTTGTTTACATTGAGCCACGGAAGCGGTATCTGGCTAAGTAATATAGCAAAAACTATAACAAACAAACCGCAGTTGCACAAATAAATAACGAACCATTTAAATTTCAAGCAGCTGTCTTTGCCCATACCTTGAGTCTAAAAATTCACTCATCATTATTATTTCAGACGACGACGTTCGGAAAAGATTTCACTTATTGCTCGCTCACAAATTCTGTTTAGCAATTCGTTCACGACTTCCCTTTAGCGCCAACTCTTGGGCTCAAAATAATGGCGCTCGCAATCTCACATCAATGCCCTACCGTGTTAGGCATAAAAGGTGAAATTGCTTTGCCACATGTAATTTGGCTCAAAAAATCAGTTCGCTGCACACGCCTCGCTTTTGATCCCCCTTTTAATAAAAATGTACAAAGCAATGTGAAGCTGTGTATCCATGGGATTACTTAGCAAGTACTTATACATATATGGTCCTTTCGAAAAACTTCACACCTCGCCATGTAACGTGTGCATTTTTACATAAATAGTTTCTTGGACGGGTGTTTCTCTGCCAGTATGATTCGCCTATGATTTAAATTTGTTAAATTAGTACTAATAATGTGAGATCAATTAAATTCACTCGTACAATCACACATAAGTATTGAAAATTTATCAAATACCTACCTACATGACACCTTCTCGTGTCTAGCTTTTTATGGTTTATCACTTGCAGTTGTTGTTTAGATATAGATTTTTTTTGTTCACATTTAGTTAATGTTTAAATTTATTCATAGAGTAATAGTAATTAATTCCTTGGTGGCAGCAACTACTCTACTTGGGGGGGATTGAAAATCAGCAAATCTGCTGAGTCCCTACCTTTTCATCACAGTTTGACCTAATTTATTATCAATTAATTACTTGTTAAATTAACTTTGTGGTGAATAAATACCTTTTTATTTATTTATTACATACTTATACAAGGGGAAAACGATTTTAGAATGCTACTTAATAAAGAAAAAGTTAATTCTATGTTACAAATTCCTTTATGAAAGACATCAAACGACATAAGCGTAGATCGGATTAGGTAGATCAATATGGTGCCCAATTTTAAGATTTGTACCCTATAAGTTTTGATGATCTGTCAGTAAATGGTCCCTTTAGTATGAAAACGCACTTGATATCTTTTTACTGCTTTACACCACGAACTTAAATTTTTATAGCAGTTAAACACCGCACGCTTTCCATATTTGTTATTAATTTCAACTTCAAACCTCTAGCCGTTTCTGAGAAATAGGGCCTTGACACAGACATAACAAAACGATCCTATGGTGTCTTTGTCATCTTTTGAGGTACGGAACAAGATACATCGCGTCATTATGAACAAATTGACACCTAGTATAGCGGTGGAAGTATGCTGAGATTGATGATGGTGATAGCGATGGTGCAGTGGCGTGTATAGTATATACACCAGAGTGGGACAAAAGTTTCACGGTGAAACACATGACATACACTGGTGCATGTAGAAGGCAATGCCAGATGCATTTTTAGTGGTGCAGATGGAAAAAAAATTCCCAGTGTCCCCACTGGTGAAGCCGTCAGGGGGACGTAGGGAAAAATTCTGAACTGACCCTATTAATTTTCTTTGCCCGTGGAGTAAAGTCATTTTACTATGTCAATGATTTTCAAGCACATTTCTAAAAATAACGACAGACAAGTATGGTAAAATCAGTGGAATTCAATGAAGCATTATGTTTAAAGGCCATTAGGTGCTCTTTCGTGAAAATGAACGACGATAATTAAATTTTGTCGCCCTTATTAATCAAAGTCAAAGTCAAAGTCAAAGTCAAAAATGCTTTATTTTGTAGGTACACAGAGTACACTTAAAATAGTCAATTTTACATTTTTTAAGCTACTGCTTGTTCAAAATGCAATTTTCCCCTGAGAAGAACAAGCAAGAAACTCGAAGGGTTGCTCTTTTAAAATCAGGTTTTGATTTTACATAAAGGTTTTTATATTACAAAAAGGTTTTTATATTTCATTATTAATCGTGAAATAGCCTGGCATGCGAACAATCTCATTATGTCCAGGGATGATTATCATCTAAATAGTCTGGTATTTTATAATATGCTTTGTTAATAAGTTTCTGTTTTATAGTATCTTTAAATTTATCAAGTGGAAGATTTTGTATATCAACTGGGACTTATTGAAAAAGCGTATACATAACCCTTTGAATGAATTACTGACTTTGCGGAGGCGACTTATGTGACCTGCAAGTTTATCTTTATTTCTTGTATTGACATCATGTTTATCACTATTTTTCCTAAATGATGCTATATTTTTTTTGACATACATTAGATTTTCAAAAATGTACTGTGACGAAAAGGTTAGAATGTTATACACTTTAAACCTATCTCTAAGTGACACTGCAGGTTTCAATTGATAAATTGCGCGAACGGCTCGTTTTTGTAAAACAAAGATTGTTTTTATATCCGCGGCATTTCCCCACAGTAAGATACCGTAAGACATCAAGCTGTGGAAATAACTAAAATATACTAATCTAGCAGTATTTACGTCTGACATTTGTCGAATTTTTTTGACTGCGTACGCTGCAGAGCTGAGCCTTTTCGCCAATTTATGTATATGAGGACCCCATTGCATTTTGGCGTCTAAAGTAATGCCCAAAAATACAGTAGAATCTACGAGATCTAAAGTGGCATTTTTTATCATTATATTTGTGGGCAAGGCTCTGACATTGGGTAGTACAAATTTCACACATTTAGTTTTTTTCTCATTAAGTAACAAATTATTTGCCGTAAACCATTCTACTATTTCAGAAATAGCATTGTTCACATCGTCATAGCTTAATTTTTGTCTATTTACTTTAAATAATACGGAGGTATCATCTGCAAACAATACTATTTCATGTTTATTATCCTTTACAAGGTTAGGCAAGTCATTTATATAGACCAAAAATAAAAATGGCCCGAGTATGGAACCCTGCGGGACGCCCATGCAGACTGTGGACCCTGACGATGTGTTGCCACTGATATTAACCCTCTGAACTCTGCCACTCATATAAGAATTCAAAAGGTCAATAGCACGGCCTGTTACACCATAATGACGTAATTTCCTGATTAAGATGTCATGATTAACGCAATCAAATGCCTTGGACAAGTCGCAGAACACTCCTATTGCATCCCGAGAATCTTCCCAAGCTTCAAAAATATGTTGTAAGAGCTCGACACCTGCGTCGGTTGTCGAGCGGCCCCTAGTAAAACCGAATTGTTTATGCGACATAAAATCGTTACTATAAAAATAAGCCGATAACTGAATTAATATAATTTTTTCAAAGATTTTACTGAGAGTCGGTAGTATTGATATAGGTCTAAAATTAGAGGGGTCTGTTCTACTACCGGCTTTAAATAAAGGTATAACTTTACTGTGTTTCATCAAATCAGGAAATATGCCATCATCAATACATTTATTAAAAATACAAGCTAAGTGTGGTGACACACAATCAATTATGGCGCTAATAATTTTTACTGATAAACCGTAAAGGTCGACAGTCTTTTTCTTGTCTAGAGATCTAAATGCTTTTATAATGTCTACAGGACTTATATGATGAAATTTAAAATGAGAATTACAAATCCCCACATTTTGTCTAAGTAGCGATTCAGCGAGTGTGGGACATGAATTAAGAGAATTTGTAGTCGAAATTGGAATGTTGGTGAAAAATTTTTCAAAAGCTTCTGCAACTTCTAAATGTGTTATTAAAATTTGATCGTTAATTTTTAGTCTAATATCGGTGTTGCGAGGCTTGACTTTTCCAGTTTCGCTATTTATAATTTTCCAAGTAGTCTTTACTACGTCTGCACTATTTTTTATTTTGTTATTTATAAACTGCTTTTGCTGTAGCACAGACCCGCTTGAATGTTTTCGAATATTGTTTAACATATTCACTAAAACTTTCGCTCTTGTTATATGTCCTTTCTTCATAAAGATCATATAACTTATTCCTACTTTTATGGATTCCAACCGTCGCCCAATCACTGAAAACGAGGGAATTATTGATTTTAATTGTTTTTGTTACAAAAACATTATTACTTTCAGTTTTCAACATTTCAAAGACTGATTTATATAATATATTTGGATCGTCACAGAACGGTAGATAATCCAGTTTCGCCGTCACATTACTCTTATATTGATCAAGCCGTGCATCAGTTACAGGCACATACGTGAAATCTCTTTTCAGTGTCTTTTCAACTGCTATATTAAAAATGGCTAACTGACCACAGTGATCTGAACTTAATTTATTTAAAATAGATTTATCACTGGGCTGTAAATTTGAGAAAATATTATCAATGGAGGTAGCTGATGTAGAGGTAATTCTAGTCGCCACTGAAAAAAGATTAACTAGGTTATAGCAAGTGAATAAAGATTTAAGCCTTCTACTTTGACTGCTATCCTCCAATATATTTATATTAAAATCTCCGCAAACCACAATGTATTTATTTGAATTACTAATTTTACAGAGTATTTCATCCATAATTTTTTCAAATAATTCATACGATGAAGAAGGGGGTCTGTATACGCTTAATACAGTAAGCCGAGCAAGTTCTACACAGGCTATTTCAATAGTTCGCTCAACAGAAAGGTTTACAATATCGAGACGCTCTTTAAATTTAATATTGTTACGAATTAAAATAAGACTACCGCCTCGAATTGCTTTCGTCCTGCTGAACGAGCTTGCAATCTGGTACTCCTTGAAGCCGAACATGAGCTCACATTGTTTATACCAATGTTCCGTTATGCACAATATATCAGTTCCAGTGCAGCCCATGAACAGCTCCACTTCTAACTCCTTGCCACTCATACCCTGAATATTTTGGTGTACCAGATTAATAAATTTCTTATTTTTATAACATATTTTTCCAGACTTGTTTTGGGGAGTGGCAATACTCGTACCCCTATTTTTTATAACTATATGTTTAATACTGCCAGAGGTAATCTCTGTTGTCTTATACTTTAATTTAAATTATTTGGAATAATTTCCAAAGTTTTATTAATAACTATTGGCTGCCCAATAGAGGCAGTCGTTGGATCAGTCACTAACATGACTGAATTTAAAATAAAATAACATAGCATACTTGCTAATTGTCTCCTCAAATATTTAGGAAGATAATAGTTATCTTCTGTCACATAAAAATATCTAGAATTAATAAATTTATTACTATCAAATATATGAAATTTATTTTCATGACGACATGTCAAAGTATGTAATGTCAAATTTAAATTGTGTCTAATGTCATTTTCAGTTTTTGTTAAACTTTGGCTAAAGGGAAATGCGAAAAATAAAACCTTATTAACATTTTTTAAAGAATTTAAATGTGAAAAATAATTAATTAAAGATTTTTTATTGACATTTCCCCTTCTACCTATAAAAATAATTAAAGTTGTATTATCTTTAAATGTGCTCGATAGGATCTTATTTAAAATAGTTGAGTAGGTGGCACCAGGCATACAGGTATTAATTATTGCCTGTCCCATATATTGGCTAAGTCGCAAACCCATGTCTTTGCCAACTTCATCACTAAACATTACGATGTTATGTTTTTTGCTACTAGACTGTGAGAAGGAAGTATGTCTAGTTTCGTCATATTCACATGGCTCCTGCGTCAGAATTAAGGAGTCGTTTGTCTGACACACTGTCGAGGAGAAATCCGTTGAAGTTTTAGTCATGATATTACAATCACATTGGTGATTATTTGTCAGTGATTCAAATCTGTCATAGTTATATTTACACAACTCCAACAAATTGTCCATGGCCAGTGTGTGCTCCCTAATTTGATTCTGTGACAATTCATATTGAGTGTTAATATGATTTAAAGAATTATTTAAATCTAATATTTCTGACTGGAGGCGCCGTGTGTCACAATCATAGGCAATTTGATTTTTTTCTAAGTTTAGTTGACATTTACTTAGTTCACACAATAGTGCCTTTCTTTGTTTTATTAAATTAATATTTTTACAAAATAACTTATTTCTCTTAATTAATATATTTGTCTTTTTAATACATTTTTTGACTTTCATATATTTTTTTAATTTATTTTTACTCACGGTCGTGGGCATAGACTCGGCACTGGTCATATCAATGGCGACAGTGGGGTGGTCATGGGAGGAGATGGCAGAAATTAAGGAAGGTGCAGTGGTGACAAGTTCTTCGAACAACGACTGGGTTTGACTCGACTTGAGGTCACCATTTTGGGTTTCTAGCATTGATATGTGGTTATGGGCATCGCGTAGATCCTTCTCCAGGGACGAAATACGTTCCAGGGCATCCTGGTACAAGCTGCAGCTCTTATCAAACTCATCCACCACTCGCTGTAGTTGGTCTCGATGGTCTGCAACGTCGTCTAATCTAATGGACATTTCTGCCATCTCACTCTTTAAGAGTTTGTATTTATTGTTGACAGACAATATTTCCTTCTCATGATCATCTCTCTCTTGGAGTAATTGCTCACACAAGGTCCTTGATGCTTGTAGTTCTTTCAGTGTCAGCTGAAGGTTGTCCTCCAACTGACGAGTTTTGGTGGTCATACTACGAGTGGTCATTATTGTAGTTAATAGGTATAACAAGCAGGTAAAGGATCGGCGAGCAACCACTACAGACTATTTGAGTTGTTAATTTCAAATACTTTAGTTGAACTATTCCGCAATAATTAACTATACACAACAGTATAATGGTGTTATTTACTTGTGATAGAAACCGAAAAACAACACCACAAACAGCCACCAGAGATGATTTAAATTTTTTATGTGTAACAGTTTTACGGCACCGTACTTACGTTGAAAAAACACAATAAAACACAACTTAAGCACTAACAAACTGTACAATTATTTCGTATATATACTGTAATCTGTAATAAAAATGAGCTTTACTCTCATCATAATAAGATCATGGAATTCGATTCGATTCCAGACTGTAGCTTGATTTGGTTTAGATAAAGCGAAATTTAAGAAGACATTTATCGCTGAACTTTAAGTCAATTTTGCCGCGCACTTCGCTGAATGTTGATAATCACATCCGATTGCAGATGTGGACGTCTCAGATTTGATCCCTAGAAGATATGTCTTGCATCTACCTACTGCTGCTTATAAACTTATTATCGAAAAATGTTTCACTTGTTCTTGCACATACGTATGCTATACAACAGAAAATCAGTGTCTTGCTTTTTGAGCAATCTCATACGCTGAGTTATGACTATTTTGTGCTGCTGCAGAATACACGTGCTTTAATAAGAATCCTGTAATACGTTGGCATATTTGTATCGATTTACAATTGTTATTTTGCCTAAACGTTGGATGTATGTGGGTGACTGGACATACAAATAAATGCTTTATATATCTAACTTTAAAAGTTACCACTCAACTTGATTGGTGATACGTTGAAGATATTATAAGTGTCCACATAGCTATAGCTACCACTATATACCATATCTAAATGAACCCCCAAGTCGCAATGATAATAACAGTTTTGTTCCAGCCATTGAGATGAGATTATCTGTTCCTTAAATCAGTTGAGTTGTATCAAATCTTCAGTCTTATATGTCTACCTTATTTTCTTCATTAAAAAGCGGTCCCCAATCTATTCCTCAGTGACCATACATCAGCTACAGGACGTTCACTGCTGAATATAGGTCTCCGTCATACATTTCCGAGCGACCAAGCGAGCGAGCGAGTAGAAGCGATCTGCATCCCTGGACATTTCGCGAAATTATGAGTGGACATCGAATGCTGCATTTGCATGTGCATGGTCTCCAATCGAGAACTTTAATTCCCCGCTATTCATATTCAAATTAATATTTAATTGAAACTAACAGTTTATTTATTTTTATTTTGACGACCTGTTTGGTGTAGTGGTTAGCAACTCTGACCACTATACCAAACGATTGCGGGTTCGAATCCCGCTAGGGGCATATGTTTGTTTATTTATGTATTCAAGAAACCAACAGCTTTCTTGTAGGTACAATGTAACAAGTAATACATAGATATAGCCAATAACAGGTTTCGATATATTACTTCACATTATTTTGTGTGATGAATACGGGCATGTGTACCCGAGTTATGGATGTTATCATTTATAATAAGTATTTATTTACAAAAGAAATGTATGTGTGTGGTATATCAACTATCTGGTTTCCACAACACAAGCCTATAGTTGATTACCGTGGAACTAGATCGCGCTGTGTTATTTATTATTATTATAGTACACTTCATCATCTATGCTAAATGTTCTTTGTATTTTATTTTTTGTGTGCAATAAAGAATTTAATAATAATAATAATAATAATAATATTATTTATTATTTTATGATATTATTGTTCCAGTCTTCAAATTCTTCATTGCCTCGAGCATTCTAATGGCAACGGCGGAGAGACGATCCTCGTTGACGGATTCTATGGAGCCTCTCGTCTGAAGGAAGACCACCCTAAAGACTATGATTTCCTGTCTACCTTCGACGTCGAAGCCGAGTACATTGAAGTGGGGCATCATCACCGATTTTCCGCGCCGGTCATATTGCTTAATAAGGCCAAAGATTTGGTTCAGATAAGGTTGGTGATGCTTTCGAATTGGTTTTCATTGAACGTTTCCAACTCTTGGATATTGAAGGGATGAAACAAACGTCAAAGCGTATGAAAAATTTACAGTTGTGATATTTATTACACTACAACTATATTCTACACTCTCACTCACACACACACAAAAGCTGTAGAGCAATGCCTTAGTTTTTAGCTTTTTTTTTCAATTGTTTTAAGAATAATTTGTTTGTTTTTTTTCTTTTATACTGTCTAAGTTACCTGTAAATATTTAAATTGTAAAATAGAATTCTCCATAAATTTGACTTTAAAAATTTTTAAAAACGCTAAACGTTACATGTTCTTTGTATTTTATTTTTGTGTGCAATAAAGAATTTAATAATAATAATAATAATAATAACGCTTAATTATATGCTGTGTGATTTCTATAGTAATACATTTAAAAAATACATGAGCCACACTCCATGTGTCCATCCAAATTCCACGTATGCTATTAATTGCACGGCAAGTACTGTAACACTTATAAATGGTTTTTTGTATTTCGATCTAGGTTTAATGTATACGACCGATCACCCATGGCCTTCAAAAGCAGTGAGGAGTGCAGGACTTACTATCGTTCGCTGAGGAACTTAGCCCGCTATTACCAGAACCCGGCCTACCAGTGGCAGTTTAAACTTCGGCCAGGTAAACTTATAAATAATTTCTACAACTTTAATAATATTTTTTGATATTTATTATCAAATTGATTTCTATGGCACTCTTGTTAAGTGAAGATAATTTCCACCAAACGCACTTACCAGTAACCCTCAATTTATTGTGCCGACTGGCTATCTTATCTAAAACAATCGGAACACATAAATGCTATCAAAATTGACGACCGATGGTGTAGTGGATAGTGGCCCTGTCAGCGAAACCTACAGTTGCGGGTTCGAATCCCGCGACGGGTAAATGTTTGTGTGATGAATATGAACATTTATTCCTGAGTCATGGATGTTTAAATAAATATTTATGTATGTTTATCCGTTATCTAGTATCCATAGTACAAGCTTTGCTTAGTTTGGGACTAGATGATTGGTGTAAGTGTCCAAAATATTTATTTTATTTATTTATGCTTGGCGGCAGACTTAGATGAGATGATGGGACCTAACAGGGGGCCGATCGCACTAAGTATCAACGGTATTACCAAAGCTAAATCATAACCAACAACGTTACGTTAAGCAGATTTCGTATCGCGCTAAGCATTTGAACGGAAATTAAACTAGTTATTTTTTAATACTCGTGATTAGGTTAGGGTTTGGTTTTATTTTGGTAGAGTCAACGATATAATCGTTAACAAAAAATAGCGCGGCACCATTTTTTACATCAACTAAACTAAAGCTAAACCAAAACCGTTCCGTTCGAACAGTAAAACCGTTGTAAAATAGCGCGATTGGTGGGGACCAACCTGGGGAGGTGGCCTTTCATAAACGTCCGACCTCCACCGCATTTAACGATTTAGTACTTCAGTACAATAACTTGAATAAAAAAAGTCACTTATTATTTTGTATTCATTAATATTTTCGGGGTTTATGAAATGTACTCAAGTAAAACTGCATGTGGTTTAAGACTTGAAAGTACTTAAACTTACACCCTGTATATTATACAATATTCTCCCTTGTCTTTTTTTCTTGCCCTGTTTTGTCCTGCCGTGCTTTGCCCTGTCTTGTTCATTACAGAGAATGAAAAGGAGTCTACAGAAATCCTCTTGAAATGCTAAAATGGTTATTTATTTCCAGGTACGGTTATGGTGATGGATAATTTTAGAGTCCTACATGGCCGCACCGGATTCTCTGGTACACGAGTGTTGAGCGGGAGTTACGTATCGCGTTCTGATTGGTTGGACAAGGCGCGATCTTTGGGTCTCATTCAGTGATAAAATTGTCATCTATGTATTTGTATATCTATCTATAAATGTGAAAATTTGGAGATATATAATAATAATAATAATAAATAATAAAAGGTATTTATTCACCACTAAGTTAATTTAACAAGTAATTAAGATTTGCTGATTTTCAGTCCCCCTCAAGTAGATAAATATAAATATTTGGTGCTCAATAACGGCGAAACGGATGAACAGATTTGGATGGAATTTAGTACATAGGTTGAATATACCCTGGATTTAAACATAGGTTATTTTTTATCCCGTTAAAGTGAGTAGTTCGAGCGGGATAAATAAATTTACGCGATAAAGTTATTCCACGGATGCGAAGCCGCGGGCAGAAAGCTGGTCTATCTATATAAATGTATAGTTTAGATGTTTGTTTGTTGCTCAATCACGATGAAACGAATAAACGGATTTGGATGAAATTTGGTATATATAGGTAGCATATAGATACCCTAATTTAATAATTCGCGTGGGAGAAAGAAATTTAAACATAATATACGTGATAAAGTTATTCCCCGCAGTCGAAGTCTCGGGCGAAAAGCTAGTTTAATCATATAAATACAAAATTTAGAAAACCCCCGAGAGAACCAATAATTATGTCATCCAGATAAACGAATAATACCAGATAGATTAAAAGCCAAATATTTTTGAAACGGCTCAACTGATATTGATAAAACATGCATGTTTTTTATTCAACGATTACAATAAACCGTGTTTAACGACATCAAATACAAGGCTATTTATTGTATACCTGAAACCTGATTGGTCGGAAGCACGTATAAAATCGATTCCAATTTCTATAAATATGGGGTTATATTTTTTCCTTCATTATTTATCTAATTAAGGAATTATGAACATCCAACTAGCGAGATCATGACAGTAACCGAATTCACAACAATCCTTCATTTTTATTTCATTATTTCTAGCCATGTTGATTACAAAATATATGATCTAATTGGGGTATATCGGCTTTTTATCAGACTGCCCAAGGAACGAGGGTAATGTTTTTCGAGAGTATTTTTTCATTTATTTATTAGGACCATTGTTTTATCATGTAATAATATGAAGCCTAATATACAGCAGACTGACAACCAACTACAGAAACTTATATTTTAGTTATATAGGTGGAGGTGGTCAACCTATATAACTTATGTATTGTTGTATGTATTATGTATTAATACAAGGTGTTTTGAGTTGTGTCACTTGTGTATTCTTATGAGGTTTGTGAAATGTAAATTAATATTTGACGTAAAATAATATTGTTTGTGTGCAATTATTTAGTTTGATAAGATATGTATGTATGTTCCTTTGGCGCATCCTGTAGCCTATACCTGTAGCCTAAACGGCATGATCGATTTCGAAGTGCATGGTGTCGTTAGATTCGTGCAGTTTACGTACAAGTTACTTTTATTTGTGCTGCGCTTGCGCCCTACTTTTGGCAAGTAAACAAAAGGACAGTCGACGAAATTACGCCGTCTCGAGCGGTCACAATTAGCTATCCAAACACTGTAATTTATGTAAGCCATAATTGTACCTTTTGCTCATAATTCGGGTGTCTCAACTCAACTACTCTTTAACTTATAACTAAATCCCTTCTAAATAAACTTTATCTACCTAATTACTCCGAAGACATCCAAGACCACTACCCGGAGTATCATAGAATATATTTTATGTTAAAAATCTTACATGGCGTACGTAAAATAGAAAATAACTGTCGGGTTTTTTGGTTTTTAAGACTTAAATAGTTATTTGTATACAATATATAGCCTTGTATACTGAAAATTTTAATTTCGGGTTTTACTGATTTCACTATCAATATTTTCCTTCGAATGGTTAAAGAAATGGTTTCCATTCTCGTTCCTTTCCAGAGCATTAAAGAGTAGCGGTGCGTTGATTAGTATTCTTCCAATTCCTGAAAGTAATAAAGTCAGAGGAAACCAAAGAAGGCGGGTTCTCAAAGTTTATTTTTATGGGAAGAGTTCGTTCCCTTCATTTTAGGGAGACAATTGTGTCCAATTGTGGTTGTAAATCTGGGCAGCCCGCCCACAGTACTTCAAATATTGAGCTTCTTGAAATTAACTTGAGCTTTCTAGTCCGCCATTGTATATTTTCAACCACCGACGCAAAAGCGGGTGTTCAACGTTTTAAACTATTATTTTAAACCTATTATAGCGCTCAACCAGCTGAACTAAGTTGAAACATATTTTCATTTTCGAAAGCTTGTGGTTGCGAGTTTGTTCTTAGCTATGTTTGATGAAAATCGATAGAGCCGTTTCAAAGAGTATTTCATACGGTTATTTAGTGGCCTTAGAGAGTTTTCAAAATTTTCAATATTTTTAAACAATGCCGTGAAATACATAATATCCGTCGTTTTACGTCGGGGTTAAAAAAGCATGTATCTTAAACTGAAATAGTCAACGCCATTGCAAATGTGTATTGATGTTTGTTCTACTACTAAAATTAAAGGGAAAGTTATCACGTTTAATAAAGGCGACATCTAAGAGTTTTTCCGTAGGTAATAGTCGACCAACTTTATGAAAAAATTAATGTAGTTGAGTATGTATCAAGTTCATTGAAACTCGTTGCAAATCGTCGTTCGACACCCCTTGATCGCCAGAGGTTATGGGATACATTTTATGGTAAAAAATCCAAAGTGGCACCCGTACAGTACAAAATATGCTGTAGGGTTTTCTGGTTTTTTAATATATAAAGTTATTTTAAACAATTTTACAAGTTACTTCTGTGGCGGTTTACAAAAGAAACTGAAAATTAGAATCGAAAATGTGGCAAAATTTTAAAAAGTACCAATTTTGCCCCACGACCCATGAAAAAACGTTGATGCGTCCAAATTGCTCCAAAATAAGATGTCTGAACCTAGTTACCCAGTTTTGTTTACCCCGCATAATTACTAGGTTAATTATGAATTTGTTCGTGAAACCGAGGCGCGACTGGCCCTCAGAGCGGCCGGGAGTCGTTTATATTCATCCCCACTGTCACGGCCGCGTCGCGTGGAGGGAGATGAATGCCGACCCTGTCACCGCGTCAACGCAGTTTTCCCTCCAAAATTGAGTTGGAATATTTCATGTCATCTCCACGTTCCGTCAAACCTCTTTTCCCCGGACACCAGGCAATATATCAGAATTATTGGCGTATAAATAAAGTGGATATCCGATCCGTGATATTCTTACGTACAATATGAGGGATGGTATATCATTGTTGTGGAACTATAAGGATGATTTTTGGATGTGACAAAGGAATGTGGTGAGTATGCCATAATTTATTAGATATTAGACAAGTAAAGGTTTAACCGTCTCATCTTTCGTATCATCGTTGTCGTTGGACGATTATCGTTATAATCAATAGCATGTAGAATCTATTGTTGTACCATCTCTGGTAACCATGGGGGGACTAACGATAAACGCCATGCTGCCAGAATTCTAAAACATCGCAATCACTTAGTCGCCTATTACGACCGAATGGTGTAGTGTATAGTGCAACTGTCTGCGAAACCAACGGTTGCGGGTTCGAATACCGCGATGGGTAAATGTTTGTGTCATGAATACGAACATTTATTCTCGAGTCGGGGATGTTTATATAAATATTTATGTATGTTTATCTAGTATACATAGTACAAGATTTGCTTAGTTTGGAACTAGATGAATGGTGTACCTAAGTATCCGAAATATTTATTAATATTACGACGCCCATGGGAAGATACTGCTTGGTGCTATTCCATTTTACTGGAAAACATATGACTTGTTTTTGGGTCTTTATATTTCTACAGATGTTATCATTGTATCATCACCAAAGAGTCAAACAAGTAATCAATTTAACTATTTGTAAAGGATTTATCCGTTAGACTGGTCCACCCACGCCTCTGGAGATGAGAGAGCTGGTGCCTACTTTGCTCAGCAGCTGAGCTTATGCATTCAGCGGGGCAATAGCGCTAGCGTACTAGGTACTATGCCTCACGGAAGCGAGTTGGACGGCGTATTTTTTCTATAAGATATAGGTATTTTTAATTGTGTTTTATAATTTTTTTGTTTCATGTACATACTTAATTAAATATTAAAATTAACCAATCTGTAGTCATTTGTTAACAAGTCTATTCCAAAACTAAAATAAGAAGCAAATAAAATAAACTCCATTGATGAGCACAGACTTTTTTATGCACAACGAGTTATCACTTGACCTCAATCCTGATGTTAAGTGAAGATGAGACCGAACGTGGAAGCGTACTGACCCGGAAACTCCATCCTATTTAGGGGACTGGGTATCTTATCTCTGACAACCGGAATACAACTATGCTATTAAAATTGCATTCGGTAAAAATAAAAATAAATTTTTATTGACCCTATTCCATTATCTGTATTTCAAAAAGAAAAACAAAGGTGATAGTGCGAAAGCAAAACAAGAACTATTGGAGTGTAAAAGAGGGTTCATACATCAGTGCGATAGTTACAAAACTGTGCTTAAGCTCGGCTTCTATTTAGGTCGTGATTTGTTTTGTGGAACACCCCCGCAGTCTTGACTTATTCCTTATAGTCTACACGAGGAGTATGTTCTCTTGTTATTTAAAGGAGCTGGATATCAATGAGTCCTAGAGTAGACCGTATTAAAAAAATGAATATTTTTCTCTTACATTTGTAAACCCATTTTATGTATAAGTTTTGTGAAAAACTTATGATACACTCTGGACATATATATAGAACGTCTCCCATTCTAGGCTAAATATCTTTGAAACGGCTGAACCGATTTGCATCAAATTTGCTAAGAACTATCTAAATATTAGCTGTGTAAGAGAAATCTTTTAAATTAGTTTAGCCATTTTGGCGTTACTATGATACAGACAGACACAGGCACAGATACGTAAAGATGGAGACTTGGCGTCGAAGGTTAAAAAACTCAAAAATATTTTACAAATAATGCCTCCATTACTAAGTCACTGCCGAGAACGCTGACAACATTACCTCTGTGTATACCTTGTATGTATAGCCAGCCTAGCCGAGATAGCTGCTCCCATGTAGTCTCTTGAGGGCTCGATAAGACGGGCTAACAGTTCTTACTATTGATGATTAAATATCTATGTTTGTCCATTATCCAATATATTTGCATACTTTGGGACTAGATAATTGGTATAAATGTAAATAATATAAATGAGCTACTTATGTAATTTATGCAAGCAACTGTTTGTCTCTCAAATAAATAGATAAATAAAATAAAAGTCCGAATTATTTATTGATATCATCATGTAGAGACAGATCCGAACACTGGGACTCTTTGTACATTAAGAAGGATGCCTTTTCTTATTTCCTTGTTTTATGTCTATTTTACCTGTCCGTTATTGAATTTTTATTTATTACTATAAAGATATGTAAGTCGGATAACTTTACAACAACAGGCCATCTACCTACGAGTAAGGTATTTAAGATCACATTATTTTATGTAACAACTAGCTTTTTCCCACGGGTCCGGCGGTGTAGAATTTTTATTATTTCTTGTAATAAAGTAGCCAATGTCTTTTTACGACTCTTCAACTGACCTCGTGCATAAAAATTTAGTCTTTCTGATGCTCCGAAATGACTTGAAAGTGACAGTTTCGCATTTATAATGTTAAGTAAGATTTACATCTCTGCACGTCTCTGTAGTATTACGAGTACACATAAATAGATATCATGTCCCTACCACTTGGAAGCTTTTACTAAGTAATTTCACTCCCTTGGGAAATTACATTTTTTTATTACACAATATGGCAAAGCTAACGTGACGGGGAAGATCGCCAGACTTGAACAATCGTTTGTCAGTCAAATGTACTATAAGGTTGTCAAGGAATTTCGTGGCGAAATTTTTTTTTTCTGACAATGCTCTTAGAATCAGCGGAACAGAGCTGGTCGTCTATATTAAATGCGAAGGCGAGAGTGTGGTCTAGTGGTAGCGCACTGGGTATTCCAAGACATATCTACTTGCAATATGACACACAAACCATACCACAAGGCAAGGCATAAGTGTGACCCGTACTATAGAAAGAATGTATTCGAGTAGGTCATATATGCGTCACTAATAATAATAATAAAAAAATTAGACTTTTCATTGCGGCCTTGATACCAAAAACCATGGACTCTCTGGTTGTCATTCTGAACAACTTCCACTTGAGACATAGCTCTAAATAAAAAAAATCATCTGTTACATACTAAAGTGAATAATACGAGCAAAATTTATGAAACTGCATAGATTTCTTTTTTTGGGTTTTCAGGTTTATGTTTAGGATTGTTATCTCAGTCTACACTGAGTCCATACTCCTTTTACTAAAGAAGCACCCAAGTAAAAACATGTAGAATGAGATTTGAATTCATTAAACGGACTAGGATAATCGGTTTAAACTTTTTAAATCTAAGTGTTTTTAGACTATATTAAGACTGTGGCTAGATCGTCTATGCCCGACGCTAAGTCCGCAAGACGTAATGGGGCGAACGTGTCGGGGCGAGTGACCCGGACGTGATTGAAATAACAACAGCCTATAGCTACCGTGGCGTACCTACGACTTCATTAATGTCATGTAAATTCAGTCACACCTACAGAGAGTTTAATAAAGTAGGTAAATAATACTTATAATACGTTAACCTGCACAGGACTGCTATAGCAGTCATTTTAATTTCTCCACACGCCTATATCGAAAAAATGTGTAGGTTACAGTAGGCCGCACATCAGATGTGACACTTCAACCTTTAGAGCGTCCGATGGTTAGCACGTTACCGTATGGTAGTTCATCTCTTACTTGCAGTATTACGCTTGATGTGCAGTTGACTGGTATCACCTTAAATTTCTATTTTTAATCATTAACAGGTACAATATAGTTTTGACCACATAATGTTAATTCTTAAAGTGTACAGTTTCTATCCCTCCATATGCTAGATGCCTCCAGCAGACGGATGGGCGGACATACGCATAGAGTAGTCTTAGTAATAGAGCTGCGTATGTACCTTCTAGGTATTTCATTCAAGTTTTAAAGTATAATGCAATAAAAAGATGCGGCATACTAAAACCAGCTGACACGATCGTCTAAACAGGGTACTTCCCGGTACCCTACAATTTTTTAATTGGGCTAATTGATGTTTGTTGGTACCTACAGTTGCAGCGAGAGACGTATTTAATACGTAATGGAGCAGGATAACTTCGACTGTACCTCCGTCGGTCGCGGGAAAGACGCATCATCTGGAGTCTTACCGAGTAAAGATTTATGTGTTCGATCTCTAAAAATTTACACAAAATTTGGTAACTATCTAAGTGCTCTAGAAGTAACTTATGGTAACTCGATACATACGTCTATCCATTAGATGTTTATCTCCTTATCCTTACTTCTAGGGCGCTTTTTTGGTAGCTTTACCGATCGAACACAAGCGAGCTACACGGGAAATTATTAGCGTTGGTACGCAAAAATTTTTCGACGACGTTCGACGGCTAGACGCGATTTTTTTTTTTTAATGTTTGACTGGATTCGCATTTGATCACAATCTCACCTGATGGAAAGTGACGATGTGGTCGAAGATGAAGCACGCAATCCCAGTAAATGTCTATTCACTCTGCTCTTGAAGATCCCAAGGTTGTAGGATTCAGGAAAGACTGTCGCCGGAAGGGAGTTCCATGCCTTGGCTGTTCGGATGATGAATGAAGAATCAAACTTCTTAGTGCGAATGTTCGGTATATTAACTATATACGGGTGAAATCCCTCCCCACGTGTGTCCGGTGGTCCGAAGATGGAAGGGTGATAGTGGAATAAGATTATGTAATTCCAAGTGTCCCCGAAATGCATCCTGTAAAAAATTGCAATTCACGCGCGCGTTATTACCTTAATCTATATACACAGATAGGCTAATATTAATAAAACAGTCTCAAAATTGAGATGAACTTAAATTGATACCTACTTTGAATATTGTTGTATTATTAAACAACTTCAAAAAAATTATTGCACGGTTTCTTACTGTCTGAATGCTGAGGATGACGATTAAAACTTGATAAGGTTTATTCCTACCGGAATGCAATGATAATGCTAAGTAGGTCGGTGCGTTACCCTCGATCGGATCCGAAAAGTGATTCGATATTAAAACATAAATAATAGATTTAAAATTAAAAAGGTGCCGTCGCAGCAGGTCGCATAATGTGCGGTTGTAAACAATGGAATGGTATTGTGAGTGAGACTCGACCTTAATATCGAAATTTCTTTTGTAATACTTCACAATAGTCAAGTAAACAATGCAACCTCTAAATCATAATTGTAATAGCGAAAACAGATTAAGAATCGCTTTCATCGTTAGCCTTACACGTCCCCACTCTTGAGGCACTCTTGAGGCATAGAAGAGGGTATGGGTCATAATCCACCATACGGATCCAGTGCTGATTGGTGGATTAGAGTCAGACTAATGGCCACCGGACAGTCAGTGTTTTTAAGCCGCCCCTGTGGGACTTCGTTTAACACCTTTCTTCAATTGAAAATAACTGAAACGACTTAACGTGCCATCAAAAGCACTGTCACCCATCCAAAAAGGGGCCATGCCAGACATTGCTTAACTTAATCGAAACCGTAGAGCGAATACGACTGCGACGAGTAAATCGCATTACGCGCATTAAAATTTTGATTAAATTACATTAACTTTATATTTTTATCTGGTAACACAAACCGCAACAATCTGTGCAATCGTTGAAATAAAACGACGACTTCCCTCCCTGAGTTTGTATTTTATTTCGCAGGTGAATCGTTGCAATATTATAATAGAGCCATAAAAAACGAGATTATCTCCCCTGTAATTTCTCGCTCGATCCGAAGCGAGACCGAGGACGAC
Organism: Oegoconia quadripuncta; assembly: GCA_949316235.1. Lineage (NCBI taxonomy): Eukaryota > Metazoa > Arthropoda > Insecta > Lepidoptera > Autostichidae > Oegoconia > Oegoconia quadripuncta. The sequence goes on from OX438746.1 coordinate 31,728,823, forward strand.
AATAAAAGAATCGTTTGAGAGCGAATATAAAGTATCTCTGGCTACTGCTGGTTGTGAGATTTTACTGATACTATCATTTATTGTAATCAATTTTTGTTCTTTATGTGCTTGCCTGTAGCAATATAACTCAGCCACACTAATATAAAACCCGCGACCTCCGAATCGTAAACCCAATGTTGTTTACATTGAGCCACGGAGGCGGTTAAAATCGTGAAATCATGTTTAACTATAAAAACTAACCGTGTTTGCAAAATGTCGTATCCGTGCTATTAACCGTTAGGGAGATCAGCGGATCTCCTCACGAGGGCGTGAGGAGACGATTTTGGCTGCAGCATCAGTTCAGGGGTTCTATTACATAATTTCATCGCTATCATCATCGGTTACTTTCTGACATGTGATTGGTTGCCTCATCGCTCGTTCGGCAATTTGACGGTTTCTCATTGGTCAACGTAATCGATAACGATACCGATGAAGTTACGTAATCTAAGGGCTGGTCTATCATATTAATGTATTGCCATCAGAACTGAACGAGTATGCAAAATTTCAGCTCCTTAAGTAAAAAGGAAATGGGTCTAATTTGACTTCCAAATTAAGAACGGACATACCTACATATACGAGGCAAGACAAAATATTATTTTCTCAACATAGAATTTTGCAGCCGGATTTCGATACAAGGATGTTTGCATCATTATTCGTGTCGCATACGATTCTTGCATCTTCGCGTCGAACGTGAAACTCAACTTCGAACGTACCGATTGAACTTCAAAGGAGCAGAGGTGCAAAATTACCTTTGGTGAGAGACGTTTCTGAAAAACGGGAAGTGTTGTGCATACACTGGCAAATTGGAATTGGAGCTACAATATGTTACGTCAATTTGTGTGAGAACAGTATACAAACATAATCCAGACAGCTAGGCTGTTTTGTGGCTACCCGTGGCTTTCACTGTAAATGACAGCCTTTGTCTAAAGTCCTCTATGACCGCAATATGTCCGAGTGTTTGAATCCAGCATCGATTTCCGGTCGGCTCAGTAAATATGGCACAACGTTTTTCCTAACCCAAAACAGCCATGTGTGACTTAGATTTCAATAGTTCTACGAAACTTGGAAAGAGTTCTACGAAACTTGCGTTTGAAACCAACGGGTGCGGGTTCGAATTCCGCAAGAAGTAAATATTTGTTTGATGAAATATTTATGTAGAAGAGGGTATGTTTATTCGGTATCTAGTATAAAAGGCTTTGGCTATTTTGGGAGTAGATGAGTGGTGTAAGAGTTCGAAATATTTTTTTCATATAGCTTTGAAGGTCATACTTAATGTCGTGGGTTTGATCTTTGGTGATAATAAATGTGCATGTACTTACGACACATTTGCTGGACATAATTGAGTAGATCTCTCTGACTATATAACAGTGGTAGTTCGAGTCACAGGCCACCCTCATGAGATTATATTTGCCGTTAAAGTACTTAATAATTACTTTTGTACGTACTCAAACCCGCCTTGCCAGCGTGGCGATTAGGACTAACCTCTCTTGAAAACTGATGCCAAATTACGTCAAAGAAGCTTACGTCCAGCTGTGGCCTTTAATGCCTGTTGATGATGATAGATAAATAATAAAATAAATATTTCAGACACTTACACCAAGCTTGTACTATGGATACTAGGTAACGGATAAATATGTACATCCGAACAGCCAAGGCATGGAACTCCCTTCCGGCGTCAGTCTTTCCTGAATCCTACAACCTTGGGATCTTGAAGAGCAGAGTGACTAGGCAGTTACTGGGATCGCGTGCTTCATCTTCGACCACATCGTCACTTTCCATCAGGTGAGATTGTGGCTAAATGCGAATCCAGCCAATCATAAAAAAAAAGAAAGTACTACGGAGATAGAGAGTGGAAGTTTACTGAAGTCGTTTTTTTGACAATTTTTGGCGAATCAACTATTCACACATCGATTTTGATCGGATATACATACATCTCTCTCTGTCTGTTTGTGTAGTGATTGAGAGGAATTGGATTTGTTCTCGAAACAAAGGACGGTTTAGGTTACCCTTCACTATCTAAAAGGTACACAAATAAGTTTGCCGTCTGCTTCAATTTATTTGTACTGTACGGTAAATAACTTTGGCAAACAAGAGTGTCTGGTATTATGGATTGGCTCAGCGTAAGCGGTCTATGGAAACTATAGTCTGATTTTGATATTCTGAAGTAACATGGTGAGAGTGAGTAAAGTTAAAATTGCAGGTCACATAAGTCGCCTCCGCAAAGTGAGTAATTCATTCAAAGGGTTATATATACGCTTTTTCAATAACGCTCCAGTTGATATACAAAATCTTCCTCTCAATAAATTTAAAGATACTATAAAAGAGAAACTTATTAACAAAGCATATTATAAAATATCAGACTATTTAGATGATAATCATCTCTGGACACTCTGGCATGCCAGGCTATTTCACAATTAATAATGAAATATAAAAACCTTTTTGTAATATAAAAACCTTTATGTAAAATCAAAGCCTGACTTTAAAAGAGCACCTCTTCGAGTTTCTTTCTTGTTCTTCTCAGGGGAAAATTGCATTTTGAACAAGCAGTAGCTGAAAAAATGTAAAATTGACTATTTTAAGTGTACTCTGTGTACAAAAGATATAATATCTTGTTTAAAAATTTTGTAGTAAATCGTGCAGGATATCGTTAAAGTGATCTTTCAAAAATATTGGAAGTAGTGTCCGTGAAAATGTTAATCTATTATGATTTCGAAAATTGGAAAATATTCTAAACAGCGAAATCTAAAGGAAATTGTCACAACTAAATACTAGTTTACGAGTAGTAGTTGACAAACCAAGAGTCTTATGACATGTAGTTGGGTTGGGAAAACCCTGCAATATCCATTCAAAAAAAAACAATCAACTGCGATAACTTTTTATTTTTTAAAATAGTTACGGAACCTGATTGCGCATGGCCCGACACTTGGCCAGTTTTTTTTATTTTAGTAATTTGTAGGTCAATACATACTGTTACAGTACATATTGTTTTTATTTAGCTAGAAATGCAGCACAATTGTGTTGCCACGTTCATATCACGACAAAATGGCGGCTCACACGCATAACATTATTTAGATTTATGAATTAAGCCTCTCACAAATTGAACCACAACCTGTAATTCAAAGGAAGGGAAACAAATCACGTAATAAGTATCACAGGTGTGGGCGAAATAGTATCGATAAATTGTACTGAAGCTTATTTTGGACTGCAAATCGATATACGGCACGGTTAAATATAATTTTTTACAATATCACAGCAATGGAAAAGTATTTCAAAATTTCCGAGGCAGTTCAAACATTTCGCTCGGTGTTCCATGATCCATATAATCAAAATGCGATTCGATAATGTAAATCACTCGTCTAAAGTAATTGGATCAGAGAGCAAGAATTCAAGTGAGGAGAACGACAGACGGGTGACGGTGTGATAAATATAGTTAAGTACTTATTTAATATACAATAATAAATAAATATTTCGGACACTTACACCAAGTCGAAAACTATGCAAAGCTTGCCTTATGCATACTAGATAAACCTTTAATCAGTCGCTTAAAAAGCAGGAATAGTTTTCTTGCCCATGTTGCCCCAATAGATAATGCCCCTAATGGGGTTCAATTGTTGAAAGAACTCTCACTACCGATCTTTATAAGAAAAGAAAAGATTAGAAAACCCCCAAAGAACTAGGATAATCTTTCAAATTTGACAACCAACTGCGTTTAAAGATATGTATCTTTGAAACGGCTGAACCGATTTTTAACAAACATGGCTAATAACGTTTCCTCTCGTTTAACCAATATAGTAAAACCATACTCAAATCGGAGCGCTGTGTGGTTTCGGCACGATAAAATAATAGAAACAACCGAGTCTTTCCGTGGGTATCATAATAGGCGACTAAGGGATTTCCCATCAAGAAAATCTATATAGATTTTCTTGTTTTAATGGCGATAGGTTTATATGTCGAAAGGTGAGCCGTGGATGTTGCTTCAAGCATTAAACTTTTAATGTTTGGAACACTCAAACGCTAATGTTTGGGATATCTCTGACCAACCTATTTGGGATAAAGTATGTATGCATATGGGTGCTCAAATCAGATCACGCATTATTAATATACATCCGGATAAAGAATGGATACACATTTACGAACACAACAAACACATATAAACACACAACAATCAAATAACACCAGTCGTTTTTCATCGCCGCCAATTTCAATAGCCGTGCAGTTTCCGGAGGTGTGACCATGTGTGCCCATCACTAGTGCATTAATGTGATGATATTTATACAGAATTCCTAAAAACCTGCGATAGCAACCTGCTCAATGTAGCCATTAAGGGCAAATCCTGCCTGAAATTTTATTTTTGAATAATACAGAATCAATCGCATCGGTATAAAAACTATTACACAAAATCTATAAACCAAAGTTATGCTAATTACAGATTTTCATTTTTTATTACAATTCTTATAAAATAATTCGGTGGAAAGTCACTATTAACCTGTAGGCGGACGCCGACACCGATCGGTGACCTTCAACACTCGCGAACACCGATCGGTGTCGGCGGTACACCCGACTTTCAACTCTCAATTGTAATGATTATAGAGTTCCAATTCCTTTGGACTGTGTTTGAACTTGTTCTCTATTAAATTCCGCATCCAATAATGTGCGCCACGTCATGTTAGCTATGATATTTAGTCTGTATTTGCGAAAATATTTTTTTTCTCTTTGGGTGGGAGTGTAGGCATAGAATTCCAACTACTGTTTTTTATTAGAACAGGCTTAGGAACCTGCCATAGAGCTTCCAATTCTCATAACAATTTATTGAATTACCCGTTTTTTTAAGAAAAACATGAAATAAATCTGTACTTTCCGTAAAAATACCAATTATATCGTGGATATAGGTATACCTACATATTACAACTCGTAACATTTTTCTGATTTTTTGTATTATAGCTGTAGTAGTGTTCATTCATTATATCCATAGATAATATATTCCCGTAGCTATTGCTTTTCACAGATTACAAATACACCCAGTAGAAGAGTATCTATAAACGTTTTTAACACCGCAGGTATTTTCGAAAATTTGACAGGCGCGCCGAGATACTTGACCCGCGGAAAAGAAAAAAGGAAAGAGAGGACAGAGAGGTATAATAATCATTTAACAATATCGGTCGGTCGGTCTGATCGACGCAAATATTCGAGACATATTCAGCAGTGGTACTCGGATATGTTGATGAAAACAAATATTTAAATAGGTAGTAAAACATCGTATCAAGCTCACTGTATGTAATTGAACATTTACCCGGCGTGCATTATTCATGCCGTTAAAATACGTACCTACTTGATGAGTTTACGCGTACAATTAGAAGTGAAGGCTTATCTCGGAACTGATGTTACTGTGTAATTTTCAAATACGTGGTCTCATTTCAAAGTTAATGAAAGGCAATTGTTTTGAAATTACCTAATGAAAATATATGAGTATTTTGTATTTTACGGACGCCGTGTTGGATTTCTTGCCATTAAATGTATCCTATGACCCTCTTGATATCAAGGCGGATCTAACGACACCATGCACTTCAAAATCTGTGAAGCCGTTTAGGCTACAGGTTGCGCCAAAGGAACGGACATAGTTACATACATATACATACACTCGAAAAACATTACCCTCCAGTCCAGGGCAGTCGGGTCAAAATCAACAGTTACACAAATTAGGAAAAAATTACCGACTACGTGCATGGCGGGACTTGGCCAATGACTGTTCTCCACTACATTTATATAAGTAGGTATATTTTATGATTAAATAAAAACTTCCATCCATGGTAAAGTAAATTGTATGATATTGGTAAAGTAAAAAAAAGGTAAATTAGTGATCAATACTTTTTCTTACTTGTAAATAATTTTTCTACAACCATGAAATTTTCTGTATGGCTTTCTAATTTTTTCCGGTAGAAGGAGATTTATTTGTGATATTTAAGTTTTGCGAGCTACGAAGAGTTGATATGACAAAGGACTGCAGATTATTTCAGATTTATTTTATAAAAAGTAATAATTAAATTAAAATTCATTTAAAAATTCTATCTAATTACAATTTTATTCAGGTTTAATTATTTTTTTTCTTGGGTACATATCTATACCTAGTCATGTCGATGTCATTGTCGTTCATCATACTGCTACACATAAACAATAAACGTAGGGGTACACTTATTGTCCAACAATGTTTCACTTGTTCTTGCACGTTCACCCATGTTCTTGGGTACCTATTACACCTGATGTTAAGTGAAGATGAGGCCGAAGGTGGTACCGTACTGACCCGGAAACCCCATCTTATTTGGGGGACTGGCTATCTTATCTCTGACAACCGGAACACAACAATGCTATTAATTTTGCTGTTTGGCGACAGATTTAGATAAGATGGTGATAGCTAGCCAGGCGGACATTTAAAATGCATATGTGCTATTAACAGTTAAGAAGGTCCACTCATGAGGAGACGTTCGTGACTGCAGCAGCAGTTCACGTCTATCTTATAAATGTATTGTCATCAGAACTGAATGAGTTCGCAAAATTTCAGCTCCTGTAAACAGCAAATGGTTCTAATTTGTCTTGTAAATTTTGAACGGACATACATTCTTTCCTGTTGTGCAATACAATGTAGATATTTCTACATACGAAATAAGTTAAATAAAAGCTTATAAAAATATAATTTGAATAGCGTTCTAAAGCGTAGTTCTTTCCTTCTGTGGAGTAATGACAAGTACTTCTAACAAAAACCCTAACCGTACGTGGAACGTGACAGTAACAAAGTGGACCAATTTGCGCTGAGCAAGGCTGCTTATATCGGGAATCGTTGTTGGGTGCATCATTACTCTAGCTCACTACCTTAAAGCTTAGTTAGAATGTTCACCTAGCCTTAGAATTATTTATTAAATCAAATCCAAAATGCTTTATATTGTAGGTACACAGATTTTCATAACGCTACTGCTTGTTCAAAATGCAATCTTCCCCTGAGAAGAATAAGCAAGATACTCGAGAGTTACTCTTTAAAAAAAGAAAAGGTTTTTACATTACGAAAAGACACAATAATATTTAATTTTTAATTGTAAAATACCCTGGTTATGCGAACAAGCTGGTAATGTCCATGAATGTTTATCATAGAAATAATCTGATATTTTATAATATGCTTTCTTAATAAGTTGCTGTTTCATAGTATTACAGTGCCTAGAGATTACATGTCATAAGATATGTCCACATACCGGATGTTATAAATATTAAGGAATTCGATAAAAGCGCTTTATTAAAGTTCAATAAATTTAAGGTAATTATTTCACTTCAAGTCAGTGGACTCACTATTCTAAAAATGGCATTTTTTTTAGTATACATCTAATTACATGATATTTGGCTCTACCTCCGAAGTGCAACATCTGAATTTCTATTACATAATTTCAACGATGTAGTTACCGATGTAGTTACATAATCTATACTATACCAGTGAGATTTTATTTCAATTTCCATTGATAATGTCCAATACGAAATGCGAATAAACCCCTGTACTATAACTACGAAGGGGGCAGATGAAACTAAACATGTAGCCTTGACCACCGGGGTGGTAAACGACACACATTAGTGCCATCCACTACCCCGGGGTGGTAAACACCACCTATTAGTGCCAACCACCACCCCGGTGGTAAGCTCGAACGGAGCAGATGAGAATAAAGGATCTATAAAGACAGGTCTAAATCACATTTATATGGGTTCACTCCAGCGGTAAAAATTAAACAAAAAAATAGTAATCATTAATAATAATAATTAACAATAACGAAAATATGGGTGAACATACATAGCAAACAATACATACAGATGAACACAGAACCTCATCCTTATAAGAAGTCGGTTAAATAAAGCTAAATTTCAATCAATATTTCTTTATTTTTATGGGTTTCAAGGTAATCTTTACATTTGAATATAAGTAGATACTTTTTTGAAGCTAACTAGGCTTTGGGAATTTACGTCGTCGTTTGTGAAGATGCCGAAGAAACTTACCAACACAGGCGGTAAGTACTTAAGTTAGTAAGTACACTCTTTCCGCGGGTATCGTAAAAGGCGACTGAGGGACCTTCTACCATTAAACATCTATAGTCTTGCATGTTTCAATGGCGATGGGTTCACCTCTGTCAAGTGTGCATTTCTATATATTTTTAGAAATGTAAACCTATACAGATGTTTAAAGCATTGACTGTAGTACTAACATTAAAACATGTTAAGTTATTACAGCACGGACAATTTTATGAGTATTCATCATCATCATGGAAATTCTTCATGATGAAAATTTAACCGCCTCCGTGGCTCAATGTAAACAACATTGGGTTTACGATTCGGAGGTCGCGGGTTCGATCCCCAGCGGAGTACATGTTTAAGTACTCGGTTTGATTGGTGGTAGGGCATTTTAAATGTCCGCCTGGCTAGCTACCACCATCTTATCTAAATCTAAAAAAAATAAAAAAAAATAAAATCAAAATGCCGCCAAACAGCAATGTTGATAGCATTGATGTGTTTCGGTTGACAGAGATAAGATAGCCAGTCCTCCAAATGTGTTGGGGTTTCCGGGTCAGTACGCCTCCACCTTCGACCTCATCTTCACTTACCATCAGGTGTGGTTGAGGTCAAGTAAGAAACCGCCGTGCATAAAAAAAATCTATGAAGGAGGCTTATATTCAGCAGTGAACGTCCAGTGGCCACTGGAATATAGGCCTCCCTCATAGTCTTCCAAAGCGACCAGTTTAATAGCGGCCTTTCGAGCGACTTCCCGCGACCTTCACCAGGCCCGTCCACTTGGTGAGTGGTTTCCACTCGAGAGTCTTTAGACCTCACCGGCCATCAGTTCCGAGCTATCGAGCTATATGCCCTACCCACTGCCACTTCAACTTACTAATCCGCTGAGCTTCATGATTTGATCACGTACTGAAATGCTGAGCATCGCCCTCTCCATAGATCGTTGCGTGACCTTGAGCTTTCACAATGAGAGACCACGTAACAGTGCCGTAAGTCATTACTGGTAATATATTGATTAAAGACTCGTCTTCAAACGCTGAGGAAGTTATACAGGGTGAATTTGAATTCGTGTAATTCCCACTACAGACCACCAACCACAGTCGAATTTGATCAAAAAATTTCGATTATCTGTACAAAGTAAACCATACTGACATCACAATCAACCTGGAAATCCAACCATTTTCGGCTGAACTCTGCTATGGTTCCTACTGGAAAGTTGTTCTTAATCTGGAGTGGAGTCACCAGCAAACAGGAATTACACAAATTAAATTTCACCATGTACAGACGAGAAGACGTTGCGAAGCTTCCCGAACGCTCCCCATCTGAGTTACATTCGTAGAATGGCCCCTGTCTCGATGTTGGACCAATTTCATCGGATCCCTTATCCCAGATAGAAATTTATGCAAGTAATCGAAAAGTACACGTAAAAATTCGACACAGCCAGCTTGTATTGCCAGCCGGCAATGTAAATGCACCCTTAATCAAATGAAACAGAGATATCATGATAATAACCGAATCGTTTGTGTAATTAAGGGCAATTAATCATTGGTATAGTAGGTAATTACCGGTAATATAATGCCGCTGTGGCAATCTCATCGTAATATATTGAAACGATATGTTATATACTTAAGTAATAGATATCAATTTGGTACATATTCCTATAACAAAGCTTTGAATTTCTAACCGAAAATACTTTCCATTATTGTGAATATCTAGACATTAATATGAATTGTACTGGATAGCAACGTGCCTGAAATGTAATTCTAAAATATCAATATTGTTGACATGGGACTAGATCTGCACTTAACAAACCGACTAACATACCACAGTAGACCTGAAGTACGCAGAGGGTGCTGTTCGCCAAAACATTGAGAAATTGCTCACTTTAACTTCTACATCTTGTTACAATAGGTTTTATGTCATCATTATCCGGTCACAGTAACATTATTTCGCATTCGTTATTATTGTGACTATATTAAAACTTTATACTGGCAACACTGTTAGATTGGAAGGGGTGTGACAGTTGCATGGGTCCGTCGGTCGAGTTGGTCGGCAGTCTGAGACTGGATCTGCGACAAAGTGGTCGTGATAATTTTGGTATAGAGTGAATGTGATTCACTGATTATGTAATATATTTTGTTGTGCAAGTAAACCACTGTTGGTGATTGTATTACCCGAATAAGTGGGCTTGGCTAAAATATATTGGGTACTAGCTTCCCGCCCGCGGCTTCGCCTGCGTAGAATAACTTTATTTTGTTTATTTAATTTATTTCTTTTATTCGCGGAAATTTGTTTATCCCGCGGGAACTACTCACTTTATCGGGATAAAAAATATCCTATGTCTCAATCCAGGTTATAATCTACCTATATACCAAATTTCATCCAATTCCGTCCATGCGTTTCGCGTGATTGAGCAACAAAGAAATAAACATCCAAACTTTCGCATTTATAATGTCAGTTAGATTAAACAGACGGGTGGTTTTAATTCTACAATCTCGTTAGTCGCGTGGTGGTATCAAAGACGTTTGAACATAATAATAAAGCTCCTAATAATCTCACAACATTTGATTTCAAAGGTTGTTTTAATGTTTCCGTACGTGAGTATGATTGACTATAAGCAAACTCATTTGAACGTCGTTTGCCATGCATTAACGCTGCAAGTTTAATAGATTATCGCGTGGTCAGTTGTGGATGGTAGCAAACGACATGTGAACGATCATGGTCATTATGTCATGTTATGTTTAAATAGGCATATTTGTCTATCGATCTATGTATGTATGTGTATGTAAATATATGAAATTTATTCACGTAGTTTGTATCTGCATCCCTACTTAATACCGCAAAACCTACATATTTCAAATGTACTGTCCTTATACACACAGGCAGATAGGAAGTGCCTACCCTAGAAAATTGTAGATAAGCTTTCCTCGAAATGCTTTGTCAAGAAAACAGAAAATTGAACAGAAAATATTCTAAACAGTTGCGAAGAGTAAGCTATTATTTTGTAGTTGTATTTTTTCTCAATTATTTTATCATTCTGCCTACTGTATGACAAAACGTTATGCACGCCGCTGGGTACATACATACATATTAATCAAGCTGACAAAGTGGTAATATAAAATCTTAAAAAAATCTTATTTTTTAGTGACACGTAAAGAGGGGATTTATTATTTTTTTATTCTTGTACCCCATCGTGTAGGATATCGTTGGTTAGATCGTTCAAAAATAAGGTTGTAGGATATCATATAGGGATTTCAACCAAACGAACACTGTCTTAAAAATGATATTTTTATAGAAAAGGAGGTCATCCGTTCGCTGTCTGAACTTTGCGAAACCTGGGCTTCTTGTGCTGCAGGAGGTCGCTACTCTTCGTAGTTTGTCCAAAACAAGAAAATAGGAAATTGAATAACTCCTATTAATATGTGGATTTATCACTTTATAATCATAATTTTGCTGTTTGTATTAATCATCATCATCATCAGCCCGTAGACATCCCACTGCAGGGATATAGGTATTCCCTCGTAAATGAGGTAGTATGGGCCGTAGTCCACCACGCTGGCCCTATGCGGGTTGGGGACTTCACATGCTTTTGAATTTTTATTTCCCAGACATGCAGGTTTCTTCACGATGTTTTCCTTCACAGTTTTAAGAGCAGTCAGATAAATGTACATAAGTAATTAATATAAATTTAAAAAGTCATTGGTACATGGCCAGTTTGGGAATGGAATCCGGACATCCTAAATTGGGAGACCGCGTATTAATCGCTGAGCCACCTATGCTCGACATTAATTTTTTCAATGCTGAAGTTAGGTACCTACTGAACCCTTCGGGCACAAGCCATCTTCTCACTTCACCATCTAGTCTCACAAAACAACGCAGCTACGTAACTACACAACATTCCATAAAATCATTTAATCCTATAAGTGCTAAGTTCTGTAAATGTGTTTACGAACCAAACTTGAAGTCAAGCATTCTCCGCATTAACGCACTCTCGCAAAAATGATACGTCCCGAACTCCCCTAAACTTGTTGGCAACACCAGCCACTAATCTTGTAAGTTTCCTTTGTTTCTGTTAAGGAGATTCGCTATTGATTCATCCCCTTGAAATTAATGAATTTTGGGGTCAATATTTTTTTACTTTATACTTGTCCCATGTCTCGAGTCACTCGTTGATTTAGGTAAATCTGTTGTAAATGAAAGAAATATATTTTATATTAAACTGTTAACCCAAAATTAAATTTAAAAAAAAAATATGCAGTACATAAATAATAAATACATTACAAACCTAATTCATCAGTCATTTATACATATCTACGTAAAGTCACGTACTCGTACGTTCGCCGTAGTCTTCCCCTACCAACACTACCACCCACATTCGCATCGTAAATCCTTTCGTTAGTAGTTCTTTCATTCATCCTCTCCACATGTCCAAACCATCTCAGCATACCCTTTTCAATCTTTGCCACTACGTCTTCTTTCACACTGCTTCCCTAATTACACTATCACGTAATAGGGTATCATTTTATCTTCTTGCCCCGGTATGTTTGGGGTCGGCATAGTACATATTTTTGTTCGAATCTCCTGTCAACCGTTACCTCATCATTCACGCCCTTTTCATTCATGTCCTCACACAGTCCATCCATCTTTAAGAAATAGGGTATCATTCTCAAAGAAATAGGGTAGGTATATAAATAAAAATAGTGGTGTCCCACTTCTCCCTGGATAAATTGGAGTGAAGTCAATTCAATGCAAAACGGGGCCTACTGGGGCCTATCCTATGGGGAGAAGACGCAATCTTGTAAAAGTGCTTGTAATAGGAGTGGTAACATCACTTGAACACTCTGCAGTTGTGGCGGTTTGAGACAAGAGAAAGATGACCGAATGGTCGCCAATCATGAATTTCTATTCTTTGCTCCACTTCTGAGTGTTCCGCCACATTCGTAGTTGGGAGATTCGGCCGAAGGCATCGAGAAATGTTAAGTCTTTACCTATGAAATTGGGGATTTTTTCCTTCGTTAATCATATGTACCAACTTCTACGCTTCTATAGCTATTTCCAAATTTGTTTTTATTTGGAAAATGATATTCCATTTTTTTCAAGGTTTCACATGAAATATTTTTTAATGCCTGGGCTAAATCACATATTAATAAAAACTTGAACACAGCTCTTTTCATTCTTTATATTCGCTGAAACTTTAAAAAATAAAACAATGCCTATACTTAACTTAATGTTGTACGATAATACACACAAACTTTAGCTAAATTTGGATTTGCCGTTCCCAAAAAACATTCAAAAATGTTTGTATGGAGAAAATAGTCTTAATGAAATTCTTCATACAAAACTATATTTCATAGGTGAGGATCTAATATTTGGATTTAAATTTTCTACTGTCCATGAGATCTGAAATATGTAGCGGTCAATATCTATTCAAGCCAGCTATGCGGTACGTCGTCTTAGGAAAGAATTAGGTGTCAGATAACTAGCAACATTTCATAGCATTTTTGAGATACTTTAATTATGTGAAGCAACAAATACAAGTTGATTTAAAATAAACTTCCACAATGCTCTATGTCATTTAAAATGCTGAATCTCTGCGAGAAGATTTCACCTTAAGTCCCAGAAACTTCTCAAGGCCACGCGCCCAGTTCTATGCAAAGAAAATACCCACAATAAAGTGTGGGGAAGGTATGTTACAACTTACTGTTATTTTCCGTCTTATATTACTAACCTCAGAAATCGCCGAGACTTACGAAGGCCAAGTGTCGCAAAATATTTCTCACTAGCTCTCCGCCTGTGGCTTCGCCTGCGTCGAACAACTTTATCGCAGAAATTTGTTTATCCCGCGAAAACTACTCACTTTATCGAGTTAAATATAACCACATAGTAGATATAGGATACATATAGACATAGTTTAAGTGGACACCCAAGTGCATATAGTGACATAAGTATTATAGTATCGTTATCATAGGATCTAATGAAGTGTTAGTTAGTGCCTACGTGACTTAAACTGCTGTGTCGGCAAAGTGATGCAGCTGCACCGTGGGAGTGGACCACCGGAAGATCCCCAGACAGTCTTCACAACGCGTCTCTGGGATTCGCACCTAATATTGGTAAATCCTATCTCATTATTAGTAACTTACTAATTATTAGCCGTGGCCACCGTCCCACTACATAACTATCAGGATAAGAAATATCCTATATCTCAATCCAGGGTATATTCTGCCTATATACCTAATTTTATCCAAATCAGTTTATCCGTTTCGCCGTAATTGAGCAACAAACAAACAAATAAATAGACATCCAAACTTTCGAATTTATAATAGTAGTTACATTTTCTTGTTTATCTACTTACTTTAACTTCCTGAATATACTGTTTCTAAACGGTTCGATAGTCAATATTAGAATATTTTAGTTATTTTCACAACCTAACGTCTTACCTCATTTAGGAAAAAAGTAATAAGCATGATGCCAATACAAGAGATAAAGATAAACTTGCAGATTATGTACTTTAACCGCCTCCGTGGCTCAATGTAAAATGTCATGTAGCGTTTACGAATCGGAGGTCGCGTGTTCGATACCCAGCAGGGTACATGTTTAGTACTCGGTTTGGTTGGTGGTAGGGCATTTTAAATGTCCGCCTGGTTAGCTACCACCATCTTATCTAAATCTGCGGTCAAGCAGCAATGTTAATAGCTTTGTTGTGTTCCGGTTATCAGAGATAAAATAGCCAATCCCCTAAATAAGATGGGGTTTCTGGATCAGTACGCTTCCACTTTTGGCCTCATCTTCACTTAACATCAGGTGTGATTGAGGCCAAGTGCTAATCCGTTGTGCATAAAAAAATGTAAGCCAACGCTTCAAAATCCGTAATTCATTCAGGGGGCTATGTAGGTACGTTTTTTCAATAAGGTATGGTACATAAACGGGAGATGTACAATATCATTTATCAATAAATTTAAAGATACAATGAAACAGGAACTTATGAAGAAAGCATAGTACAAAATATCAGACTATTTGGATGATCATCATCCACGGACATAACCAGCTTGTTCGCATGCCGGGCTGTTTCACAATCTGATAATGAAATGAATTGTACCTTCTTAACACGCTTTTATTAGCTTCATTTGTAACTAACAATAATTTAAACTTACTTCTTATTGTCGTATCGAAATGAAACTTTGTATGTATATGTAATTCGGATAACAATACTATAATTTGGTATCTTGGAGCTGATCTGATGATGGAGCCAGCTGGTGGATGGTGAAACTCTTCAGTGGCTACTAGTAAACCCCTCGAGTTTGGGCTCATATTCGTTTTGCCGAGTCCAATATATTACACTTGGTGTCGACGATCTGATGATGGAGCCAGGAGATGGATGGTGGAAATGTAGCGTGTTTTTTTTAGTTTTTTAAACTATATAATTAGTAGTAAGTAATAAGTAGGTAAACAATTTAAAATCTGAGCTTTTGCAATAGTCACTTAAGCGTACCCTACCCTGGGTATCTACAAAAAAATGTTTACTTGTTGTTGTTATTGAGTTATTCACTCCATTTTGCCAAGGGGGCGCGGCGGTGGAAATCTTATTTTCCTATTATACACCATTACTATCTTTAATTAGTTTGGGTTCTCAGGCAGCAATTGAGTCACATAGGGCACTGCCTCGCCCGCAAACCCCATCTTAAATATATTTTTCAAGATTTTATTTTACTACTTGTCGGCGTGATTAATATGTACATGCCAAATTACAGTTTTCGAGTACAATGAGCCTCTGTGCTAAACCGCGGACAAACAGGAAGCTTAAGGGTTCCCTGTTACGCAACCCTAAAAATGTGCTACCACCAACCAAGCATGCACCCCGCCGGGAATAGAACACGGGACGTTTTGTTAAACTTAGGTATATTTGTCATGTGGATATATCAATCTGATAGTTAAACATAATATTATGTAGAATTACATAAATACAAGACATATAATCTTAAGATCTCACACCCACACACATGCGCACCCGCAACTTGTAAAATTCTAACGTGCTAGTTACATCTAAGGCTAGTTCTGCATGCATGTCTATCTCCCTAAGTCTAATTTAACAGATGTTACTTATAAAATGTAATGACCAGTGAAATTGTTTCTCTAATATGGAAATTTTGGCATCCACGATACAGGCCTAGCCTAGTGTGGACGCCACAGCAAATGTATAATTATGTATGGTCTTTTTGGTAAATAAACATCTTATCTTATGTATC
Organism: Oegoconia quadripuncta; assembly: GCA_949316235.1. Classification (NCBI taxonomy): domain Eukaryota; kingdom Metazoa; phylum Arthropoda; class Insecta; order Lepidoptera; family Autostichidae; genus Oegoconia; species Oegoconia quadripuncta. The sequence goes on from OX438746.1 coordinate 31,745,139, forward strand.
TTATCTTATAATAACGGGAACCACAAAGATTATACTATAGTCTTATTAATCCTGACTGTATTAAATATATTACTTTGCATATAGCAGAAAAACTGGGCGGATATTTGGAGGAAGGAATAAAGTATCTATAGACACTTTCAGAGCTCCGTGCCGTCACTAAATCAAGTTAATAAATTTTATATGACAGCGTTAGAGGCGGTTAAGAAAATCTGTTACTTCAAGAATTGACTACAAAAACTGTTGCACCTATATAAATAAATAATAAATAAATTAATATCCTCAGACATACGCACAGCGCCATCTAGTTCCACAGTAAGCAACTATATGCTTGTGGTGTGGATACCATACCATACCATACCATAGATGGTTGATATACTACATAAATACATTTTTTTGTAAATAAATACTTATTATAAATGAAAACATCCATAACTCGGGTACACATACAATACAATACAAATACTCTTTATTGCGCAAAATAATTTACAATAATATCCGTATTCATCACACAAACATATGCCCCTAGCGGAAAACAGGTCGTATATCGATGTATGATGTATCGATGTATGAATATTGCAGGAACGATACCACCAGAAAATGTAGCTTTTCTTGCAAATTATTATTTCTTAACTCACTCCAAAAAAGATGGATATTCTATATTCGTCCGTATGTATATTTGTTTTGTATAGGTTCCAGTATTTTCGTCAATTGTTAACCGATTTTGATTATAGTTTTTTTGATTGATAGCTTTTATAACCTGGGTGGTTTCCAAATAAATTTGTTTAAGAAATCGATGATACTCTCCGGAGATAGCTTATTGAACCTTACACAAATCGGTTGTTTCGTCAATGTTTGACGGAATAATTATTTAAGCCATAGGAGTAGCGTATAGATGACCAAACAAATCTCGTCAAGATGTTCATCAAATAAACAGACTCTCTTAGTACACTTTGACATATTATTCACGTGTCATCAGGCAAATATATTTTGGTGGAAAATTTTATATGTCAATAAAACGTAAACGTGACCTTCCGAACGATCTGTCTTTACTCGTATATATGTACGAGTACGTACTCCTTACTTTTACGGCACACATTCGTAAATATGACTTGTGTCATCCATCACATCTATCTACTTGTGCGTATACCTATATGCATCATTCATTACAATTAACAACAAAAATATGTCTAATCTAGGTAATCTGGCTAATATTTTAAATGCGTAAGTTTGGGTGGTTGTTTGATTATTTGTTGCTCAGTCACGGCTAATTTGGTATATAGATAGAACATATCGTGGGTATGGATTAAGACATAGGATATTTGTGATCACTGTGAAGTGAGTAGTTTCCGTGGGATAAACAAAGGCGAAGCCGCGAGCGACAGGCTAGTTCATGATAAATCAAGAAGAATGTAAGTTAGGCCCAGAGAAGGAAAAGTCATTTTCCTGTCCTATTCTAAATTGTAAAAAAGTCCTATTGTTAAAAAGATTTTATGGTCAAAATCTAGGCTTTAGGTTACTTTAGTAACTTATTAGTAATCTGTGCTTTAGGCTAAAAAGATTAAAAGTAATAACTTTTAATCCCTTATGAAAAATAATATGTTTGACGGCGTTGTATTGTGTGGTATCCAGTCTTTATCCGGATGTATCTCAATAATGCGAGGTCCAATTTGGTAGTAGTGATTAGAAACCCTTCGTATCCCGCTATGCCCCATATATTTGTATGATGAAGACGGACACGTGTAACCGAGTTATAGATTTATTCATTATATATATTGATTTACAAAGGACATAAGCCTCAAAGGTTGGGCTATTGCTAAACTGCCAAGTCTTGAACATCGTCCAACGGTCGGATGTCTATCAGTGTTTGACAGGTTAATCGTTAAAGCATTGCTTCATCTTCGGCTACATCGTCACTCTCCACTAGCATGCCCCCATAGTCTCTCTACATTGATACGAAACAAAAACATTGAGTCTCTTTTACTCGCATTAAAGGGCGAATATTGATAGCAGGCTTCTCATGCGTGTCTTTGTAGAGAGACAACGGGGCATGCTGGCTGCAGGTGTGATTGTGGTAAATGGACAGGCTTTCATATAAAAAAAATACAATACACAACAGAAAATAAAATACAGTTACAGAAATTGGTAATAGTAGAAAATACAATTTGGAGACTTTATCCTAAAAGCGATCTCTTCCAGTCTTCCTTTGGGTAATATGTGTGATGTGTCGCTCTGAAAATCTATGAAGGAAGCCTATGTTCAGTGGTGGACGCGTCCAGTGGTAGAGTAAAAAGAAAAACATGTGGGAATTGAAGACTTTCTATTAAAATGTTGTGGCCAGCTGGTTCAGGATTGGAATTCGTGGAATAGTTGCCAATCAGCGGGATAAAATAGACTAATAAAAAGCCAAAGGCTCCAAGGTAGGTTAAAGTCTTTTAACGGGACCGGCTTACTTTCGGCGACGTTCAGCTGTCCTGCCGTTGATCCTGGCTATACAGGACTTGTAGTGGGAGGGTGTTTTTTTTTATGCACAACGGATTGGTACTTGACCTCAATCACACCTGATGTTAAGTGAAGATGAGGTCGAAGGTGGAAGCGTATTGACCCGGAAATCCCAACACATTTGGGGGACTGGCTATCTTATCTCTGACAACCGGAACACAACAATGCTATTAACATTGCTGCTTGGCGGCAGATTTAGATAAGATGCTGGTAGCTACCCAGGCGGACATTTAAAATGCCCTACCACCAACCAAACCGAGTACCTACTTAAACACGTAACCCGCTGGGGATCGAACCCGCGACCTCCCAATCGTAAACCCAATGTTGTTTACATTGAGCCACGGAGGCGGTTAAAGGAGGCGGAGGCGGGTGTGAAGTGGGTCAGGATAATAAAAAAAATATAAATGAAACTTTACCGCATCCCTCTTTCCTATTCCAGTTGGGTGAAATTTAATTAGTGTAATTCCTGTTTACTGGTGAGTCCACTACTGATTATGAACAACTTTCCACTATAGGAACCATCTAACCGAATTTAGCCGAAAACTGTTGCACTTCCATGCTAAATGCCATTTCAGGATGGTTTACTTTGTATGGTTAATCGAAAAACTTTGATCGAATTCGGCTATGGTTCCTGGTGGAAAGTTATTCGTAATCAAGAGTGGCGTCACCAGTTAATGAAAATTAAAACAAATTCAAATTCACCCTGTATTATCGTCGATTAATTCTATCTATAGTTAGTATATATGAATACTTAGTTGTAGAATCACTGACACCAATTTCATTTAAGATATTCAGCCTTAGCCCTACCCAACAAAGGTCATGAATATAATAATAGGTTTGTAGGGCTGTGCCAATTACAGTGCCGGATGTATTCCCGGTATTCTGACAATCCCATTAAACAGCAGGAAGGGGGAAGATAGGGGTTCACCTTACAAACTTTGGAGTGGGAAAATTGACGGGAAACTGGTTGTAATCAGTCAAAACCACTATTAATTTATTAGGCATGAAGTAAGCTTAAATTGTAGTTAGAAGTTATAGGTATATATGTGCTATAGGTATAATCGTTCTTATAATAATATAATAGCATTGTTTTGTTTTTTTTTTTTTTTTTAATTAGAATGGGATCGCTCTTGACCTTAATCTGGACTAATGTCGAGATAAGGTCTACGATGGAACGAGCTTTCCCAGAAGATGCCTATTTAACCTGACTTTAAAGAGCTGCGGGTTATATGCGATTGGAAACACAGACGGAGGCAATGCGTTCCACTCCTTAGCCGTGCGCATGAATTGTTTGAAGATGATTTGCCATTTTGAATTAGATTCTTTAAATTAAATATCCGCCAATAAACATTGAACTCGCATGGTGGATCACGGCCCCATATTACCGATTGCGTGGAAACGCGCGACCAGTCCGGCTGTGCTGTGGTGTTATTCATTGTGGTTCCCTTTTTAAGCCTCCGTACTAATATAATTATTTATAACTTTTGGGCTATGGAAACAATTATAATGCGCATCCGACACGCACTCGCCACTCGCGGGTGCTACACACGGGGGTCGCGCGTACCAATTATGTGTCCAACTCCGTATTACACAGGGCTATCAAAACCTATGGGAGATGTTTCCCTGAGGTAGACATTTTCATCAGGGAATGCCCGAATTTACCAGGCAAATAATATGTACACTCCTATCGCTATAGTACGTTATTATAAAGCATTAATACTGCCATACATTCCCACACATCCACAACAAACTTACGCACACACACACACACACAACAGGAGAACAGGTATATACATGTAAAAAAAAGTTCCATGCTATAATCCGCTATTTCTGCGAGTGATGTCTCTGTATTTTAGGGTATTTAGTAGTGATGTTTAGTTTTAATTTCCCCGTGTTTTACCGCGTGTTGTGTCATGCATAGTAATAATGTCAAACTTTATAATTAAGCCAATTATTAAGCATGTAATTTAATTTTAAGTAATATATTATAAGGATATGCTGTAAAGTTTGTTGAAAATAAGTAAATAATGTAAACAGCTGTGTAACACCTCGTCCTTCCTCGTACCTCACCGGCTCGGCAATGTCCTTGGATAACTGTCTTACTACGTCCACCCTCGCCGACGGCTCCCGTGACACTCCCGTAGTGACATTATCCAATACACACGAGACGGCGTATATCCCTACCTACCTACATACACTACATCCCTCCCTTGTTAAATGAATTAAAACAGATAGTATTTTTCCGAAAAATATATATTGTTCCTCCACCTGATACATTAGAGATTGGTATTGTTACAATCCGATTGTGTAAATCATTCCTTTAATCTAAACCTCACTTTCTGAACTCTCGAGTTGCTTGTCTGGAATCGTGGTCCATTGACCTTCTATCTTCTTAAGATGGACAACGTTTCTCCTCAGTGATTGTCCTGTTTGGTCATTCCTAACTATTACGTCTCCGTGATTAGAGCTCTCAACCGTATGAGGTGTTGGGTTGTATTCCGAGCTAAGTTTATTTGTCTTTTCCATATTCTTAATGTACACCTTATCACCTTCATTCAAATTTGCCTCTACAGCCCTCCTCTTCCTATCTCCATATTCCTTCCCTTTATCCTTTTGAATTTTGTCCCGGTCTCTGACGTCCATATCTGTATCTACACTGTCTAACCCGTGTAAGGAAGGAATTTTATCCTTATTTTGACGTCTAAAAAATAGTTCCGACGGAGACTTTCCGGTCGTGGAGTGTGGTGTACTATTGTACATTGAGAGATACTCCCACAAACTTTCTTTCATATTCTTTTTTTCTATATGGCTGATTTTAAGCCGCTTTAAAATATCCCGGTTCTGCCTTTCAACTTCCCCGTTTTGTTGGGGCCAGTATGGAACAGTATTGAATATTGTGATGTTACATTCTTTGCAATATGTCCGAAACTCATTGCTGACGAACTGTCTTCCATTATCTGCTGTGATTGATACTGGATATCCTAGCCTACTGAAAATCTCTTTAAGCAGCGTGATGATCTGGGTGCTAGTGATGGATTTTGTAGTCTTTACTTCTTTATAACGACTATAATAGTCGACAACCACAAGTAAGTATTCTTGGTTGGGTAATGGACCTAACAGATCCATTGACACATCAATCCAAGGAGCTACTGGGAGCTCGCGTCGTTTCATGGGAGTCGGTGGATTAGGCATTCCCACTAAGGTGCAGCTCCTACATGATTTAACTAAGTTTTCTGTGTCCTTGTCAATTCTTGGCCACCACACCTTTGACCTCAGTCGACCTTTCATTGCTACCATCCCTGGGTGCCCTTCATGTGCCGCGTTAAGAACCTCTCTTCGCAATATCTGAGGTATTACGATTCGATGCCCTCTGAGTAAAATATCGCCATAGAAACACAGTTCATTTTCAAACACTTTGTAACTTTTCACCGACTCATCCCAATCCTGCTCGTAAATAGCATTCTTCACGCCCATAATTTCTTTATCGTTTATGGAAGCCTGAGTTATCTCATTCAATGCAATAGCTTTAGGTCTAGCCAGCTCAACTATCTGGTGAACGTATTCATCACCTCCTCTGGATTTGCCTGCTGAGTCTAATACACACAATCGTGACAGAGGATCCGCAATATTCGTTTTTCCTGGCTTGTAGATTACTGTGAATTTATAGGATTGCAACCTTAGTACCCATCGTTCGATCCGTGCGCAGGGTTTAGATTTTGGGGCAAATAATATCTCTAGAGGCTTATGATCTGTTATGAGATCAAATTGCTTTCCAAAAAGAAAGATGTTAAAGTGCTCCACAGACCAAACGAGGGCCAAAGCCTCTTTTTCTGTTTGGCTGTATTTTCGCTCGCATTCAGTAAGTGTTCTATTTCCGTATGCTATTATTCGTGGACCTTTCGAATCAACCTGGACTAACACAGCTCCGAGCCCAACTGGACTAGCGTCTGCAATGACTTGTGTTTTGTCCTGAACATCGTAGTATCCTAAGGATTGTATGTTAGATAGAGTTGCTTTCAGTTCGTCGAAAGCTTTATTTTGTGTGCTCATCCAGTAGGGGCTGATGTCAGAATTTTTTCCTAGCTTTTTCCTCAAAATTTCTTTTAATGGTTCTGTTTTAGTTGCTAAATTAGGTATCCATTTATTTACGTAATTTGTTAATCCAAGGAAACTCTGTAGTTCTTCAATGGTGGCTGGTACTCTGAAATTAGTTATACTGTCTATGTACTTTGACAAGGGTCGCACCCCATTAGGGGTCAATTTATGGCCTAAAAAGTTTACTGTTTGCACTTTGTATATACACTTTTTTTCATTTAACAACACCCCACTTTCTTTAAGTATGCTCAATACTTTTCTTAGTCTCCTGTCATGTTGTACCTCGCAGTCACCAAAAACCAATATGTCGTCGATGAAATTGATGACGCCATCGCATTTCACCAAAAGGTTTTCTAAGGTTTTCTGGAAGATTTCTGGAGCACAGCTGACACCGAACATAAGTCTTTTATATTGATACAGACCCTTGGCCGTAATAAAAGTGGTTATGTGCCTACTATCCGGGTGGAGTTCTAATTGGTGGAAAGCGTCTCTTATGTCCAGTTTACTAAAATAATTAGCTTTACCAATCTTGGGCAGGAAATGGTCCATGCACGGTAAAGGATGATTTTCCCGCATTATAGCCGCATTAGCACGACGCATGTCCACGCATAATCTTAAATCGCCGCTTTCCTTAAGTATAGGAACCATTGGAGATATCCATTTCGAAGGTCCTTGTACTTCTTCTATTATATCTCGGTCGAGTAGTTCTTGAATCTTTTTTTCCACTATTCCTTCTAAAGGGATCGGTATTCGTCTATACGGTTGTGATACGGGCTTAATGGTATCATCGATGGGGATTTGTATGAGCACATCTTTAAGTTTAGGAAATGGTGGCACTGATTCATCGACAATTTTATTAACTTCGACGCCAATTCTAAGGATCCCCAACTTTTGAGCCGTGTCCTTTCCCAACAGATCCCGAGTGCCCCCAGAGATAACATAAACTGTAGCTTCCTCTTTCCGATTATTTATGGCAATTTCAGTTTTAAACGATCCTTTGATATTAAGTGGGGTGTCACTTCCGTAGGCGAATAAGATTTTACTAGGGTTAACTACTTGATTTTCAACCATTGCCTTTTGACTTTTCAAAAATTCCCAAGTTTCTTTTTTAATCAGATTAACTTTGCAGCCAGAATCTACTAACATGTTAACCTTTATGCCGCCTAACGTGCACTCGACTGTTGCGTCATCTTCAATATGAAAAACATAGTCCACTTCTATTTTCCTTTTCTTATTGTCTTTTGCATTCTGTGAATTTCCTGTAGTATACTTTGTATTATCTCTTGGTGTTCTTTGTTCTTCTTTCCTTCGTTTCATAGGTCCCTTTGGAGTTTTGCAATATTGTCGGAAATGTCCAACCTTCCCACAATAGTGGCATGTTCTTCCTTTTGCTGGACATGTATCGTCCTCTGACTGATGTCGCGTACTGCCACACCTCCCACAGCTTCTTCCCTTGTAAGTTGTTTGTTTGTTATGTGTAGTTCCTTCTTTTATGTTTTTATTTAGTATAGCATTTATTTCTCGATCTCCATCTTTTTTGTTCCCGTAGTTTTCCAACTGATTATTTACTATTTCCAACGTATTAGCTTCAGTTATGATTTTTTCCAAGGTAATGTTGTCACCGATGGTTAGAATTTTCTTGCGTAGTTCAGAGGAGGCACATTTCTCTGTAATCTGATCAATAAGGTGATCATCTTTTTTATCGAAATTACATTTATCTGCTTGTTTCCTAAGCCTGACTAAAAATCGTTCGAATTTTTCTCCCTCACCTTGTTTAATGAGTCGGAACATGTGACGCTCATACACGCGGTTTTGCTTGGGAAGAAAGAATTAATCCAGTTTCTCCAGTGCCACCTTGAAGACATCGACTCCGGTAATTACTTCCGCATGAGCACCAGGTAAGTTATAATAAATTTCCTGGAGACCAGTTCCTCCAAAGTGTAATAGTGTCGCTCTTTTCTTTTGAGGCGGCGTAACTTCGGCGGCATCAAGGTATATAAGCAGTGCTCGCTTCCACTTTTCCCATCTACTTCCGACGGAGGTAGTATCTCCCTCAACATCTAACGCTTCTAATGACGGCAATATGTTAGACATGATTTTTTCAGGTTTTTTTTCGTTTTTTGGGGCGACCTGAAATGAAAATAGTTAAGTTCTCAGCCGGTCCCAACTTATTAGTGGTAAACGTGTAAATCAACCGTTTTAAGAAAAGTTACTTTCCAATTCAATGGAGGCGTACAGCCATACCTTGCTGGGTACTAGCTAATGACCCAGTGTGTGACCCCTATGTGTTTACAAATAGGATAGCTTCTGCCTAAATTTCCTTATAAATACCATAAAGTTCCCAGGTCACTACCATAAAGTTTCCAATTTAATGGGGGTTTATTTTCCAACCACTTTCCAATTTAATGGAGGCAACTTCTGTCTACCTTTTAACGGAGTGGCAGAATTACCATTAAGTTCCCAATTTAATGGAGGTTTTTCCAACCATTTCCCAATTTAATGGAGGTAACTTCTGTCTATCTTTAACTGGATGACAGAATTACCATTAAGTTCCCAATTTAATGGAGGTAACTTCTGTCTATCTTTAACTGGATGACAGAATTACCATCAAGTTTCCAATTTAATGGAGGCTAATAGCCATTGTAGACCTACATGGCAAATAAAAGGGAATAATGGTACATAATTTTTTGTGCAATAAAGAATAAAGAAAAGAAATAGTTGCTTCAACATTACATGTTTTTTACTTAGTCGCATCAAGTATGTATCCAAAACACTTGATCGAGATGGGTTAGCGCTCAAATTAGGCAACAATGTAATTTTACATTTCTATTTGTTATCTAATCTACATTTAGTCACGAAATTTTGGTACCCATATAAATACACGCCAATGTTTATAAAATGCCTGTATCAAATAAAATCAAGTCATAGAAATAAAATGAAATAGATTTTTGTCTTATATATTATGGCCAAGTTGTGTCACATACCTATTACAAATTATGTAGGTACATAGTTATTTGCGGTACGAACAGTGTAAGGATCCCGTGTCGTACATTCCTGTTATTTTTTTTTTTTTTTTTTTGTGACGTAATAAGGAAGACACACCTTTGCGATATTAACCGTATGACAAAGGATTAGTGCTATATCTTCCCATAAAATATTACCTATTTATAAGCACCATAATACTTTTATAGAATTCAATTTCAAGCAAGTTATTTACGTTATGTTGATAGGTAGGTACCTACTCCTGTTTCCGAGCGCCGGAATGTTAGGTATTGCTGATCCCTCCGCTCGAGCAGCTAGCTATTCTTTATAGTTAGACATTTTATCATTCTATTGAAGTGTCTAGGCTTATAAATATGTGACTAATACACATCTAACTAATATGATGTGGCAGGAATTTAAAAATGACGTTTTTTTTTTTTTTTTTTTTTTACGGTCACATTTATTTTTCCTGTTTAAAAATATGTTTGTAGTATTACCTTTCTCCTCGTCGCCACATGTAACACCTCGTCCTTCCTCGTACCTCACCGGCTCGGCAATGTCCTTGGATAACTGTCTTACTACGTCCACCCTCGCCGACGGCTCCCGTGACACTCCCGTAGTGACATTATCCAATACACACGAGACGGCGTATATCCCTACCTACCTACATACACTACAAGCTGTTTTATATCCTATTCGATCACGATCACGATGTATGAATCTATTTTTTCGCGCTGTGAGAGGTGGTTTCACAAAAAATTGTTCATATTCTTAGAGATAATCAAATCTCAATGTTTCCTTAACATTACAAAATAAGGATGCTGTTGCCTAATTCGATCTACATTTGAAAAATTGCATTCAAATCGGATTCCTCGTTTAATAGTTATAGTCATGAAACTGTCCTAAATATTTATTACCAACTATCAATTACCTAGTCCTAAACTAGGCAAAGCCTATGATGCTATATAGCGGCTATAGATTATACGTACGTTACCTGTTTAGTGTAGCTGTTAGAAACCCTGACTCCTATACTAAAAAGTTGCGGGTTCGAATCCCGCTATGGGCATATGTTTGTGTGATGAATACTGGCATGTGTACGAAAAATGTATTTGTGTAGTTTATCAACCATCTGGTAGCCATAATTCTAACCAAGTAGCTTAGTGTGGATGGAACTAGATGTGTAGGTATGTGTAAAAATATTTATTTATATAAAAATATTTATAAAATATCCATGACTCTGAAATGAATGTTCACTTTCGTCTAGTTTGTATGACTACAAACATTTACCCCTAGCGGGATTTGAACTTGCAACCGTTGGTTTAGAAGGCAAGCTCACTATCCACTACAACAATTGGTCGCCACACATACAAATATACGCATTATATTATATAAACTACGACTACTATTGAAGGCCAATACAAACTTCCACATGTTATATAATTTTCAGTAAGACGCTTAGTGTACGTGATGCTAGAATGCACAAAGTGGAATTCAGCTACTTCGATAATGGCAAAAAAAATGTGCGTTAGTACTGCTAAAAAAATTTGTGCCACTGTAATTTAAGAGTTAGATCATTCTGGCGTCACGTGTTGCTGGAATTCTCATTTTTCATACGCAAAGAATGCTTCATCTATGATTATAATTTGTATCCATAAAAACTGTTCGTAAATAGTACCACCGAAATATACAAATCCCATAAACAGTACTTCAAAAACTATTTAAGAATTTAAAAACCAAATACTCGACAGCATATTTTGTATTCTGCGGGCGCCATGTTGGATTTTGTACCATAAATGTATCGTATGACACTCTGGGGGCCAAGGCGACTCGAACGATATCTTGCGTTTCAAAATCGGTCCAGCCGTTTAGCTTACCGGAGGTTACATAGAAATCTACATACATACTCACTCGAAAAACATTACCTTTCTTTGTAAACACATTCTTACATGTCTTTGTAAAAAGACGCAGCATAGACGATGTGAGTATTGCATAGAATGCCATACATTCCATTCCCGTGGACAAGTCCGGTCTACAAAAAGTCAATCGTCTGCGCTGCTCCTACTTACAAAGACGTTTGAATTACTATTTTTCCATGTTTAGTATCCCATAAATAGTTTTGAAATAGTATTTATGGGACTTGTATATTATTTTTTTAAATACAAATTATAATCATGTAGCCGTCTCTGCGTGTGAGTAATGTGGATTCCAGCTACGCGTGACGCCAGAATGCTCATTCAATATACGCGTACATATTGAATAACTCTTACTCTACGGTGCACATTTTTTATCGTTTGGGCACTACCTATTTGGCACATTTTTTTGACATTATCAAAATAGTTGAATCGCACTTTGTATATGCTAGCGTCACGTACATAAGAAAAATACCAATAAGAAATTCGATTGTTGTCACAAAGAATAGATATATTTAGAAAATGCCACTAAAAACGTCGGAGAAATACGAGTTATGTGGTATAAGTAAATCAATAAGGGCCATTATTCCTTGGTACGAGTACAATTCGTCCTGAGTGACCCTCTGGCCCTCGATATTGAATCTCGAGCGGCATTTCAGGAATTTTCCTAATATTTGTGAACGTTCTACAAAAGATACGAGGGTATCCGATGTAAGGGCACGGTTCGGTGTCAATATAAAAGAATTTATGTGAAATAACAAGTAGAAAGGAAATCTGCCAAGTGCATGTTCGTTTAGTGTTTACACGAGGTAAAATTCCGTTCGAAATGTTTTGGGTAAACATCATAGAGGTGGGATTTCGGCGCCTTCCGACGTAATCTTCTAGCTGTAACGAGGGTGCGTGTGTTTTTTGGTGTCGACTTGGCGAAGCGGGGGTATAACATCTGCCAAACTGTCATAAACAAAACAAGGAAAAATAAGCTCGCAATTCTTCACATAGGAAATTATTGATTCGTCATGTACAAAACGCCTTAGATGGCAACAGTCGAGAAATGATTTTAATACAAATATAAATTGAAAATTTAGAAAACCCCCGAGGAAACAAATGATAGACCAAACCAACTTTATTACAAGTATCTTCGAAAGTACTTGACCGACCATCACACATGACTAAGAATCTGATGCCTCGTTTAGTGTTTAATTTAAAACAAACCGCACTGAAATCGGACCAAGCTGTACTGAAATACGTCCAGATAACTGGACACACACACACCCAACGCCATCAAACACTTAACACCCGTTGTTTTTCGTCGGGGGTTAAAAATCATTAATTAACTCAATTTACGTCAATAACTCCATTGGTAGAGACCCAAATTTTTAAGTGCTCATTACAAAAAGCTTTGGTACGATTCGGAAGTCTGATTTAAATCGGTTAAAAAGTATCTTATTCCTTAATGGGCGCTTTATCAGGGCTCCGATAGCAGCGGCCAACAATTTTATTACTGACCGTCTAAATGAAGCCTTAACAACGTGCTTTTCGCCAAGCACTTAAAATTTTACGGTCTATTTTACGCTTGTATCAAGATTTTTGTTATTACTCCGATAATTACACGCGACGGCAAACTAAGTAGGTATTTAATAAAGTGAGGAAATATCAAGTTTTCGCTGGCGTACGTTTTCCTGGGAATTTTCTCGGGCGGATAATAAAAATATTGTAGTTCGTGTCGTAACAGGTTTCCCAACATTACCAGAACTATAATGAAAGGCTAAATAAATAGAAGGATAGAGGAACAGAGGAGAGAAAAAGTATGTAGTTAAGATACCGAACATACGAACTAAGCGTTTCGGCTCTTCATTCATAATGCGAACAGCATGGAACTCCTTACTACCTCCTACAACCTTGGAATCTTTAAGAGCAGGATGAATATGTATATACTGAGATCGCGTGCTTCATCTTCGGCCACATCGTCACTTTCCATCACGTGAGATTGTAGTGAAATCATAAAAACGGCAGACCTCAGAGAACTAGATAGACAAAGTTATTTAGAAGATAAATAACACTGCATCTTCAAGACAAAACGAGCCATATGCATATCTAAATTTCACGTTTTGACGACACTGCCCATGACTTGTTATGGATCTAGCGCGCTAGGGAATATGAGGATATACTTTTACCTGCAGGTGACTATACAGGGTGAAATTTAATCCGTGTAATTCCTGTTTACTGGTGACTCTGCTCCTAATTACGAACAACTTTCCCCAAGAAACCATAATCGAATTCGATCAAACAATTTTTGATTACTCATACAAAGTAAACCATTTTGAAACAAGGTTTAGTATGGAAGTACAACAATTTACGGCTGAATCGGCTATGATTCCCAGTGGAAAGTTGTTCGTAATCAGGAGTGGAGTTCACCAGCCAAAAATTGTACATATAGACTTCCATACTAAAGGTGATTTCAGAATAGATTACTTTGTAATCGAACATTTTTTTATCAAATTCGACTATGATTCCTTGGGGAAAGTTGTTCGTAATCAAGAGTGGTGTCACCAGTTAATAGGAATTATATGAATTCAAATTCACTCTGTATATACAGCGTTCCTTTTGAAGGTGAAAAAAAATTCTCTTTTTCCCTTCAGTTGGCAACACTGTTTCTCATCCAGTAAATGCAAATGACGTAGTCCGAGGACCTGATAAAAACCGTGGTATAGTGATGAATCCCATCTATTAGGACCCCTTGGGGTGTACGTTACTGACGTATTAGCTGTAAAAATATAATCTATGGTCACGGACATGATGACAAATAATGGTAATAATGTAATGTCGTATCAGGAGGTCAAGGCCAGAACGGATTGTAGAAATATGGAAAGAACTCCACCGACAACAGCTTTGCTCCAAAAAGAAGAATAAAAATATTATCCACACGTTACCAATATAGCTATAGATAGATAATACAAGTATGCTCAAGCCCTTGACGTACCTTCAAAATATTTTTATGCAACGTTAGCAATATAATTCTATTTTTAAACATAAGCGATTCTATTTTATAAAAGAACTTCTATTTCTTTCAGCCTGCAATAATCCTGATGAATTAACAGCTACTGCTGCAGGAAAATAATTAAACATTTTTATTAGATTTTTTACTCTGTATTTAATCTGTAGGCTCTAAAGAAAGGGCTACACAAATTGGATTTGCATACTTATTAAACAACCTTTTGAGGTTAATATTTTGCTTTGATCGTGTAGCGATTACAAAAAAGAGCTCATTTTAATTAATTTTAAGTGGGTAAATGAAATAAGTTATCCTTACTAAGTTTCGTTATAAATGCGTTGTAGAATCGAAACAAATAATGTTAGCAGCAAAAGAACGTTTATTCACATTTGTTATAATCTTGCCACAGAAGAAATTTTTATAGTCTCTAATTTTGCACAAAGGAATTTGCTCAATCATAGAACGTTACGAAGCAACAGTTCGTTAGCCTCAGAACTTGTCCTCCGCAAAATACCGTGAATCTGAGGAACATTTTAACCAGTATAGGTGTACTTTAACTGTGATGCCATAGTATTGACAAAATACATAAATCTGCAAGATTATAACGAGTAGTGATTGGTTTTAATCTAATTATATTTTACCCTACTTCAAAGAAGGAGGAGGTTCTATATTCGTTTGTATGTTTTTTTTATTATATACTGCTCAAAAGATTTAGCGTAAAAAGATTTCAAAGTAGAACTAAACTTTTTGCATAAGGTCTGAATTATAACTGGCCACTAAATAATGTAGAGGCATTGAAGAAGAAATTAAAAAACAAAAGAGCATCGGTGTTCTGCTAGTAGTTCTCAATATAGTGACCAAGAGTCTATGAACACCTAAAAACAAAGTGACGCCATTGAATTTTCTTTACTTGCTAATCACAGAAAACATATTTAAAGTGGTTTTTCAAGTATTTTTTTAAACTTAACAGAAATTGAAGTGAGTCTGGAGTATTGTTATTAAATGAAGCGAATGAGTTGACGTCATGTGCTGTACCCCGATAATGGCGACGTGTAAGGCTGTTGATGATGATAGCTTATATAGACGTACATCTAGTTTCCTTAAGAGGGTTTATCCTTTAACTTTATAAGCATAAAGCACTACACAGATCTATAAAGTTAGTAGAGAATATTTTCTTAAAAGAGTACAACTACTAAATTAGACCGATTTTAAGTTTTCCATTGTAACAGAAAAAATGCAATACATTCGTTTAAATTCGATATATTGAAAGTGTTTTCTACTAACTTTTTAGATATATGTATAGTGCGTATACAAATTTCATTAGAATAGGTCCATTCTGGACTTGAAAGGTTTTATGGAATGCCGTAACATTTCAAAACAATATGTTCAGTTACCAAATAAAAATATGTATCGCGGTCATCTGGAGGATAAGGCCAAGTTGGCCTCCAAAAAGTTAGGTGTCCTCAGTAGAGCAGCTCGTTACTTCACGCCGGCTCACCGCCTCCAACTTTATAAGGCGCAAGTTCGGCCGCACGTGGAGTATTGTTCTCACCTATGGGCTGGGGCACCTCAGTACCAGCTTCTTCCTTTTGACCGCGTTCTACGTCGCGCAGTCCGAATTGTCGGCCAAGAGAGTCTCACTGACCGACTGGATCCCCTGGCGTTGCGAAGAGACGTCGCGTCCCTCTGCATTCTCTATCGCATATTTCATGGGGAGTGTTCTGAAGAACTGTTCGAGCTAATACCCGCTGCTCAATTTAACCGATACACTTCTCGGAGAAAATTAAATTTCCATCCACATCACCTGGATAAGTGGAAGTCTACCACTGTACGTTTCACAAGAAACTTCTTACCACGTACGACCACCCTGTGGAACGGACTTCCGGCAGCGGTATTCCCGAACGAGTACGACATTGGAACCTTCAAGAAACGAGCCTACACCTTCCTCAAAGGCCGGCAACGCATCTGTGACCCTTTTGGTGTTGCGGGTGTCCATGGGCGGCGGTGATTGCTTTCCATCAGGTGACCCGCATGCTCGTTTGCCGCCCTCTCGTATAAAAAAAAAAATGTATATTATATATTACAGTTGATAAGGGAGATAAGTAGGAGTAGGTACATTCATTTTTTATAGCCAACCTAATTACTGTTGCATGATAGCCGTGGAAAAATAAAAATCAAAGAATCAGTCCTAATTCTTCTAAAAAAGTTATACTACATTTCGTTTCATTCCAATCACGATCTCTGCCAGGACTGAGATAGGTAACTAACACCTAACTCGATTTTCTGGCTTTGAGCACAGATTACTAATAAGTTACTCTTTGAGTAAGACACACTAAATTTTGTTAATATTCATGACAGTCTTCCTAATATGGCATGACACGACTTGGCCCAGGTTGACAAATACCGACTCCACACTCCTCCCACTGTAACTCCTATTAGCTCGAATCAAGAGCGATACTTGATACGACGCCACTGAAGGTAGATGGTGCCCGGCGGCGTGACTCTTCTACCTTGGAGTCCATATTAAGTCCATATTGCTTGGTGGTAGGGCATTTTAAATGTCCGCCTGGCTTGCTACCACCATCTTATCTAAATCTGCCACCAAGTAGCAATGTTAATAGCATTGTTGTGTTCCGGTTGTCAGATATAAGATAGCCAGTCCCCCAAATGTGTTGTGGTTTCCGGGTCAGTACGCCTCCACCTTCGACCGCATCTTCACCTAACATTCGGTGTGATTGCGGTCAAGTATCAACCTGTTGTGCATAAAAAAAATATTGAAGAAAGAAATAAGGTGTATAAGTAGGAAACAATATGTCCCACTGCCCCCTTCGGTAAATGGGAATGTAACCAATGAAATGCTAAAAGGCACTAAGGCACAGATTACTAATAAGTTACTAAAGTAAGGCCAGACATATGGGGAAAGATGTCGAGAGAAGCTTAATCCCCAGCTTTTGTATATACCATGGACTAAGATAGACTGTAGAGACTATAGTATATACACGGATAAGCTTAATAGTAACGTTTTTTAGAAAACGCTATTAATAATTTGTATCTTAATAACAATAAATACTAACTGATATTAGGTAGAATTTTGTTTATTGATGGATATAAAACTAAACATGTGTTTTTAGCTGAAAATGTCGTCGAGCTGCATTGCTCACGACATAAAAATGAGAACTAATATTTTGTAACGATATTTCCCTAAATGTTTTAAATTAAAAGAAATGCCCATAAATTGTGCATTTTTTATAAAAGGTTACATTTTTTAACCTAAACTTATTTGGAAAAGTATATAGGTACTTGCGTTTATTACAAATGCTTATTTTTGCGCAATTGTTACTACATTTACAACACTTTATTAAATGTTTCAAGAAAATCGCGGTTATGCGTTTTTCCGAGGTCTGAACGTATTTTCCCTGGGCTACTACAGAATTTAGACCGTCAAGCATTATTCACGTTTCTCCCTCCAATTTACATACTCCCACAAATTGTGATGTGATGATTATTCGCCGTTTTATAGGACAGTAGGTTCTTAGCTATTAATAACATTAATTTCCCTGAAATATTCCGTGGTTTTGTGAGAGCACGAATCCATTAAAGCAATCCCAAGCGACTGAGCTTCGCGGTAGTATCGACATACGAAGCTGACGTGCGAAATTTATTTGCTTCCCTTGTGAGGGAAAACTTCGTTAGGGACCCGCATATTTCAGTAAATAACGAAAAGTATTCTCACGTTATCGAAATCAAATATTTCTAACCGACGCAAAATGAATTGTGTTGTAAGTTTTAAGTCTATATATGTCTATGTCTGCCAATAATAATAATAAAAAAATGAAAATTAACTAGTAGTGGATAACTTTAGCACATTTCATACAGAGTCACTTCTGGGATATTGATTTTTTTAATAGACATAATTTTATTTTAATTAAAAATGTTTGTTACAATATTAATTAACCATTTAGGAAGCTGTTGAACTGATGTGCCCTAAAGACGTGCTTTATCTGACCACGCATACGGTTGTGATAACATTCTTGGTTTTGTAAACAGGTTTTTAATAATAATTAGGTCTTTAGCTGTGAAATTGCCGCTTTGTATGAAAAAATTTTAATGAATTTTTTTCATGTATTTTTTATTTGTATTAATCGAAGTAATCACCCATGCAATCAATGCATCTTTGCCAACGCAGTGGCAGTTTATTGATGCCCTTCTTAAAGAAATCAGCTGGACGGGATGCAACAAATTCTTCAAAGGCATTTTGTACTGCCTCTCGGGTATTGAATTTTTTTCCTGCCAAGAAGTTAACCAAATTCTGGAAAAAGTAGTAGTCTATAGGCGCAAGGTCTGGTGAGTAGGGCGGATGACGGAGAGCTTCCAACCCCAGTTCTTGCAACTTGGAGACCGTCTGCTGTGTAGTATGAGGTCGCGCGTTGTCGTGCAGGAGCAGCGGAGAGGAGCGATTGACCAATGCTGGTTGGAGATGTGCCAGCTTCTCCATCATTGTGTTCAGTTCTTCACAGTACGTACACATCTGCAGTAATGCTCATCCCGTTTGGTAAGAAGCTGTGATGAATCACACCGGCGCTAGACTACCAAACAGTGACCATAACTGTTCTAGGGGTAAGTTTTCGTTTAGGGCATTGTTTAGCTGCTGAACCAGGATCCAACCAACTTGCTGAGCGCTCGAGGTTATCAAACAGAATCCATTTTTCATCGCAGGTAACAATGCGGTTCAAAATTCCTTCATTTGTGTGTGTGTTGAGCAGTGCAAGGCACGTCTCGACGCGTACTTCGCGCTGGCGATCATTGAGTTCGTGGGGCACCCATTTGACAAGCTTTTTTACCTTGCCAATTTGACGCAAATGGACCAATATTGTTTTGACGCTAACGTCGAAAGCTGCTGCTAATTCAACCGTAGATTGTGTATCATCAGCTTCCACAATCGCCTTTAATTCGTCATTGTCGACCAAAGTCTTCGGACGACCGCGAGGTTCATTTTTCAGGTCGAAATTCCCAGACCGAAAGCGAGCAAACCAATAACAGGTGGTACGTTGATTTGTAGTGTTAGCTCCGTAAACGTCGTTGATGTTGCGTGCCGCTTGTGCCGCGTTGCTGCCACCACGGTACTCATATTCCATAATTACTCGAATTTTTAACGTATCCATGATGACGAAAAAGATTGAAATGCGACGAAAATGTAACACTAATCAATAAACAAATGACTACTTTTGGAAAAAGAATCCCATGTTTTTTAAATAAAATTAATTTCAAATTAGAGTTCTTAGCCAAACAAAAATTATTTTGATTTGAAATGGCCAGTACTGCAGAACGGCAATTTCATAGGTAAAGACCTATTATAAGTAGGTACTTAAGTTGTGGTAAACGGTGTTGGTGGCACAATTATTATGTATTGTGGTAATTTTAAGTACTTTAATCTTATTTTATCATTGTTTGTTTACCCAAATAAATAGAACAAAAAGAAAAAAACAACTTCTGTTTCTGTGTCTACATGCGATGTTAAAATGTTAAAAATAAAATGTGACTAAGGTGGTGATGACACTTAGCTAGATGGGATGACAAACCAAGTAGTGGTGAGGTAGACACAAGAGGAGCAACAAGGCCAGTGGGCACACCTCTGATCCGTTGTTGGTCCGATAACACTTAGTTTCTAAGATCTTAGTGGCTAGCACATGACCGTGAGGACTGGCGTAATGAAGAAGAAGCCGATACCCTGCAGTGTGTGGATATGGGCTGAGAAAGAGTGAGTGAGAGTAACTTTAAGTAGAACGAGTGCCACTAACACTCACACAGTAGCACCAATCGATCGCGAATATTTATCGGAAAACATTTAACACTATCCTTACGCCGCGCACGTTTCTCCTGGGTGTAATGTGTTGACCTTCTTTAGACTAAAGCGTAACAGAATCAAGAACCAGAAAAAGATTGAAGAAAGAATGTTTTTTTTTTGGTTTTTAAAGACTTAAATAGTTCCCTTATTGAATGCAACAGCACGACTCTGACTTTATGCAACAGCACGGTTCTGACTGTATGCAACAGCATGGCTCTTAAAATGAAGAAGGAAGGAAGCATTCGATTGGTGATTTGCCTATAGGACAAGATGGGGAACTTCTTTTTATCAGCTTTTATTTAGTTTAACCTGTCCCGGTGTCCGTTTATAAATCTTACAAGTTAATTTTGTGCCACTTCCCATTGTTCAATTGAGCTGAAATTTTGCACACATGTTATTTATTTTATTTGGCTTGCAATGTTCGTAAACTATGTTGTTTGTTTCACAATTTGCAAACCATTTTTCAACTACATGCTGTGATCTGAATGACTTGAAATTTGGCATATTTATATAACTTCGGTGACAATGCAATATTATGGTACCTACCATCGAGCTGATCTGATAATGGAGCCGGGATGTAGAGACTGGAACTCCCTGATGATAAATGGCAAGATAGTCGAATTTAGGCTAGTTTTTTTGTTGCCATGAGCACTTTCCATTACTTATGATGACGAGGGTCTGAAGATGGAGCCAGATGATTGCCACTGGAAATCTTT
The DNA here is from genome assembly GCA_949316235.1 of Oegoconia quadripuncta. NCBI lineage: Eukaryota > Metazoa > Arthropoda > Insecta > Lepidoptera > Autostichidae > Oegoconia > Oegoconia quadripuncta. Next base: position 31,766,178 of record OX438746.1, read on the forward strand.
GATGGACTTTATGTTACTTGTCTATGCACTAGAATAATATTTGATAATCATGATGGAGTATTAAATGCTTGTTTTAAATGTTTATAATGTAAAATTTAATTAACAAAGGATTTAATGTAGTAGTACACTACTGGACAGTCTCACTTCAATTAGCACTGTGAAGTGATCCTAGTTACAGGACTTAAAATTGCGTACTTATTACGCCACGGTGTCATATACGACCATCTAATCCGTAGAGTATCCGCGTATCGAACGCGTAACGATAATGGTACTGCTTATTATTTGACGACATTTTGAGATGAGGTTTTGTACGAACCACTCTGAGACTCGTATCTATGTCGTTAGCGATCCATTTGCACGTGATATGAAATTAAATCTAAGCATATTCTGCGATAAATAGAAGTGCTTGGAATATATAGATTAAACAAGTAGGACAGAGCATTCAATGGAGACAACAAAAGGCGTATCTGTAATATACGGCACTATAGTACATTAATTATAATCAGAATTTGATTACTATAAGTCAACTTACTAAGTGTGTTAAAAACCTTTCAAGATTCTAAATTAAAATGTCCTTTCAGAATGAGTAAATATGCGGACCAGTGTAAAAGATAAAAAAAAAAGTTACAAAACGACAACTACGAAACTGTGTTCTGAATTTAAAAAGTTTGTGGGAACAGCCTCTGCTAACTCAAACTCAAAAATATTGTAATGTATAATTTATAGGTATTCTGCGAATTGGTATTTATATTATTATTATTATTATATTATGGCTTCTCTAGGTCAAGACTATTAATAAATTTTCTGTGTCGTCATAAATAAGATGTTTTAGCTAGTAACTTTTAAATTGTACACGTTTAATAGATATTTGTGGGTGAGCGTCGGTGGCTCAGCGGTTAAGACGCGGTCTCCCAATTTAGGAGGTCCGGGTTCAATTTTCACGCAGGCCATGTACCAATGAGTTTTAAAATTTAATTTAATTATTTATGTGCATTTACCCGACTGCTCTTAAACGGTGAAGGAAAACATCGTGAGGAAACCTGTATGCCCGAGAAATAAAAATTCAAAGGCATGTTAAGTCTCCAACCTGCATTGGCCAGCGTGGTAGACTTATGGCTCATACTCCCTCATATACGACAAGGCCTATATCCCTGCAGTGGAATGTTTACGGGGTGATGAATGAAGATGAATGATGATGAATATCTACATATTTAATTTAGGGTTTAGTAAGTTTATAGTATATAAGTAATGAAGCGGCAGTAGAACCATCGGAGTGTGAATAGAAAAGGGTGTATTATTACATACCATACGCACTTCTTTTTTTTTTTGAGTTTACTCCTTGACCTTTTTGCGCATCATAATCTCCCGCAAGACCACCACATCGTACCATAAGTGTACCTAAATTAAGAGTACCCCAATCTGTTGCCGGTTTATTAATAGATTAAGGGGTTCGGCATCAGAGCTATACTCCCTTGCTGGAACCTCTGCCAATCGTAGAAATGGTCTTGTATATCTGAGCAGTTGATGTGCATAATGGATAGATTTGGACATTTGTTTATCATTAGATCAAACTAGGGTAAAAATGTTATATTATATACAATACTAAATATTGCTTTATCGCAGACTTTGTCAAAATGAAGAGTAGGTCCTTCTCCGGGTCTAAAGCTACCTCTGCAAAATTTTAACATCATCGATTCAGCGGTATTGGCGTGAAAACCAGACAGACAGACTTTCGCATTTATTGTATTGGTATGGAAAGTTAGGACCATAATATTATTTCTTTCCAATCGCGGCTTCGCCCGCGTGGAACTAGGTACATATTTGAAAGTCGAAAATTAAAATACCTACTATTCAAAAATCGATGTTCAAAATATCGAAAATTAAAATATCGATTGTGTAAAAGTATCGAAAATCATTACATCTAAGTTTAAAATGTCAAACATAATGTCGAGTGATAATAAGTTCAAAATGCCAACGTTTATTACACCGAAATTCATAATATCTATGTGAAACTCACTATTAGTTAAAATATCGAAAATGTAGGTAGGTTTGAAATTGTCACACGGTTATTTGATCAAAAGTTCTGGAATATCAACGTATAACTTATCTATTAAACTATTGGCCGAAACGTTTAAAGGTCAAAAGTATTATTGTATAGGGAACTGTTTTGTGTTTGGCGAATTGAAGCAACGCAAATACTCTGTAAAACTGTTTAATTCCAGAATACCAATGTACAGAACATGGATTTATAACACGGTTATAGGAAAAACATTGTAAGAACATGTTTTAACTTGCATCGCAAGAGTGAGAGAGCGCGGCAGACGGTGTTGCCACCAGTACTACAAATAGCGGCTCGGAGTTTTAATAAGTCGCCCAAGGCGACTAGTGCGAGGTGGATACATTTGCTCTACAATTGGATAAATGATTAATTATCAACTGTTTTAACTGAAAAGAGTAAAAAAATTTTGTTTTATTACAAATATGTCAACCTAACCAACAGTGTAGGGATGCTCCGACCCATATTGCTCGCTCGCTACAGATAGGGATCGTGTACCCCCTTCGCTTCGCTCCCGCCTTAAAATTCGATGTTAGGTTGACATATTTGTAATATTTTCGAACTCACGTATATCGGGCTACTTGATGTAGTGTACTTCGATATCTTGGACTTTCGATGTTACTTTTGTAATTAATTTCATTTTCGATACATTGGATGTAAATTATCTAACCATTCGACAATATAAACTTTCGTCAATTTAATTGTTCGATGTTATAACCGTGCGATATTAATTTTTTTGATATTTTGAACATCGATTTTTTAATAGTAGATATTTTAATTTTGGACTGGACTGGACTGTGGACTATCGCGAACTTTTCAGCATGCCGCACAGACAGACTTTCACATTCAGATGTACCTATCGAAAATCCTCTTGGATCTACAAAGGGCTTAAAGTATTCAACAAACAACTGTATTTATATTAAATAAAAAAATATTTCGGATACTTACACCAATCATCTAGTCCCAAACTAAGCAAAGATTGTACTATGGCTACTATGATAACGGATAAACATACATAAATACATAATAATTCATCACATAATAAAACTATATATAAAAGTTTTAGACTTCCCCATACCAAATTACTTCGTATTAAATTTGTATGAAAGATCAATTTTTATGAGTTTCTAAAAGCCGTAGATTAAAAGTTTTTTGCCTTCTTGAATAAGCCCTTTGAAGGTACATTATGGTTTTGTTGCATATTGTAGAAAAAGTTTTTACCTAACAATTTGCGTGTCCAGATGTAAGGACATATAACATTAGCCGTGTGACAGATGTTATAAAGTTGCTAAGAATCTCAATACAAAGTTTGTTTTTAGTCGACTTTTTTAACTCCAACGCGAAACATTCGCGACTTCACAAGTTCGCGTCACATCTGTCTGTATCTGAAAGTTTTTAGACAACCCTCACGAATGTACGATGTATGTAAAAACTTTGATGTATGTAAATGAATGACTTCAAAATCAAAGTAAGTATTACTGAACTACGATAAGTAATATAAACATTCATTTACTTTCGTATCATAAACATAATCCTTACGCATCATACATTACCGGCAATAGAATTTCTATAGTTCTGTAATGCAGCCGTATTTATTATGTAATCAAAATCTTTATGCATCTTACGTTCCTTATAAATTGAGAAAGTAAAGACAATGCAGCTTGGTATTCGGTAGTTCCATGCTATGTTTTTTTTTCTCAGAACAGAAAAATCGCGTGAAAACTTTTTAACTTGTTATCTTATGAGAAATACGGTTGAATTAAGCTTACCTATAAGGAATCTGATTTATCTACTCCAATCTATAGTTATGTGGGCAACTCGGCAAGTAAAGGAGTATACCAATGTATACTTATATTGTTTTTTTACCGTAAGGAAAAAATAAGACATATAATATTAGGTAAGTGAAATAGAAGGTATTGGCATAGGTAGTTTTTTTTTTCCAAAACTGTTTTCAATTGAAGGCACTCGTTCAGCCAAGTCGGTGACCTACAGGGGCGGCTTATAAACACTGACTGTCAGATGGTCATTGTCTGACATAAATCCACCAATCCCAATGAGAGGAGGCTATGCCTGTTGATGATGAACCTGTTGGGTTTGGGAAAAATTGGAATTTTATCATTGTTTTAATTTAATTGATTGTGGTCATTAGCAGTAGTTGGTAAAGTGGCCTGCTTAAATATAGAAAGCAATAACATAATAATATATTGTGCAATACCTATCACAGTGTGCTTTCGGCACGCAAGAAAAAGAGAACCAATCCGTCTCTTCCCGTATGTGTAGTAAAGGCGGACTTTACCCTAAAAAACATTTATATATTTCAACATTTTAACGACGATGGGCTCACGCTCTGTCACTTGTGCATAATGTTTGAAACACACAACGGCTAATGTTTGGGATATCTCACACCATCACTCGCGTGCACTCTGACTGTATGCACTAGTACGACTTTGACTGTATGCAATAGCACGATTGAGACTGTACGCAAGAGCACGCCTCTGACTGTATGCAACAGCAAACTCTGACTGTATGAAACAGCACGGCTCAGACTGTATGCAACAGCACATCTCTGACTGTATGCAACAGCACGACTCTGACTACGTGCAACAGCCCGACTCTGACTGTATGCAACAACACGACTCAGACTGTGTGCAATAGCACGTATCTAACTGTATAAAACAGCACGACTCTGACTGTATGCAACAGTACGGCTCTGTATTTGTGTAACAGCAGTTCTCTGACTGTATGCAACAGCACGGTTCTGACTGTATGCAACAGCACGGCTCTGACTGTATGCAACAGCAACGTCATTTGGGATAATGATCGTTACGTTATGAATGTACAGTACAACATTAAAGGTAAATTAATTTACGTCCGCCATATTAATTCCAAGCGCGAGGTAATTAGCTGTTTTAAAAATCTTAGCCGCCCCTGTGCATCAGATACGGTATGATAAATTATCCGCAGCGACTTCTCATAATAATTAATTAAACGATTTATCAAAGTTAACTAACTTTTTCTTGTTAGGCACAACTTTTAACAAGCGCAGTGAATTAAGCCTACCTTTTTTGTTATCAAAGTCTATTCTGATTTTAGGAAATACCCACCTGGAATACAAACAAGACTTGTGATAAATATACACTGTTATAAGTATAAATTGAAAATTTATAAAACCCCCGACTACATTGATTGAACAAATGGTTATATCGTCCAATTAGACCTACACTAAAAGATAGTGTTATAAGCTAAATATTTTCAAAACGGCTTAACCGATTTCCATCAAATATAACTAAGAACATCTCCCCGAGTTTAATCTTAAATATTAAAATTTAAAAACCCTCGAACACTATCATATCATCGTAATACCCAAAAAAATATGTTAATAACTATCTTAGAAACGGCTTAACCGATTTTCATGAAACATGGCCAAGAACTGTTTACTCGTTTAGTTAAGCCTCATTGAAACTACGTCGAGTTAAAACTATGGATACGCACACACACAACGCCGTCAAACACATAACCCTCGTCATTTTTCGTCGGGGGTTATAAACCACAGACCAATAGACGTGGTTACACAACATTTTCTTAAAAAAATTAATTATCGAATTTTGCTCTCACGCCATATAATTTAACATTTACTAGCTAGATTAACGTTATCGCTGAAATTTGTTGATCCCGCCGGACCGCTCACTTTTTCTTGATAAAAAATATCGTGTCTTAAACCATATCAAATTCCATACAATTCCGTTCAGCTGTTTCGCCGTGATTGAGCAAGAAACAAACAAACAAACAAATAAACAAACGAGCATCCAAACTTTCGCATTTATAATTTTAGTTAGATTTATATATCCATTGTCGTTTTTCCAACGAAGCCATTTTGCTATCAGGACTACGTGATCCGAAGGCAATTGTGTCTTTGTCATTAATGAGATGAATGTAGAATGAATGCCGTTTAAGCAGTAGTTTTATTATCTCTCTTCAATTTAAGAGCTATGCAAGACAAGAGTCAGTGGAGGCCTTTCCAGTAGTTTTATTACCAAGGAAAACAATAAACATACATATGACATACTCGTACATAGACGACCAATTAGTGTAGTAGATAGTGACCCTGTCAACGAAACCAACGGTTGCGGTTTCGAATCCTGCGAGGAGTAAATGTTTGTGTGATGAATACGAACATTTATTCCCGAGTCATGGATGTTTATATAAATATTTATGTATGTTTATCCGTTATTTAGTTTCCATAGCACAAGCTTTGCTTAGTTTGGTGACTAGATGATTGGCTTAGTGTCCGAAATATTTATTTATTTATTATTATTATTTATTTTTTTATACATAAATGTCACACCTTTTAACCCAAATGGGATGATCAGATACGAGTATATCCCAAACATTAACGTTCGGGTGTAGCAAATATTAAAAGTTTAATACTGAAAATAACATTCACGGTTCATCTTTCGAAATATATACAAATTAAGACGTGACAGGAGGTGAAGCCCATTGACTAAATATTTAAGTAATGTTGTTAATATTTTATTGACAAACTTTCACTACCATTTACAAACGAGTACGCGTCAAACTATACACAGCGATAATGAATGAAGACGATCAAAGGGGTCCGCTGTAGTCTACTCACCGCAAATATTAAAATAACCTTTAAGTCGATTGTTTTGAGTTAATTAGGTGATTAATAATGTGACCTTCCCAGCCCACCTATGCCCAGCTGGGTCGAATCACGAAGCGTATATGTACAGAAGGGGCGGGACAGCTCTGGCGAGGGTCAAAACAGAACACGGATCACCACACCAACTTATTTAATGCAAGAAACTGGTAGTACAGAGGATCGAAAGGGTCTTAAAACTAAAAATTAACTATTCAGATGTAAAAAAAATGATTAAAATAATGGTGGGACTGAGTAGAAATCTAGAAATCAATATGCCAAAAAAAAAGGATCCGTCAGTTCATCAGTCAGTCAGTCAGATTTAAATGACGAATTTAAAGTTAGCAATTTCTCAATGTTTTTGCGGACAGTGCTCTGAGAGGTATCAGCTCTAAGTGGTGTTTGGTGCATTGTTGAAATCAAGAATGATAACCTCATTTAGAGTACATTGTTCAGTATTTTGAGAAAATAAATTTACTTGGGATGTCTAGAATGTCTGACGCTATATTATTGGCGAAGAGCGTTTTCTATGTATATCAAGTCTAGGGTGTGGTTGATTTGTGGTAGACTACAACAAACATAAAAATATAAAACACTACTCATTTAGTAATTTTTTTTTAATAATGCCACATCAAGATCGCTATTGTAAACATAAAACCCTGTTCATTTTGTTACAAATATAACATACTTAGTGAGTTTCTTAACAACGATTATCGTGGAATATCAATTGACAAATCTGCAATTATGTACGCGACAGCTGTCCAGAATGCAGCTCCTAAATCTAGCTCTTCTGGATTTTCCACGTTCATAGTATCTCCTTCGGTGTGATGGAACCAGAAATATTTATCATTATCATTATGAAGACTTGCTCCTGGCACACCAGTTCGCGTGATCACTGCTATATCAGAACCGGGGTTGTCCTCTTCTACCAGTGTAGATGCGTTTATTGATTCAAATAGTTTTAAAACTTCAGCAATAATACACCGAGCTTCTTGAGTTCCACCCACAGCCAACCCTAAGGGTGCAAAGGTGCCTTCGTCGGATTCCATAATAAAATCAATATTTTGATGCTCATTTCTATGTTTCTCTTCATAAGCGTTGGCACCAATCAAACCTGGTTCTTCAGACGTCCAGAAAATTGTTCTGATAGTTCTTTTTGGTCTTAAATTTAATCGCTTTAGAATAATTGGCACTGCCCAACTGACAAATATGCCACCACCATCATCCATAGCGCCCTGACCGACATCCCAGCTATCTATATGTCCAGACACTATTACTAGTTTTTCAGGATTTTCAGTGCCTTTCAAATCAATTAAAGTATTTCTCGAAATTTTTGTGTCGAACGTTGATGACATTTTTATGTTTAAAACGACTTTTTCTCCTCTATCGTGCATTCGCTTTATTAAGTCTGCATCTTCGAGTGTGATGGCTGCTGTTGGAATTTTGTTCACATTATCCCCATAAGTTTGGCCTCCAGTATGTGGTGAATTAATAGAGAATGGAGTAATTGATCTTACCAGAGATGCTACTGCACCTTTTTCCGCGGCTCTTGTAGCACCTTGAGTTCTATAGATATTTGTTTCACCATAAGTTGTAAATATAGGAACATATAAAACAATTTTTCCTTTGATGTTCTCATCCGAGGTGTCGGCAAGCTTAGCGAAATCTGACACTACTACCACTTCAGCTGTTAGTCCTTCCGGCGGAGTGCTCACGCTATTTCCTAGGCCTAGAAGAGCGATATTTTTTACTCTTGGCTCGAGCATCGTAATATTTTCTTCACCCCTTACCCAGTGAGGCACCTATAAACCAGAGAAGTTTTAAAAAACATTTCTAATTATCAGTTTTGTACTAAAAAATTTAACTGGTCTGACTAGTCCATCACAAGACTTATCCCCCAGAGAAATATGAACAAGAACCGCAAGGGTTGCTCTTTGTAATTATTCGTGTTACAATTTATAATTTTCCAAAATAAAATAATAACTAAATAAGTTAAAGCAGCTGAACATATCCTCCTCCTAAATCCTAATCCTCTGTGGGATTTTCACATCCATCCTTTGATCATATATCCTGATCGAAGTATCGAAGTATCTGAAGTATTTGTTAATCATCTAACTAAGAAGTCAACAATGTTTGCCTTTTGCTCACTTAGATTGTGTGTATGGCAGTTTTGAATTTATTTATAGGCCAATATTGAATGCGTACACATTATAAGAGCATAGACATTGCTCCTTGAATGCCTTAGTGGCTTTGTGTATATGACGACATGAACAGCTTTATTATTGAATCTTGTATTAAACTGTGTATGTCATTATATATAAGTAGCTATATTATCAAGCCATAAACCTCCCTCGAACCCTCTCTGATAATGAATGAGCGCGCGACGTAGGCCATTTTACCCCTTGATATTTTCTTTTACCGAATACTCAGTGATAATTTATATATGAATTACTATTTATAATTTAATAAGGATCGATCCCATAACTTAACATTAAAAAGTGATTATAAACCATTGCCCTATATAAACTAGAGATAAGGTCAAAACTTTCGTCTGCAAATAATAGGTACAGGAGTCACAGATGATTAGTTACTCTGGGGACTAAAAGGAATTACCTCATATGCATAGCACCTTGTAAAGCGATGTAGTTATAAAAATAACATGTTGACTTTCAATAAGTGATATTTTTGGATAGTACATTGAATAAAATATTTTTGATTTGATTTGATTATGCTTGTAATTTCACGAGCTCTCTTATACTTCACACGGAAGCACAATAATGAGGACAATGATGCCTGTCTGCAGAAACAGATGAGACAAACCAACAGCAAGGCTTGTCTTAGTAAATGATAGAATACATTAAACTATTCGTACTTCGTAACAAATCATAAGACTAGTATGAATAATAGGAAGGTAAGTGAGTTACCTCTAATTCTTCTGTAACAATGTCATTTATGTCTTCGTCGCGTGTTATTTGGATCATGTAATCAATGGATTCTTCCAAAACCTCCGAGCCCGACGGTCGCGCGCCAAACGTGTCTACAAACTTTGCCAATCTGAAATTAAAGAAGTGAATCTGGGGTATTAAACAACATTATTATAACACTACGATTAGTATATTTCGAAAGGTGAACCGCGGATGTTTTTTTTTTTATGCACGACGGGTTTGTACTTTCCCTCAATCACACCTGATGTTAAGTGAAGACGAGGTCGAAGGTGGAAGTGTACTGACCCGGAAACCCCAACGCATTTGGGGGACTGGCTATCTTATCTCTGACAACCGGAACACAACAATGCTATTAACATTGCTGCTTGACGGCAGATTTAGATAAGATGGTGGTAGCTAGCCAAGCGGACATTTTAAAATGCCCTACCACCAGCCAAACCGAGTACTTAAACATGTACCCCGCTGGGGATCGAACCCGCGACCTCCGAATCGTAAACCCAATGTTGTTTACATTGAGCTATGGATGGGTTGTTGTTTCAAGTATTCTTTCTTTAATCTTTTAATGTTTGATACACCCAAATGGTTTAGTTTGGGATATTTCAGATCACCCTAATAGCGATAACGTTATGAAATGAAATGAAATGAAATGAAATGAAAATGAAATGAAAATAAAATGAAAATGAAATGAAAATCATTTATTCATGTAGGCAATACAATATGCACTTATGAACGTCATTTGTTTTTTAAACTACCACTAGCTCGGAACGCGACCACTACTGAGAAGAGCTAGCGAGAAACTCAGAGGGTTTGTCTCTTTTCAATAAATCATGTACAATCAAGAAAGGTTACAACAATTTTATATATCGTGTAGAGGAGCCGTTTAATCCCATGGATTACTTTCATTAATATAGTCTGAAATTTTGTAATATCCCTTTTTACATAATTTTTGTTTTATAATAAGTTTAAATTTATTAAGCGGAAGATTCCGTATATCCATGGGAACCTTGTTGTAGAAGCGCACACATTGACCTCTGAATGACTTATTAACTTTACTAAGTCTACTAAAAGGTACAGCTAATTGATTTTTGCTCCTTGTATTGACATTATGTCGGTCACAATGTTTCTCGAATGAATATATATTTCTCTTAACATATACAAGATTTTCATATATATATTGTGACGAAAATGTTAATATATTAATTTCTTTAAATATTTGTCTTAATGTATCTCTTGACCTTAATTTATAAATTGCACGAATAGCTCGTTTCTGTAAGAGAAATATGCTATCTGTATCAGCAGCGTTTCCCCACAGCAAGATACCATATGACATCAAGCTGTGAAAGTAGCTGAAGTAGACTAAGCGCGCTGTTTCAATATCACAGATATTTCGAATTTTCTTAACAGTTATATATATATATATATGTACTAGCTTTCCGCCCGCGGCTTCGCCTGCGTAGACTAACTTTATTGCGGATATGATCAATTTGTTTTTGCATCGGGAACTACTCACTTTATCTGGACAAAAATACTCTATGTCTTAATCCAGGGTTTATTCCAGGTAGAATAAACCCTGGATTAAGACATGAAATTTGATATATAGATATATACCAACTTTGATCCAAATCCATTCGTCCATCTCGCCGTGCTTATGCAACAAACAAACAAATAAACAAACAAACATCCAAACTTTAGCATTTATATATAGTTAGATTAGATTATCACACCACGAAAAAAAAAAAAAAAAAAATTCACGACAAATACTTTTCATATTATATTTTTTTACCCTATTAGTTTTCCTTATAAGTTAGCACAAGGAATAATAAATTCCCTTCACCGTTTATATTTTAAAATAAAATACTGATTGCTTCAGTATAATCATCAGTTTTTACGCAATTTGTCCGTTTGTAAATTTTAAAGATGGCACAGATAATTTTACGAGTTTTATTTTTTTTTTTTATATGAGAGGGCGGCAAACGAGCATGCGGGTCACCTGATGGAAAGCAATCACCGCCGCCAACACCAAAAGGGTCACAGGCGCGTTGCCGGCCTTTGAAGAAGGTGTAGGAAGGTGTTGTAGGAGTATGTACAAATTGTTTGAATTCGTGGCCAACCATACCAATGTAGTATATTCACGGCGGCACAAATTACTCTAATACTCACTCATCATAAGTCTTGCTTTTAAAATCACCTTCAGTCACATATTTAATTATCTGATCTTTCACGTCTGCATATTGCGCAATTTCATTAATTAAGTCGCTGCTCAGAATATTCTGGCACGCGTCAGAATATTTTGGCAAACTTTTTGAATCGCTTGCACTGATAACGAAAAGGGCTACTACGGATATTGCAAACAAATTCATTTTCAACACGTTCCCCAGTGATATTGAGATGTTTTGATAAGCGTGAGCCTTTTTGTAGCGACACTATCTTATCGGAAAATAGAACACGAGTTGTCGAAAACGTCTATATTCATTTAAGAAAACGATATTCGATAGACATCTAACGGTTTTGAGACTTTTGTAAAGTGCTTCATGAGGATTTTATCTGTGTGTTATCAACTTTATCTGAAAATGAGTTTTCGAAAAATTTGCCAAGACGGCTGGTTTGATAACAGGGAAGTATTCTGTAAAACATACCTACGAACTTCAAGACATTATATATCTAATTAATATTATAAATCCTTAAAGTTGGATGTTTGTTTATTTGTTGGTTTTTTGCTCAACATGGCAAAACGGATGAACGGATTTGGATGAAATTTGGTATATAGGTAGAACAAGCCCTGGATTTAAATATAGGATATTTTTCATCACGATAAAGTGAGTAGTCCTCGCGGGATAAACAAATTTCCGCGATAAAGTTATCCCACGCAGGCGAAGCCGCGGGCGGAAAGCTAGTAGGATAATAAATGACTGAATATTTCAGCATTCTTTTACTTGTTCTATACTAAAGGTACAAATTAATATGCACCACAGATAAAATTTATATAACAGCAAAATAAGTCAGATCCTTAATAAGTCTTCGAACAAGAATTGATAGTTATCTTGACACGAATCCGATGATACCTTCGGTCTCACCTTCACTTTTTTTTTTTTTTTTTTATACGAGAGAGCGGCAAACGAGCATGCGGGTCACCTGATGGAAAGTAATCACCGCCGCCCATGGACACCCGCAACACCAAAAGTGTCACAGATGCGTTGCCGGCCTTTGAGGAAGGAACCTTCACTTAACATCAGAGGACTAACGGATAGCGACTTTATTTTATACTATAATTGTTTTCAGCCCGCGGCTGCGTGGAATACCTTTATCGCGGATATGTTTAATTTCTTTATCCCGCGGGAACTATTCACTTTATCGGGATAAAAAGTATCCTATGTCTCAATTCAGGGTACTATTCTGCCTATATACCAAATTTTATTCAAATCCGTTCATCCATTTCGCTGTGATTAAGCAACAAACAAACAAACATCCAAACTTTTGCGTTTATAATATTAGTTAGATAGAAATAAGAAAGTAGAGTCAATCAGTATTTACTGGATAAGACTGTGGCTAAAGTGAGTCCACAGTAAAAAAATACCTATACAAACACACGAACAAAATCACACATTTGGTTTACGACTCGGAGGTCGCGGGTTCGATCCCCAGCGGGGTACATGTTTAAGTACTCGGTTTGGTTGGTGGTAGGGCATTTTAAATGTCCCCCTGGCTAGCTACCACCATCTTATCTAAATCTGCCGCCACTGTTGTGTTCCGGTTGTCAGAGATAAGATAGCTAGTCTCCCAAACGTGTTGGGTTTTCCGAGTCAGTACGCTCCCACCTTCGACCTCATCTTCACCCAACATCAGGTGTGATTGAGGTCAAGTACGAACCCGTCGTGCATAAAAAAAAACACAACTTTAATAAACATAGCACCAAACATTGTTATGTTTATGGTATGGTAAGACAAGAAATAGGTTTTTTGGTAAATTCTATACCTATTTCTCAGTAATAAATAGCTAAAATATACATTAAACCCCTATTCATACGAGTGATTACGAGTATAATAAACTAATTTGATCAATACTCACTCATCGTATGTCTTCCCTTTGAACGGACCACTCACAACGTAATCTATTATATCTTTAGCGACAGTATCGTAGGAAGCGATTTCATCAGCGATACTAACATTGCACGACTTAAGCTCAGAATAGGAGGGCCTCTTCTTTGAAGCACTTTGCACTTGATTGAGGATTAATAGAAAACACACAGGGAATACGTTAAGTAACATGTTATCAGCTTAATATACGACTAGTCTGGAGCGATGTCGATAAAGAAGTGGTCAAACAAGACCTTATTGAGGGCCGAGTCGTGTATAACAACATAATAACTCTATTCATTTAATGATTGCACTCGCATGTGACAATTTTTATACAAGGTGGAGCATAGGCTATGATTGAATTATCTAATGATTGGGATATTGAGGAGATTATCATTCTATATTATTTTTTTTTGGGGCTCCCTACCTACCAAGGTACCTTCATAGGTCACTTCGTTGTCCGTCTGCTGTCAAGACCCCTTTTCTCAGGAACGCGTAGAGTCATTAAGTTGAAATTAATCTCAAATTATATGATCCACGATTCATTAGACTCAAAGGTATCGTATTTGACACAAATATTTTTTGTATATTTCATTTTAGAAAACATTTTTTCACACAGGGCTTCTTGGCTTTCTTGAGAGCTAGTGGAGGAGTCAGTGTAGCCCTTACAATAAAAGCTTTGGAAACCCTTGCCTTAGAGCTATAGAGAAGACAAGCTTGCAAATCAACGCAATCCAAAAATAGGCTCTATCTTTATAATGTCGTATTAAATTATGACCTAAGAGCTCCTATACAACATGTGTAATATTGTTTAGAATGACAATGTAAGTAACATTTGTCATAAAACCGAAAACGTGACCAAGTGCACAGTGTGTATATATATAATACAAATCCAACTAACAACCCAGTTATGCATAAAAAAAACTAATATTTTAAATGTGAGAGTGTGGAATTTGTTGATTTTTTTTATTTGGGATGTATACAGCTTTATTAAATCTGACATAATGCAGAGGATACTATTTACCCCTGTAAAATAAGTAGTTCCGGCGGTAAACAAATTATACATAGATATAAACGAATTTCACGCGAGCGAAGCTGCGCAGAAATAATAGTTCTTTATAAACTTTTATTATAGAAGTAATAATATTATATATATAAGATAGCCAGTCCCCCAAATGTGTTGGGGTTTCCGGGTCAGTACGCTTCCACCTTCGACCTCATCTTCACTTAACATCAGGTGTGATTGAGGTCAAGTACCAAAGTACAAAAGCATAAAAATAAAAAAAAGTAAGAGTTTTATTCTTTATTTTTCTTGTCTCTGAATCAAATCCTAACAAAATATTCATAGAAACTTGCAAGAATTATAAATATTCATGTACATAATTCTCGGCGAATGAAAACATCGCTAGGAGACCTGCATGCTCGAGAACAAAAGAGAAAACCACTAACCCGTACTCTTTCATTGTGAGATAGGTAACTTTATTTCCATCGATATTGTTTAAAGAGACATCGAAATATCCTTGAACTAAATAAGTATTATAAATCACAATTTATTGGACCATAACAAAAATCATTAGAGGTCTTTGAAGTGGGACGTAAAAACTGTCCTTTATGCTGCCGCACAATGGCACAGTTAGCGTTGATTGGAACATATTCAAAGGTCATGAAACATCGATGTGATGGTGCACATCCGTCGCTCGCCACAGTGCGTCCCATTTACATAGACTGAATTGGCCTATTGTTGTGGTCCACTGTGCAGGGCAAGCGGAATGGTTTCTGTTCCGTTACTGCAATGGTTGTTTGTGACTACTGTGTGTTACCTATTGTGTATTTGGATGTGGATTAATAGCTTAATTATTGCTATTCGATAAGGCAATAAAGTCGCTGGTGATTGATCGATAACATATAGATTTTCATTAAGATAAGTACTATATTACCATTTGACATTGAGAATCTTAGATCAGATTTTCTATTTAACTTATGCAATAAAAGTTCTCTACAGGGAAAAACAGCGACGGTATGAGATAGAACAGTGTATTAAATGACTTAGACAGTTAATAGCCTGCGTTGATTTATGTTTACAAGCTTGCAACGTATTGAAAGTAGCTATATTATTTTTCAAAATCGTGTTTTTTATTTATGCAGCAGTATAAATGTTGGATGGCTGTAATTTTGCTTTTGTGCCTTTTGTGGCTTTCTTGCGCCGCTTCTTTTCCCACAGATGAATTCCCTTTCCGAAGCGGTAGTAGCTTGGACATACCGACTGACAGATAAATGCAATAAACTTTTTTTATTTCCAGTAGATTTAAATTGACATTCAACAAATGATATCATGTATCTTACGTTAAAATAAATGCTTGAAGTTTGAAGGTTTGAAGTTTGCCCATTGTGTGGTTACGGCATTCAAATAGAATAGAACGAACGCGTCTCTTCCCTTGGGTATCGTAAAAGGCGACTAAGGGAGTTTGCACGTTTAAAACGGCAATAGGTTAATCCCCTGCCAAATATGCATTTCTGTATATTTTATAAGGTGAACTGTGGATGTGGTTTCAATCATTAAATTTTTAATGTTTGGAGCACCCAAACATTGTTTTTGGGATAACTCTGACCACCCCATTTGGGATAAAAGTCGTGACGTTATGTATTATCCATCATACTAGGCCTGTGTGGTTGTCCTGTACCTAAAAAGTGTATGTGTTCACATACGATTACTGCAGACTTTTTTATGCTAGGTCGCGAAATTACGACAAATTTCAATATGAATGACAAATAAAATATATCACCAATTAGGCTATTTTTGCTCCATCTCCTATGAAAATAATTAAGGTAATTTTATGACCATTTAAGGGATCACTGAAACAAATATCGATTTATAAAATATAGTCGGAATCCACAAAGCGGCTTTTGTTTGTTTGTTAGACGTGACTCTATTGGTTTCATCTCACCGTTTTCCAATCAAACATTGTATTGTTCACTGATTCACTTTATAGTGAATCTGTTCCTAAAAAGTCTTTAGGAAATAAATAAAACATTCGTTAAACTCTATTCCATGTATTTCCAATTGAACTCTATTAAAGCTTTTTTACAACTAAGTATATTGCGGAAGGATACCTATTTTATCACTCCTCTATCTATCCATTTTCATGAAAATAAATCAAAGTCAAAAATGATTTATTTTGTAGGTACACAGCTTAAAATAGTAAATTTTACATTTTTTAAGCTACTGCTTCTTCAAAATGCAATTTTCCCCTGAGAAGAACAAGCAAGAAACTCGAAGGGTTGCTCTTTTAAATTCAGGCTTTGATTTTACATAAAGGTTTTTATATTACAAAAAGGTTTTATCTTTATTCATCATGTTTATCTCTATATTTCCTAAATGATGCTATACATTAGATTTTGACATACATTAGATTTTCAAAAATGCAATATGACGAAAAGGTTAGAATGTTATACACTTTAAACCTATCTCAAGTGACACTGCAGGTCTGAATTGATAAATTTCGCGAACGGCTCGTTTTTGTAAAACAAAGATTGTATTTATACCACCGATGTTTATACAGCAAGATACCGAGATTTTTGATAATTGATATTTTAAAAGGATGTAGAGTTTAGGTCCGAATTTTGGATAGCGACCTATGCAATATCGACACCAACAAAATTTTATCAATCAATCCAATACTTATTATTGCACAAATAACCTAACGGTGCGGCGGTACCGCCTATTCGCTAACAGCGATCTTTTCCAAGTGCAACTTAGTGCAAAGATACAAGTTATCAGCAGAGGAGGGTGTGTAGCAATAGGTTATGTTTATTACCGCAATTTTATATATCTTAAATACATAAACTAAGCTTACAAACTATAACTATTATTGTCATAAAATATTTATTGACCAATTTTTTATTTGTAATATTACTTATTGACAGAATTATTTATTATTACTTAGTTTGTCTCGCTATTCACTTTTTACCTGTAGATTGTATAATGATTATTATTTAATACTGACTTTCCACCTAATTATTTTTTTAAGAGAATTGTAATGAAAAATGAGAATCTGTAATTGGCATGACTTTGGCTTGTAAATTTTGTGTAATATTTTTTATAATGATGCTGTTGATTCTGTATTATCAATAAAATAAAATAAATAAATTATTGGAATTTAGATGTAAACCTGACGCTAATCGTAATCCAAAATCGTACCCAATGTACGCCCCTAATATAGTTCATCTTTATAATTAATTTAATTCAAATACATTCTAACGTTATAAAGTAATGGAAGAACAAACATCCAAAGTTTGGCAATTATGATATTAGTTGCATCTAATAATAACCGTTATGGAAAATCTGTGATTGCCAATTCGCCTGCTCAACATGGTGATTAGGACAAATCCCCTCACGAAATATGCCAATCGCGCCTTAGGGGAGGTATGCTTAGAGCGGTATAGGTACTTACACGCCGTGTAAAGTTGAGATGGGACACAAACGGTTGCTACCAGGGGCTCATTTCACAAAACTGCAAGTTGCAAGTACAATTCTATGTTCAATGCGTATGTTATTAGTCATTATAATACCAGAACATATGATTTAATAGTCTCCGTGGTTCAGTGGACACAACATTATGTTTCAAAAACGGAGATCGCACAATTAGGTGCTTGGCTCTTCATGAGATCCGATAACTTTTAACAGTAAAATCGTTATAAGCGTCTGAGTATTAGCAATCTATTTTAAGAGAAATGTTTTGGGTGAAATTAAAAATTATGTACTTTTGGTTTATTGTGTCAGACTTTTTTCATAAATAAACCTTTTGAATCAAATTTATTTATTCCCTACTATATATCTGTAAAAGGTTTTTTTTCTTTTCAATTTATTAGTTGGTGGTAGGGCATTTTAAATGTCCGCCTGGCTAGCTACCACCATCTTATGTAAATCTGCCGCCAAGCAGCAATATTAATAGCATTGTTGTATTTCGGTTGACAGAGATAAGATAGCCAGTTCCCCAAATAAGATGGGGTTTCCGGGTCAGTACACTTCCACCTTCGACCTCATCTTTACTTAACAAGAGGTGTGATTGAGGCCAAGTGCTAACCCGTCGTTCATAATAAAAAATACAAAGCAATAAAACTAAAGCTAAATAAAGACCTCCCGTTTGGGGCGTGGACCCTGACACACTTGCTGCATTACCTCTCTGAAGAGCTAGACTACGACGTTGAGCAATGTACGCGCCAGCCCGTAGATGACACGATGCCCAAAGAAGATTGGCAGGCGACCAAGTATTTTCAGTATCGCATAAAAACTCTGCGTTTCTCTAAGTCAAAACTTGGATCTTATTGCTTTGATTAAGTATAACAAAAAGTGTAATCGTACCATATACCTAGAAGTTGGGAAATATAACAAAAAATATAATTAAATAACCTAACCTCAAAACACTCCACCTCGAAGCTAATACAAATATCTAGCAAATAAGTAGGTAGATGTAGGTTATTTAATTTACTTATAGGTACCTAATTCTACGTATTTTCTGGTAGGTTTTCTCGTCCCAAATACCTCAGTAATAAAAGACAAGTCAATGGTCTTAGCACTACTGACTCATAGCATTCAAACGTGATCTCTCCTCTAAGCTCCTCATGATGGGTCTCATAAGAAAGCTTAAGGTCACGTAAAGAGTTACAAATAGAGCGATGTTCGGCGTTTCACTACGTGATCGAATGGCAACACTGTCTGCCCAATTCTTTTTAGTTTATTCGCCAACAATGTTGGAAGGCAAGGCAAAGGGATCTAAGCCCATTCTGCCCAATCCATTTTGAAAAAAAACGACGAATCATATTATTATTAAAAATAGATATAATTGCTGTAAATTTTTACAATGAAATCACTGACATCCGACAGTTGCATGCGTTTTGTTTTTGCAAGCATTGTGCATTATGCTCTCTAAGTCGCTCTATAAAATATTTCCAATGTATTTTCTTAATTATTTATTACCTCCATGTGCTATAAGCATATTTTAACTTGGTAAATACCTATCTATATAAGAATGATCTATAAATTGAATACAGCCCGATTACGAAACGTTACCGGGTACCCCACTGCCAATCTTCTTTCCGTACTAAATTTATGATAAATTAAATTTTTCATGTCAAGGATCAAAACGCGGGATTTTTTTTTGTAGTTATTTGCATTTTCCTCGATGGCTGTACTTTTTTCAAAATGTAAATGCACCAGTGAATCACTCCATAAGTCACGGTAAATCTACTTGGGATGTGTTTGCGTAGACACCTACCATGGCTCTGGTAGCGACACTACAGACCCGACTTGTATAGGCTAAGACGTAATGTAAAATAAGTCTTTTTTTTTATGAACAACGGGTTGTTACTTGACCTCAATCACACCTGATGTTAAGTGAAGATGAGGTCGAAGGTGGAAGCGTACTGACCCGGAAAACCCAACACATTTGGGAGACTAGCTATCTTATCTCTGACAACCGGAACACAACAGTGGCGGCAGATTTAGATAAGATGGTGGTAGCTAGCCAGGGGGACATTTAAAATGCCGTACCACCAACCAAACCGAGTACTTAAACATGTACCCAGCTGGGGATCGAACCCGCGACCTCCGAATCGTAAACCCAATGTTGTTAACATTGAGCCACGGAGGCGGTCTAAGTAATTCTTTGATGCCGTGTGAAAGGTAAAGCTACCTTTAACCCGCTGATTGATCCCCAAGCTTGAAACTTAAAGGTGATTTTTTTTCACTTCACGGCAAAGGATAAAACAAGGCTTTGCAAAATTGCTCCTTTGAGTGAGGGATGAAGAAAGGAATTGAAACAATCGATTTAGGTTTGTTTGATAGGTTTTCAATCACTTAGGTTTATATGCTTGGAAAAGAAAGCCGGTAAGTTATAAATAGCTCGATACGACGCTATAATGTGGATTCTGAAACAAATTGGTATGTATATAGGTACTTTTTCATTTATAGTGACGGGTTTTGCGAATATTTGGGAAATCCATGGTTTTTTTCTTAAAAATGGTAAATGGTAAATTAAATTAACATTGCCTTTGAACGCCGCAAATGTGAAAAGTAAGTGAGTACTAAAATTATAAAGTTATCAAGTTGCAATTAAACGAAAACATCACGTATCGTGATCAAAACGATTACTTTCTTTTTCAGACAAAACTAAATCAAGAAAGTAAAATTATGGAAATTAAAGTTAAATCAAATTATGAAACTATTTAACGTGGATTTTGTTTTATTTCGACGCGCACGTCGACATACATATTAAAGTCTATGTAAGAAACATTAATCATGGTCCATGTTCCAAATTCAATTTTTTTTTATTCCCTGTTCTGAAATCGCTTGGAGAAAAGACCTAGGTACTTTGGTCGCACTTATTGAGGGACCAATCATCGCTTTTCTAATAGATGAGATGAACATTTTTTTCACTGCCTCATCGATGTGTATTTCTAAAGCTGTTTACTTGATGACTAATAAGGCCTTTCTGCCTTTAGTGGAACTTCTCATTATCACATAATCTCGGCAAATATATCAATATAGCATTGTTGAAGCGTATTCTCTCGATATACTTTAACGATGAGCGTCCCATTCCTCAGGGGATAAATGAATTAACCATCCAGCTGTTGAGGGTCGATTAAAACGAATGCTGTTTAATTCGTGACGATAAAACTGAATTTGTGGCGATAAAGGTTTGTCAGCGAGTTTCTTTCACTGTAACGGTCGTTAAACAGCTCCAGAGCTCGGTTTTTAGTTTTAGGGAAAGGTTATCTGCCTTTAAATTGCGCCTTTTAATATTTCAATGTGCTTGTCAATCTCCCTGAATATTTTTGTGCGATGGCGACCCTTGGCGCTTGGGGTACACAAGATCGACCTGATGATCTTAGATTTGTCATATTCTTGGTAACTACACCGAACTTCTCAATAGTTTCCGTTCCATACTTCGCCAAACTGCAACTAGTTTCCGCGCTAAAACTACACAATCGTCTAAATAGAATCGCATTCTCCTTTTTGAAGTCGAGTAATTATAATACTGCGACTTGTCCAAGGTCTTTGATTGTGTTCAATATGACATTTTAATCAGGAAAGTACGTCATTATGTTGTAGTTTAAGTTCAGTTAATTTTTTTAAGATGCGAATAACAACGCTTTTACGACGAATGGGTCTACTCGATCGTTTTAAAAATCCGAGTAATCATTTTGGTTAGTTACCTGTATTGAGTGCCTGTGAGAGTACATATACCTATTTTGCGCGTAAATTTAATATTTGACCATTTGACGAAATTGGCAACAGAGTTTTCGAATAGTTCAAAAATGCGGAAAAAACTGTATTATGCAAATATAAAATAAAAATAAAACGAAACCCATATAAAATAACCTGATTTAGATCGTAAATGGTTATGTTGAGTGGCAATAATCATATTTTGTAGTCTGTGGTAGCTTCCCTCCATTTTAGTATCTGTCAAATAGGCAATGTTTCTCAGTCTACTAATTTACTGTGGCTGCTTTAATAAAAAGGAAGTCTTGATTAACTGCGCTGTTTCTCTTGATTTTTCATCAAGTCCTAACAGGTTAAAGTTGAAAAATTGCAACCTCGGTAAGTGTATAGGGAGTCGGGCGACTGACATAAAAGCAGCGATGGGTGCGGGGACGGTAGAGGCGGTGCGACCGTTGCCGCGTTAGCGATAATGTCTAATGGCAACTAATGTGTAAAATCCATGTTTTCATACTAAAGTCATACAACATACGCTACTTTTCATCTTGAAAAACTCTGCGATAAAGTAATTCCATAGAGGCGAAGCTGCGGCAAAGAGCTAGGATATAAAGTAAGAAAGTTTTGCGGTATAGGACACAATATAAGCGCAAAGTCTAGAGGAGTATGCAAATTGCAGTCCGATATCATCATCATATCAGGATAATACATTACTCAGATCACAGACCATCTACCCCAATAGACGGGTAATGCTCAACATTTTCTTCGAAACAAATTCTGCCAAATTAAGAAGTTTGATGGTCGTGAACGGGCCAAGGGTGGCTTTATAATTAATGAGAAGAATATAGGTTTAAAGTCGTTGATATTTTTAACGATGAAATTTTGCTACGATCTGCAATCGATCACGCGTCAAGCTGTAATACACTTGCAGACTACTCGGCAATAATGTATGGCGACGGTTTGATGACCTGCTTGATGTAATGGTTAGAAACGCTGACTGCTATACCAAAAGGTCGCGGGTTTGAGTCCCACTAGGGACGAATATTTGTATGATGAACATGTCCATGTGTACCCGAGTTATGGGTATTTTTCATTTATATATACATATATAAATGAAAAAAAAAATCCACTACGGTTCCTCGTGCAAAGTTGTTCGTATTCAAAAGTGGCGTCACCAGTTAATGGGAATTATACGAAATCAAATTCACCCTGTATAACATTATGTTCGTGATAATGGTTATACGACCTAATTTAATAAATGAAGAACAGTCCTCTATTTATTAATATCTTACAAAAGAATATATTTTACGTAAGTAACCAGAAAACAAATGGAAATTGGAGGAGTCCTCGAGTGGTAGCAATTTGTCGGTATTGAAAAAAAAATGTCCTTTGAATTTATAGCGGCTTATATCGGAAATTGAGTGGAATCGTTCGCAATTCATATTATCATTTTATTAATCCTGATTAAATTGTAAAGTACTTACAAGAATGGATCTGTTGGTTGCAGTATTCAATTAGATTACGTCACAAAAAATTGATATAATATGTCCACATTGATAAAAATGTGTGCTAGAATAAAGTACCTACACAAAGTTGAATTTAGCGATTTTGACAATATTAAAAAAACCTTGCTGAAATAGTGCCAAATAGTACCCAAAGGAAAAAAAATGTGCCACTCAATTTATGGGTTATTCAATATTTTAAGTCAGCATGACGACCTGTTTGGTGTAGTGGTTAGCAACTGGACACTATACCAAAAGGTTGCGGTTTCGAATCCCGAATACATGTGTACCCGAGTTATGGATGTTTTCATTTAGAATAATAAATAAATAACTATTGCCTAATAACTTGTCTAATTTAGAGGAACGATGACTTCAATCACTGTTTGCCAGACTAATTTGTTTAGCATTGATTGTCCGTTATTTAGACGTTCCGTTCCGTTTCCGTTAAACAACATCGAAATGCACACATGAACTCATCGCCATTGAAACTTGGCAAGTAGTTAGCAATCCTTTTAAATTCTAAATTTTAAATTCTTCGTTCATCATCCGAACAGCCAAGACACGGAACTTCCTTCCGGCGTCAGTTTTTCCTGAATCCTACAACCTTGAGATCGTCAAGAGCAGAGTGATTAGGCATTTACTCCATTCATAGGGATGGGGTGAAATTGTAGTCAAATGCGAATCCAGTCAATCATAAAAAAAGACCTACGGGTGAGACAGGCCGGTATAATTCTTTTAAGTGCCGAAAATAACAATATATCTTTAAGTTTGTTATGTTTTTGCATTTACTTTAGACCAAGAAAAATTCTTTGCTGGAACACCAAATGTTTATAAATATTTATGTATTCTTCCTAGTATATCAGAGGAACTGGCTTATTTGTGAATTCAATAAAGCATATTTTTTCCACAAAATTGACAAACTTCGTATTGTAACCGCAAACTGGTGAGAGCCAACTTTTGTAATTACCGAAATGTTTTTCAAAATCGCTTGCGATATTTAAATGATCTGACTTTCGTAACACGGTTCCGTTCGGTTTCTTGTTGCTTACCAAGTTTGTTCAGGTTCATTTAGTGGAAAAAACAATACTGGCATTCCAAAGTTCACACTTTTTATCACATACACATTCACTGACACACTCAAACACAAACATACACATGTGTACTTATGATCTTTTTATTGCTTTAGTTTAAGTTATGTATTATGGCTACTATGCCTCAAGGAATCGAGTTGGACGGCGTATTTTTACAATATGATATATTTTCAATTTTGTATATGACTTTATAATTTGTTATAAATTATAAAGATTTATGTTTAAGTTTATAATAGAACTGCTAATTCAGTACAAATGTTATTTATTTGTGGATGAGCAAAATTCTCCTAATTCTAGTTGTATTATCATAACTTAAAAAAGGTTAGCCTCGTTCTGTTTTACTTAGTAAATTACTGAATAAATTATTTATTCTTTTCTGTATTATATGGATTATGTAACTGTTATTATCATTTACTTACCGCTAGGTACCAGCCTTGTAAAGTTACCTTAGAGAAACGTAATGCTGCCGTTGTCGAGTATTCTCTATGTGAAGTATATTAATAAACTTCAATAAACTATCCACTTACTGAAACATTAACACGTTCACGGACATTGAACCAGACACAATAGATGTTTTATTGTTATTACGTCTGTAGGCGTTCAGTGTCCGTCCCCCTCTCCCCCTCGAGATCAAAATGTGACTATATGGCCAAAGTGACCCACGACATAGCAATGTCATGTGGTGTGGGTGAGTATGTGTGTGATGGTCCTACCTATCCTATCATGTAAGCCCAAGTCTTAATCAATGTGTGTGTGTGAGGTGTTTATGGGATTGTCTTGCAAGAGCATTGCAGTTTGTGTAATCAGAGCAGATCCCCGGTTTGAAATAAGCATGCAAACAAAAAAGTTCTGACAGTGGCTCTCATAAACTACAAATATCCTCATCTAAACCCATACAATAAAGGAAAATCATTGCGATAGAATAAAACGGCGAGACGAGATATGAATAGCTGGTAATTCAAATACCTACCTTGAGCTCCATATTAACAGTGGTAACAACTCGCTACTACCTCTTAGTCCGAGGGCAGCCAAATAGTGTTAAATCCACTTGGAAAAATTCCATGTACAGCTCTATAGGTAAGGGTAAAATGGAGTGTGTAGTATGTGGAATGGTGTGTAAACACTGGTGTCTCCAGTTTATTGAAACGGTTGGCTGTAGATCCGCCCGACGCTCACGTTCGGCCGACAAATGGACGAACATTTTTCCACACCCACTGAATATTTTACGATGGGTCAAGAGCGCTAAAACACTTTCAGGTTTTAATAAAACAGCTCTACATGGGGAGAAACAACGTTGGAACTTCAAGGGGAATAATTTTGAGTTAGTGTAGATGTAGATATTTTGTTTTGGGCTTACTTGAATTTTCACCGCCTCCATGGCTCAATTCCAATTCATTTAATCACATCTTACACTAACAGTACATAACCTATCATGTAAGCCCTAGTCTTAATCAATGTAAACAACATTGGGTTTACCAATCGGAGGTCGCGGGTTCAATCCCCAGCGGGGTATATGTTTAAGTACTCGGTTCTGTTGGTAGCAGGGCATTTTCAATGTCCGCCTCGCTAGCTACCATCATCTTATCTAAATCTGCCGCCAAGCAGCAACGTTAATAGCATTGTTGTGTTTCGGTTGTCAGATATAAGATACCCAGTCCCCCAAATATGTTGGGGTTTCCGGGTCAGTACCCTTCCAACTTTGAAAGTTTATATTGAATGCCGTGTGGGATAAACCCTCTTAAGCGAATGTGAGAGCGAAGGGGGAAGCGCCTCCACCCGGAACCTGCAACTTATTTTAAGAACTTGCTGTCGTATCTCCAACAGCCGAAACATAACAATGCTATCAGTATTGTTGTTTGATGGTAGACTTAGATAAGATGGTGGTAGCTGGTCAGGCGGACATTAAAAAATGCCCTACCACCAACTAAAACAAATGTCCATTATACCTTTTTATACATACATGTGTCACTAAATAGGTCAAATGAACGATTTCTTATTTATAGCTCCTAGCTCTTTAATCCTTCACACAGAGGCGGAACACAACAATGCAACAATGGGCATTATAGCTTGGCGGGCGAAATACGTAAGATGGATAACATTCCTAGCCGGCCTCTTTACAAAGAAAGAAGCCTACCACCTGATCAAGAATTTTAAACCAACCGCTACAGTTAGGTACTTTATCATAATATTAAAACGAAATGATTATGTACTTCTTCTACAATATATATTTTTTCTTCCTAATTATTTGGCCATAGACAACAAAGGAAGCCATTTTCTAAACAAGTCGTCAAGTTCCGGTGTAATTTTTGGCGTAATAAACTGTCGGCCGCGCTAAAGATTGAGGTCGCGGACGCCGGAACTAACCGATTTTGTAATTTGTTCAAAATTTCCAGTCAAGGAATCGTTTTTTCATATTTACACCTCAAATGGTGGGTTTCTTTCCATTGGCCATGAAAACTTTAGCATCCTCTTTTCCATTTCTCCAATTCAGGTTATATGTTTTTTATGCACAACTGATGTTAAGTGAAGATGAGGTCGAAGGTGGAAGCGTACTGACCCGGAAACCCCAACACATTTGGGGGACTGGCTATCTTATCTATGACAATCGGAACACAACAATGCTATTAACATTGCTGCTTGGCGGCAGATTTAGGTAAGATTGGGGTTGCTAGCCAGGCGATCAATTAAAATACCCTACCACCAACCAAACCGAGTACTTAAACATGTGCCCCGCTGGGGATCGAAACCGCGACCTCTGAATCGTAAATCGTAATTGTTTACATTGAGCCACGGAGGCGGTTATATCTGGAATCACTGGCTTAGGTTTTAGGGTGGTAAATAAATTATCATACATTTGAGGTCGCAAGTGTCGAAGAATTGCTTATGACATGTAATATAATTTTTGCCCATCAGAATGTAAGTTTACCATATAGATACCTACTATTCATTGAGTTAATTGATAACCCTGAGACCGACACGCAATGAAGGGAAGTAGGGGTTGAGAAATCGTTCCCTTTGGTATTTGGTACTTGCAGAAAAGGGATTTATTTGAGGAGTACATATTATTTGAGTAAGTTGTACCGATACTACCTGATCATGGAATCCATATCACTATTTAAACCCCTAGTACTGATATATTGTTTCATCAAGGTACAACAAAGTACCTACACAACTCTCATTGGCGAATGTAGGCATTGGCTTAAACTTATCGATTACCGGATTTCAGAAAGTTGACAGTTTATATCCCTCTTTTCGATTACAACTTATAAGTCTCTTGACGTTTTAATGGAAGTTCGACAATAAGTAGGTGCTATCAAATCAATGACACAGCAACAGAAGTATTTGTATTTATTTATCTAAAATGCCATAAAGATAAACCCTATGGGAAACAGGCGTGAGTGTATTGGCGTTCATATTTGATATGTATGCTCCAAATCATACTCAGTGCGTACTTCTCCCAGGCTGCTCGTCAACTGATTTGTGTCAATCAAACTATTTGGAACGTGAGCCTGGTTCTCGCGGTTACGAATACGTCTGTCCGTATTGCAAAATCAAGGTAGAACGCGTGACGTTTTCTTGAGCTAGGGTGTTCGACCAAATGGGAAAATCGTTTACTCTATAATAACTATATATTGAAAATTTTGTAAACCCTCGAAAAACTATGATGTCATCGAAATTCACCAAAAAATTATGACATCGTCGAAACGACTTAACCAATGTTCATAAACGCATGACTAAGGAATTGCACTCAAATCGGACAAAAAGACCGCATCCGTCGGGGATTAAAAATCATATGATTAGTCAACAGTTTATTAGTCCGACTGCTTATTCCTTCGACGTCTTATTTGCACGATGTAATGATACCAAACATTCCTCGCCATTTTTGTATAGACAATGTTCAACTTGACATATTATCAGCGCGCCGTTTTAGAATCCGTGCCAACGAGAAGGCCTCTCTCTGTTTTAGAAAATAAATCGTATTTACTTTCGATGTCGGCTTGCTCCGGATTGACCTTCGATCAGGCTCTATATTGAGATCTTGACGCGTTCGACAATTGAGGACGAGTTTTTACAAAGACTGAAACTAGTTTGGAAACCAGTACAATATATTAAAATTATTACAGACTGGAACGACCAATTTTATCAATCAGACCTAATCATTTGACCCTTGACGCTTTGAAGTTTATACTTTAGTTTCAGGGATAATGGAAAATAGGTTGTAGTTGGGAGGTTGATGGTGAAGGGATGGGTTGAATTTTTAACCCCTATTATACAATACTAAAGCAAAGCACAGATTAGATGATCCGAATACGTATTTGCTAATGCAACCTTACTAGGTTGTAAGAGGTTTATTATAAGGCTATTATAGGTACTATAAGGTTATTTTGTAAGACCCGAGGAAAAATTCCGAGTGTTATGTGTTTGTAATGCGTTATATTTTATACTACCTATATGCTATTTCAGGTCAGGCATCAATATGTATCAAAGACTTGTTTTTGTCAAAAAATATACCAATACTTATAATTATAAATTTTACAGTACATATGTACTGTAAAATTTATGTAAAATAAAAATTTCAAACATATGTTTGAAGAGAAAATAAAGATTATATTTATTTAATCCGACCTGGGCCCGTGTGGTGGACTATGGCCCACAATGAAAGAAAGCTATGCACCAATAGTGGGGACTGTTGATGTGTGTATCGTGTATTAAATATACGAGTACAATACCCCTTAGTTACTAATAATGATTTACAATATCACACTAAATTTGTATCAACCCTAAAACTCCATTTTGTCTCGTTCTCGCTTCAATGTACGTAGGTACACTTTTGTCTCACTCCATCTAACATAACAATTTACTGGTTCCCTGAAGCCTATGCCTACAAATCATTATTGAATTTAGATATCGGATGGCAGAAGCAAATATAATGGCATACAGCGAAGAACCGATATTGATCTCGCGCTTCCGTAATAACTCTCCATCAGTACAAATAGCTTGCTTGTGTATGTACTTACAAATTAATTGAAATTGCTTTGTGAATATTATTACTTAGTTATTTGAATTACACAATATTGTCAAGAGAATTGAGAAGTCAGTCATTAGCTAACGGCACTTTTTTAAATAAATAACAGTTATTGTATTACATAAATAACATCACGACCATAACCCCAAATAGGGTGGTCAATTAAAAGTTTAATGCCTGAAACAACATCTACGGTTCACCTTTTGAAATATACAGAAATGCACACGCGATAGGGGGTGAACCCATCGCTGTTGAAACATGCAAGACTATTAGATGTTTTGGTGTTAAGTGCCTTAGTCGCCTTTTACAACACTTTTCAAACCGCCTCCGTGGCTCAATGTAAACAACATTGGGTTTACGATTCGGAGGTCGCGGGTTCGATCCCCAGCGGGGTACATGTTTAAGTACTCAGTTTGGTTGGTGGTAGGGCATTTTAAATGTCCGCCTGGCTATAACTACCACCATCTTATCTAAATCTTCCGTCAAGCAGCAATGTTAGCATTGTTGTGTTCCGGTTGTCAGAGATAAGATAGCCAGTCCCCCAAATGTGTTGGGGTTTCCGGGTCAGTACGTTTCCACCTTCGACCTCATCTTCACTTAACATAAGGTGTGATTGAGGTCACGTGCTAATCCGTTGTGCATAAAAAAAAACCTTTTTATCCTTTTTACGGGCTAAACCACCGGGATTTGTATTATTCTCTCAAATGAATGAATTTCTCTATTTGATAGGTCATATAGGATATGTCATAGGTATTTTACTATATCTGATCACATCTCCCAAATCTTCCTATATAGATACGGGTGACTTGAGTGAACTAGGGCACAACCTTAGATTAGCACAATCCAATAAAGCAGCATTCTCCAAAATGTCTTCGCGGTTTTATAAGAACTTTGCCTAGTCGGACTTTATTATGAAAGCAGTGTCGTGCACCCTCTTGTGACGCCTGAATGAGGGGCAAGGTTGACTTTTTAATACTACTAATGGACGTATGACCCCTACCACTTACGTCACAATAACACTCTTAGTATGACAAATCCTTTTTTATCCAATAACGTAATGTTACTGTAACAGCGTGGAGCATTCATAGAAAATACTGAAAGACGCGCCTTTCACGATAATTAAGTTATATCTACTTTGGAACGAGTTGAGAATGAGTACTTAAATCTAATGAAAACTACAAGTATCTATAATGAGTAGCTACAGTATATAGAGCGTTGATTCTATAAGACTATATCTTCTATAAGATAAGGTGAGATGTCCAGTGTCCATAAACTTCAAGGCATGACTGTAAAGTTTGTGATCGTTTGGGATCTCATCGTGAATTCCTTTGCGAGTTGGGCCTGTGGGCTTGCGGTATAGCATAGCTGTGCTGTAACCAGCACATAAATAGAGGAATAATATACACTTTCTCTGCAGTTGATTGGATTATAGCAGGTTAATAAAGTCTACTATAATTATACTAAAATTCCAGGTAACACTGAACAAAGATGCGATCATGGCTAAAATGTCTCTGAAAAAGAGTATTGATGGACAGACAAAATACAAAGTGATCCAATAAGGCATCTGATTTTCGGATATCCTCAAAATGGGCAAAGTGTTAGACTCGCGCACCTAAAATTCCGTATATTCATGCCGCAATGATACACAATCGTTGGTTACTTCTTATCGTCACTGATATAGAGATAGTTTATTGCTTAATTTGCGTAACAAGCACACAATACAAACGAACACCCGTAAACCAGTGCTGAGCGATTTATGTCATTCAGTGTTTACTGAGACTGTCCCCCACATTGCGTGTCAGTCATTGTATTACCTATCTAGTCATAGAGCCGTGTTAATGGATCGATCTTGAGATTGAGATAGCATCTTAGTCTCAATACTATTTTTTTTATACTGTTTTAATATGCAATTATCAAGCGTCAACTTATGGCCATCGCAATCTTGAGAACGGTTTATTGATATGGGCCTTAGTCACCTCTGTTTTGGTTTTTGTATGTTGTTGTGTTTCTTTTTCGGTGTGTGGAAATAAATAGTTTAAGACCCGTATTAATAAACCATTCTTAAGATTGAGAACAATCTTGTGACTGGTCTCAAGTAAACGTGTTGATTAATAAACCTAACTTGAGACCTGAAACGCACGTGCAAGCAGTACTCACTTGAGTTTCACGTATTAATAAACGGAACTCAAGACTATCATTCATTCGCCGCTGAGGCGAATACTTGAGAAGTGATCTCAGCTGAGCAGACCTCAAGATTGGTTTATAAATTAGCACGGAGCTTGAAATAGCGTCAACTTCTTCAGACGCATCTCGGGTGATACAGCCTCAAGACTTGTATTGAGATTGGTTTATTAATGGCCTAAATGGTTTATAGACCGGACGGATATTGTGGGCTTGGTGATATAATCCAAACGGTTCGGATGTGGAACCTTAAATTGAGAACGGCGTCAGCGTACTATTCTGAAACTCGCTAGTAGGACTGTTCGCTATGTACATTATATTAAATAAAAATTTGTTTATTTTTTTCACCACAAATGATGCACAAAGTCACTTTAGGGCTAGGTAATGCACAGTTATTCGTGGGAAGACTGGTGCCTGAAAAGGAAGAATCAGAATTACAGGTCACCAGGCAGCCATAGACATAGTGTATTAGACCAGATCGGTGATAAATATGGTGATTGAGAAGAAAAACACACGAGGAAAGGAACGGGAAGGAAATCATGTTTATGGAGTGGAGTTGGAGTTGGAGTGCTGTTTTTTTTACATCATATTTGTGTTTCGATTCGGTTTTAGAAAAGATAGTCAGTTCAGCGCAATAAATTTTAAATTGACATAGACAACAGCAACAAGGAGATATTGAAATGGGGTGAGTGCAGTGTGAAAATGGACTCCATCTCATAATAAATGAACCTCAGCTTCACTCAAGATTGAGGTCGAAAGTTAACCGATATTGTTTAAATTTATTTATTTATATATTTTAGAAGGTATCTCTACAGCATAATAATTATATAATAAAAGAAATGTTGGGTTAATTTATAGTAAGGGCTCCCAGGTGTGGCTTGCGTGTATACCAGCCAAGGTCCAAGGTTAAGTACCTATTCACATCCAAATGACCGTTATTGGTTATCGGGTGACCATCTACAAATCTTTATTTGACGATTTGGCTAATTCCGCTTAGTCATGGCGGATAGGCAATAGGGAATAATGTAAACGTGGAACTGTTTACTCATGCTCTTTGAAGGAAATAAGAGGAAAGATTAAAGTAGTAAGTAGACTCATTCTTTGGATAAAAAACCCGGCGAAGTGTGTAGTGTGTATCGGACCACGCTTAGATGGGTTCGGTAATTAGAATACATCTTTCATCAAAGTTATTAATGCAATTGATTTATATAATTGGTACATTATGATGATGTATTATATTATTAGTGTACCTATGTTTCAAGCTCCTTTGCCACAGTTGTCTTTTTTTTATGCACGATGGATTCGTACTTGACCTCAATCACACCTGATGTTAAGTGAAGATGAGGTCGAAGGTGGAAGCATACTGACCCGGAAACCTCAACATATTTGAGGGACTGGCTATCTTATCTCTGACAACCGGAACACAACGATGCTATTAACATTGCTGATTGGCTTTTAACAACTTAAATTAAGGACTTTACAACCTAATATTTTGTAAACGGACTCTCTCCTCCCAACCCAGCTTGCTTTTGAGAACTTATACGAGTATGCATGAATAAGAGCAGTTTATTATGAACGCCACAACACGATACAAAAACAAAGAAGTAGTAAATTATAGCTAAAAAAAAGTAATACAAATTATAAATAATGGCAATGAATTTGAATGTACAGAATTAATATCAATTTATTGACCGACAATAATATATTTTAGACAGACAGACAGATGAACATGGTGAAATTATATGGGTTGCTAGTTTGACTACGGAACCTTAGAAACCATACAGATTAGTTTTTCTTTGGTTCATCGGAAGTGACGTCACAAAAAGTAAACATGGCGGCCGTACATCATTTAGGGATATCGAGAAAATGTCGAGTTCAAATGGATATGTGTGTGTGTAGCTAGTTTCTAGAGTTTATTGTTCAGTTGTGTTTTTTGTTAATTAGGTACCGATTAGCAGCAAAAGCGAATTATCATCCACGTGATCTTAACGACTTAACATCAGGTGTGATTGTGGTCAAGTACGAACCCTTCGTGCATAAAAAAAACGTAATGAATCAAAATAAGTATTGTTACTTAGAACCGACGACCGGTTGGTGCAGTGGAATGACCCTCTGCGACCCCAATGGTTGCGGGTTCGAATCCAGCGAGGGATAAATCAATCAAATACGCTTTATTGTTTAAATAAGGAAGGTACATTTAAATATCTTATAGAATAGGCTATCGAAACGGCTTAACCGATTACGTTGTCAAACCGTTTAGTTTTAAATTAAAAAAATAAACCGCACTTAAATCGGTCCACGCGTTACTGGATAAGTCCGGACAAAGACTGGATACACACACACGCAACGCCGTCAAACACATAACACCATTGTTTTCGCTCGGAGGTTCAAAATGGCTTCATTATTAAGGTAGTAAATCATTCACTGTCAAGTCTCTATTATAGACTATCCGCTTGACCTTCAAATGAAAGGATGAAAAGGCGAACCCGGCTATCAAATTTCGGTTTCATAGTTATTATAATAGGTATTAAGTGCCACAAATGCGTACCTATAGGTAATTAGCAATACAAAGTACTCAATCACCGTTAAAAACCGTCAATCGTTAAAAATAATAACAGTCGATACCCAAATAAATGCACTTCTCGCCGATAATTAAATTTCCATCCACATCACCTGGATGAGTGGAAGTCTACCACTGTACGTTTCTCAAGAAACTTCTTACCACGTACAACCACCCTGTCGAACGGACTTCCGGCACCGTTATTCCCGAACGAGTACGACTTTGGAACCTTCAAGAAACGAGCCTACATCTTCCTCAAAGGCCAGCAACGCATCTGTGACCCTTTTGGTGTTGCCATCAGGTGACCCGCATGCTCGTTTGCAGCCCTCTCATATAAAAAAATAAAAAATAAATAAATCTTAGGCAACAACAATTTTTGGAGCCAACAGCAAAAAAATAGGCATTTTACAGCGATGCTAGGGAATATCAGTTATCACCTTTACACCATTTTAACCCCCCGACGAAAAACTACTGGTGTGTGTGTCTTTATCCGAACGTAATTCAGTAATGCGTGATGCGATTTCAGTGCATTTTTTTTTGTTTATCTGTGTGTTATGCTTCTTATTGTTGTACATTAAAGAATATTTTGTTTTGTTTTGTTTTTATATTAATTACCAAACGACAATACGAACGACGTTCTTAACCGTATTTGATGGAAATCGGTTAAGTGTTTTCGTTGGCTTTTGGTTTGGTTTGGTTTATCTGGATAAAATAGCTTGTTTTCTTGAGGGTTTTCTAAATTTTCAATTTACAATTATATACAAGTTTTCTGGAATAAAAATTGTAATAATATGTAACACAACATCATTTTATGATAAATGAGGATTCCAGCATCCTTTGTCGGCAGAATGATCGCTAAAACTATTGAATAGCTCTTTAACTACAGAGGCACAAATTATCTCTAGAATATTTCCCACGCTCTACAATTCCTTGCATACATTGCTTTAGATGTTTTTAAATTCACTTTCCGGCTTATCGATTTAGGATGACTTTTCACACAACTCTCAGAATATTGTAATTTTGTGGAAAACTTTTCGGCCTACAATTTATGTAGTTAGCTTAAGGATAATTAATGTCATGTGATGCTGTTGTTTTCCCGAATAAAGTAAAATCAACAAAGTAGCTAAATTCCATTGTGCGGACTCTAGCATCACGAACATTTCTCAAGCTCTACAATTCCTGTAAACCAGGCAAAATAAGAAAAGTGAAAAAAAAAAGATAAATAGAACTTTTTAAAATGTCTTCTTATATTATTTTAATTCTGCATTTACATTTGTTCTCCGTCCCATATATAACTTCTCTAACAATGCATGGATGGAAGACATTTCTTTTATAGATGAGGTCACCATATTCCTATGTGAAGGGAAGTGCCCTGACTAAGGACGTAAGGCTTGATAATGAAACATATATACTGGACAATTTCGATATAGAAAATTTTATAGTTCAGCTAATTTATCAACTTAATCGACTGTTTTTGAACTGCACAGTTTTAATACATCTTATCGAAGTACTAAATTGCATTTAAGAACACTAAAAGCCAAAGAGGGTCTACGGCAGCATTTCCTGTTTATTCCTACCAATTTTAAACCTTTATGTAAAATAAAACATTTTCTTTGTCTTTGATAGGTATGTGTTGCAGCCAGATTGTCGGATTAGCTATTTCATGAAATGCCTGTAGTTCATCGTAGAGCGACGGACATATCCGCCTGAACAAAAAAGTTGAAGCGAGTTTGTAAGGTCGTGTTAGGTTGCTTTGAACTACCTAGGAGCCCCACTGCGTGGCAGTACCCTTTAGGCAGTTACTATAATGTAGGAAATGTCCGCCATAAGCCACGATCTGCCTAGGCATTTCAGATAATGGCTAATTCAACGATCTAACTACGACATATAACGTTGGCTAATGTAACTTTATCGCGTACTATTTGGATTAGTTTGTTGTTTTATTCGCCGCCATTGCCGGAGATATACGGTAAGTCTCTTATCGGTCCTCGTAAATGCTGCCCATCGTGTTTTCACCACTCCCGCACCTCGGCTACTCCCCGTCGTTATTTATGTGAGCAATAAATGTCTTCAATAAAGGTGGATCGGTACAAGTGAAATTTAATAAAGTGGATTGCATGATAGGTTGACCATTGAATAACCATTATGAATATTTATCAGCAATTCATTTATAGAACACTGGGGAGTTACCACCTCTGATCTGTTTTTCTGTTCAGGTGTAAAGATATGTCATAAAGTAGTCTTAATACGGCCCAGCAGATTGTTGAATTGAAGTAGCAGTCGGCAGGGCACATAGCTCGTAGGATTGGAGCGGTTCGCGCGATTTACAAACTGGGCCCCAGAGTGTCTCTTAGGAATAAATTTAAAGAAATTAATAATAGTATTATATTAACATCGCAATGTTTATGAAAACTTAATGTATGTAAGAAAAAATCTGGAATCGTTTAAGAAAAATAGTGTTATACATAATGTTAATACCAGATATAAAAATAAACTTGCTGTTCATGGGCTGACATGAATTTACACAAAGTCACTGTATACGCTTGTCGATGTATACGCTTTTATAACAAGGTTCCAGTGTACATTCAAACTTTACTTTTAAATAAATTCAAAAACATCATAAAACAGACATTATTTACCAAAGGCTATTATAAAATTTCTGACTATCTGGATGATAAGCAAGCATGGACGGACATAGACCGCTCGGCGATATTCAGTCTAATTATACAATATAAAATAATTGTAACCCAAACTTATTTAAAAGAGCAACCTTTGAGTTTCTTGCTCGTTATTCTCTGGGGAATCAGCTTTGTGAATGAGCTATAATGTCAAAAACTTTAATAATAAGATTAAAAATGTGACGTTTTCAAGTGATAATTTTTATCCTACGAAATAATTTTTTTTTTTGATTTTGATTGAATGCCGTTGGAGCATAAACATTTAAAATGGAAACTACCAAACGGATGGTGTCGGCAGGAAATGGCTGGATGCCGACCGTTTCCAACCGATTGCTCTGAAAATTGCCCTATGGTCAGCAGTTAAAGTCCTGTGACTAATATTTTGATCATGATGGCGTAAGTATTCCACCATGGCCCATATACCCAGTGTTAGTCAAAAAACACCTAGCATATCCTTAGCGGCTATACCGCCTTCGAAGCTGGTTATGGCTTCGTATACTGTTAGCGGGAAATGTTTGTGTGATGAATACGAACATTTAATCCCAAGTCATGGACGTTTATATAAATGTATTTCAAGGTGCGTGGAATTTTTAATTCAACAAAGTGAAGCCCAACTGGTTTCTGGACTGTGGTTTTCGGTCCGTTCGAGACAGGATGCCCAACACAGTTGCTTACTTTCCTTATAGACTAACCTTCATTTGAAAGATAAAAGAGCCAGTGTGTTTAGTTGCGTGGAACTGTGGACAACATACACTACATATTAAGGGAATGTATTCGGAATAAGATCTGTTTAAACCATTAAAATAGCGCAACGTAGGTGTATTTTACAACATCCCGGCCTCGGGTGAAACCGAAATGGTATAAATGTATAATTGATAGTTTAAGTTGCAAGGTGAAGGTGGATGAAGCTGACATAAGCATAGATTGTAATCCTCAAAAATACCAGCATTAAAAGAAAAACAAGCGAGCCAGTGAAATAAAGTGAAAATAAAAGCAATTGTGAACTCCGTATTTGAGGTCGAACGTATTGTATAATCTGGAAGGTCACGAATGTCATGGGCAGTCGTAATCACGTTTCACCAGGCCAGCTGCTTACTTGCATGCACAATTAGGTGTGTTCAGTTACAATTTGTAGAACATCATTATTCCAATCGAATGAAGTCTACAATGGAGTTAGTGAAGAAAGCAGTAAAATTATAAAAATAAAAAATAAATTATCCCGATCATTAGCCTTATCTAAACTATGTGAACTTCAGCTCGGATTTTGGATAGGCTATATGACCACGATATAACACTTGAAACCTTGATTGTTCCTTTCTAGATTTACTTCAAGCGGTTTAGAAAATAACTACCTATATAATTTTACGAAAACGTTATAATAATAATGATCGATTTATATACGATGAGGGATGAAGAGATTTGTATGTATGTATATGTGTGTGTGTGTGTATGTGTGTGTGTGTGTATGTGTGTGTGTGTGTGTGTGTGTGTGTGTGTGTGTGTGTGTGTGTGTGTGTGTGTGTGTGTGTGTGAGTGTGTGAGTGTGTGTGGGTGTGTGTGTGTGTGTATGGATGCACCATAGGTACTCATAAAATTAATAAAGTCAGTGTCAAGTCAGGATGTCTACCACTATACCAAACGGATCGTTATATGATGTGTGATGTGGGCAACTTGGTGAATGAAGACTTATATTAAAGGTTTTTAATTTATCAACTAAAAGGGCGGGCACAATAAAATCTCTTTTAGCTTCATGATAGCAACGTATTCATCTTCAGAATGAGACAACCCTATAATGGATTCGAACTTCGCGCCCTTAACGCATATCTAATAAATAATGGATATGTCTATTAATGAATAATGTATCTAAGGCAAAATGTTACGGCCCACAGAATAATTTATAATAAAGAGTCTATCATCATATCATTATAATACCTATCACAATCAAAATAATTATGCCTGTTCAGAAATTGTATGTCGTAAATATCGAATGGCATTTTTTAAAGGTTATCGTAATTAATGAGTCTTTATTTAAGTGCGTATTTTATTTGACTATCCAAGGCGGATCCAACATTTTACATTTTTTCATATTTCAATAACGCTGATCAGCAGATTATTTGAAGTTGAAAAATTATTGTAGTCACACGTGAGTACCTACTTTACTTTAATGCAGTTAAAGTTTCATCTGTAATTAATCTTCTACCAGACATGTCTATCGGACTGGCCGATGTTATTGCGGATGCTCGTCTGATTGTGTAGATCGTTTTGTGGGTACTCTGCAGACTGTCTCGGTAGTATTACGGATGCTAGACAGACTAACGCTGTAGGACTGCGGGTGCTCGACAGACTGTCGAGATCATATTGCGGATGTTCGACAGACTGTCACGATAGTATAGCGTGTACTCCACACACTGTCTCCATAGTATTTAAAAATAAAAAAGTTTATAGACTCAAACTTGTTACAAACAGCGAATTAACAAATTAGGAGGTACATAACAAATACACTTAAGCACAATTAATGGGCCCTGGTCCTTAAACTAAGATTGCTCTTGTATTTTAAGCAATGTTCGATCACGGCATTGTTATTATTATAGTAACCATCCATCCAGATTGACAACATTATAGATAATAGGTTAATTTTTAATTAATTGTATATAAGCAATGAGGAAAATAAAAGAAAATATTATTAAATAAGTTGCGTATGAGTCAAAAACTTATAAAACGAAATATCAACTTCCCAAACGAACTTACTCTTCTGGTATCGAGTTGAGTTTGTGTGTGAACATATATGCGAGCGTGAAAAATTGCCGGTGCACAACTGTCCAAATTACTTTGCAGGTGCTTGATAGATTATCCAGATTATTTTTCTGGTACTCGGCAGGTTGTTCAGATTGTATGACGGGTGTCGACAGATTCTCCTGATTGTATGACGAATGCTTGACCCGAAAGTATTGACGGTACCAGACTGACTCAATTTTATGGCGGGTGCTCGACAGACTCTCCCGATTATGTGACGTGTACTTGACAGATTGTGCCGATAGTATGGCGGGTATTCAATAAACTGTCCTGATAGTATTACGGTGTTCATAGAGACTAAAGTGAGATTTATTTTTATAAGAGTGTTCTGAGATATTTAACATATTTTATGGGGTCGTTTAACACTGAGAAACTTCTTGCAAGTGCATAACGATAACAAAGTGTGAAAAATTGTTCAGAGTCTCAACCACCTTATACCATTTTATCAGGTATTTCATATGGACTCTATATTTATTGTAGTAGTCTTATCCAAAAAAATATCTGCAAATAAGGGCTCTTCACTTATACGATGTCTGCCACTGATATCTCAGTTAAATATAACAGCCCGCCATTAAGTTAAGTAGGTACGTATTGATCTGTCAGTATCAAACATGATAAAGATAACCACACAAAGTGGAAGCCTTGACCTTAAGATGTAACTGGCTTGAATATACCTTGTATTGTATACTACTTGATGGATTTTCTCAATAATCTTCAAATTAGGTACGGTAGGATAATTGTGGTATTGAACTCTATAGCAACTAATTGTGAAACTCAGTTGCTATGGCGGCAAAAGTCTTCTTTATTGGCAACTAGTTGCTTGTAAAACATTCTTTATCACAAATAGTTGCCAACAAAGAATAAATAATACTCTATCGCAACTAGTATGTATAAACCAATCATGCTCTTGTATTCCTAGTGTTTATAGATATGTTAGTAGAGTTTATGTGAATTACATCTGTATCAAAAACCTTTAACAAAAACAGGAAATGATTTGAATCTTGAATCTAGTTGCGGAACTCTATTGCTATGGGGGCCAGAAGATGAAACCGACTTTAAGATACAGATTATGGAACATCATTATCACATAACATATCCCTGCAGTGGGATGTTTATGGGCCTATAGGCCTAATGAGGGAGTATGAGTCGTAGTCCACCACGCCTGGACTGGACTGGACTGGACTTATGTATATTTTGATTTTCCATTCGTAATGAGGACTGTTAATTTTTATAGAATGAACGAACATCGTTACCAAATTAATTCTGCACACCCTGATTTGTCTAAATTTTTTTCATTTTTCAAATTTCATAAGTAACTGTTTTTCATATCAGTTACATGGCTATGCACTGAGAATAAAGAATTCTCATTGACCTTTACATTTAAGAGGGTATTAAGATAATCCCTGCTAGCTGTTCATTTATTAAAGTAAAGTATGTTGTACTGAGAGGCATTATTTCAAGCTGGCTGTGGCCATTACACACCGTGGCCGACGCATTTAGCTGTTTTCTCAACATATAAGAGAATTATTAATGTTTAATAAACTACTTGAAACAGCCCTCGGTCTTTAGGGTTATTATTATTATTATTTACTTTTAGATACAATCAGGAATAGTGTAATTAGGGAGTTATGCAATGTGAATGAAGACGTAGTGACAAAGATTGAAAAAGGTATGCTGAGATGGTTTGGACATGTGGAGAGGATGAATGAAAGAAGACTTACGAAAGAGATATACAAAGCGAATGTGGATGGTAGTGTTGGTAGGGGAAGACCACGGCGAACGTACCATGATCAAATCGGGGACGTCTTAAAGAAAGGCCAAGTCAAGAGTTCCCTAAACCGACGAGCATGTATGAACAACCTTATGAGAGTGAAGGAAGCAGAAGAGGTGTGTCAGGATCGTAGCAAGTGGAAGTCTGTGGTCTCTGCCTACCCCTACGGGAAACAGGCGTGACATTATGTATGTATGTATTATTACTTTCAAGATATTTGACATTTAACCTTTAATTACTTGCAGGGGTTCAGTGCAGATTCAAAGTTGTGTTATTCATCGAATTTTGTTCCTCCTATTGTCTGTTCTGTGCTGATTGTCTACAAAAAATATAGTTTCTAAATTGTAATGTGTGACGTTAACTTATTAATC
This sequence comes from Oegoconia quadripuncta, assembly GCA_949316235.1. NCBI lineage: Eukaryota > Metazoa > Arthropoda > Insecta > Lepidoptera > Autostichidae > Oegoconia > Oegoconia quadripuncta. Next base: position 31,808,097 of record OX438746.1, read on the forward strand.
ATTTAAACTCCTATTGACACTAAGTACACCTCGATGGTGTACTCCAGACTTAGTCATAAGGATAACGACGGCAAAAAGGGCTTTTAATAAAAAAAAATGTATTTAAAGCTACTATAAGCAAAAAAGCGGCTTATAAAATGCTATGCAGAAAAGGATAACGAAAGATTAGAGGCATTCGGGATATGATGCTAGAGACGAATGGAGGGAATAAGCTGAACAGAGAAGAGAGCAAGTGAAGAGGTGATAATGATGGTAAAGGACAAGAGATGCCTGTTGGCCACAGTTGAGCACCGAAGGGGAAAGATCAACAAAAGGTCACTTGCTCCGACACGACATTTTTTGAAGAACATCATAGAAAGAAAGAAACTGTTTATTCGACACTTCGATACATAATACAAACAATTAAAAAAATAATAGAGCACTCAGGTAAGTGTCGCAGCAGCGAAAGTGAAACGACTCACCTATAGCGCCATATATGCTGAGCTTATAAAAGCTCGGTGCTGGTTTACTGTCGCAGCCAGAGTAGGCGAGTTTCCGCTAGTTGCATAAAGACAGGACATTCCTGTTGAAGGAATAAGAATGTCCTATATGAATTAAATAAGTTACATAAAGATTATATTTAATACAAGCTACCCTTGAAGAACAAAGATAAATAGAAAGAAGTTCACTGTTTTGGAAATCATTAATCAACTAGTCCAACTAAAATTATAAATGCGAAAGTTTGTGTGTGTTTGTGTGCGTTTTTTTCTCTAACCTGATACAGATCCATTAACGCGTGAGTTTGCAAATATATGAAATATAAATAATAATAATAATAGTAAAAACGAATAATTAAAAGAATATTGCCGCTATACAAGCACGTGAGTAAATGATGCAAGCTTTGCTTGTTGGTTCAGTAGATACCTTCGAAAGTGCAGTTTAACAGTTGACTTAGGAAGCTGCGACGTCTAAGGGGTGGTGGCAGGTTATTCCAACATTTACTAGCTTGATAGCGGAAACTACTCTTGGAAACTCGTGTAATATGAAAAGGTGTGGATAGGATAGGATTTACCTCGTCTTAAATTGTAGCTTTGGTGAAATTTAGACCATTCTAATACTCGTATAGATATTTGGGACGTTTACTTTTAATAACACTGTAATAACCCAGCAAAGTGCAACTGACGTCTTGATTCCATATTAAACAGGCCCATTTTAAACTGTGGTATTATGTGGTAACGTCGTGGTAATTTAATACAAAATCGGATGCAAGCATTCTGTATTCTTTTAATGACAGATTTACTGCTAGCTAGCAGACACGGGCCAAATACTACGTCGCCGTAACTTAATTTTGAGAGGATCAAGCATTCGCACAATTTAAGTCTTATTCCTTATTAAGCAGATGTCGCACTTTATATAATTTACATTAGTTATGTGTTCCACGAATTAAAGCCTACTGTCCATAAGCACACCCAAATTTCAAGCCTGCGATGTACGCATTCTACGTCAGATCACAGTACTGATAGAACCGGTGCATGCGACAATGTAGTCTCAATTTCCTTTTTGGAATCAAAATCATAAATTTTGACTTACGAGTATTTAATACTAAAGCATTCGTGTGCGCCCAAGAAGCCACTGTCCAGATCCAAGTTTATCTACTCAATGCAGGGGGCTAGAAAAGAGAGGAAGGGGAGAATCTAGACACAATTACTTTGATCTAGTGAAATAATAGGTAAATGTCGTGTCGTACCAAAAGGTTAAATCGAGGGCGGAAAGCAGAGACGCGTGGTCATTACTCCACCGGCAAAAGCATAGCTCTTAAATTGAAGAAGAAGACGCTAAGTGTTTATATTTTAGGTGAATTTCCAGATTCCAAAATAAACAACTCTAATTTTGGATTACAGGTAGCTTCATTGTGATTTTAAAAATGGGTTCCGTAAGAACCCCACACGAGCATCTATGTAAGTTTTTAGGCGTGAGTAATTAAGGGTTAAATGTCTCAGAGTGAAGGCTTCATTTCGAAAATAACACCAAGCAAAATAATTGTGCGATCGATTATTGTTGCATCTGTAATATACAAATAAACATTATCTATCTTTCTAATTACAGCATTTAAATTATCGAAAAAATTAAGGAGCTTTGCGATTTTTTATATAGAGATTTCTAATTACTTTTCTGTCTTGACAGAGCTCGCAATATTAATTACAAACATGATTGATTACCTACCGACAAATTAAGTAATAACCAAGTAAAATAGTTGTTTAGCAGTTTGCTTTATTCGCCTTTAAAATACGGATTTTTTTTCGCAAACATGAAATATAATGAAATGAAACTAACTGAAACTGAGTTCAACATACGTGTAACGAAGAGTTTTTGACCGTGACCTCTGTTTGCCAAAGATAATAATAGTTGGTCCGAAGACGAAAACACGAACAATCGTTGGACTAACTTGCTTTTGACTCAAAACTGCTGTTGCAAAGACAGATAGACAGACAGTCCCCATGCCAGTAAATGAAACTTATGTATAGTAGCCTACATATGTAATAGCACAACCTTTATACCAAATATCCCAAATATTAGCGTTTAGGAGTAACATTAAAAATTTAATGCTTGAAACATCTTCCATGATTTTTTTTTATGCATAATGGATTGGTACTTTGACCTCAATCACACCTGATGTTAAGTGAAGATGAGGTCGAAGGTGGAAGTGTACGACCTTTCGAATGGTTCACCTTTCGAAATATACAGAAATGCACAAGTGATAAGTGATAAGGGGGCAAGTCTGTCGCCGTCAAAACGTGCAGGTCTGTAGATGTTTTATAGTGTAAAGTCCCATATGCTCCTTTCACGACACCCACGGAAGAGACGAGTGGTTTTTACGAGCCCAAACCATACAGAACATAAATACTATAAATACTATAAATAAGACGTACCGCAGGATATCACCCACACTTAGTTGACGTGCCATTTATAAGGACCAAGCGTTTTAGGTCTTCGTTTCTCATGCGCACGGCTAAGGAGTGGAACGCATTGCCTCCGTCTGTGTTTCCAATCGCATATAAAGCTCGCGGAAAGCTCGTTCCATCGTAGACCTTATCTCGACATTAGTGCAGATTAAGGTCAAGAGCGATCCCATTCTAATTTAAAAAAAATAAAAAAAAAATAAACATGGAGCATTAAATATATAAATTTCTCAAACTAATCCGTTCCTAAATGTAGCCGCATCTGCGAAGTACTATCGACCCAAAATTTTATTCCTCTTACCTACTTGTCACTTTATTTGAACCAATTTTGATGAGTTAACTGAATCCATCTGAGCCACTTTTTGTCGGAGAAAGCGATTTGGGTCATCCGTCACACTTTTTTGGCTGGACAGACAAATACCGCTCTATTGGAACTGACAACTGCCACATCCGCTTGGCGAAAGTTATTTCAACTCAATTTATTATCTTTAGAGATTTCTCTTACAAGTTTGGCAATGTTTGTCAGTTCTGATAGTATACGTACAGTCGGCGTTATAGTTACTCATACAGGGCTGTTCTATATGATTATGGTAACATGATGACTAGTCAAGCTTCGCTCTCGAAATGACTCTTTTAATACGAGTGGTTCTGTGTTTCAGAGGACATGTTAAACAGTTGGTCCCCTGTTGTTTTCATTGAAGGCAGTCGTTAAGCTAAGTCGATGATCTGCAGAGGTGGCTTAAAACATTGACTGTGAGGTGGCCAAGAGTCTGACACAAATCTCCACACCCACAGTGGGCTCGCGTCTTGGATTATGGTCCGTATCCTCTCCCTTATAGAAGGTTTATGATGATAATTCTCCTGAAACTGAAACATGTATATAGAAATCGGAATGTTTCACATAAGTTTTCTTATTGATTGACTGGAGACACGATTACACCTACTGGAACGTGACGATATAGGCAAACACGGAGCACACAATCTCAGGCCTATTCACCCGAAATATGAAGATTTAATGATAGTAAACAGACCGCATTAAGAATGAAGAAACGAAACGCTCAAGTATTGTGAATGATCGCCATGTCGATAATAGATGGATGAAAATCCAACACGTAATGCGAAAAAAGAAATGCTATCATGGAATCATTTCATGCAATTCAAACCCAACTCACCAACTGCTCTCCACTTATAGGTAACTACAATAACACTGCTAGTATAAACTGAGCTGTACGATAGCATGCCTATACAACTCTCGACAGTCCAAAAGTTGAAGTGTTACGTCTGATGTGCGGTCGACTGTACATAAATTTGTTTTGTCCTACCTGATTTAATATCTTAGTTAATGAAAAGCATAATACAATACAATACAAATACTCTTTATTGCACAAAATACTTTACAATATTTTTTGATGATTACAATGGTAGACAATCAGACGGTGTTATCACTAAAACCGGTCTCTTCCATACAACCACAGCTATGAGAAACTTGTATGGGAATTAACTTTATTCAATATTTTGTTTACAAAACATAAATAAATAATATGAAATTATAATAAAAAGGTAACATTTAAAAAACAGTCACATATTATGGGTGTTAGCTTATTTGTGCGGCTCGCGTCCGAATTGCCGTGAGATTTTTAGTGGCCATGCATGGACTTTAAGCCATGACCGTAATGATTCAGTCGTTTCTCACCGTGAATTCCGATGCGAGTTATGCCTGCTTACGGAGTAACTAAGCAGAGCCGAACACGTCGTTTCTCTTCGCAGAAACTATGAAAGGTAGGAAACTTGTTCGAGGTCCGTGTCGTGAAGAAAGGTGCCAAAAAGACGCGGCATTACCCCGAAGTACAAGGTAAAATTCCGCTGTAACTGGCAGTCGCATGGAGGTGGGACGGAGCTATGATCTCCACGCAGGTGTTTTTCCAGTTCTGCAATGCGACCACAGAATCATACCGTCTGATATCTTACCATGGTAGTTAATAAAATAAAAATTTTCGTCACAGTTTAACCATGTGGAATATCACATTACATCGGGTGCACATAGCCAAAGCCCCGGGCAGTGTCGCCTGCACTAAATGAATTACCCACCGCAAAGCGACGGGCCGCCGCATGTATTATTCATCGCATGTTTTGTAACCTTTCCCTCTTTAGTCTGTCGCTAGAGATACCTATATTAACATACACTGCGCTGATATCAAGGTGGTTACATAATATGCAAGTTTGTTATGGCTAGGAATTTACGCTGAAAGAAAATACGATAGGAATGATATAAAATAAGTGTGGGTTGGAATTCCAATATTATTCCACTATCGTATCGCCTTTCCATCTTTACGGGGAGGTATTCTCCCCGATTGTTATCGACATACTAAATATTTTCACTAAACGGTTTGCTTTTTCTTTTGTTATACGGGCTGCCAAATTACCCAACTCTGGCGGTGTTCCCCAAATCTTAGAAATTAAAGATCGTCAAGTCTATAAAGTGAGAGATTTACTAGGATTGTGTGCTCCATCTTTAGCTACATCGCAGGAAGATGGTTGTAGTCAAACGCGTCACCAGTTTACTCGAAATCGCTAGTCGAATAAAAAATAAAACGCTAATATAGTCACGAGAGCAGGTAAGAAAGTGCTCTAAAGGACCATAGCTCACAGATTCATGGTTACTCTGAATATTCAAAACTACGAATTCGTGGTGGCAGAAATGATGAAAGTGAAGAGGTAGAAGAAAAGTGAAGAGTCTCCGGGTAAACTGGAAGAAAAAGGGTATCTGGCAAAACATCATATTGTGCCAATAATTGGAATCGCAGGATTTTGGACATTTCAGTTTTTCAATACCAGTTGGTGTTGCTGGATAAAGAGAATTAATTTACATTATCATCAAACGCCTTATGTACTCAATGAAAGCAAAATACAATGGAACCGACATATAATACACAGGGTAACTTTTAATTAGTTCTTGACACCAAAAGATATGCGTGTACTAATGATTATATACAAATTGGCTAAAGATAAAATTTTGTTAAATTCATTTTATAATTATTTTTTTTAAGAAATTTAAATTAGCACTTGAACTCAATGACACCTGATTTTAAATGAAAAAGCTCTAAGAAGGAGCGTGCTTTCAAAAAACGAATTTTATAAAAGTTGTTTCTTTGGGAAAGTTGTTTAACAATTAAAGTCACCCTATATTACTAGCAGACGCCAGACGAGCTCTTGTAATCCTATCTTTCCTTAAAAATAAACAAAATCGTTCTACAAACCTACCTACGCATCATCCACAATAATTACCTACGAAATAAAACAGCAGGCAGCGAAATATTTGTTTCGCAAAAAGGCGTTGATGAAAAACGTCGAGCCAATTTATAAATATTAATAAACTCATTTCAACCTAGAGTGCAAACGAGAAAATCTGTATCCGGCATGTGGTTAAACTATTATTAATAGTAGATTGATTCTTTTTGTATTTACCCTGAATTTGTTCGTCAGTGACATTTCACCAATGTCATTATTCTTTTCGTTCCAATCTCTTTTCTGAGTAGGTATTTCGGTGTTATCGATTGTCATTATAAGATGACTTAAGCAGAAAACTATCTTTAACCAAGCGTACTAAACAATAATTTTAGCTTTTATGTTAATAATTTGAAATCCAGATATGTACTGCTTGCTATGCATGACCGAATTTTCAGCGAACGAAAAGTATGTATAACCGTTAATCACTCCTTCATTCGTTCTCCGTAGGTCACTTGTGATTCATTCAAACAAAGTCAACGTAATAGTTCCGTTGATGATACTGAATGCGATGTTTTCAATTTGACCACCGTCTGGTTGCTAGCCAGCGCATTAATTGCCAACATAGGTTTTTTTTTTATCCACAACGGGTTAGCACTTGACCTCAATCACACCTGATGTTAAGTGAAGATGAGGCCGGAGGTGGTAGCGTACTGACCCGGAAACCCCATCTTATTTGGGGGACTGGCTATCTTACCTCTGACAACCGGAACACAACAATGCTATTAACATTGCTGTTTGGCGGCAGATTTAGATAAGATGGTGGTAGCTAGCCAGGCGGACATTTAATATGCCCTACCACCAACCAAACTGAGTACTAAATATGTACCCCGCTGGGGATCGAACCCGCGACCTCTGAAACGTAAACCCAATGTTGTTTACATTGAGCCACGGAGGCGGTAAATCATCATCATAATAATAGGTCATCTGAAGCTAAGGAATCTAAAGTCTGACTTTTATAAGAAATGTCAATGTCATTGTAATAGTTTGGAGTAAAGAATGAATGACACATCCCTATTGCAAAAAAAAACATACTATTCGGTGTGCGGTATGTATTGCGGTTTATTATTAGCGGGTAAGACCACAAAAAGCTTTAACTCAAGGAAGATTTTCGTAACACGGCCTGAGCATTTAGAAATTAATTCTGCCAGCAAATTGATGACCCAACAACTGTTCCTCTTCAGTAAGCATAAGCTCACATTTTCATGAGTCAAGAAATGCGACGGAAATTTTAACCAGGAACGGTTTTAGGAGAAGAAAAAATGAAAACTTTCCAACCGTTTCAAGCAAGCAGATCCCGATTTGATTTACTATCGCATAAATAATGCGGTATTGTCCCGGGTAGAGTGGAGCGAATAGTGTCCTCAGAAATCATATTGTCATGTCATGGTATATTGTAAGAAATATATTGAATGTAATTGCTCCAATTGTAATGATCGAAACTAACATTCTCTGGAACTTGCTAACTATTTAAACAAACCGCCATATATAGAAATTGTCTCTGAATTATGAATTTACAAGTGATGGGCAAGACTCTTACTTACTCATTTACTTATATCAAATCATATCGAACAATAATAGCGAAACTAAAAAACAAATAGGTACGAGAGAGATCTGAGATCGTCTTTTGTTTGCAAAGTTAGCAAGTTCCATAGAACGACACTTTATAGCTGAGTTATTCTTATATTGATTTCAAAATGCATTTAATAGCAGCTTTTTAAAAACAAAAGGGACAGTTTCTAAAAAAATGACTAATAATGTCTATGGCTATGAACAATAATTGTAGATGGGATTGGGTTCATCGGGACTTTCCATCATGCCAAAGTGAATGTGACTACATGACAGTTGTCAGCAGTTCGGTACATTGATAAGGGTGCGTTTGAATTACTGAACGAGGGGACACTGTTTGTCTGATTTGACGACATTTCCCTCGCTATCGTTTATTTCCTTACAATCTGCACTTGGTTTTCATTGGAGGTTAATAAGTCAGTTACAAAGACATAACGATAACGAAGAGTGTTCTCAAGAAATTCTCAGTGACCTCCACATTATCCTGGTTTCATCTTTGAGAGAGTAGAACTTTTTACTAGTTCAGTTGCCTACTCGTTTGCTTACTGATATCTTGATATAAAAAGATGACGTCAATTCACTTGTCCTAATGCCTTCTCTGTGAGGCAGCCCGCTAAACAGTGGCAAAGATTACAGAGCGCTCAGCGGCAGTGAATAATGCATGAGCAGTCGTCGGTCCGAGCGAATAATTTTAATGTAAAGTTGTAGACACAACGCGGTGTACTCCCGCCGGATTTAACCGGTAATCTGCTTCCCGAATTCACTCCGACCTCATTTATTATGCCCGTCGATTCCGACATGTGCAAATGTGCATTAACGAAATGTGGAATAATGCTGCACTGGGGATTCGAAGGCATGTGAAATATTTACGCTGTTATTGCAATTTTTTATTATGGATACCCGTTTGACCACAATCTCATCGAGTGAAATAAATTTGTTAAGGAAAAGTAACGCCGGAAATAAGAAGTATATCACATTATAGGCAATTCACTTCTTCGTTTGAGATTGAATGTAACAACCGCATCTTGGGATGGAAGATGCCATTCCATCTGAACAACTTCACGACCAGTCTTTGACGACGTATATTGAAAAGAGGCACCCTACTGATCGTGTAATGCATAATTAATATGAGATGGAACTTTATTCAATTTGTGTGTCGTCTCCATGAACCATCTGTGTATTTTACCGTACCGATTGCGGATCTTTTATTTTTATGCACAACGGATTAGTACTGGACTTCCATCACACCGGATGTTAAGTGAAGATGAGGTCGAAGGTGGAGGCGTACTGACCCAGAAGCCCCAACATATTTGGAGAACTGGCTATCTTATCTCTGACAACCAGAACACAACAATGCTATTAACATTGTCGCTTGGCGGCAGATTTAGATAAGATGGTTGTAGGTAGCCAGGCGGACATTTAAAATGCCCTACCACCAACCAAACCGAGTACTTAAACATGTACCCCGCTGGAGATCGAACCCGCGACCTCCGAATCGTAAACCCAACGTTGTTTACATTGAGCCACGGAGGCGGTACATTCGATCGGTTTCCAAAGCTCATTAGGTAACTTCGAACTTTCTTATGAGGCCCATAGTGAGAGACCAGGTTTGAATGCCATAAGTCATCACGGTAAATTGATTAAAGACTGCTTCTTCAAGCACTGCCGTATTTTGAACAAGAAGACGTAGCGCAGCTTCCCAAACATTGCCCATCCGAGTTTGATTCGTCGATTGGCCTCTCTCTCGAATATTGACCTGTCTAGTCGGATCTCTTGTCCTAAATAGACATACACGCTTACAACTTCCAAAATGGAGTTCCCAACTGATATTGGTGTGGGCACGCACGACACATGCATTCCTTATAATTGTCGTTTTGTCCATGTTCATTTTAAAGCCCACTTGTTGAGATACTCGAGCATATTGCCGAGGTCTGAGAAGAAGGATTCAATTGGGGTCGGTATAACTGTAAGCTGTAATTTTACGTAGTAAAGATTGTTTTTACTTATCTAATCTATAAAAATTTAAGAAAACACAGGTTTTCTTAGATTTTGTTCTAGTAATGTAAATTTAGGAGTCCATTGAGGAGTTAGCAGCTGATGCTTATAACACAAGTATTTTTAATGCTTAGCATGGGCATCAGCTGGGAACATACTTTTAAAAATTCTATTCAATATTACAAAATTTTACGTAAACTACTGTATTTACCTGTGTTAAAAATAAATTATTCTTATTCTTAAATTATTGTTATTTAGAAAAGAGTCTACATTTAGCCGCAACGCAACTCAAAATGATAAAGAATATACCAAGTCCAGAAAGACAAGGGTTGACATGTTGACACTACGATGTACCTAATTTATCTGAATTGACTTCGCTGGACCAAATACACGATGGTTAGTTATTACCTCTCCGCTCCTCTTCAAAATCAATAAACACATAGGTACTCGTATACATCTAAAGACGAAATACGTCAGTACAGACGGCTTTTCATTATGGCAAACCTGTAGACGCCTACAAAGTTAGCATTTTACGATTGTATTGATATTAATGACGTTATCTAGATTTGACGCGGTAAATATCCATATTATTGGTAAATGCCTAGATTGGCAGCCGTTTAACCTGGAAGAAAGTAGCTACATGTACTAGTAATATTAGAAAAAACTAGAAATGTCAAAAGAATCTCGACTCGTTCTCGGTATTCGGCCAACAGATTAGAATGGAATCAGATATTCATTTCACACAACCACAGTATACATAATAGTATAACAAACGACATACATTTATGATTTCTCCTCAGTATTATAGTAATTATTTAATTATTCATCATAATATGAGTATTGATAATGTATATATTTATTTATACTTCTTACTATATAAATGTATATTGGATAGGTTATGTGGTAATATTTATTTATACAGGGCGTCCCAAAGTTATGGGACATGAAGGGGAAGTACCTTAAATATCGTAGATAGTGAATTTTGCTCAAAGAAGACTTTATGTTATTTTTAAAAGTTAGTAATTCTGCATTCATAGATTTTCTAAAAATTATTTGCTTCGGCTGGGAATCGAACCGACTCAAATGTGAAAAAAAAACACCCTACTTTTATGATGCCAATCGAAAGAATAGCTAAAAAATAATAACTCTGCCTAAGTAACATAGTATTTTAAAAGAAAGGAACAACGTGAAATTAATCATTTTAATCAAATAAAAAACATACATGAAACTGCCGTAGTCAATTAAGTAGGTATTTTTTTGTAAATTAATTAATTAAATGCTCAAAATGTGATCCCTCTTGTCTTACGCAAATCGCCAATCTTTTAATGAGCCCGCTGCCTGTTGATTTTCTAATCATTTTATGGTGAACACTCGATGTGATATGGCACAATTCTGTTTGCAACTCGCCTACGTTCTCGTATCGCTTTTTGTATAGCATATCTTTCACGTATCCCCAAAAGAAGAAATCTAATGGTGTGAGGTCCGGGGATCTGGCCGGCCATCTAATCGGTCCATTTGTACCAATCCATGTAGGAAAACATTCATTTAGAAAATCTGCTGCTCTCCGACTATTATGAGCCGGAGCTCCATCTTGTTGGAAAATTAAGTTTTCTTGCTCCGCCGCGGAATGGTTTCTTATCTTATCCCTTAAAATTTGAAGTATTCCTAAATACTTTTCTGTGTTCAAGGTTCCTTGGTAAAAATGGATTAAGAAAACCCGGTTTTTTAAAAGTCCGCACCAACAGTTGAGTGAAAAACGCACTTGGTTATTAGTTTCAGTCACTCGTAGGGGATTTTCTTTAGACCAAATACGATTATTGTTGCGGTTATACATACCGTTATTGCTAAAGTTAGATTCGTCTGTCCAAATAATATTATCCAAAAAATTTGGATCTTCGAGCAATCGTGCCTGGATATCAAGACAGAAATTTTTTCTCCTTTCTGTATCGCCCGGAAGTAATTTTTGAACCAATCGTCCTTCAACATAACTCTTAAAACCGTGTTTTTTTAATACACGGTGTATTTTACTTTTTGAAACTCCAATTTCATGTTCTCCTTCTCTCACCGATGCTTTCGGAAAAGCCGAAAAGTAAATTAAAATACCAAGTTCTTCGTCGTTGATCGTATGGTTTTCTTGCTGTGGTTCTCTTGGGCGTTTATCGAAACGTCCCAGAGTTTTCAAATTGTTCACAAGCCTTTTCAAAACTTTACGAGACGGTATTTGTCTATCAGGATATTTTACGCCATACCACCGCAAACTTCTAGAGATATCTTTATCGTTCAAAAAATATGCTTCCATTAGATCAAAACTTACTTGATATGCCATGTTCGCAATAAATTAACACAATAACACTTGTGTAAGTGAATTGAGACTAAACAGATCAATATCCGAAAAACAAACGCTCGCACATACTGTTCCATTTTCAAATTTAAGAACAACATTTAAAAATATCACTTCTTTTTAAAATATCTTAAAAAGTATGCATTCAAACAAACGCTGTCATAAACTGTTCCATTTTCAAATTATAAATTATTTATTTTTGTTTTTAATTTGCCTTCTGTCTAGCTTACAGAGGACGTATTGAAATACAAGTTTTATCATTTCATCTACACGTGCACTTATAATAAGGAAAACTATGTTAGTACCTATTTTATGAAGTGGGTACTTATTTACGAATAATCAATGCTATCTTTGGAATGATAATATCGCTACTTTTCGAACGTCGTCGGCAATAAATAACTTTCTTGAAATTTGACTCAATCATTTTATGTTGTTCCTTTCTTTTAAAATACTATGTTACTTAGGCAGAGTTATTATTTTTTAGCTATTCTTTCGATTGGCATCATAAAAGTAGGGTGTTTTTTTTTTCACATTTAAGTCGGTTCGATTCCCAGCCGAAGCAAGTAATTTTTAGAAAATCTATGAATGCAGAATTACTAACTTTTAAAAATAACATAAAGTCTTCTTTGAGCAAAATTCACTATCTACAATATTTAAGGTACTTCCCCTTCATGTCCCATAACTTTGGGACGCCCTGTATATATTATTTTTTATTTTATTTTTTTATAAAATAATTTTCAATTGTTGTGTACACTATTTTCTGCCCAATCTAATAAACACTATGTATCTCTAAGGTTTGCTGGTAGAAAACTCTATCGGAGTTAAGCTCGCCTTTGTATATTTTATATACAATGCATATTTCTGTAACAATTTTGTGTACAATAAAGATATTAAGATATAAAATAGTAACTTCGGGTAGGCTCTTAGCTAGCTAAAATTCCTTTGTGCATTTCCAGTTTTTTTCTAATATTAGTAGTACTTGTAGCTACGCAAAACAGACCCCAGGCTGAAATGCCTCAATTCAACTCATTTCATCTATTCATTCGGATTGATAACATTTGCCAACATCTCGACAATCGTAATAAATAGATACCATGAAATTGAGATGGCTCGGAAAGGCGGACGGGGTCAGTCGTGAATAATTTAATATTAGATGGCACGGCCACTTCATCAAATTTGCACTCCCAGTACTGCGCTGATCATTAGCCTTCTACAGTAATAAAGTAAAAATTGAATCTAAAATTTTTCTAGAAAATAAGCGGATTTTTGTACCAAGTAACTCTCTGAGAACACAAAGTGACTCTATTTTTAGGCAGGCAAATTTTATAATATCATTAATTGTAGGTACTATAAATTTTGACTTACAATATGGTGCGTGACATTATCGTTGGAGATCTTTAAAAATTATACGGGACGAGTTTTTTACCGTAAGGAAAAAATAGGGTATATTAGGTAAGTGAAATAGAAGGTATCGGTATAGGTAGCTCAATTTTTCTTTTTTCAAAACTATCATCGATTAAATAAGTATATAATAAATAAATATCCTTAAACATACACACAGCGCCATCTAGTTCCACAGTAAGCAACTATAGGCTTGTGTTGCGGATACCAGATGGTTGATATACTACATAAATACATTTTTTTTTGTAAATAAATACTTATTATAAATGAAAACATCCATAACTCGGGTACATATGTCCGTATTCATCACACAAACATATGCCCCTAGCGGGATTCGAACCCGCAACCTTTTGGTATAGTGCTCAGAGTTGCTAACCATTACACCAAACAGGTCGTCGATTAAAGCGCTAATTGTGTCATTTGACGGTCGCGTTTGTAGCCTATTCCACATAATTACATCATTAAATTAAATAAATAAAAAAAACTTGGAGAAAATATGAGTTCCAAATAAATGTCGCTTGATAGTAACCCTACGAATCCCGCCAGTCGCATATCAAACTCCGGGTGACAAAAAAATAAACTACCTATGCCAATAACTTCTATTTCACTTACCTAATATTATGCCCTATTTTTTTTCCTTTCGGTAAAAATACTTATCCGGTATATACTGTTCTAAGTGATTTTTTATTGAAGTTAATGTTTGGTGAGGTGTAATGAGCTGTCGTTAATGTGAACCCCTGAGATTTTCCAACCGTGATATTATAAAACCGGAAAAAAACAAGCTTACACCTACTTACTTTAAGTTATTTTGAGCCAAATAATACGTATACATGATTTTTTTACGTGACCACTCGCTCTTTTGAGTTTGCTGTCAGCAAAACTTAAAAAGAAATGTTATTGTGCAATACTACTTATTTCGTTGGTGAAATAAGCAATGCTTCAAAACTTTTAGGTTGAAAGTCGAATGCCATGTGGTTATTACTTGGTTCTGAAGCCTAAATTTATTCATATCCGACAGGTTCATATTGGGCTGGCTTTTTAACAGTACTACCAAAATTTGTTGTAAAATGCGTCTTTTTTTGCGGATTTTAAAATTATTTGTCCATAGTATCACTCGTCGAATAAAATTTCAAGAACCATTATAATTTCTTATTTAAAATGAGTTTCAAAACTGAAATATCTATCTGGGTAACAAGAATTTTTCACCTGTAGAGGCATCTTGCAACTTGTTCATAGAACATTGTAGTATATAGTCTTAAATGAGCTCAGTGTTGCCAGTTTTTACCCACAACTTTGTTGCATCTTGGACATATTACCGAAATTTTACCTGGAGTGGCGGAAGCGACTTGTAATTTTTTCTTTAAACTTCTCTGCATTACGAGTCGGCCGATTGGTCTAGCGGGTAGTGACTACATCTTCAAAGCCAACGGTTGCGGATTCGAATTCTGCCAGTAGTCTGTACTACTGATTACGTGTATATCGCTATCACATTTTACTTAAACCACTTTTTATACATTTTGTTTTATTAGGTACACCAAAAGTATAACATATCACACTCTTCTGATAGCTTACACAGTAGTTTTGTTCTGACATGAATACCTATTACAGGCGGACACAACATTGATAACAAAGCTACACTAGTTACTTAAATAGTACCCACAATACATTATTTGAAAGTACTTAATTATTTAATTATAAATAAGGTATTATGGTATTAATATTATGGTCAGGATTACAATAAACTAAATGTTGAAGATTTTGAAAATTATGTATTAGAAAGAGAAGTTTTCAGGCGTTTCAGTATTTTAATGCTAAGATTCAAGATTGGGTCATAGAAGATATCAATATCCGTTGCTTCGCATACCGAATTGTAAGAACTACATATTTCTGTAAGAGGTGAAGAACGGCCGAGATTGGAATGTTTTTTTGATAGCATTTTACATTAGAAAAACTACATTTTATTTTATTTATTGATACAGAATTAACAGCAACATTCCAAATTATATTTACACAATATAATATTCATCTTATACCTACCAATTTTATTTTAATCTAGTGCATTTTACAATCTTTGTCACTACATCGTCTTTCAAACCATGTGTAAGAAAAAGATACATACGAATAATATGGGAAAATTTAATTTTACGCTACAATAAATTAGCTTCCAGAATTCACGATTATAAAAAAAAGTGGCGGCTTTATCAATAATATAAAATTCTCGAAAATAAAAATGATTTAGGTATTATTTATTTGCTTTTAGGCTTTTCATTTTTGATTCATGCTGTATTTAAAAAGAAATCTTCATTTATCCAATAAGGAACTACTAGACGGAATAAACCTCTTAAAAAAAAGAATTTTGTAAGCTCGAAATTCAAGGGAGATTTTTGGGACGGGTGGGCAACACTGATCTTCGATCTACCACGAACATACTCCACGTTCGCCACGTGCCTCGAAATGCAACCAAAGCGTTATCATATTTTATTTCCAACACGTTCGCGAGTTTGATTGGTTCCATTTCGATTCGACTCGTGTCTATGAGCGTGTTATCAATCTAGTTACGTATTCGTATACGTTACAATATTTGCTACTGAAGAATATGGGATAAATCTGAAATTATTACACCAGGTGATCTGAAATTTTGACTTTTGTTACGTTAGTACTATATTAATTCTGTGCTTTTGGTGACTCAAGTCATACTTAGGAAGAAGAAATGAAACACCCTTGCTTAGATTTGTTTTGAATGAACGATCGATCTAAAGAGAATGGTCACACTATTCTTTAGTACGAGTATCCGAACTTTGACAAAGTTTTGAATGAAAGATCTTGAGATATTCCCGGGTTACAATAACGTTTCAATATTCGGCATTGAACCATTTAAATTATATTTAATAAACCAGCTCTCTTTCGTCGTTATCGTCATCCATTGAAATCTAATGAAATACTATTCCAATTGTTATGTATTGCGATGATTTTTAATCAGAAATTTAGAGCTGTGGGTAACATTATCTCGGTCGAATAGTACTTGTGGCTTTTCCTACATGTGGAGTAATCTAATGTTGACGGTGGATCAATTCGAACCTACTCTCTTCATTTCCGATACGGGTTATCACGTCCGAGTTAGATATTAAAATCCTCACAATCGAATCAGCTAATCTGATAATGCCGAAAAGTGCTCAAATATTGCCTAAAGAAAATTATTAGTGCCACTATAGTTTAATAGTTATTCAATATTCTTAGTGAGCAATCTTTCTCATACGCATTTGGCGTCGATTAATGGGCCTTATTAAAACTTGCCTCCAATACTAATTTATTATCTATCCTTCTTTAAAATTTCTGGGGTGTATTGATTTGACAAACAAATTATTTTATAATAAAATATTTCAAAAAGGTACACACACATACACTGCCTATAGAGTACCCAATGCTTGCGTGTATATAAGTTTCAATACGATCGACCTAGACATTTTAAGGCAATTTGAATTTTAAATTAGTACAGAAAACGAGTTCCCAATTAGGTCCTGTGAGAGGAGTTGTATCTATTGATTGCGATATAATATTTCAGCCTATTGTATCCCACTGAAAGCAAATGCCTCTTTCTAAAACCTCTGTACGAAATAAATTCTCCCAATGAATGTTTCGCTCTTTATTCATTCCATTTCACCGACCCTCTTTGGCAATGAATTTATTCCTCTTCATTTGTTTCGTGAAGAAATTATCTTTCTGTCTCCATGAACGTATTACCACAGACTAATAGAACATGAATAAGAAAAGAATGAACTCTCATAGAAAGTTCTCACTGAAGTCTCTGAGAAGCTTTTTCAACAAATTTATTTTATCATAAGATTTCTCCATAGTTCGGTAACTCAATTCTCTTGAAATGTGGAATATAGAACGTTCTTTAACTTTGAAAGTTTCATAGTTATTACTGTCGCCTGTCGTATTTGTAAGTAATAGAGGATCTGATTTCATTCATTTTCGAACAAGTATTTTTTGTTAGTCTTCTTTCACTTTACTAAAAATGCAATGTTTTAAAGATCTGAAGACAATCGATTTCATGCAAAAAATAAATAAAACTGAAATGGTCTCAAATTATGAAGATATGCATATTTTTAAGTTTTTCCGCGTCTATCTTGCAGTCTATCCCTCTAGTCCACTGTTAACATATACCTACCAAAATAGGTCTCCTTCAAGGATATGCTCCTCCGAATTGTCTCAGGCCGTTGTCATCCCCTTTCTTCGGGTTGTCTGAACCCATGCCCTCTGCGCCTGCCGGTTGACAATTCATAAACTTTGATCGCGACATTGGTACATACTAGTCGATGACACAGCTGTCCAGAGACTGTCACTTTCCTCTATATTCAGGGAGATACCACTGCTAGCGTTCTGGAAATTTCTTTTTATATCTCGTTTATAAGCAATTTTTGTTGTCTTTATCTAGGTATTTTATTAATTTCCTTTAAATTAAATGATAGCTCAAAAAATATGCATAATTAAAATCTACCTAGCTGGTGAAAAACACGTAGTGATACATATTAATCCTGTGTCCAAATATAAAAATAAAATGAAGCTGCTCGCCCATGCTTCACCACTGACATGGACTAAGCGCTTGGATATTATATTCTTGCATGTTTATTGACCTACGTTATTATTAACTACATCTAGTCTAGAACTATTACAGTCGACTAGATTTTGTCTAGTACTGGATGGCAAAACAAAAATATAAAATCTAGCGTTTATTACTGAACTGTAAAAACAAATAATTTCAAAAATTTACCAACGAATTTAATATCTTCATGTAAAATTGCCTAGCAATTTTAATAGCAGGACACAATGATGTGATTCTGAAGTAATGATCAAGGTTAGAGTGAAAAAATATTTGCACTATATAGATTAAAGAAGACAAGGAGGTAATCAATAAATCCACACTAGTATATAAATGCGAAAGTAACTGTCTATTGTTTTTTCACCACTAAAGTTCTAAACTTATCTTATTTGAATTTGACAGAGAAGTAGCCTGGGACCTGGACAAAAACATAGACTAGCCGCAAGACGAAGCCGCGGGCGGAAAGCTCGTCTCATTTCGCAATTTATAAATTGTGTGTGATTTATAAATGTGCCGTGTGCTTTTTTATACAAATCTAAATCAACTCATTGTCGTATAAATGTCGTAAAAGTTTCCTTTCGGCTGGATAGACTACGAATGAGTGTTATCTGTGCGTAGTCAAAGCGTAGCGATACGTAGTACTAATTCTTTGGAACGAAAGGTGATGTAAGTAATAGCTTGGGGCAAGGGCAAATATGAAGCGGTTGACTTATTGCTATGCTTACCTATTGTGTGTGGGCATCAATAGGCGCCGTATCGAGTACCAAGTCATAATAGTTAAAGTGAGAGGAAACATTGATTCGGGTATTGGTGTGTGAATGTGTAAAATAAATACCTACAAAGATATTTAGAAAATGATAGGACATCGTGTCGTGCACTTTTGCATAAAAATCGATTTAAAGAAGCGGTTAAATTCTTGAAAGAGAAAATTTAACGGGCCCGAGCTCTGAGTTATCGTGCCGACTGTAGAGATTTTCATAAAATTTTCTCTTCGTATTCGTTTTCTTGTAAAATTTTTACACATGTTTTCGAAAAAATTTGCAAAATTATAATCCAATCCCATTAAATAAATTGTTATTATGCAATTAACTAGTGGAGACCTTTCCAACGGATACTTGATCACAACCGTCGAATGTTGTAGTCAGAAATTATTATCTGTGGGAGACAAGGACTGCCTCACTAAAAGTAAAATATTATCTGTGATTTCTCCATAAATTCCTTCAGTTGCCCAATATCTGTTAAAGTAACATATTTATGTCACATTACTACCTTTTTTACACACAGATTCCGAACCGGTTCCTATACATTACAAGATGTAAGACATTTTTCACCCCAAAATAATAAATTTTAGTAATACACTCTTACTAATAAACAAGATTACAAAAATAGGCACTCGCACTATTCTGCCAACTTATTGTAGCTGTACTATAGAACTATTGATCAGAGGGGTGACCATCGAGGTTGGTTGGCCGTGAAACCGGCAACTGCAAGCCATTCACAGCTAACTCACGATCAACTTTAATTTCCATTAAATAAGGCTTAAAGTTGTATGGGCGACATTCAGTTATGCACTTAGGTGAGCAGAAATGCTAAGGTTACAATCCTGCTGGAAAATTACCTTGTGAAGGGCAGTATTCACGTGTAGGTATCAACTTGAAAGCTGTTCCGGTTCACTAGACTGGCTACTAGCCACTGTATGTGAGGCCAATAATCAAACCTTAGGACTGCCATTTGATTCGGCTAAGCATTCACTTCGTATTAAATACACAATCTAATAAATAAATAATACAATCTAATAAACACTATGTATCTCTAAGGTTTGCTGGTAGAAAACTCTATCGGAGTTAAGCTCGCCTTTGTACATTTTATATACAATGCATATTTCTGTAACAATTTTGTGTACAATAAAGATATTAAGATATTAATTACATAATAGGTAATATACAGAACCTGTGCTAATAAAATAAATTCATGTTTGTACTTTTTGTGTATTCCTAATGTTGTATTTTTTATGTTGTACAATAAAGTGCATAATAGACAAACAAACAAAACCAATGCTCTTTATGTGTTTCGAAAACATGATATCTTAAAACTTTTTGGGTGGAAAAAAATCAAAGTTACGTCTGGAAGTAAAAATAAATGATTGGCATTATGTAAATAGTCTAGAATCACGAAACCAAATATCTAATGCTTACACTTATCGACTCTTTAAGTAAAGGATGATATCTAGTTGACATGCGTGAGTCACATAAAAATGCAGCACACACACAAAGCACATGTATAAAGTTTGCTGGTCAAAAATTTAAGCGCCATACAACATGGAATCTGGTCTAGAGGTCATTGCTTTTGTCAGTTTGTTACTAGAAAATTTTGTAATTGTATGATTATCTCTCTTTATAAAACCACAGACGAGCTATATAAAACTATAAAATGTGGGAAGACGCCTCATTTTTGATTAACGGTATAAGCGTCCCAGTAAAGAGAATGAATTATATAAATTTTCATTAAAAAGGAAGCTAATTATTATCTTCCCCTACCCTCCACAAGCCGATATTTTACTTATTTCAGCCTGTCACCAGAGTTAAGTAAAACCTTTGTAAAACCTTGAGACTTTTGTGGTAATCTAAGATTAGACTTTTTCATATTTTTATTACGCATAAGTTTTGTTTACATTTTCTTGCTCGAGGCTTCTACGAGTATACAGGTCATTCTAGATCTTAAATGGAACGTGTTTTGTTTAATAATTTATGTGTCCACTATTCACCTGAAACATCTAAATGCAAAGTGAGTCTCGGCGAGTGAATTTGCATGTTTTTTTTATAATTCTTATAATTTGTGCATTCTGACTTTTGAAGCTTAATAATGGCAGAATATTGTGCAGCGAACGTTAGTGATGGTATACAAGTGAAGGGAAGTGTAAATTAAAGGGCGTAACGAAGCTTTCGGGTTGCCACAAGAAGCCGTCAAAATCTTTTGTAAAGCATTCTGCCACTTTACTGAAGAATGACTTGACCATGACTAGGCTCTGTATACGCCAAGTATACGACGAAATATACTTGTTTTGACTGAGACTGACTAATAAATTGAAGAAATAAGAGAAATAAGACATGGCTGTATGGGCTTAGATCCCTTTGCCTTCTCCGAAAGGAGTGAATAAAACGAAAAAAAAAAACATCAATACGATCTAAATACATCAATTCGTTTAATGCTTTAAATTCATAAATTACCTAAAGTGTATACTGTATATCTTTTACCTGAAATTGTTAGTTACATGAAGCTAAAAAATATTTATTATGCCGACTGTGTTACAGGGGACTGTACTGAGGTGACTAGTTAATACAGGTACCAAGGTCGCATAACCGCGTGGGAGTCATCTCACTGTAACCGCTCTAAGCTGGAATGAACAGTGATACTCTACCCCATGAAGACTAAAAATATTTTATTTTTTATTATATTTTGTCGACGTATCCGTTTACTATTAGAAATTGTTCAAATCAAGCGTTTCATTACTTACGAAGTGATTTCAGAACCCTATATATGTTTGCTTGTTGATTGACGATGGTTTTATGGCACAGTTCACCATTCCTCTATTTTACTTCGCAAAGAACAAATACAATAATGCGAGAGCAACTGCCAATGTCACTACATCTTCTCAACTATTTGAAGGAAAATAGAGATTCTATGTGTGTTATCCAAATTGTCAGGCGGCACCTACGATATGATTTGATTACCATCTCGTCCGCAAAAA
This sequence comes from Oegoconia quadripuncta, assembly GCA_949316235.1. Lineage (NCBI taxonomy): Eukaryota > Metazoa > Arthropoda > Insecta > Lepidoptera > Autostichidae > Oegoconia > Oegoconia quadripuncta. The sequence continues at coordinate 31,829,978 of OX438746.1, forward strand.
ATGTGTTTTTCTTCTCGGTTAGATGAATTCAACTATTTACTAACATTGGGTTGATACTGGACTTCAATTACACCTGATGTTACTGACCCGGAAATCCCAACACATTTGGGGGACTGGCTATCTTATCTCTGACAGCCGGAACACAACAATGCTCTTAAAATTGCTGCTTGGCGGCAGATTTAGATAAGATGGCGGTAGCTAGCCAGGCGGAGATTTAAAATGCCCTACCACCAATCAAATACCAGATGGATGATATACAACGAAAATACATTTTCTATTGTAAATTTATACATATTATAAATGAAAACATCCATAACACCGTCATCATACAAATATATGCTATGCATTATGTGAAAAAGAAATTAAAGTTTATTATTATTTGTAACGCCCGAACGTTTAGTAACATTTAGTGAGTCAATGCACCCACTGCACTGATTATTCACTTGTATCCCCTGAATTCCTATTGATTGGTCAATCGGTTGGTTGATTGGATTGATTGGTCTATTATTCACTTGAATCATCCAAACCCATTGTTTAATGTTTCTACTGTGTCTACGCCAAGAATGGCAGTAATCGAACGCACTCGCTGTTCCCGCGCGTTCCCCTCCTGCGCCACCTGGCGGCCATCTTAACACACATATAAAATTGTTAGAACGCAGACGCTGCTCCTAATTTCATTTATTATTAATGAAGCTTAAAAGGAAAACCAATATTACAATAAACAATAGTATAATATTAAATTTAAAACAAATTAACATTAACAAGAAATTCTCAACACACCGACTTTTTACTGGCAATATCCGAACCTATAATGATTTTTCAGTACGTTACTGAAGCAATCACATCACGTCGCTTCCAATTGTTACAAGTATATTTCTCTTTAGTAAAATCCACCCGCGTTGTGTGCTGGCAGTTAATTAACAGATTCGGGTTGGCAACTAGCCAGTTTTCAGTTGAGTTCTGATTACATTTCTGTTTCCATACCAATTACTCGTATTATCCAACTGCGCGGCAAATGAAGACTGTTAAATTATGTGAAATTACAGAGTGTCTCATCTTAATATTAAACCTATTGATTGTAGACATATCATTTTCTTCAGTCAGTCTTCATTACCCATCGAATATCCATCCTGCTGAACATAGGCCGTCTCATAGACGTCCAGAACGATAGGTTGGAGGCGCCTTGCATCCAGCGTCATCCCGCGAACTTCATTAGGTCGTCTGCCCAACCTTTTGTGAGTGGACGTTTTACTATGCGCTTGCCGGTGCGTGGTCTCCAGTCTAGAACTCTAATGGCCCAACGGCCATCAGTATGCCACGTGCCTTTCACACTCTCACATATCAAATCAAATCAAAAATGTTTTTTTTCGTAAGTTATAAGAATAACATTTGAAATCGTGATAACATACAGTTATCGCTCATTCACCAGGCAGTCTCCCCAGAGAAGAACGAGTAAGAAACTCCGGGGTTGTTCTTTTTAAATAAGTCAATACAAATACAATTTGAAATAATTGTAAAATTTATGATTCGACAAAGGAAAATAAGAATAAAATATACTGGATATTGCCGAGCGGTTCATATCCACGCATTCTTATCATCCAGATAGTCAGAAATTTTATAATAGCCTTTGGCACATAGTTTCCGTTTAATGGTTGTTTTAAATTTATTTAAAGGCAAATTTTGTGTCTACCTGAACCTTATTGTAAAAGCGTATACATTGTCCCTTGAATGACTTAGTGACTTTGTGTAAGCGACTGCTATGGACAGCAAGTTTATTTTTATATCATAAAGTTACTAATGCGCGTGGCTGTGTTAGTGGCTTTTGTTCACCTATGGATTTCTTCGGTCCTGATTCGATCACGTGGTGAAACGACGAGCATCGCTCACTCCATAGCTCGTTGCATGACTTTGAGCTTTCTTATGAGACCATGTGTCAGTGCCATATGTTGGTAACACACATTGATTAAAGTCTTTCGTCTTCAAGCACTGCCGTATTTTGGACGAGACGACGTAGCTCAGTTTCTCGAATGCCACCCATCCGAGTTGGACCCGTCGATTAGGCTCTCTCTCGAAGTTGGACCGCTCTCGTCCTAAATGGACATACTCGCTTACAACTTCCAAAATGAAGTTCCCAACTGATATTGGTGTGCTATAAGTTATCATTGGTAACATCGACATTTAGAGCTCTTATGACGCGGTATTGAGGCGATTATCCCATGACAAACTGCAAGAACACTTTATAACAATAATACTGATAGTATTATATACTTACCATTATTATAACCTAATTAATTGTTTGCGTAACCGTTGTCGTCACGTGATACCACAATGCCATGTTGGTTATTATGATCGTATCAGAGGCCAGTTCTGGCTTTGAGTTCGTGGTGACAAAGCGTTAAACAGTGTGATAAGTCAAGTGAAAACAACTTGCTGAAGCGAGAATAAGGTTAACATTGGTATTTAATTCATTTATAGTTTTGTATTAACTCTCTTTTAATTTGGTTGTTACGGTAAATTAATATCCCACTAAAAATTTTACTGTAAAAAAAGAAGCCAACTTCTGATTCAGTTGTCATTTACACCAGATCAGAACCAGATAAACATGAAATCAGATCAGAATGCCAACTTTCTAGACTTCCATTTTTAAACAAAATCAAAGCCGTCCCCGCTCACCTTTAGCCAATTTTGAACTTTTCCCTATAAGTGCACATAAGCTACTTGCACCATTGCAAATTTCAAGTATCTAGGTCTACTGGAAGGATGCTAAAGGTTTTGATGATTTGACAGTAAGGGAGTCAGTGAGTGACAAATTTACTTTTTTGAGTCATTATCTCAGGAACTATTAAAGCTACAGTTTTGATTAAATTTAAATTGGAAGTAATGATAGGCATCACATTACCTGAGTCTAATATTACATGTGTATGTCAAATTGCGATCCCTCTAGGGGGTGAGAAAGTGGCTCGAAATAGTTCGTGTAAATAGAGCATGGCGTACGAACGGCTACTGTTTTTTTTTTTGGAGAATTTGGCCTGCGCACTCCCGTGCGCTTCGACGGTTCGATAATTGAAAAGCACTGAAGCACTCGTGGTGCAGTCGCATTCGCTATTCGTTTTCGATTAGCGAAGTTAAGCAATATCTGGCGCGGTCCCAACAGTGGGAACGTGTAAAGCTGTTGATGATTTTTTAATTTTTTTTGTGCACGACGGGTTCGTACTTGACCTCAATCACACCTGATGTTAAGTGTAGATGAAGTCGAAGGTGGAATCGTACTGACCAGGAAACCCCAACACATTTGGGGGACTGGCTATCTTATCTCTGACAACCGGAACACAACAATGCTATTAATATTGCTGCTTGGCGGCAGATTTAGATAAGATGGTGGTAGCTAGCCAGACTGACATTTAAAATGCCCTACCACCAACCAAACCAGTAAACTTAAACATGTACCCCGCTGGGGATCGAACCCGCGACCTCCGAATTGTAAACCCAATGTTGTTTACATTGAGCCACGGAGGCGGTATATAATAGAAAATAACAGCCTTTGTATTTATGAGATATCTTTTTCCAAATTTAAAGACAAACTCTTTCAACGAGAGTTATTCAAAAGCGTTAGTGAACAAAATAAATTCTGAATAATATATTGTGGTTATCAGAGATAAGATAGCCAGTTCCCCAAATATTTGGGTTTCCGGGTCAGTACGCTTCCCCCTTCGGCCTCATCTTCACTTAACATCAGGTATGCTTGAGCTCAAGTGCTAACCCGTTGTGCATAAAAATATATATATATCAACTTTTCCAATTTATATATGTCACGTAGACGGAATTTATAATTTAAAAGTCGCATGAATACCATGGTGCGCGATTTGCTACCAGAAGTGAATTTGGTGGCGCATGTATCACCGGAAATGGTGCGGTGACGACGATGACGGTAGTATTAGGTCTGGAGATCAAAATAAATAATCACTTTGCTACCAGCCGTCAAAGGGGTCGGACCACCACCTAACACGTCAACACGACCGTGAGTGACTCTGATTACCTATTATCACCGACGCATGGAAGAACCCGGTGAGTCGTTAGGTACATAAGAAGTTGATCAAGGAATTTGAGCAGGATGGATGAATTCCACAGACTGCATGTGAGGGCCAAGTTGGATGGCGTGAGGGACATGCATATGTTTATTCTTCACCGGTAAGCATCTCGGGTTCCATGATCATAATTTAATATTAAGATTTATGTGAGGGTAAGAGGTCTGTAATTACCACCTTACTTAAAGATTTATGGTTATCGGGCCTAGTGTCTTTCTGATATCCCTATTCGCCTCTATTGGTTTGATATTATATTGCAATTTTCCGTGCTACCCTATACCACGAGAGGCTGGCACGGTCCCTGTCGCTAGCATCACCCGCGTTTCCCCGACATATATAATATTTTTCCTTTGGTTCTAAAAATACATTCTTAACAAATCTACTGTATGTTTAATGTAGTATAAGAAATGTATGAATATTGTTCATTCGTTGTTGATTGTTGCACCTCTAGCAGGTAGGCTTGGCTACATCGGGGTGCGATGTCAGACAACCTCCTCGTGTGCCTGATGGCTACTTGTCCCCCTGGATACGTCTGGGGGGAACGGTAGTCGTTGGGCCGGTGCACCCTGGGCATCGGTCAACAACTTCCCTTTTAAGGGTTCTTGTTGACCGATGGCGAATAGTCTGACACCGGGGGGCTCCTCCGCGTGTCCCTCTGGTTTAGCGGAGGGCACTGCGGATGGAGCAGGAGACGCTCCCCTCCTAGTGGGGGAGTAAGGGTGGGCTCGGTGTGCACTCGCACTGCCGCCGAGCAGGCCTGGGGAGGAGGTTTGGGGTGAACCTCCTACCCCTTGCCACCGCCGGGCTCGTAATCCGGGACCGCGGCTTTCAGCTGCAGTCCGGGACCGAGGGTCTTGGCTTAATCGCCCGGACCGCGAGGAAGGAAAACCTCTATAAAAAACCAGCCCAAGTCTCGGCTCCGAGGCCCGCCTCGGCGCCGAGATGCCCTCGTCGTCCCACTCCCGAAAATTCGTTTTCGGGAGTGGAGCGACTAGGGATGGTGGAGGGCGAATTCCACCACAGCGGGCTGCGGCGAGGAAGCGGCGCTCCCTGAGGAATGCCCATATGTCCATATGGGCAGGGGACGCCGTGGAATCGTCTGCAGCACTTGGGCGACCTCTCCTTGACGACTGCAGCTAAGGCTGCGGCCGTCGACGAGAGGTCGTGGGAAGCGGCCCTCTCCCTCTGCTCGCAGGGGGAGACGGCGGGAGGGTTGGGGGGGCGGTTTTCCCCCGCCTCCTCTCCGGGCCTCCCGCTGTTGCAGGCCGCTATGGTAGGGGACGACCTCTCTGCTGAGAGGTCGTAACCGTGCGGGACGGCCACTCTTTGCCGGCCGCAGCCAGGTTCGAGCTGCGGACGCCAAGGAGAGGCCGTGGAAAGCGGTCCTCTCTCTTTGCGAGGTCACTCGCAGAGCGAGGGGAGATGCAGCCGCATGGGGGGCCCGGAGGAGAGCTTATCTTTAATGATAGGCGATCCTCTGCCCCCCTACCCTGCGGGGCCGTGGGTGGCGATCCGGGGGGATCACCGCCCACACATAGGCCCCGCGAGAAGGCGCGCGCGGTGTTTTCCGCGCGCCTTCTAGAGGTGGCTGGACCAGGCGATTCCTCCCTGCTCCAGCCCAGAGGTGGGCCTGCCGCCGCTCTGTCCTGGCGGCGGGCACCGCGCTGGCGTGGCTGCGGACGAATACCAGATGGTACCCGCGGCCACGCCGTCAACGGCGCGCGCGAGGGAACACCCAGGAGTTTTTAGTCGGTAGGCCGGCACCTTCTGTGCCGGAGTCCGACATAATCCGCCCCCCTCCCCCGAGGAGGGCGGATAAGCATGAGCGTTTCTCCTGGTTAAAAAAAAAAAAAAAAAAAAGGCTTGGCTACATCACCGCTACGCCGTTGTTACGCAGTTGCTACGCGGTTGCTACGGAGCCGATGAGGACAACCCGGAAATCTTATTATGTTTCAAGAGACTTCCAGAGAATTGGTATCAGTCACAACAATGAAAATACTACTAAAATCACCCAAGAGATCATTGAACTGCCATATTATATATGCCATATAATTACCTTTACCTATCTGACTATGGCCCAAAGACTTTATCAATTACTAATAAATGCTTTTTTAGTTTGACTTTTTGGCAAAATGGTTACTGTACATTAATTTGCTGTATCCCCGTCACCATCTGTCACGTGTGCCTGTCTGTATATTTCGAAAGGTGAACAAGTGAACAAGGTGTTTCAAGCATCAATCTTTTAATATTTGGAACACTTAAACGTTTTAGTGTGGGATATCACTGACCAGCCATTTGGGATAAAGGTCGTAACTTTATGTTTCTATGTTCGTTTAGCCAGGGTTAGCAGTGCAAGCGTCCGAAAATATTTATTTTAAGACTTCATTACATAACATCGACTTTCTTTAGTTTCTATTTATATAATATTTATTAATATATATATATATATATATATATATATATATATATATATATATATATATATATATATATATATAAAAGTTTCTTAAGAAATTTTATGCTAGTGAATACTTTTTTTTTTTAGTTCAGAAGAACTACGCAATAGATTTCGATACGGTAACTAAGCACAAAAACAGAGTGACGCGGATAGCGAATTTTGAGGATTAGAGAACACTAGAGATAAAAGATTATATGTTTTAAGTGCAGTTAAATTATCTAGTTATAGTTTGTAGGCTTAGTTTATTGCTATTTCTGTGCAATATTCTAGAAATCTATCTCTACATTTTTTGTCTAACATTATTTTACATATATTTTTTGCATTTAGTTCAATATCCAATTCATTCTCAATCTCGTGTCTTCTCTTACCATAGACAGGACAGTCGAAAAGGATATGTGTTACCGATTCACTCATGCTGGGCTCACAGATGCATGACGGGCTCTCCTTACACTTGAAACGGTTTAAATACTCTGAAAACCCGCCATGCCCAGTCATCACCTGCGTGAGCACTCCGGTCGGCTCCAGCTTCCGTATCGTTTTGTAAGCCAGTGATGCGTCCGGGAAGAATAATTTCGTGACCTGTGCGGTGTCACCGGACCTATATCTTCGGTCCCATTCGACAAGCGACCCCATACGTATTTGTCGCTTGACGAATGAGGCCGGGCATTGGTCATAATCGGGTCTTGTCTTCTTATTTTGGGCTGCGTCTTTAGCCAGTTGATCTGCCCGTTCGTTGCCCTCTAGACCTGCATGAGCTTTTATCCAGAACAAAGATACAATCTTGTTCTGGTGTTTAATTTCTCTCAAATTCTGACGAATTTTTACCGCTAGGGGGTGAGGGGAACTTGGGTTTATTATAGTTTCAAGTGATGATTTTGAATCACTGTAGATACCGAAGCTTCTTTCGGAACTCTTTAGTACCCGACCGGTGGCCTCACAAATCGCCAGTAATTCGGCCTGGTAGACCGTACAGTGGGACGACAGTTTCAATTTCACGGTTTTATACTCGGTTTCACTGTGCCATAGAGACAGTGCTGCTCCAACCTTGCCCTCAATTTTACTGCCGTCAGTAAAAATACGTACAGCTTGATTGTTGTTTTTATTCAGTTGTTCTTGGTCTACCAGGCTAGTGAACTCTAAGTTCATTTCTTCAGCTGGATGTGGTTTTTTCGTTCGTTCGTTTTTTCGTTTTTTCGTTCTATATCGTCATATAATATCAGGAATTGAATTTCTAAAATATGTAGACTAATATGTTGCAAATAAATAAATAAATAAATTGGTTTTGCCTGGAAGAGATCGCTGTTAGCTATATGGCCGCCTTTTTGTGCGATTAATGATGTACGCTGTATTCTACATGTAGCTTTTGTTAATTGTGCAATAAAGAGTATTCGAATGATTGATTGATACTTCATCACTCTACCTATATTTGCTCCAATTAGTCAGCTGAACGATAAGCGTCTATGTAATCTCATCAAAATAGCGAAGGCTATACAGAATGTAAAAAGTATACTAAGTCTATTATGTATGATGTTACCTATAAATTTACTCAACATTTCATTGAATCTGAAAATTGTAAAAAGTAGTTACAAAGAAAAGTATTAGAAAACAACTTCCGAAATAAATAATTCTTGAGTTTAATGAGCTTAAAAAAAAAATAATTTACACCCTGTATACCGCACTGATTCTGTTTAGTTTCATTAAATTAGCAGTGTTCCGGTTGTCAGAGATAAGATTATAATATATTATAATCTTATATAACATATTATATTATAATAAATTAAAATTATTTAAGTTTAGACGCGGCTTTTTATTAGAGTACTTTTGCACTGATAAGTTTAATATCATTGCAAAAGCTGATGCAAAAACAATTGTCAAGAGAACAAGAAGAAAGAGACTGGAGGACCCGAGGCGCCTTTACCCAGGTTTTGCTTTCGCATATGAATACTGAATATTAATTAAAAAAAAAAAAAAAAAAAAACTATTTATTAATGAGCATAAGCTAATTTTAAATAATCAAATTGAAATAAAATTTCATCCTTTACCTTTGACTTATTTTATATTAAACATAATATATATTTTAAATTTCATATCATAAGACGAATATAAACTTGCAATAACCAATTAATAAAACTTTGTAGAATTAAGCATTTAAAAATCACAAGAACATTATAAAACATGCTTATACTTTAATACTCCTACTTACTGCAAAAGAAATAAGAATTTTTAGGTTATTTTATTGGATGTTCTTCTTTTAAACTATACCGGTGAGTTTTTTTACCGTAAGTAAAAATAGGGTATATTAGGTAAGTGAAATAGAAGTTATTGGCATAGGTAGTTTATTATTTTCTTCTCAAAAGATTAAGGTCAAGAGCGATCCCATTCTAATTAAAAAAAAAAAAAAAAAAAAAACCATCGTCGACGCACGCGCCGGTCGGAGATTGATATGCGACTGGCGGGATTCGTAGAGTTCCTATCATGTGAAATTTATTTGGAACTTATATTTTCTCCAACTGTTTTTTATTTATTTAATTTAATGATGTAATTATGTGTAATGGGCTACAAACGCGACCGTCAAATGACTCAACGCTTTACTTGGTTTATGGTTTTGAAAAAAAAAAAAAAACTACATATGTCAACCTTCTATTTGACTTACCGAAAATGTCCTATTTTTTTACTTCCGGTAAAAAAACTCATCCGATATATATGCACTACTGGGACATGCAATAAATACTTTGAGTTTGAATTTGCAGACGCCTACTAAGAGACTAAATAAAATAGTCTTCTTATCTCTCTGTTGGAACGGAGTGCACATAACAATAGATATTCTATTGTGTCTCGTGTTTGGCGCATCATGTGTAGGAAAGCTCTCTCATGTATAGAGATTGTTTGACTTTGTTGGAAGTTAACACTATCCGTTTTGCTCGGATTACCATTATTTGAAAAACATATGAAAGATGTGTGATGTTCAAGGTAAGGTTACTATATCAAATTAAACTTTTATAACAATCTATTCTCATTCATTAACTAAAACAAACGGCTTGACAGATTTCGAAGCGCATAGTTTCGTTAGATTTGTCTCGTTTTATGTTAAAAAATACACTGCGCGTGGCCCGACACGCATTTGGCCGGCTTTTAAATCCTTCAAAGTTATTTATTTTTCCAGATACCGCACGTGTGATGCATTCTTTTCTACTTCTTTTTTCATTGCACTGTCATGGCTTTCATGTTATGTTAAGTACCACCCGTAACACTATGAAAAAACGTTTTTCGCTCACTATGCTTTTTGCCTACGCTTCCGATACAAATGTTTTACACCATACTTCGTAAACCTTTACCAAGGAGGTCGTTTACATTTACTACGAATGTTCAACTCGTTTCATCGTGTACTGTTATAAAGATTCTTACAGAGAAGTAAAGGTGACCCAAGTTAAAATCTCCACCTTATACTTGAAAGTCTGCAAATATTTGAGGAAGTTCCGAAATTTGCGAATCGAAAACTTTGAGTAATTAGGTGCTCAAAGTTACGATACTAAGTTAGAAGTTCGAGGAAAACTTCCCCGTAAGGAAGCATCACGCAATAAATGTTTACAAGACTTTTATGTAGAAACCATTATAATTTGACACGAGAATAACCTATTTAGGGCAAACGATAAAAGTATCTCCTTAAAATGGTCAATAAATCAAAGGATGACTAAATGTAAATTTATGTAGACATGTGGCACGAAATGTACACAATTTCTCATTTCAAATATTGGAGGTTTGAATTGCTTTGGTTATTCGACTGTGAATTATTCCTACTTAATCAAGGTACGGTAAGTCAACGTTGATAACTATAACAACGTTAACAGCAGGCACTACATCATCTAAACTGTGTCACCATGTTCTTTCTTGATACCTTTTGGTATATAGCAGTCAGAGTTTCTAACTACTTCACACAGGTTATACGAATTCGTATTAATTTGACTTAAATTTGACTAAAATTGACTTTTTGCGCTTGTATACAGGGCGTCCCAAAGTTATGGGACATGAAGGGGAAGTACCTTAAATATCGTAGATAGTGAATTTTGCTCAAAGAAGACTTTATGTTATTTTTAAAAGTTAGTAATTCTGCATTCATAGATTTTCTAAAAATTATTTGCTTCGGCTGGGAATCGAACCGACTCAAATGTGAAAAAAAAAACACCCTACTTTTATGATGCCAATCGAAAGAATAGCTAAAAAATAATAACTCTGCCTAAGTAACATAGTATTTTAAAAGAAAGGAACAACGTGAAATTAATCATTTTAATCAAATAAAAAACATACATGAAACTGCCGTAGTCAATTAAGTAGGTATTTTTTTGTAAATTAATTAATCAAATGCTCAAAATGTGATCCCTCTTGTCTTAGTGCACTTATAATAAGGAAAACTATGTTAGTACCTATTTTATGAAGTGGGTACTTATTTACGAATAATCAATGCTATCTTTGGAATGATAATATCGCTACTTTTCGAACGTCGTCGGCAATAAATAACTTTCTTGAAATTTGACTCAATCATTTTATGTTGTTCCTTTCTTTTAAAATACTATGTTACTTAGGCAGAGTTATTATTTTTTAGCTATTCTTTCGATTGGCATCATAAAAGTAGGGTGTTTTTTTTTTCACATTTAAGTCGGTTCGATTCCCAGCCGAAGCAAGTAATTTTTAGAAAATCTATGAATGCAGAATTACTAACTTTTAAAAATAACATAAAGTCTTCTTTGAGCAAAATTCACTATCTACGATATTTAAGGTACTTCCCCTTCATGTCCCATAACTTTGGGACGCCCTGTATATCTAGAAGCCAACCCTCTTCACAATTTCATCACCGAACGAATATGTCTTCATTTTCTAAAGATCGTTGTAAATAAATTTGACCGTAAATTTCTAATTTCGCTGATGTTTTTGTAACTTCTGTCTAATCACGGCTAAACACTTTTACCTCCTCACAAATAAAACTTTTCGCATAACAACAATTTTCCTTTTCAAACTGGGTGAAGTTTTACAATTTCGAAACACATTCTCCAACCTTAATCTTAGATGTAAGTATCTGAAGTTACATGCACAAAATAAGTTTATAACAACAAGATAATAATGACGTACTTGTTGGAAACTTTTGTAACATGTTTCATATACAGTCTCGGCCATAAAGTCCATATTGGCGTAAGCGACCAGTTTGGTATATCTTTAACATAATCATATACGGAGATTGCGGGTTCGAACTCACGTGGATTAAATGTTTATTTTTAAACTACTTCAATCAAAAAGGAGGTTCTATGTTCGGCTATACTAAAAAACAAAAATTAAAAAGTTTTTAGTATTTCCGGGGGTTGATAGTGACGCACTAGTGGCGCAGTCGCATTCACTATTCGTTTTCAAATAGCGTTTTAAGTTAAGTAATCTGGCGCGGGCGCCACTTAGCCCAGGGAAACTAAGGTAAAAAATTAGCTTAGCTAGACTTAATTCAGAACCGACTTATGTAGTTGCTACCTTATAGAGGTATATTAGAGATGTAATTTTGAATAATTAAGTCTAAAAAAAACGATAGCATAGTCTAGATTTTTTTAGAGAACCTTATTATTAATTTGTATTTTAATGACAATAAATACTAACTGACTTTTGTTAAACAGAGTTAACTTATTGATAGATATAAAACTAAGCATGTTATAGGCATGCATGTGTTTTTAGCTGAAAATGTCTTAGAGCTGCATTGCTTAATAAATAAAAATGAGAACTAATTTATAACGATAATTTCCCTAAATGTTTTGAATTAAAAGACATGCCCATAAATTGACCATTTTTTTAAAGAAACTTATTTGGTAAAATATATAGGACTTGCGTGTGTTACAAATGCTTAATTTTTAGCAATTGTTACTACATTTACAACACTTTATTAAATGTTTCAAGAAAATCGCCGTTATGCGTTTTTCCGAAGTCTAAACCTATTTTCCCTGGGCTAACTAACCAGTGGCATTTTAATACGAGCGCTTCTGTGCTTATACACCTTAATCGGTCTCGGTTGTTTTCAACGGAAGGTAGTCGTTAAGCCAAGTCAGTGCCTACAGTGGCGGCTATAAAACGTGTAAGGCCGTTGTTGATTGTTGAATAAGGCTATCATCTAGCACAGTCTTAATATCTGACGCTAAGCAGCAGTGATAATGAAGCGTTGTCTATTTGAGATAACATGGCCAATTGTCTCAATAAATAATTGGAGGTTTGGTTTTTTTTCTGTAAATTCTAAGTGGCCAGTACGGGAAAATTAACACAAAGAGGTTTAGCAAGTGTTTTGCTATAAGTGACGAACCTTTTTATTCCCCGACAGATAATCATTAAAAGAGAGTAAATAAATTTTGCTACCGGAATATTAGACAATTTGGGTTCATGTCACTATGCTATGTAGGAAAAATATGCTCTAGTCAATTTATGTTATAGCAGATTTAAGTGTTCGACCCATTATGTAGTAGTTCTAGATATTGTTCACGCCAATCGGTGTTACTTAATGGGATATACAAAAATGTAGAAAAGTTTTGTGTTGTCTGTACTGTTACGCCCTGAATGTATCACTCTGTTTGCATTATTGGTCGCACGTGACATTCGAGCGCTCTCAGAGCTTGTGTCGACACTCGTGACATAGGTAAGGGTATTCGACACGTTATGGGGCCATTCGGGGCTTCTTTTCAATTCCTTTCTATTACCCGGTCGTGAGAGGATTGATAAACACATGTTAATGTGCACATAACGCTGTAAGTGGTGTTATTGTGTATTGTCTTACGTCCTATATAAATTCCGTAAATAAACAGCATAATGGCGAAAAAACAAAGTTTATCAATATCCAAGTAGGATAATGTCAGATATCCTAGGATATTTATTTTCTCATAAGACTGAAAATTTACGTCACCTCTAAAAAGGGTACGTCACCTCTACGTCAGGGTGCAGCTGTCAGGACATCCGGAGCAAGACAAAAAGTGATCCATTGTCTGCGGGGAGACTCCGCACTCGCATTAATCACTCCCGCCTTTGAAGTAAGTGCATAAAAGTAATTAAACTAAATTTAAAAACTCATTGGTACATGGCCTACCTGGGAATCGAACCCAGACTTCCTAAATTGGTAGATCGCGTATTAACAGCTGAGCCACCAACGCGCATTATGTAGTTATGACGTGCTAAATGTAACGTACTCTGTTACTTGGTCAATAAAAGATTAGGAATAACGCATATCTTAAAAGCGCCACTGTGGCATAATGTGGGAAAAATCCACCTACCGGGACATACAATTATAAATACACGCAGACAAAGACGTGAGCAATAGTCAGACATATACAAAAAATAAAAACAAATAATGGAGATCACGATATATGCTTACGTACGTAAATACTTCAATAGACGTTTTATACTCATATATTTATATAATATATCACATTAACAATATACATAGAGCCCTTTGAGTCAAAAGACTAGCCATTGTCGAAGACCATTTACTTTATGACTCGCCAAATCGCTTTACATTAAGTATTCGGTGGGGGAAATAATTCACACGAGCCCGTCATGGCGTCGTATTACAGAGAAATGGCCTTTTATTTCGTTCATACATTATTACGATTGCTAAATTGTGTGCTTATAGCTCGTATAATCATGTTTATTGTCTGTTATCGTTCGTTTTCTATTACACCATCATAAATACTCCTGAGTACCTAATAAAATATCATTGGTAGCGTCTTTAACACAAGGTCAACAAGTCTATTAGTACCTCTGTGGACTTGTATACTCCTACATGTGTGTGGCTGAAGTTTCAGGAACACTTGATGTACATATTATTATTATTAAGAGGCCATAGTGTCCCACTGCTGGGCAAAGGCCTTCCTCATCTGTTGATGTACAAATACAGGGTGAAATTTAATTAGTGTAATTCCTGTTTAATGGAAAATGTTCGTAACCAGGAGTAGAGTCACCTACTCCTGGTTACGAACATTTTCCATTAGGAACCATAGCCGAATTCAACCGAAAATTGTTGCACTTTCATATGAAACTAAAGGTGGTTTGAGAATGGTTTACTTTGTACGGGTAATCGAAAATTTTTTGATCGAATTCGACAATTGCTCTTTGAGGAAAGTTGTTCGTAATCAAGAGTGACGTCACCAGTTAATGGGAATTACACGAATTCAAATACACTCTGTATATATATATACATAACGTCATGACATTTAATACATAATCAGAAATACCCCAAACACCTAATTAGGTATGCCAAATATTAAAGGTTTAATACATCCACGGTTCACAGTTCAACAGGTGAGCCCATCGCCGTTGAAACTTGCAAGTCTAAAGATGTTTTTTGGTGACAAGTGCCTTAGCCGCCTTTTACGCCACCCACGGAAAGAGACTGGTTGGTTCTATTATTTTTACGCGCTACTTAACTTTAATCCTGTCGATTAATTTGATGGACGGACTTTTTCGAACACCTGCTTAGTACTACTCTCCGTTTCAAATTGCACGCTCAGTATTGATTTTATGTCTCCACAGAATTTATCTGCATTAAGTCGAATATCCAGATGGATATCCCTTATCTATCAATTTAACATGTTTTGTAGCTTTGGCTTAATGACAAAACTATTTTAAATTAAAAAACAACTCCCAATTGTCCTAGATTTTTCAATGAAACTAATGTCGTGTCATTATGAGTAAATTTTTTAATAAAGTCGATATTTTTATTGTTTATTTTACCGTATCCATAAAAACTAGAAGCTCGCAAAATGCGCAAAAATTCTACGGGAGAGGATATTTTTATAGAACTAGCTCCGCCCGCGTGGAATCAATTTCATCCCAATCCATTCAGGCGTTAAAACGTGATTGAGGAAGAGACATTCAAACTGTCGCATTTATAATATTAGAGGGATACCAATACATTCGGTATCTACAGTTATTTAGGTGTGTAAGTAGGACAGTCATTATTTGAATAAGTTCATGTTTATGTCGCGACGGGTGATAAAATTCGAAGTGTTTTGGAAAACTCAGTTGAAATCATTATATCTGAGCTAGAGGATTTCATTTAAATTGCCAAAATATGGTAATTTCTAATATTATATAATAATATATAGTAGGTCCAGTCGACTGCATGATGACCACGACACTACCAGTGTAAGCTAGCCGTGCGACGGTATCGGAAATATGAACGCAACGACACCTGGGTTCACTCGCGCTAAGTTTGAAGCATATATAATACCAAAACTAAACTAACTAAAAACGTCAGCACATTTAGCATCGAACGGCAATTAGCATAGTATTTTCTAATACTCGTGGTAAGCTCTAAACGTATTCCTTTTGGTTTTACTTTGGTAACGTCCACGATTTAATCGTCGCGATGCCATTTTTTACATTAACTACTTCTTCTTAGCGAGTCGATGGCAAAAACAACTAATTCTTGAGGACCAGAATGTGGCCACGCATACAACATTGTGGCATAGAGGTCACATTAGCTAAACTAAAACGAACGTTCCGTTCGAAAGATAAACCCGTTGTAAAATGGCGCGATCGGCCCCCTGCTTAAGCTGGAAATGTTACGGTTTTTCATGTGTCTCAATAAAAAACATTCAACTATTCAAATTCGCATTCGACGTGAAAAAGCTTGGATCGTGACGCTCATGTTCCCATTCGAGTTATCTAAACGCCAGGTTAACGCGCATCGCACGACCAGAGACCATAATATGACTATTACTTTGGCCAAAACATAAGCTTCGCTATAAAACGGGGCAATGCGATACATCATTCTGAGTACGATTTGCGAGGGACTTGAAGCAAGTTTTTTATTTGTAGATAATCTTTTATGTAGGTATTTAAAATTCTCCTAATCGATTATGACAAATAAAACTGTTTAATACAATAAATAATGCATAAGTTCTAGAATACCAATACCTTATACCCACCAACTATGAGTCGATAGGTATCATGGATGTGTTTTTTATGCACAACAGGCTGGTACTTGACATCAATCACACCTGATGTTAAGTGAAGATGAGGTCGAAGGTGGAAGCGTACTGACTCGGAAACCCCAACACATTTGGAGGACTGGCTATCTTATCTCTGACAACTCGCTGAATCGCTACTTAAACAAAATGTGGAGATTTGTGACTCCCATTTTAAATTTAATCATGTAAGTCCTATAGACATCTTAAAAGCATTTCGTTCTTTAGACAAGAAAAAAACTGCCGACCTTCACGGTTTATCAGTAAAAATTATTAGTGCCGTAATTGATTGTATTTCACCACACTTAGCTTATATCTTTAATAAATGTACTGATGATGGCATATTTCCTGATCTGATGAAGCACAGTAAAGTCATACCTTTATTTAAATCCGGTAGTACATCAGACCCCTCTAATTTTAGACCTATTTCAATACTGCCGACTCTCAGCAAAATCTTTGAAAAAATTATATTAAATCAGATATCGAGTTATTTTTACAGTAACAATCTAATGTCATATAAACAATTCGGTTTTACAAGGGGCCGCTCGACAACCGATGCAGGTGTCGAGCTCTTACAATATATTTTTGAGGCTTGGGAAGATGCGCGGGATGCAATAGGAGTATTTTGCGACTTGTCCAAGGCCTTTGATTGCGTTCATCACGACACTTTAATCAGGAAATTACGTCATTATGGTGTAACCGGCCGAGCTCTCGACCTTCTGAATTCTTATTTGAGTAACCGAGTTCAGAGGGTTGATATCAGTGGCAATACATCGTCAGGGTCGACAGTCTGTATGGGCGTCCCACAAGGCTCCATTCTCGGACCATTTTTGTTTTTGGTTTACATAAATGACTTGCCAAACCTTGTAAACGATAAACATGAAATAGTATTGTTTGCTGACGATACCTCTGTAATGTTTAAAGTAAATAGACTAAAATTAAATTATGACGACGTGAACAACGCTATTTCTCAAATAGTAGAATGGTTTACGGCAAATAATTTGTTACTGAATGAGAAAAAAACTAAATGTGTAAAATTTGTACTGCCTAATGTCAGGGAGGTGCCCACAAATATAATGATAAAAAATGTCACTCTAGACCTTGTTGAGTCCACTGTATTTTTGGGCATTACTTTGGACGCCAAATTACAATGGGGTCCTCATATCCATAAATTGGCGAAGAAGCTCAGCTATGCAGCGTATGCAGTCAAAAAAATTAGACAAATATCGGACGTAAATACTGCTAGATTAGTATATTTTAGTTATTTCCATAGCCTGATGTCTTACGGTATCTTGCTGTGGGGAAATGCCGCGGATATCAATACAATCTTTGTTTTACAAAAACGAGCCGTTCGCGCAATTTATCAATTGAGACCTGCAGTGTCACTTAGAGACAGATTTAAAGAGTATAATATTCTAACCTTTTCGTCACAGTACATTTTTGAAAATCTAATATATGTCAAAAAAAAATATAGCATCATTTAGGAAAAATAGTGATAAACATGATGTCAATACAAGAAATAAAGATAAACTTGCAGGTCACATAAGTCGCCTCCACAAAGTCAGTAATTCATTCAAAGGGTTATGTATACGCTTTTTCAATAAAGTTCCTGTTGATATACAAAATCTTCCTTTCAATAAATTTAAAGATACTATAAAACAGAAACTTATTAAGAAAGCATATTATAAAATATCAGATTATTTAGATGATAAACAATCATGGACATAACCAGCCCGTTCGCATAACCAGGCTATTTCACAATTAATAATGAAATATTATAATATAAAATAATAATTTTGTAATATAAAAACCTTTTTTTAAAAGAGCGACCTCTCGAGTTTCTTGCTTGTTCTTCTCAGGGGAAAATTGCCTTTTGAACAAGCAGTAGCTTTAAAAATGTAAAATCTGACTATTTTAAGTGTACCCTGTGTACCTACAAAATAAAGCATTTTTTGATTTTGATTTTGATTTTGATTTTGACAGGAACACAACAATACTATTAACATTGCTGCTTGTCAGCAGATTGAGATAAGATGGTGGTAGCTAGCCAGGCGGACATTTAAAATGCCCTACCACCAACCAAACCGAGTACTTAAACATGTATCCCGCTGGGGATCGAACCCGGTTAACCGCCTGCGTGGCTCAATGTATTCCAAAACCGCCATTACATTTGCCAAAATCTATGGATTGAAACATATATGTATACCTATATCATAAGGTATAACCATCAAAATACGAGATGCACTAGCTAGACTATTAAATTCAGAAGTTTAACTCTTCCATTGGTGGCGCCACGTTATGATAAAATTGCAAAATAACTTTTCTGCTTCGGTTGTTTGATTTCAATTTGTATTTTTAGCAGAATTTTTACGATCATTTTTATATCGAACGTAAAACTGGGCTGACTCGTAACATTGCCTTTATATATACAGCCGAGGTTGGCATATATTTAATTTTATATCGCTTTAAAAGTTAATCAGTAGGTACATAAATCGGTGCTTGATATTTTAATACTTATTTGGAAATTTTGATAGTCAAAATTCCTTAGGATTCATAAAATCAATCGATTTGTAAAAACTAATGATTATAATAATCTACATATATAGGGCGTCGGTGGTTAAGATGCGGTCTCCCAATTTAGGAGGTCCAGGTTCGATTCCTAGGCAGGCCACGTACCAATGAGTTTTTAAATTATATACATTTATCCGATTGCTCCTAAACGGTGAAGGAAAACATCCTGAGGAAACCTGCATGCTTGAGAAATAAAAATTCAAAGGCATGTGAAGTCCCCAACCCGCATTGCCTGCAGTGGGATGTTTACGGGCTGATGATGATGATAATAATCTACATAAATCAAACCAACTATTTTTAAGGCTAAATATCTTCCAAACCGCCTCCGTGGCTCAATGTAATGAACATTGGGTTTAGGATTCGGAGGTCGCGGGTTCGACCCCCAGCGGGGTACATGTTTAAGTACTCGGTTTGGTTGGTGGTAGGGCATTTTAAATGTCCGCCTGGCTAGCTACCACCATCTTATTTAAATCTGCCGCCAAGCAGCAATGTTAATAGCATTGTTGTGTTCCGGTTGTCAGAGATAAGATAGCCAGTCTCCCAAATGTGTTGGGCTTTCCGGGTCAGTACGCTTCCACCTTCGACCTCATCTTCACTTAACATCAGGTGTGATTGAGGACAAGTACGAACCCGTTATGAATAAAAAAAAAAAACTGCTGAACCGATTTCAATCAACCATGTGTAAGAAATTCTCCCCGAGTTTAGTCTTTAATATAAAAGAAACCGCACTCAAATCGCATCACACATTACTGAGATACTTTCGGACATAGACTGGACACGCACACACACACACAACGCAGTCAAAAACAACACCAGTAGTTTTTCGGTTAAAAACACGTCGACGGTATGCGTTTTGAATGTGTAGGTTGTGTACCATCATTATGTATTCTTCTTCTTGGGGAGTCAATGTCAAAAACATCAAATTCTTTAATACCAAAATGCGGCCAAGCGTACAGCATTGTACTAGTGCTGGACCTCTATGATGCCAGGTCCAGCATTAGTAGCATGACAGGCGCGATAAACGTTGTCACGCGAGATAATATTTGTCCTGCTCATTCACTTGGACGAAATATACAACTATCCCACTCTCACACCTACGTCGCGCGCGACAAACGATGTCATAATACGGGGCTGTAGCGAATAAGTGTTTTTTTTTTTTTATCATCATAATAATAATTTTTTTTAAGTGTCTATTGTTATCATCAAAATTTATTGTAAATTATTTTGCGCAATAAAGAGTATTTGTATTGTATTGTATTGTATTGCATTGCATTGCATTGAATTGTATTGTATTGTATTGTATTGTATTGCATTGCATTGCATTGCATTTTGTATTGTATTGTACTGCACTGCACTGCATTGCATTGTATTGTAAGTGTCACAGGGCAGCATAGAATAAAATAGTTGCTAGATATACTGATCTAGATGATCTAGTTGACATGTTGCAGACCAGACCTACCCCCACCTCCGCTCCGACTTCAGGGTGTTAGATCCTAACCGCATCCCTCGTTTGGATTTAATAACGTTTGATACGCAGATCCAAGGGTCAGTGGTGGTTGCCCCTATCTCTGACCCTTTGGCTTGTCATTAATTATCTCGATAATAGGTATACACTTGGCAGATAGTGGGCTCTTTATCACTACAAGTATAAACTTGGATACAAGTTAACAAGTTATAGTTAATAAAGTAACCTATAAAAGACATAGTTGTCTATTCGATCAGTTACATGAACCATACGATACCAGCTACATACAGTTAAGTGAAATTTAAAACTTTGCCATATTTAGGTGACTAAGTTATAAGCTGTATATTACACAATGGCTATTAATATTATGACGACCTGTTTGTAGCAATGGTTAGAAAACCTGACTGCTGTTCGAATCCCGTCCGGGGCACTTGATTTTATGATGAATACGAACAAGTGTACCCGAGTTATGGATGTTTTTCATTGTATAATTATATATTTGCAAAAAAAGTATTTGTTTAGTTTATCCCACCAACTTTGGCCTATCGTTGTGGAGATCTTTGGGGGAGGCCTTTGTCCAGTAGTGGACGTCTTTCCGCTGATATGATGATGATGATGATCAACCATCTGGCCATAATACAAGCCTAATTGCTTAGTGTGGAACTAGATGGAACTGTGTGTGTGCAAAGATTTTTTTTAATTTATTTTATTACAATACATTATCATTACAGTAGAAACCAATGCAATAGTGTACGAACCAACTAAATAGTATAATAGTTAATACATAAAACAATAAATAATAATTTAGGCATACTAATCATTAGCTACTTATATAACATACAACATATAGCGCGACTTTTGTGAATTCAGTTAGAGGACATGAAAACAAGTCTATCCTCTCAGCTACCTCGTTTAAAATTTGAATCGCTCGCGTCAAGGGAAGGCTCCCTTGACTTGAGGAAGGCTCCTCAACCAGTTGGTGCGCCCGCTCGGCACGGCCAGCAGTCGCGACCGTTGTCGTCGCGTGACGTACTCATCAGGTATTTATATATATTTTTAGCGGGAACATTGTGTTTTTCTTTGCTCCATTCTACACATGTGGGGTACATTACTGAATATGTCTAGCCACCGCAGATGAACAAGCCCCGATGCTGATAAACTCTATCGATTCATTTCTCGCAATTGATTGGCTGACTATAAGCCGCCAATAGCTGATAGCCAATCAGTTGCGAGGGTCGATGCGTTAGCGTTTGTCGTTAAAGAAACGTTTGCCACTTGACTGCTAGTAAAGTCATTTGACGGAACCCGCTTACCCGACATTCAGCTGCAGCACTGTTGATCCTGAGGAGTTGCAGTGACCCTCCTACTGGGTAGGTTGTCTAAATCAAATAATAATTAGGTATATAATCATTATAATATAATACTTTTGGCGCGTATCGCTTTCATTTGATCACGTACCCCAACACGACAGACGAAGCCTCTAATTATTGTAAAATATTTACATTTAAGTACCCCATTCATGAAAATTCTTGGAAATTAATTAATGAAAATAAGAGAAGTAAATCAGTATAAATAAAATGAAAGACTCAACCAACATCGTATTTGTAAGTTTTCCTTTTTCAGTCTCGTTATAACTAAGCTGAATTATGTAGAAGCGTCGGTGGCACAGCGGTTAAGACGCGGTCTCCCAATTTAGGAGGCCCGGGTTCGATTCCCAGGCATGGCCTGCCTTTTCCGGGATAAAATTTCACCGAAATCTGTCCAGCCGTTTAGGCGTGAAGAGGTAACTTACATACATACACACACGCACTTTCGCATTTATAATATCATAGTTGGGATTATATTCAGTTGGGATTGTTCTTTACCGCATAATATTATATTATTTCTCCTTCGTTTCTCGGTTTCAAGTCTAGCGCATTTGCACTATTTAGTCTGAATCTGATAAAGTAGCAGAATTCGATTCGCAATGGTCACAAAGGACAACAATTAACAAACCGTAGTGAACTATCAGTTAAGCGATTCGAACGAGATCTTGTGTTTAGGAGACTGTCGAAGAAATCAAGGGTCGTAAAGCCGATACAATACAAACGGATTTGCACGGTCAAATTGATAACAACGACAAAGGGACCCTTAGGGCCAGTAATGGCCTCGAGCGGGCACCGACTCTTTGAAGGCTTACTCCTGATTTATGCTGAACTACCAAACGCCCACGGGTTTAGGAAGACTATCTATTTATTGTATTCAAGTGACAATATCGATCTGGTTACATGAAACATTAAATATTTAGATTGTCAATTTAGAAAAGTATATCAAGTTTACAATAATTTCCAGCGATAGGGATAAAATGAACTTTAGTGTCATTCGTCCAATAATGTCTGCCGTTATGACGTTTTGGAAAAATGCTCCTATATCCTAATGCATTTCTGCTCTGAAATATATGAGAAAGGCCAACTAGTTCAACTGGTTCATGTTATGTTTTTATGAAACATACTGTTATCAGTATGGTGTGTACGGGTGACACATAGTAGATAACACGTATGTATTAGTCTATAAAATGCAATCCACTTTCATTAACCAAGTCTATGACACCTTCTGAATAACAAGTAGTCATAGTAATTACTTAAGGCACAGAAAGGACACTCGTAAAATCAGTTCACCTAATAAATGTACTTCATTAGTCCTGAACTCGATCCCGCTCAAATTTAAGTGGAAATGAAAGGAAACAAACAAAACTTATTAATTTGCCACTTTCACTTTGGACAAAATCAATTTGTGCTCTGTATTCATTGTTCAAAAGTTTCGTATAATTGTTGCTAGTCTATCGTCGGGTGGGACAGAGTGTAAATGTCTGTGATTTATTACAAAGTTTGTACAATAATTGAACTTCAAAATGTACATTTTGAGTAAAGCCGATCGAAAGTTTCCAAAACTTGTACCTTATTCTCGTGTTTATTGTCCCTGACGTTGTCATACGAAAATGGTGGAACTTTCAAGGAAATTCCAGTCACACATAATACAGCTATATTTTATAATGAGCTGAGTAATAAAGAGCAAGCCAACAGCGAGACGCATGGTAATGAAATTTGTAACGTGCACTAACTTAGCGCACGTTTTGTTCTCACCGCCATGTTTAACAGACGCCATGTTTAAAGAATAAAACTGGAAATTCACGACGCGGTAATAAACCTAACATAACGTAAATAAAATATTTTCTGGCAGGCAAATGAAGTTAGTTACATACATAGCACCAGGAAGTTTGGTCTAGTTACTATGACTTTCAAGCTCTTCTTCGTACAGGTCCAAAAGTGTCAGAATTGCCATTGGCCTGTCTTCTTTTAAATTATTTCTAATAATTAATACTATCCCGTTTTGATCTTATTATAATTCCTTCTAAAAACATTTTCGTCTTTTCACCCCCTCCGAAAAATAACGCGTGTTATGCGTTTGACGTGTTTGGTGTGTGTGTGTCCAGTTTTCTTCCGGATGAATCTCAGTAATATGTAATCAGATTTGAGTGCGGTTTATCACGGACCTTCGGCGTTTTCTTTTTTTTATTTATATATTATCTCTTCTTCTTTCCATATCATTTAGTTAAAATTATATAATAAACTACAATAAAATGGTAACATATCTAATCCTATTTCGCATCCCATTAATCGCCGCATCGTAATCAATGAGCACGTTTGCGCTGTAAAGATGGAGAAGTGAACCCGAAATATAGCTCCAAGACAAAAAGTTCAGTGACGCAAAAAGATCGGCCTGATCTTGCGTCTGGAATAGATAATTTTCTACAAGCATAACGTACCAACGAACATTTCACCACTTTTGAACTCTACCTAAGTTCAAATAAGGTTCGACATTAATCTTCTGGACCTTTGTTCGACTGACGTGACTGATGGAATAATAACGGAATTCGAAATATCTATATTTGCAAAACAATTTAATCTTGCCGTATAATGGAATAAAAGCCAGATACGTCGGGTTCAATCACGTGTAAATTTAAACAAGACTCAAACTATGCAAACGCTCAATGATCTATACAAAAACCGACAAAGAGCGTGTAGTAATAGTGTTCTGTAGCTTTTTTTAGGGGAGGGGTACAGTCTGTATTCAAAATTATGGGATTACTTTAAATATTAATGAATGTAAAATATAATTTTTCATTGTTGTATTTTCTGAAAGTCAGTACCACTTAATAAGTTATGGGGGAAACACTTTTTGATACTACAGAGATTTAATGAAAAAATCATTTGAATTAGTTCACTTTGCAAGACATTTTCAACGTTGCCCCATTTAAATTGATCCCTAAAATCGTTAGTAATCGATCAAACAAAGAAATAAAATCAAGACTATAAAACCAGACCTCCAATAATGTGGCATGAACCCTAATAACTGAACAGCCATTTACGTTACGCTACGTTACGTCAGTTTAATTTAGATGGCTAAAATAATTGGAGTTCAGTGAGACTGCACTGAATATAGTATGGAGGCCTTAGAATTATTCAAATGATTATAGGGAACTTCGTCACAATATAACTAATATTATAAATGTGAAAGCTTGGATGTTTGTTTGTTGCTCAATAACGGCGAAACGGTCGAACGGATTTGGATAAAATTTGGTACATAGGTAGAACATGATCTGGATCAAAACATTGAATATTTTTTGTCCCGATAAAATGGGTAGTTCCCGCGAGATAAACAAATAGAAAAAGAAAGAAAGAAAACATTTATTCAGCTTACAATGGGCATGTACATGAAAATTTTGAGATATTAAAACTAAAATATAATAAAATTTAAAAAATAATAATTAAATATATCGGCGATAAAGTAACAGCAGGTGAAGCCGTGGGCGAAATGCCAGTTACACTAAATTAATCTATTATTTTAGGTGGTTATACTATGTCTGCCGAATGGTTTCGTGCCTTGTTTGTCACATTGAAATAGTAGGTCTCAGTTGATTTCAATTTAAAACCAGTAGGTGGCCTATAAGGCTTGGAAACACCGACGATGGCCACAAGTCGGACACGAATCCGCACCGGGCCTGTGTGGTGGATTATAGTCTCCTTTAGTGAGAGGAGGCTGTTAATTTGTATGTTTCCTGAATAAAGCCTCATTTATTCATTCAACTGGACAGGGAGTGTTTTTGATTATTGCCCTGTCCATCATTTCGTCATATATCGTAATACTGGTCTAGTTGTTTTGTCGTTTTTTCACGTTGATACTTAAGCATGTCTTCATAACCTCGTGGGTCGGTAGCATGACGTATTGTCTCCAACACGTTTAGTTGAAGTGTAGGACAAGGTACTTTTCTCCGGGGAAAAAATCCACACGGACGGAGCCGCAGGTGGAAACCAGTGCCCAAGTAATACCTACCCCATTATAATTCCTTGTTCATCACAACAAAAAGATAGGACCAACCCTTGTTTGCCAATGGGTGTCGTATACGGACAATGCTTAGATGGATAGGACGCAACATCATTATTGTGGAAATTAAGGAAATTCCACTCGCCCAAGAACCAATAAGCTGCCTTTGGCTCTGTGGAACGACGCGTCATAATTATAGATGACAACTCGTTTACTGCAAAAACCTTGAACATCGTAAGGTCACATGTCTTTTATCGGAGACCGCAGAGTAACTTAGTTTGAGCCCCTGTCACCCATGTCATTTACCAGTACCGCTAGGCCAAAGGTATATTAAGATTTTATCAGACTATTCACCTGTTCAGTTTATCTACGAGAATATTATGTACGTTTAAAAAAATATTTCTGTATTCCCGAAAAAAAGTTACAAGCATACCTGGGCTATAAATGGGCTACCCCTATGTTCAGCCTATGCAAAGTTAACACATATCATTTATGTGTCAGGACATATCAGGACACTGTGTAGGTACGCATTTATAATAAGAATATCATTAATCTAACTGAGATAAAATTTAAAGATGATATCAAAACAACATTAGCAAAAAAAGTTTATTACAAAATTGGAGAATGACAAACATGCTTGGTGTAACTTGACCAGCTCGCCGCTTTTTGGACACTCATATTATTATTGGATATAAATTATAACTTATCAGAAAGTAAATAAATGCTCGTCTCAACCGAAAATGCTATCGCACCAAAAGGTCAGCTAGCTATGATGATCAAAGTTGCTCTCTACGAGTATTGCTAAAGTTTAGTCTGCATTCAAGATATTAATCTAGTAACTTTGATGTAGCCGGAGCAAGTTGCATTAAGTTGCACAGGCTGAGCCTGTCGGCTCGATATAGGGCGCCTTACGTGGTCGAACAGTGTAGAGTGCTGACACATCCATGCGTACTTAAAGAATAATATTCCTAGATACTCGATCAATTTAGCAGGTATGCGATATAATAACAAACAAAGCCTATAGCTTCAAAGAATGTCAAATGTGGTTGCATCTCTAGTGAATTGTAGTTTTCGACAATGCTTGCAATTAAAATACCAATCATGACCAATGTAAATTTGAACCACTTTATGAGGAGGTCAGATTTCATCAAGTTGTCGGAAGAAAGGCAAGGTGAAGAATCACATTAATAATTAGTGACTGTACCTATGTACTGTACTTATGGCTCATATAATAAACAAGTTGTTGTTTGTCCTTGTGTAACTATCTATTTCCGTTAACCATACATGCGCCCTCAGGACTAAATTATATTAGAATGAGCCGTTAGGTTTTGATAAGGTTACGGACCCCTGAAGCCTTATTATGTCAATAATAAGCTACTTCAGCCTGGACTTTCGAGGTATACTTTTTAGGGAAATATAAAGTCGGACAAATATAATATAACAAGAATACCATATATTAGTTCGATTACAAAACCTACAAGGTTGCAGTTTAACAAATAAAATTAGTCTCATCTTTACGGTACTGAGGTTTTCTCATCGAACTGATTATTGTTATTATATTGAATTTGTCCCACTCTAACGACATTTCTCTAAGCTTAAACTAATTTTAATGCAGTACTATCCCTTTCCTATTATTCCAGGAAATATCAATATAAGTATTAAAAAAAAAACCAACCGCATATTTTGTATTTTTCGGGTGTCTTGTGTGGAACGCCCAAACACTAATGTTTGAGATATCTGACCACCCCATTTGGGATGGGTCCAAACGTTATGTAGATATGTACATAAAATACCTATATTATACACCCTTTGGTTTGTTATAGCTGAATGATATGAAACAAAAATCGAAGTCTCAATATTACAAGCTTTTATTTGGGAAGCCATGTTCATATTTAAGTATTTATGTAAATTGTCCGTTTCAAAATATGCAAGAAATTTTTAATCACTGCACATCTGAGTGATTTGAAATTTGGCATATTTATGTGAGTTCGGTGACAATGCACAATATTATGGTACCATAGATCTGATCTGATGATGGAGCCGGGATGTAGAGACTGTAACTCCTTGATGGGAAGTGGCAATGATAGTTTGTAGATGTAGCCAGAAGATTTTTTTTTATACACGACGGGTCCGTACTCACTGATTGATTGACACAGGAACTCATTGATGGACTTTATATTACTCGTCCTTGTACTACTAGATTATTGTCATATAATCTCTTTAATAATATACGTTAAGTAGGTAATATAACTGTGTGACTACGTTACAAGAATACTCGTTGCTAAGAGAAATAGAAACACAATTTATAATGACTTTTTGGCTTCCACGAAAATTATAATATATAAATGACAAGGACTTTATGAAATTCTGAAATAGAAAGATCAAATTAACTTCCTGAACGTGAATCGAAGCCTTATTATTGTTTTTTTTTTCTAGTAAACAATGGTTTATTACATCCCTTAATAAAATCTATTAGATTCATTCGAAATTCCTGAATAGTACACACTTAGAATAAAAATAAGAACATATTATTATGAACTCCACAACACGATACAAAAACAAAGAAATACAATGATAAATAAAATGCGCACAATACTGTCACGTGTTGTGGCGTGCACAAATGGGTTAGCACTCAGCTTATGCTGCGACGAACCACAGCGCAGGTTTTCAGTGCCCTCAAATGCCCAGTGACGCACGGACGCTACGTTAGCATAATAATGAGCAGGATAATAATAAATAATTATAGTTTGTAGTTAACTTGTAGTAAGTGTAAGTATCATCATCATCGTATCAGCCGGAATACGCCAACTGCTGGACAAAGACCTCCAGTTGTGGACTGTAAGTATAATGTAGTGCAAATATATAAAATAATAATAATTACGATACTATTGCATTTAGTTATATTACAGTAGGCACAAAAAATGATATGCAGTCCCAGGTCATACGAATAGATTTTTTATTCTGTAACCCAAACGACTTGTACAATTTTGAAGTGCAAGCTGTAGTCAGATTCGTCTTGAACCGACAAGTGTATCAGGTTACATTTTAAGGTAAAAAATTCAAAATGGCGCCAACAAAATAGAAAATGGCATCTAGGCACTTTCAAGCATTCCAGCTTGAAGAAGTACGTTGTTAGTCCTTTTACTTCCTTTTTATGTACAGTCGAGTTATACTTTGGTTTTGAAACACATATATTGTTATTTAAAAGCAATGTGCCCGCATTGCTTTTAAATAACAATGGAAAGAAGCAATGCGGGCACCTAGGTGACTAAATAATAGTAACCAGGATAGCAGAAACAGGAAAGAAGTCGGGACGTTTTCGCCGAGTGTTCTAATGAGACGCCCTTCAAATGTCTGGGCTCGCACCATTACGCTCGGCGTTTCCTTTTGACGCTTCAGTAAATATTCGCTTAGATATCCAGAGAAAGTTTTTACCAAAACACACCTAGAGTGTCACTTAGATTTACTCTGAGTGAAGGATATTTGAGAGAAGCGGTTGGATTTGTTCTGACTAAGTGCGAAATAGAGTTTTTATAGTAACACCACGAGTTCCCACCACGCTAAATCAACCATAATAATTTTTAATTAAATACCAAACATTAAAGTGGTCCTTCGAGCCAGAAAACGCAGATTCACGTCGATTTATTGACCGCCATTCGACATCACGTCATCGATCCGTGACAGGAAAGGTATTTATACGCATGGTCATAGGATTACAAACAGACTAATAGCATAAACAAAACCACTATTGCACGTAAGCTGGCGTCACTGTCATTAATAATACGTGATACATACATAGCGACACTATATACCAAATGGGGTGGTCAGTGACATCCGAACCATAAAATACTATTGGGACACATTACCGATGTAATGCTTGGAACAAGTAGGTAGGTACATCAACGGTTTATTTTGCGAAAATCCAGGAATGCATACGTGACAAGAGGTGAGCTCAACGATGTGAAAACGTAAGTTAATAAAATGTTTGTATAGTCTGAGACACTTTAGTCCCAAAGTCTGTGAATGTGGTATGGAGTGTTACGTGATGGTAAACTTGTAGGTACTTTCGAGCTGTGAAAGTTTCCTTGAAGAAATATTGTAACTACGGAAAAGTACTTCTAACTTATCCAACGGCGATGTAGAGAAACTTACATTCATATAAAGTTTGTAGCATCATTGATTACATCTAAGATATACATAATTATAATAAAGTATAATGGCAAGATTTAGACGAGCTAGAAGATAAATTGAAAATATAGAAAAGCCGCGGCAAACTAAACATAATAATATCATCCAAGTGGGTTAAAAGTTACATACTTTCGAAATGACATTATGAAACCTATATCTGAGAACCTAAATATAAAGACCACGCATTATTAAAATACATCCGAACTAAAGGTCTGTTCATATCGCTGTCGCACTCGGTAGCGATAACAAATCGTTACGCGATATCGCTGTCGCGCTCGCTTTAATGGCTAGTCACAATCGAATTTGGATAAACGACATAAATGTAGAACACGAAATTTAAGGAGAATTTCACACATTAAGGCGAGATGAAGATTGATTTTACAATGAATTTAGAATGTCTACAGAGAATAGCGTTCGCCGCCGTTTTTTTTCTTCTTAATATTTCAAACACTTAAAGCAATATTTATATAAACACCCATAACTCGGACATAGATATTCATCCAACAAGCATTTATCCCATAGCTGGATTCGAACCCGCAATCGTTAGTTTTGAACGCAGGGTCACTACTGACTACACCAAACGATCGCCTACTATCTATATCTAAAATCCTTGTACGTTTTATCCAGATTATTTAATGAACATTTGCACCTCATCCTAGGTATCAGATCAAAGCCTGAGAAATCTGTTCGTTAGAATTAATGATGAGATTGACCCCACACGAGGCCAGCGGTGAGAGCCACTCACGTGTTTCTTTTCCTTAATAACAACGGTATTTCGCGGCAAAGGGATGCTCTGATAACGGGAAGATATATCACAAACCTCTCGGCATCTCTCACCACATCATTTTCCGCTGAACGAATTCACAGAATCACTATATTTATATGAAAATATCTTCTCATACCGATCGAGTGCTTTTATTGGCAGAATTTATGCTTGAAGATATTCATTTCAGCTTTGCTACAACACAATAAGAGCTTAATATATAAATTCCAATAATTGTATAACCTAGAAACCTATATAGAAACTCGACTCAACTCCACTCGACTCCACTCGAGTCCACTCGACTCCACTCGACTCCACTCGACTCCACTCGACTCCACTCGACTCCACTCGACTCCGCTCGACTTCACTCGTCTCCACTCGACTCCACTCGACTCCACTCGAGTCCACTCGACTCCACTCGACTCCACTCGACTCCACTCGACTCCACTCGACTCCACTCGACTCCACTCGACTCCACTCGCTCCACTCGACTCCACTCGACTCCACTCGACTCCACTCGACTACACTAGACTCCACTAGACTCCACGCGACTCCATTCGACTCCACTAGATTCAACGCGGTTCCACTCGACTCCATTTGCACGGTCTCGCCCCGTCACGAGTGCATTTCTGTAATATTTCGAAAAGTGAACGGTGGATGTAGATACTTATTACAAGCATTATGGTTTTAATGACACTCAAATGGGATATCTCAGACCACCCTATTGGGGATAAAAGTCGTCACGTGATATATGTATATCGTCCTGCAAAACTTTTCTTTCTTCATATTAAAATGTCTTTGTTTAGCAAGAAAAATCATAAAGTCATTACGCGGTATCTTGCTCATCCAGCTGGCTTATTTGTTTGCCTAACACAGATTTGATTATATACAATATTATCATGAAAGCTTCGGCTAGGGGTAGTACCTTTGATGATGTTATCTAATAATAATATGATGGAATAAAATGGGAAAGAAAAACCAAGGTAAATTTTACTGATCGGGCCAGGAAATGTGTAAATCAATCAATTTGGAATCATGCACGATGATGATGTTAAAATTGTTTGATGAAAACCGAGCAATGGCGGTCTTACGGCTGATATAATGAAATAAATACCAAGAGGCAATACTAATCTTTTAAATAAAGGGCCAATGACACGAGCACTACACACACTCAATGAGATAGCAGACAGAACAGACATTGTCATATGCAGTATGAGCGAATTTCAAACAGTCGCGTTATTTGTACTATGTTATTTAATATAGGTAGATATAGTTGGTATACATAATTGTCATTAGATAACTATCGCATTGGAGTAATCTGTAATGATAGTTATACATACATACATAATGTCACGCCTGTTTCCCGTAGGGGTGGGCAGAGACCACAGACTACCACTTCCATGATAGTTATAAACTTGGTAAATAAATAAATAAATTTACAAGTACACATAGCGCCATCTAGTACCACACTAAGTAACTAGCTTGTATTATGATAATTGATATACTGCACCAACACCACCAGACAAGACAGGTCGTCAATCATGCTATAATATATTGTTCGCAGTTTTTCAAAATCGAAGTATATATGTTAGACAATTTTGAGAACTGCCGTTACATACAGCTGTTGGTGTACTCACCATAAATAATAGTGTTACTTATTGTATACCTGAAACCTGAATTTAGTTTTTTTCAGAAGCACGTATAGAATGGAGTCCGTCTATAAAATATGGGGTTCTATTTTTCCTCAATTATTTATCTAATTAAGGAATGAGAAACACCCTTCAAGCGGAAACATAACAGTAATGAATTCGCAACAATCCTTTATTTTTGTTTTATTTTTTCTGGTTTTATTTTTACAAAATATTGATCTAATTTGGGTGTATCGACTAATTTGTATACAAAATATAATTTAAAACCATACTATAATGGCACCACCACAGATTTCCTATTTTGATTTAAGCTACTGACTAATTTGAAGAAATAACCATCAGTAATGAAAAGTACGACTTGAAAATTAAAAGTAACTCTTTCCCATTTTGAAATTTATTTAATTAGGTAGGTACCTGCTTCGGAGAGTTGAGAACTCGTGACTGTTAATTAAATTAAAATTTCTCTAACTAGCAATTCGAGTGAACACGAAACGACGCGCAACCTTTTAATTACGACCTACAACTCAACTGACTCAAAAGTTTAACACTCATATGACGTGACTTCGATACTCTCTCAATGTAAATTAGCTTTGGTTCATATCATCGCTCAACGATGCAACGATTAGTGCAAACCTCATCTACTGGTAGCTTCTATCTTTACCCTAAGGTTTGCCTGGAAGAGATCGCTGTTAGCGATAAGGCCGCCTTTTTGTGCGATTAATGATGTACGCTGTAGTCTTCATGTAGCTTTTGTTAATTGTGCAATAAAGAGTATTTGATTGATTGATTGATGCTTAAGTTTGAGCATTAGGCTATCTAGCGGCAAAAAATATTTACATATTGTATTTAATTTGTCACGCTCATTTATGTATATACATACATAATGGCACGCCTGTTTCCCTAGGGGTAGGCAGACACCACAGACTTCCACATACTACAATTCTAACACACCTCTTTTGCTTCATTCCCTCTCATAAAGTTGTTCATACATCCTCGTCGGTTTAGGGTACTCTTGACTTGGCCTTTCTTTAAGACGTCCCCTATTTGATCATGGTACGTTCGTCGTAGTCTTCCCCTACCAACACTACCATCCACATTCGCTTCGTATATTTCTTTCGTAAGTCTTCTTTTATTCATCCTCTCCACATGTCCAAACCATGTCAGCATTCCTTTTTCAATCTTTGTCACTACGTCTTCATTCACACTGCTTAACTCTCTAAATACACTATTACTGTATTGTGTATTTATGTACATGTATTTGTGTAATTAAGTAAATAGTTTAATATTTATCACCCACCACACAATACACGCTGTTCGACACGACCTCTGGGTTTCACAGAATACCAGCGCTGCAGTACATTTCTACGTTGCTGCAGCTTATGCTGAGTCGAGTCCAATTTGACTTTGATGTTTTTTTGTATTAATAATCTGTTATCTGCAATTAAAGTCAAATGGTTTCTATCTTTCTTTTATTTTATTAAATTAGGTAGTATATAGTTGGTGAGAGTTTATCTCGAGAAAATGTCGTTGGTTTTCCATGAGTCGTAATTTATTCACCACAAAGTTAATTTAACAACGCAAATAACAAAAGAAAAGAATAAAATAAAATTGTGAAGAAAAGGTAGCGACTCAGCAAACTTGATGCTTTTTAGTCACTCTCTCCCTTGGTAGAGTAGTTGCTGCCAATAAGGTTTTTTTTAATCTTAATTTTGAGAGCTTTGTCAATATCCCTCTTTAATTTTAAACCTACTTTTACTATTTGCGATGATTTTATGTAAAAGCGGCGCATGTGAGGTGTTGGTTCCTAGAGTAACCATAAACAATTATCGCAAATGCATACAGTTTAGTGATGTATTCCTTGCCCCGCATAATCCTCTCGCACATACTCCTCTGTGCTCTGTGGAAACTAGCTATGCGTTTGTCCGTTAAGTTTAACGGCTGCTACTTAAACGTAAAAGTACAGGTATTTTACTAATTATTTGATACCTCAAATCAGACTTTCAGAAGAATTAAAACAAAACTACACCACGCTCTGAAGTCTGGTAATACTTGGTGCGTACCGTAAAGTCTGCTCTACTCACCACACTTTGCCAGAGAGCTCCGAGAGAAGAGGTACTACAGACACTTATTTTGAAGGCAGAAGCGATAGTTAACTCGAGACCGTTAACATCCCGGTAACCGATGCAGGACATCCCGAATCCATAACGCCATTTCACTTCTTAATTATATGGCTTTCCAACGGCGCTCTCGATGACGGTGACTTAGTTCGAAGATGTGATTGGCGCCAACTTTAAGACTAGCAGATATGTTTTGGGGACGTTGGCTGAAGGAGTTCCTCCCCACAATATTACCACGCGCTCCATCCCGTGTCACACACATTTGGAAAGAGGGAGACATAATTTTGATGGCTGACCCGAATCTGCCACGAGGAACATGGCCTTTGGGAAGGGTGGTGACCGTATGAAAGCCTACATGTAGCGACGTCCCGCGATCTTCATCAGGTCATCCGTCCACCTTGTGAGGGGACGTCCTTCGCTGCGCTTGCCAGTACGTGGTCTCCACTCGAGAACTTATTGCCTCACAGGCCACTAATTCCTTCAACTATGTGCTCTGCCCACTGCCACTCTAATTTACTAATCCGTTGGGCTACGTCGGTGACTTTAGTGCGTCTACGGATTTCTTCATTAATGATTCGATCGCGTAAAGCATCCCCTCTTCATCGCTCCTTGCGTGACCATAAACTTTCTTATGACGCAGGTAGGGACAGACCACGTTTCAGTGCCATACGTCATCACTGGTAACATGCATTGATAAAAGACTTTTATCTTCAAGCACTAAATAAAATTCTAATGGAATGTGTTTATTTATAAATACGCCCTAGTACACCTCCAAATAATGAGAGAATTCGTCTGAGTAATTATGCTCTATTAAATTTGTTTTCGACTGTATTATTTACATGTATCAAACATGGCAGGGACCCCAGTGATTAATAATGTAATTTAATATTGTACGCCCGCCGCGCCGAGATCCACAGGCATGAAGCTTCCTAAATTTCCAGAGCTATAACCTAAAATATAACTTGATGGGCATCACTCGTCATAATTTATTGCACCATTAACTTTACGAATGACGACGCTAGCAGATTGTAGTACGATTTAAAACGTGGAATATACAGGAGCATAATTTTCAGTCATTGTTTTGGGAGTAGGTGCTTAGAAATGGATGACAGTAATTTGTCTTACTTATCTGAGGAATCGGCAAACAAATCAAACTTTATGAAGGTTTGGAGGTACTGTATTTAGAGTTAGATGATAGAACAAACACAGCCCAGTAAGGGTATGTAAACTTTCGGGTGTAACTAAAAAATGCCTCATGAGCAATATTTTATTTTGAAATGTGTATCGTAACAAATTGCAACATCCAATCGACTAAAATCAATAGAGTTATTTACGACTTTTGTTTATGTATTTAATTAGAATTTTTTTTATCAATAGTCCCGGGACTCATATTAATCTAACGACACTTGATTCACCCTGGTTGCGGCAAGCTTGTATAATACTTTTCTCAAATAATGCGTGGAAATTCAAACTAAGAAGTACATATGTCGTAAATTTCATTATTCCATTGAGCTAAATTTTTACAGGCCTACAAATATTTTTTTTGATTTTGGCAGTAACAAGTCTTACTTTCTATTACGATTCTTGCCGCCTTTTGAAGCGTCAAAGTATGTTCATCACACTCACTTTCTTCGCTTGAACTCATTTTGTCAAATTATCAACACAATATTCCAAACGAAATCAAAGAGGAAACAACAATAATTTTTCACGCGCCGAAATATTAATTTGTTTTTTTTTATCACACAGCTTTCTATTCGCAAGCCAGTTCGAAATTTAAATAAAGTTCCTACATGGTTGCCATGTTTCAGAGTAAATTTAAATTACACGGCAGATATGAGTTTTTATATTTAATCGGTCGATAAACATGATAGATAAGGATTTGCCGGCCGCTGCTCGCATCGTAAATGGTAGCATTTTCAATGTGTCTCAAAGAAGGGTGTCAAAATAACGCTCAAATTTCCAATCATGTTTGAGAAAATGCTTTATATAGAATCACGAAACTTTCAGTATTAATTAAACCAAATCTAATCTAGCTTAACTCCTGTTGACGACCTGTTCGGTGTAGTGGTTAGAAATTCTGCTATTATACCAAATGGTCGCGGGTTCGAATCCCGCTAGGGGTATTTGTTTGTGTGATGAATACAGACATGTGTTCCCGAGTTATGGATGTTTTTCATTTATACATGTATTTATTTACAAAAAAAAAATGTATTTGTGTAGTTTATCAACCATCTGGTATCCATTACACAAGCCTAGATGCTTACTGTGGACCTAGATGGCGCTGTGTGTTTGTGCAAAGACATTTATTATTATTATTATTTATTATTATTATTATTTATTATTATTATTTAGTGTCATGTTTTCAAAATATACATTACTTTGTAAATAACGTGGAAATATATAGATATAGTAATGGAAATATATAAAAATAGTTTTGCGTGCGGGAGTAGGTATCGAAATGAGTGATATAAACGTAACTCATGCACGTGATGAAACAGGGTGAAGCTATGTGTACATCAAATGCAATAGACAAGTACTAAATAGAAAACAACTACTTAGGTATGCGCAGTAGCGCTGTTTATCGCGGAACATTTGCCTTGAGTTAATTTTAACCTTACCCTTGACTTAATTTCAATACTGCCTAGTTTAATTTGATTTGTTGACTCGATTATTCTCATTCATTAAACACCATTATCTTTGACAATAAACATGTGCTTTTTTTGCATTTAGAAAATATTACGTAATCTTGCTCCAATTAGTTATCCACTTTGCCCTTTTTTCTTCTGTGAATTAATACACATGTGTTTTAAAAAAAACACACCAACACCATGTGTAATTCTCAGTGAAGATGTGGCCGAAGGTGGACGTGCTTATCCGGATACACCAACTTCATTTGGGTGACTAGCTATCTTATCCCAAGCAGCCGGACCACGACAATGCCATCGACATAATAACAGTGCATAACAATAAAAATATGTTTTTTAAGGTTTTAAACTAAAAAAAAAACATAAATCTACCAAATTATGCTTTTTTATCAGATTACGTGAGAATTAAAAATTTTTGGAAACTTGAAATGAATATTTGAAAATATCACAAATAAAGGAATAAACTTTCTTAGACTTATTGTCACCCAGTTTCAGACCCATATGATTTGGTGATCTGAATATTATCGACCTAGCACAAAGTTTTTTGCTATTTTCCCAGGTTAATTGAACGTCACTTCATCTTGCAAATTAGAATAGAAAGCGTTTATTTGACACACTGAAAAAACAATATAATAATAAAGTATTATATTGCAAGTATTTATATTAAGTTATTAGACTTGTGATTTAGCAGTCCAGAGCGACGCTGTGTCGTTCGGTGGAAGGTTGACTAAATATTTTTCTACGTAAATAACTATTAAGTGCTTCGGATCCTTCTAGGGATCCTAGCTTAGCCTAAAAGTTTGGCTGGCGGTGCATCACTATCCCTACTAGTCTACCCCTGCTGAGGCGACACCTGCTACGCCTACTGAGGCGACTGAGGACCCTAACTTCACAGCATTAACCAGGCCCAATCGACCGGGAACTGTGGACGAGTCCTGCCCATGAAGAGCGAAGACCTTCAGGCCAGTGATTCCCCCTAATATTGCTCTCGAGACGTTTCGGCGGTCAGTGAAATTTAAGGCCACAATAAAGGTTGGAAACTTATCACTATCTTTTTTGTGAACCCCTAACCTACCTACTTGAGGCGTAAACGCATAGTGGCGTCATAAGGTACTAGGCATTTAACATTATTCAATCAACTACGTCTACTTGGAAATAACAAAGAAAAACACAACTTATACCACAATAATAAAACGCTCTCAAGGCTACAATGAATTTAAGTGATCTTTAATGAAACTGCCGAGGTTTATCGGAGAACATAGGGAGATAGGTGGAAAAAATAAGAAGGCATGGTTCATCCTCAAAGACTTTAGACAGAATAAAATTATCGTGAAACCGTTTACCGATAGTTATTTTTTATATGCACAACGGATTAGCAGTTGACCTCCATCATATCTCATGTTAAGTAAAGATGAGACCGAAGGTGGGAGCTGGGTACGCTCCCCCAGTTAACCCCATAGTATTTGGAGGACTGGCTATCTTATCTGACAACCGGAACACAACAACGCTATTAACATTTCTGTTTGGCGGCAGACTAAGATAAGATGGTGGTAGCTAGCCAGGCGGACATTTAAAATGCCCTACCCCAACCAAACCGAGTACTAAACATGTATCCCGCTGGGGATCGAACCCGCGACCTCCGATTCGTAAACCCTATGTTAGCACAATCCTATTGTCGCTTATTATTATTATTTTATATATCAATAATTATTTATTTAGTACACCTATATATTTACGTTTGTATTTTGTTGCTATTTTATAAATGTTATGTTTAAGTAGGTATATTGGTCTATTGATCTATGTATGTATGTGTATGTAAATATATGAAATTTATTCACGTAGTTTGTATGTGCATCCCTATTTAATACCGCACAACCTACCTATTTCAAATGTACTGTCCTTATACCCAAAGATTGCGTGGAAGAGATCGCTTTTAGTGATATGGTCGCCAAATTGTACATTCTATTCTTACCACTTTTCTGAAACTGTATTTTCTTATCTGTTGTGCAATAAAGTGTATTTGTATTGTATTGTATTGTTGATTATATGGAGCCACGGAGGCGGTTAATCGATGGAACATTCAACAATGGGGCGTTTTGCCAACAAATGTAATGAGACTATAATCTATGGTCAAACGCACAATTAAAGTATAATTCCAATTAAAGGTTTCCATTACTTCTTACTTACAATATCAGAGAATAACAAAATTTGAGATAATAAACATTATTTACCTAGGAATATGCATTGCCATTCACTGAACTTTATGGCCGTGTGTTTCTCAGAAAAGTAGAGTAAGTCCTTATGGCCGAAAGAAGTCTGAAATTTTTTATTTTTTTTACTTTAGACTTTATATTTAATTTGTTTTTAATTTCATTATTTAGTAATTGAATCTAAATTTTTTAAATTTTAATAATTATTGCACGCCATAAAGGCAAATCATGGTTGTTCATTATTTATAATAGTTTACATATTTTCTCTGTACCTATGATTAGGCAAATAAATGAATTATGATTATGATTATGACTATCCATCTCTTCCCGTGGGTGTCTGGACGATCGTGAGCATCAGAGTGTAGTGAGTATCAGATAGGGAGAAATGCACAGGTGACAGAGGGTGCCATTGCCTTTAAAAAGTACAAACAGTAGATGTTTTTGGTGGAAAATCCAATAGTCGCTTATTACAACACCTACAGGAAGAGACTGTATAGTACTATTCTTTGTAAGTGCCGTGAAAAAAATAAACGTTGCTGTCTGATATTGGGCTAAGCAGAAGAGGCCAACCAACG
This sequence comes from Oegoconia quadripuncta, assembly GCA_949316235.1. Taxonomy (NCBI): domain Eukaryota; kingdom Metazoa; phylum Arthropoda; class Insecta; order Lepidoptera; family Autostichidae; genus Oegoconia; species Oegoconia quadripuncta. The sequence continues at coordinate 31,870,048 of OX438746.1, forward strand.
TTCCCGTAGGTATCATAAATGACGACAGGCATAACACAGACCAGAGAGCAGCGTCATCGATGCGGGGCTTCGATCGGTCAATCGCCGACCCGTTTGCCCAGCGTGGCGCTAACGCAAATTCTTTCAAGAATTACGATGAAGATAGGTAGCTTGTTGATATGTAAAAAACAAGTATTAATATCAACATTCAATTTATTATACCTTTAGTACAATATCCATTGTAATATATTTTTTTTATTTAAAGAACGTGTAACAATTGTGTGATCATATTATAGTACTCAAAACTGCTTGTCGACATGAGAAAGTGGAACTGCCAAAGCTTAAAACCTGAAAATGATTTCTGATTTCTAAAAATAAGCTGCGTGGAATGTCTTCGCAATTTAAAAAAAAAGTTTTATGTAATTCCGACTACCTTTTATAAAGTTGAGGGTTTAGCCCAAGAGCGCGCTTCCAAGGCGTAGCCGTCGTTTGTTTTTAGCGTTCCGTGCCAAAAACGGCAAATTTCGATTTTATAGGTTAGCTGAATGGAAAATAAAAGAAAGTTTATCGTGAGGGGTATCGTAAGGAATTGGTGTAACGTTTTTTAAATACTTTTTCCAAATAAAATCGTTCAAAATTGCAAACTTCATCTCTATCTATTGTTTAGAAAATTCTGAAAAAAGAACATGAACATGGAATAATTGTATACTGGGTGGTCGGAAAAACCAACTTTACATCTAATTTGTCTTCTCTTTTTTTACTCAGAAGAAAAGCTTTGTTCAGCGGTTTAGGTATATGTGATGAAAATACGAATAATATGACTTTGAAAATGTGGCCTATATTCTTCGATTTTACAGGCATCACGCGATTTTTTAATACTTGTACTTACCTACATCAATATAGAAATTCTACTATTTCCTGTGGTAAATATTTGGCGCCTTTACATTTATTAAAGAAAATTCTCTGTATTGAAATGGCAAAAAATCAACCTGCATACTTTAGAAATTACGATTTCTTATGTCAAAGAAGATTTTTTTTGCGTCTAGAGAAAAGTTCCACAGTGATCACACAGTTTCCCAAGTCGATATATTACAAGTTAATAATAAAAGAACATTAAAACACTATGTACAGTCAGCTGCAGAGAAACTTTATCCCTGTTCATATATGACTGCAAATACGGGGAGTCATGTTTCTCTGCAGCTGACTGCACGTTCTGTTGAATTTTAGCATTTCTGTCCTTAAATTTATAAAGGGTACTTTATAAATTTAAGGACAGTTTCGAGCTCCTAATAACACACCATTTTGTTAGACGTTAATGTAAATATTGTAAACCGTAGGTAATAGAATATACAGGGCGTCCCAAAGTTATGGGACATGAAGGGGAAGTACCTTAAATATTGTAGATAGTGAATTTTGCTCAAAGAAGACTTTATGTTATTTTTAAAAGTTAGTAATTCTGCATTCATAGATTTTCTAAAAATTACTTGCTTCGGCTGGGAATCGAACCGACTTAAATGTGAAAAAAAAACACCCTACTTTTATGATGCCAATCGAAAGAATAGCTAAAAAATAATAACTCTGCCTAAGTAACATAGTATTTTAAAAGAAAGGAACAACATAAAATGATTGAGTCAAATTTCAAGAAAGTTATTTATTGCCGACGACGTTCGAAAAGTAGCGATATTATCATTCCAAAGATAGCATTGATTATTCGTAAATAAGTACCCACTTCATAAAATAGGTACTAACATAGTTTTCCTTATTATAAGTGCACGTGTAGAGAATACTTCAAATTTTAAGGGATAAGATAAGAAATCATTCCGCGGCGGAGCAAGAAAACTTAATTTTCCAACAAGATGGAGCTCCGGCTCATAATAGTCGGAGAGCAGCAGATTTTCTAAATGAATGTTTTCCTACATGGATTGGTACAAATGGACCGATTAGATGGCCGGCCAGATCCCCGGACCTCACACCATTAGATTTCTTCTTTTGGGGATACGTGAAAGATATGCTATACAAAAAGCGATACGAGAACGTAGGCGAGTTGCAAACAGAATTGTGCCATATCACATCGAGTGTTCACCATAAAATGATTAGAAAATCAACAGGCAGCGGGCTCATTAAAAGATTGGCGATTTGCGTAAGACAAGAGGGATCACATTTTGAGCATTTAATTAATTAATTTACAAAAAAATACCTACTTAATTGACTACGGCAGTTTCATGTATGTTTTTTATTTGATTAAAATGATTAATTTCACGTTGTTCCTTTCTTTTAAAATACTATGTTACTTAGGCAGAGTTATTATTTTTTAGCTATTCTTTCGATTGGCATCATAAAAGTAGGGTGTTTTTTTTTCACATTTGAGTCGGTTCGATTCCCAGCCGAAGCAAATAATTTTTAGAAAATCTATGAATGCAGAATTACTAACTTTTAAAAATAACATAAAGTCTTCTTTGAGCAAAATTCACTATCTACGATATTTAAGGTACTTCCCCTTCATGTCCCATAACTTTGGGACGCCCTGTATACTTGTATATAATGGGCAATTCGGTTTACGATCTTTGGAACCAGTAGGAAGGTTTCGTTTCGCTTACCTCCATCAATCGTGGTGTTAAGTGAAACTGAAGTCGAGAATGAAAGCACCCGGCCAGAAGCCTCGATTTAATTAGGGTCTGTCTGTCTTTGTGTGTGTTACCACAAATTGACGGAAACACTACAATTCCGCGGCGGCTGAATTAGGTAAGATGGCCGCCTAATTACCTTTCGCCTCCGGGTCTCTATGTAGTATATTTTTCCAGAGCAAATTCAATGAATGATAGAGGGTGCAAGCGAAAAGTATCTACTCCACATATCTCTGTAAGTAGCCAAGATACCCAAAACTACAAACTGAGTCAGTTACCAGCTGGTCCAATGTAAAATGAGTTAAGTTTAAATAAATTTATTCGTAAAAAGAACATATAAGTCCTATGATTTCTTTATCACCCCTTATTTATATTATTAACATTTTTATAACAACAGGTAGATACATAAAATGTGTAATGCATATTAACCAAAATATTTGCCAATATTAAGTTATATGCAAACTTCTAGAACTATGATTTATGTATCTCCCCATTATTTGATACTTTTTACACATTCGGCAGGTTTCTTTTTAATTTTCATAATACATGCCTCGTGCAAGTCAAAATATTAGCTTTTTTTGAGTTATATACAAGTTATTTTTCTACTGAACTTTGAAATGACTTTCATTCTAGTGACTAGACCATGTAGAAGAGGAATTTGTTTGTCATTTTTGGTAGGAAGATATCGCGTATCCATATACATTTTTCGCTTCCATATTTTCTTGTACAAAGAAATATGTATTACCTAACCTAGCTTTACCTAAAGCTAGGTTGGGCATCTGCCCTTCGTCAACTATTACCCAAATCTAAATTACGATTTATGATTACAATGGAATTGCCAATAACATTTAATTTACAATAATTAAATAAGCCATATTATATAGCATTTTTGCCAAAAAATATATTCTCTACCTTTGATTATGAACACGTCCAGATACCTCCGGGCACTGCGAAAATGCGCCGGAATAAAGCGGGACTTTTGCCTTAATTGCCTTTACCACGAAATAATTTGACATCATTCTCTGGCCACGAATTTCAATGGAAAGCTAAGTATGTTAAAATTATACACACATAGTGAGTACATATATAACCTGATGAAAGCATATTTTAGTGTACCTAAGTTATTTAATCCTATACCATCATCATTAGGCTTGCCTCACCTCTCACTACGTGAGGGTATGGGCTCAGTGCGGATTAGTGTAAAGTATCAGACTTTCGACCACCTGACAGTCAATGTTAAGGAACCGCTGATTTTTAATAACCCAAATGGGGTAGTCAGAAGAAATCCCAAACATAAGCGTTTGGAACATATATATAACATATATGAAGTCACCTTTAGAAGTATACATAAATGAAGTGAGTACTCGTAGATGTTGTTTGATGTAAAGTCCTTTAGTCACCTTTTACGACACCCACGAGAAGAGCTTTTAGGGTTTGTTTAATTTCGCTTACACGACACGGTGTTCTGGACGTGAAATCAAAGCCTCTACCTTCTAATTTTATGTACAAAGATCATCAAAATACTTTCGTAATTCACATAGATAAGCAACAATATTTACAGGTACTCTTAAATAAACAAGCTTTACAATCAACAACAGAGAGCCTCTAATGATTTCCACTTAAATGTTTTGTTACACAAATCACAAAGTCGATCTCGTTCGGCTTTGACATAAAATCAATCTATTCATCATTATTTTGTAGTGCTTCGCACCTTTCAGGGGTTGTGACAATAATTGTGTATTTACATATTGACTTATGGCACTAAGACGCGGTCTCTTGCTATATGCCTCATTAGTGAGCTCAAGGTCACGCAACGAACTATCGAGAGGGTGATGCTCAATTTTTTACTACGTGATCGAATCAGGAATAAGGAAGTTCGTAGCAGAACGTAACTCACCGACATAGCCCAACGGATTTGTAAGTCGAAGTGGCAGTAGGCAGGGCACATAGCTCGAAGAACTAATAGCCCTTGGGGCATTTAGCTTCTGGAATGGAAACCACGCACCAGTAAAATCGGCTTAGGACGTCCACCCACAAATGAACGTCGGAAGTCTCGGAATTCAGGCCGCTTCCAGTAAATCGCTCTTCAACTCTATGGAGGAGGCCTATGTGTTGATGATGATGTCGATTTACATTTCCCACAAATAAATATGGTATTGGACTACTTAGTTTCCACACGTTCCCAAAGCAGTTTCCAAATGTTCCCAAAGATTAGTTCCTACCAAGCTTAATTACAAGCTACAACTCCGATAAATACTTAGGTACATAGACTTATATATTACTGCGTATGGACCGGGTCGTTGAAACAATCAAAATGGGACCACTTCATTGGTGTTAAAACGAGAGTTTGGAACCAATGGGAACTCTGTCATACACCGTCTTCGATCACGCACTGTCGTACCAAATGCTGACTTATGTTGTAACAAATGCATCACTTACTACAGAAAAGTGAGGAAAAAACATGCGAGTATCTTTTTCGTATAGAAACTTATATTTTCCGGTTTTGATTTTGGCGATTCTCAGCAGTCACATTAGTTCTCGAGGAATCTAAGAGATGGCGCTGTTTTATCTTCTGAAAAATCGCGAATAACATTTGTTCGTGCGACCACGTCTTAGCATATAAATCAATGTTTAGGTAAGGATTCTATTGAGTAATACATTACTAATAATTTTAATGTGAATGGTATGAAGCACTACGTTATTTATTCAGTGACCTAGACGTAGGGGTGATCGGCGTTTATCGAGGTTTACATTTTATTAACTAAGACAAATAACCTTCAGAAGCGATGTATGCTGCTTTAATATTCTTCTATAATAACGCCTATACCTGTTACCCGCGTCATTGACGAAACTTCTTCAAAAAGGTATGTTACCGAAATTGTTCGCCAGCGTATTCTATGTAAGTCCTCTTTAAAGTGCGTTCTTTTTTCGAAGATGAAAAAGTTGCCGGTTTTTTTTTCGTGAAGAATACAAAAGAAACATTCGTATCTCAAATCAAAAAATGTCATCCTATACGCACACTCGCGCCCCACTTATAACATGGCTACAGAACAGTTATTTATTACTTTATTTCGTATGTTGCACACCAACAATTGCCGAATGAGGCTTCAATATATGTGGAAACATTAATAATTTCCAACAGCGATCCTCCCTGCGCCTACACTTTTGCCCCTTTGAAACTTAATTAGGTATATATCAATTATCATTAATCTCTTATCTATACACGTAAATCATATTTATTGTACTCTTTAAATTATGGAAGATTGTATTGATTATGATTGCGTCAACTGTATATATATACACGTAAATATGCTTATTTTTAAGGGAAGGTAGAAGCGGAGCGAGTTTCCAAGTAAATTAGTTTAAGGAAATAGAATCACCTTTGACCTGAGCCGCTTATTTCTCACAACATGCTTAACATAGCTAACTTTTTTAAAGAAGGTTTGGGGAACTTCAGAAGATTGTTATTCTCAAAACATCATTACATGAAAGTGGAGAGCGGACAGACTCAAAGTAGGTTTACCTACTTGTTTTATAACTAAGAGACTGTCCGCTAGGAATTACTGTTATATAGCTGTCACTGCTAATCTTCATGAATAAGATCGATTTCTTCATTCATCGTATATTCTGAACCCAAATACTATGCTACTACGACTTCGGATGCGATATTACATGTTGACATCACTATAATATAGATTTTCACCAACATCACTTTCAATTCATTAACAGAGCAGAGAGAAAATTCTGACAATACCAACTTAGTTACAAATATACAACACCATGTCAAAGTAGATTCACAATAAAGTCACTAACCGCAGCTATGTTCGACACACGGCATTCCAAATCACATCAAGTGTTAACAAACCTTCTATAAATAAAGTATCCTTCAAGGTAATTTAAAACAACACTGACAACAGAATTATGGAAACTTCAAGTCCGAACGTTCATGAGACGTCGTCAAAGCGAGTGTAGACTCGCATCGGTATCACTTTCGGCACCTCCGAGGAGCAGGGTCGACTCACAGGGTAAAGAATGGCGGGATACGAGGGAGTTCCGAGGGGGTGTGCAGTCCTCATTGGGAGGCTTGCGGTTCGCGGGCGGCAATAGTCACAGCTCGATGGCCGCCGCGCCCTTCCATGTCACACCAGCTCGTAGAAGGTGGTATAGCCGAAGGACGCACCATATGCAGAGGCACTGTGAAAAGAAATTAAATTAGTCTGGACTTAACATCAGGCGTGATTGAGGTCAAGCGCTAACCCGTTGTGGACTAAAAAAAAATAGACAAATTCTTTCATGAACCGCGTCAATACGTGACGTGGTTCATGAAAGAATTTGCTTATGTTTTTTTTTTGCAACAGGGTTTTTGTTTAGAGTATTGATAATTGCGAATGAATGACACCTTCATTGCATATGCCAATATTTCTGTCAGTAAGTATGTCCCTACCACTTTGCAAATTAACTAATAAAAATATCGCATTAGTATTGCGATACAGAGAGGTAATGCTGCTAAGCCTCCTAGATACGTTGCCCCACGGCACTCACTTAGATGTTTTTTTTTTATTTATAATTACTTTAGTTTGTAAATTTTGCATTTTAATGTTTTATATAGTTTAATTTTCTAGTAATATTGAATAAACCTTCAACTGTACTAATAAAATATTACCTACTTATATAATTTTAATTCTGACATTCCAATTGTCCCATTGTAATTCTTGTTAACACGTACCGGGACACATCACCAGGCACAATAGAAGTTATATTGTTATTACGACTAGAGGCGTGATGTGCCCCGGAATGTGTTAAGATCCAGTTACTAATTTTTTAGTAATGATCAGTCTCAAGATTTAAATATTTGTAGATGACATTAAGTCACAAAAATAATTCAACTCGAAAGATTTGACCTAAACATACTTACAACAAAGGAGCGCCATATGAATTTGAATAAAAACCAGCCGAATCCACTGACTCCTAAGATAACCAAATTTTGGAAAGTGCCAAGTCCTCAATACAAGAAAAGTTTATCTCCATCGGTTTATCGCTCCGAATTCTATAAAACTTATTTCACGGGTAGAAAGAAACAAGCGAAAAACTCGACAACATTAAAGCGAAAACTTAATAATAAAACAGACTGAATAAGTTTGATTTGCAGTGGAAAGTTAGGTTAGTCCCCACGGGGCAAGCCTCGTTTCATCAATCGTTCATTTTGTTTGTCATTCCGCTGAAAGGAACGACCTGATAAGTGTTTAGATTAATATACCTATAATAATAATACCGGTGGCAATCACTTTGTATGTTAACCTTGACCTAATAATTTTAGAAAAGTACCCTAATTCATTTACTAATACATATTTCTTTAATTTTACGGGGCAATTATCAATATTATACATTTACCTACATAGTCAACATTAAGTATATATTTCGTACGATAATAATATAAAGGCTCATAACAACATGACAAGTGAAAATTAAATGAGTAATTATCTTTTTAAGAGAACATGGCATGATAAATGACCATAAAACATTAAACAAACCGTTTGACAAAACATGGGTAGCGCTAAAGCAGGGCACACACTGAGGCCGGGGAGGGAGTGATGCGGGGCGGTAGTGGAATTTTGTGTGAGATCGCGGTCGTCTTGCAGCGGTATTCCGAACTGACTTATATCATCCAAAATCTATATAACAATTCTTGACCATTTGCCGCCTTGGATCGCCCCGTTTCAGTTTCTGTGTGGATCGCTTCACGCCCTATTTTCGACGCAAAGCAGATCAAGTGAAATACACCGCATATCATGATGGATGATCAACAAACATTATTGAATATAAGGAACAATAGAAATCAAGGACAAATATCGAAATATGCCATTATTATAATTATATTATATAGGCCTCTACTGATGTATCCGTCTCCACTCATTCAGACAGTATTTGAGTCCATCTATCCGATGGACTGAAACGGTTTAGGACCTCTTGAGGCCTTCTATAGTGGAGACAGATACATTAGTAGAAGCCTATATATAAAATCTTATGCTTAAAGTGCAGATGGTCAGTGAGGAGACACGAAGTGATGATTCTATCGAATTATAATGTTTGTTGATCATCCATCCTTCTTCCATCAATTTGGTATTTGAATTTGTTGGTTTTTTTTATGCACAACGGGTTATCACTTGACCTCAATCACAACTGATGTTAAGTGAAGATACGGGCAAAGGTGGAAGCGTACTGACCCGGAAACCCCATCTCATCTTATCTTTGGCCCCTGTCTATCTTATCTTTGACAACCGGAACACAACAATGCTTTAGCGGCAGACTTAGATAAGGTTGCGGCCATTTAAAATGTGTAGCGTGTGTGTGTGTAACATGACTCTTTAATGTAATATCAGCAAACCATATTCAGAGGTGTGTGTGATATGTATAAAGGCGCTATGATATTGCCTACGGAGCATACTCCATCTTGATTTCTTTGTTGCGACCTGCAGTAGTTCGTTTATTGGCAGATAATATATTCGATCATGACCGTGTGGTTGCCAGCAGATAACCCCAGCCCGTTTTCTCCCGTGGGTGGCATAAACTATCTGAGTGGTTGTGAGTATAAGAGTATCTACTCGCTTGAATCACTGACCAAATGAGCTTGTTGGTTCGTCATGCAATGACATTATTGAATCATCCATCGTCAACCCCTTGCTAGCTTGCCGATAAGGATACTAGGACTTTTATAGGCGCGTGATGATAAAAGTTATTGTACTGAGCGACGTCGCGTATTTCAAGTGTGTACAAAGCCTGTAAGTCCAACAAGTAAGGCTTAATGTTCACATTACACGCATTGCGAACAACACCAAAATTTATAGTTTCGCCCAACACATCATACTTATTAATTAATTATGAAATAGGTTTTTCATTTTCAATGTAATTTAGGTACTTACATTCACAAACAGCCTGGGTATTAAAAACGATATCTCCGCCTTACACATGGCGTCGAATTGCTGAAACAAAAATGTTTGTATTAATATCATTACTTCCTTTTATGTTGGTTTGGGGTATAACCCGAGAGTTTATATCCGAATTTCCCTGCATTCTTTCCGTCGAGATGTTTATAGGAAAACTTGTGTGGAAGGCCTTCAATCCTGTAAGTTCGATACATGGATTTATTATATGAACTATTATATTAGATATGTCTCCTCTATGCCGATGATCAAGTAATCCTTGCGTCGTCACAAGAGGACTTACAAGAGATGGTAACACATATGAATACAGCGTTGAAAGAAAAAGGAATGATATTTGAGAGAGGAGTATGTATGACGGATTGCAATATTTTGATAGACGGAGAAAAAGTGGAGCAAGTGCGTGAGTTTGTTTATTTGGGTTCACTGTTTACAAGGGATGGTAAGTGTGAGAAGGACATCGAAAGAAGAGTGAATGCCGGAAATCAGGAAATGGAGCACTGCATGCCTTTATGAGGAGCCAGAATGTGTCCAAAAAAGCTCGCCTGGCTTTTCATGGCGGGGTGCTGGTTTCAACACTGACTTGCGGGAGTGAATGCCGGGTATGGCATAAGAAGAATGATAGTAGAATAAATGCAGTGGAAATGAGGTCATTGAGAAGTATGAATGGGGTGACTTTGAAAGATAGAATCAGGAATATTGTAATTAGGGAGTTAAGCAGTATGAATGAAGAAGTAGTGACAAAGATTGAAAAAGGTATGCTGAGATGGTTTGGGCATGTGGAGAGGATGAATGAAAGAAGACTTACGAAAGAGATATACGAAGCGAATGTGGATGGTAGTGTTGGTAGGGGAAGACCACGACGAACGTACCATAATCAAATCGGGGACGTCTTAAAGAAAGGTCAAGTCAAGAGTACCCTAAACCGATGAGCATGTATAAACAACCTTATGAGAGTGAAAGAAGCAGAAGAGGTGTGTCAAGATCGCAGCAAGTGGAAGTCTGTGGTCTACGGGAAACAGGCGTGAAATTATGTATGTATTATATCAGAACCCTTATAATATTTAAAGGAAAATGGTCATAAAAATATCTATAACTTTTGGACATTCGACATCTATATTCACATATTAAAAAAAACATCACCCATAATGAATAATTGAATTTTAAAATAAATAGCACCATGCAATCGTCTAATTTCATTGACAGTGTGTAAATCAACAGGTTAAAACCCTGACAATGGTTGTCCAAATTGCAAACATTTCTATGTCATGCTTTGATTGAAGACAATCACATCGACATCGCTGTCATGAGACAGTTTGGCCAGGTAGGTAAATTTTATTGAAGTACTTAAGTGGCTATTAAAATTTGTCCATGAAATTGATAAATGTGTCAATTTATGTAAATTCGTAGGATTTAATAGCCAATTAAATTGAGTAAATTGTATTTAAAGACAAGAAAAAATATTTATGAAACTTGTCAAGTTACACAATTGAGTAGAAGATACCACAACAAATTTTCCTTTAAAACAACTGATGAACATTTTGTATTCCTGTAGCTATGATTAGAAACATACATGGAACTTGCTGGTTTTATTGACAAAGCCATTACCCATCCTGACCTTCTTTTGATTTTTGATGAGATATCATTAACTCAATAGCCAATTATTATAAAAATTTTCGACAGGTGTAATCAAAGGAAAATTGTTCCATCCGACTGATTACATACATGGCGCTCATTAAGGGAAACAAATGTCTATTGAGTTTTTTTTTATGCACGACGGGTTCGTACTTGACCTCAATCACACCTGATGTTAAGTGAAGATAAGGTCGAAGGTGGAAGCGTACAGACCCGGAAACCCCAACACATTTGGGGGAGTGGCTATCTTATCTCTGACAACCGGAACACAACAATGCTATTAACATTGCTGCTTGGCGGCAGATTTAGATAAGATGGTGGTAGCTAGCCAGGCGGACATTTTAAAATGCCCTACCACCAACCAAACCGAGTACGTAAACATGTACCCCGTTGGGGCTCGAACCCGCGGCCTCCGAATCGTAAACAATAACTTCACAGGCTATACAATATAATATTTCACACTGCAACTACCTACCTATTCTACTATTAATAGAGAAGGTATACTCAAATTTAATTAAATAAATATTTAATTAGAATATAACCTGATTCTTAAACAATTCAATACACGTATAATATTATAATAAAAACAATACTGAAACAAACAATTAGTTAAATAATAAATAGTGATAATTCGTATTCTACATACAACGCTATGAATTTAAATTACCACCCCCGCTGAGTGTACCAATTCACTTCGAACAAAAGTACAGGAGACTTATTTCCGACACACTCGATTATATTATTATTATTTGAACACATATTCTGCCAAATTACCCTGGCTTGGAGAAAAAAAATCAGTTGTAATTTCAATTTTGGTTTATATAATTTTTTGGACTGCCTACATACTGTAAATTGGGTAATAGCTAAAAGAAAAATTTAGAAAACCACCAACATATTTAGCTTCAATGTGCTCTTTTATACGGATGATTTTGTTTTACCGTAAAGAAAAAAATAGGGCATATTAGTTAAGTCAAATAGAAGGTATTGGCATAGGTAGCTTATATTTTTTCTTCAAAACTATCATCTAATAAAGCGTCAATTGTATCATTTGACGCCCGCATTTGTAGCCTATTCCACATAATTACATCATTAAATACTCACATTTATTTGTTTATGTTATATATTATGTTTAATATTATATATCTATATATTTAAATTAAGTATGTACATGAAACAACAAATTTATAAAACACAATTAAAAATACCTATATCTTATAGAAAAAATACGCCGTCCAACTCGCTTCCGTGAGGCATAGTACCTAGTACGCTAGCGCTATTGCCCCGCTGAATGCATAAGCATTAAATTAAATAAATTAAGTAAACCTGGAGAAAATATGAGTTCCAAATAAATTTCGAACTATAGGAACCCTACGAATCCCACCAGTCGCATATTAATCTCCATCTGGCGCGTACGTTTATGAAAATAAAAATTAAACTACCTATGCCAATAACTTCTATTTCACTTAATAAGGCATATTTGTTTCCTTATGGTAAAAAAACTCATCCGGTATATATACTGATATAAAGTTGACTGAAAGATATCCCTTTATGGGATAAGTCCGCCTTTGTACTTAATTTTAAGTAATTTATTTATTTACATTTATTTTATTAATGTATTTATCATATGAAGTACAATAAAGAGTTTACAAACAAATATTTTTTGAACATATGTGTACAGATAAACATAGACCAAAAGACAGTGTTAAAAGCGAAATATCTTCCAAACGGCATCACCGATTTCCATCAAACTTTTGATCTTAAATATAGAAAAAATTAAAACCGTCGAAAGAATAATAAATAGCCAAAAAACTGTGTTATAAGCTAAATATCTTCGAAACAGCTTGCCCGATTTTCTACGATTACGACTATGAACCGTGCCCCTCGTTTGGCCTTTCATAGGAAAAAACCACACACAAATCGAACTACGCATTACTGAGATTAAACAGGCTTAAAACTGTAGGTACAGTCGGCTCCATAAACATCCATGCAGGGCAATTTTACATGATCTGTGGTACCATGCTGGCTTTTTCAGCTGTACCATCCGAGGTTCTCTAAAATTATAGTCCAGACAGGAGGGTCCTTTCAGAGAACTACGGTTGGTATAGCTTGAATAGTCATCATACTACTATTAATCATATATCACACACAATGACGTTAAACGCATAACACCCGTCGTTTTTCATCGCGGGTTAAAAATGGTTTAGAAACGTCGTCTTTCTTTTGTATTTTGTTTTACTTTTGATTTCACAGTAGCCGTTTCTGTTATTCATCACTCGAATTATAGATATATAGATACAAAATAAGTAATGAATCCACTCGAACGATTCCAAAATTGAACCTCAATGATTGATCTAAATAAATCTCTAAAATTACAAGGTTATTGTTGAAAATGAATAGCGAACAATGGAATGGGGGTGAAATACAATCAAATTCAATTTCTTGTTCATTGAATATTTAGCCATGTTGATCTTTCGGTACCTCTTGTATCTACCGACTCTTGTATTAGTATGGACCGACGAGTACATAGGCATATTCGGTCTATTGGATGGGTGACCACTAATGACATATTAGTACAAGAATTTCCGTTTCCGTACCTTGGAGGGCACGTACTCAACTTCACTTTCAACCGCCTCCGTGGCTCATGTAAACAACATATGGTTTACGAATCGCAGGTCGCGGGTTCGATCCCCAGCGGGATACATGTTTAGTACTCGGTTTGGTTGGGTGGTAGGACATTTTAAAAATGTCCGCCTGGCTAGCTACCACCATCTTATCTATGTCTGCCGCCAAACACCAATGTTAATAGCATTGTTGTGTTCCGGTTGTGCAGAGATACGATAGCCAGTCTCCCAAATAAGATGGAGTTTCCGGGTCAGTACACTCCCATCTTCGGCCTCATCTTCATCAGATGTGATGGTCTTAAATGAAATTAAGAAACACCACATATGGGGAATAAGTTTCAAAAAGAAGTTATACAATAATTGATTATAATTGGTTGCCATTCTCGTAATCGATTACCAAATTATTATCGATTTTTTTTTTGACAATCACTTTTATTATAGACATAATTAATTTACGGAAATGTATGTACGTGATAGGATATGACGCTGTAAAAGTAAACGAAATAAATCTAATCTAAAACAATCGAATCGCGACCGACACACAATTAAATGGACGCACTAGTTTCACTAAAAGGTAAAACTCGCGCATCTGCAAAAATATTGTATTTTGAATATAAACCTTAGAGTAACATTGTACTGTTCCTACTTGTACGTGTAACATGTACGAGACCACGGAACGAAACGATATCGCGATTTAAAATACACGTGGCGCCATCTATTGAGAAATATTATAATTATGAGGCGTAGTACACGAGCAAGGCCGGTTTGTTTCAAGGGCACTTTCAATGCTGATTTGTAACAAAATGAATTTTGTTTTAATAATAATAATTTTAATTTTCCGTAACTAAATGTCAAAAAAGTAACCCATAACCTTGCATCAAGTCCGACAGACCTTATACTTATACTAAGACAATCTTCGTTATATGGTATAATAGACTGTAAGGTACTTATAGAAATTTGTTTTGCGCATTCCATTTATGGACTTGTTTTGATAAATGCAATTGGTGTTCCTAATTGAAATGACTTGTGTTTATACCTGTCCAGTTTGTTATTTTACCCGTTCCTGTTTAATGGGATGTTTAGAATGTTGTAGGGCAATAGATCGTGATTTTTTATTAGTTTTATGGGCACTATAACTTTGTCAATTTTTTTATATATATTATGTATGTATGTTTGTATGTACCTATTCAATTAACGTATGTATTTATTTATTTTATTAAAATTAGTTTACCGCGCGCTACCTACATATCAAATGCGTAATGCTTCGTAACCCAAAGTTTGCCTGAAAAAGATCGCTTTTAATGATAAGGCCGCCAAATTGTAACTATCCTCTTTTTCTTATTTTTCTTATGTTTCTTATTGTTGTACAATAAAGAATATTTTGTTTGTTGTTTGTTTGTAACTTGTGAAATTCAACGACATTTTCAAAAAATATGGGTCTATTAAGACCCATACCATTGAGCCAAAAAGAAATCACCTTTCCATACAAAATGTTTTCGGTCGGCTAACAATTACTAGTAAGTACGCGGGTAAAACTATTTTTTACGTTTAACTAGTTTTTTGAGTTGCTGAGTATATCAGGGGGCACGGCAGTGTCACCGTATTAGAGCAAACAAACACGGCCGTGCACCCTTTTTTTTGAAGTAACTTAATGCATTTTCGAGCTCTTATATATTTGTTTGGGACTGAAAAAAGTGCCTAAATTTATGTTGCATTGTATACGTTATGTACGTAACGTATATTGGAAATACAAGTTTCTACCTTTAACGGTTTTTAAAATATTATTTATCGACGAAATATCGTCACTCACTGATCAACAAAAAAAAACACTTCAAGGTGACTTAGAAAGTTGAAGTTTTGGCATGAAGATAGGTTATTGGGAGTTTAAATAGGTATACATATTTCTTTCTCACTTTTAAAATGACGGACTTCCATACAAACTGTCAACGTCTAGTTCATACCCATAGGGGTGAATATTTCTTGTTTTCAGACTTTTGCCTTTATAAACTCCCAATTACCTATATTCATGCCACAACTTCAACTTTCTAATTCGCCAGGAAGTGTTCTTTTTTAGATGATCAGTGAGTGACGAAATAAAAATAAATTAAATTTAAAAACTCATTGGTGCATGGCCTGCCTAGGAAGATTCCTAATCGATTACAAAATTGATCACGAGAATTATAATCGATTATTACATTAATACTAAATTAAGTATCTATTCGGTTAGTGTGGAGAAGGGGGAGAGGATCTGTCCGCGAAATCCGTATTTCTTAGAAAGTACCGAGTTTGTGGATAATTTTGATAATTGAGTCTGATACAATTTTTTGGGGGATTCTATTCGTTATATATAACAAATATATTAAAAAAGTTTTAAATTCAACAAACAACGTTTTTCTTAGCAAAAAAATATCATAAAATGAACCTTAGCTGCGTTTTAACATAGCATGACTCAGCTACAAAATAGCCTTTTTGCCTACGATGAAAAAGAGAATTAAATAAATTTTACTTTCATGGTCAGGGACTAAACGTGGGCAAAGGTTCTTAGCCAAGTTTGATGCGAATGATATAATAGGTTTTATTACAGTTTTTAGGTTTATTTGGATATCGGTTAGACGGCGTATTTGTAATATTAAATATACATTTATAACTCCTCTGTTAACACATTATCCCCCGGCCTCATTAGAAAAAGTAACAAAAAAATCGACAAAAAAAAAATCAATTGTATCATACGTACTCGTATCAAACAGCTGAATTATTTTTAGAGATTGCAGAGTTGGTCCCATAAGGAAAGTTGTGTCACTTTGATGATCTAACTAAACCATCATCTGAAAGGATGCCAATGATTCAAAGTGCGTCAATGTTGATATTGGGCATTGAACCCTCAAGGCTCGAGTATTCCACGGACTTGGTTACAATTACTTTTAAATTTACCTCGAAACAGCCCATACAATATTCATAGCATCTACGTATAATTACATTATTTAACTTCATCCAAGTAGAATTTAGGCAGTGTTTGATTAAAGTTGGATAAGTAGTTCCCAAGTTGTTAAGACGCCAAAGTTACACGGACGAAATGTCACTGTTTGCATGCGGGCGGAGACAAGCCCAAAACCTAGAAGCGGTGACCCAAAAACTAATTTCTGGTAAAGGCAATGCTTAGATCTGTTGGTATATTATTGTAATATGATTTATACAACAGATTGAAACTTGTTCTTGACAATGAGTGGGTTTACGTCAAGTTCTAGGTATGTGTTTATCGAGAGAAAAAACACACAACAACCGAATTGAGAATCTTCTATTTGAAATCGATTAAAAGTGCGTAGAGTCCATCGTCATCAGCCCATAAAGATCCCATTGCAGGGATAATGCCTTCCCTCGTAATGAGGGAGAATGTGCCATAGTCCACCACGCTGGTCCAATGCGGGTTGGGGCCTTCACACATGCCTTAGAATTTTGATTTCTTATCTATGCAGGTTTCCTCACGATGTTTTCCTTCACCGTTTAAGAGCAGTCGAATAAATGCACATAAGTAATTAATTTAAATTTAAAAACTCATTGGTACATGGCATGCATGGGAATCGAACCCGGACCTCCCAAATTGAGATATCGCGTCTTAAATTAGAGCCAATTAAACTCAGTAATGTCTCATAATATTAAATGGAAGAGCTCTAAAAAGAAGTAGCGAAAATATTAATCTTAGTATCAATCATGTCATAAAATAACAATCCATTACGACCTCTCATCTATCAAGCGTGGTTCACCCCTTTACGTATAAATAAGTGGGATAGATACAACGATAACGTAGTGTAGGTAAGCACATCTGTAGAATGATATATTTAACAATAAGAAAGCTATTTTTATCAAAATTAGTACATGTTCAAAAATGCAATCGTTGTCCAAGGACAGACGATTAATTTTTTTTAGAAAACTTTTGTATTTAGGGTAAGTATCGAGTACAATTCCTGTGTAGTACGATTTACTGCACGAGAACTAAAGCCTCTTCCGTCAATTATCGGAGCGTTTGGTCGAAGCTTTGCACGACCGGAAGACTGGTCTCTATTTAGCGCAAAGGCAACGAGACAATGCCGCCAGCCTACTCGGGACCCTTCCGGCCGTGCAAGACCTGGGACAATTTTGTTTATATATAATCCAGTACTTTATTAAGGTATAATCTTTCGTTACTAGCTATAGGTTTTTATTGACATTATTGAAAAAAAAAGAAAAAAAATACACGCGTAAAACCAATAGTTATTTTTCTATAGAAATTCAAATGTGCTTGAAAAAAAAATTAATCCTTTAAACTAAATTACAAAAGTTTTCTGTGCATAGATTGGAGTTCTTTGTCCTTTTTATCTTTTCTTGTACCTGAAAGAGTTGATATGAAATTATAATTTACACATAAATAAAAAACTTCAATAGTAAAAGAAGCTGCTGCTTCTCAATTGTCTAGTCTATTATACTTCAAATTAATCCCATGGTAGCCCTAATATCCCCGGGAACACACCATCCCTTACCTTTACTTGCGAAACACAGTGCGTGCACTTAGGAGTGTGTCTACATTTAGACTTATTTTTAAATACAGTATAAATCAAAAATATTGCTCTGATCTGCACTCGAAAAGCTTAAAAGATAATTATTATAAATCCATTTAAATAGCTTTGATGGGGGTTATTTTCCAGAATACACGATTAAAAAAAAGTGGCCGTTTTATCGATAATATGAAATTCTCGAAAAAATATTTTAGGAGTAGTGTAGAGCATGTCCATACGAAATAAATATAATGTTCCCGCCATCGACACAAAAAGGAGAAAAATATCATGTTTATGAAAAGCACATTGAAATATTGTACCCTGTAGGATATGAATACGATGCTTTGGTAATAAATCAGTACCTACATACAGATACTCCAATAGTTTCATTTCATTAACCTCCAAGTCCACCATGCGTATTTTTACACAATAGATATTTTGTTACAATGGTAATGGAATCACATAAATGTGGGAGTTGTAATTTTTTTATGATTGACTAATCAATCTTCTAACGCTTATCTAAATAAGCGTTTAAACAAACAAACAAACAAAATATTCTTTATTGCACAACAATACGAAACATAACACAAAGTTAAATAAAAAAAACGGCACAGTACAATTTGGCGGCCTTATCACTAAAAGCGATGTCTTCCAGACAACATTTGGATTAGGTTACGCAGCGTTACGCAGCATTACGCACATAATAACCAACCTTACCTGTTGGAAAGTGAAGATGTCGTAAAGATGAAGCACATAAGCTCAATAGATGCCTATCATTATGGTTTCTAATTATTATTATTCTCTCTCTTTTATGTTTTGGTCATATAATGCTTACTTGCTTGTAGCCAATAATATTATAATGTACGACAACTTCTGACGTGCTATGTATAACGCGTTCTGTGGTGGTGATGACTGAAAACCATCTATTTTGTTGAGGCTCCAAACTATTTATCCACTAAATTGGCAAATATTACAACTATAATTATAAATCATGTAGTGTAATTTTTTTATGTGGCTGAATAAATATTATAATATTATTCATTCAAACATTTGACCACCGATTGGTGTAGTGGATAGTGACCCTGTCAGCGAAACCAACGGTTGCGGGTTCGAATCCTGCGAGGGGTAAATGTTTGTGTGATGAATATGAACATTTATTCCTGAGTCATGGATGTTTATATAAATATTTATGTATGTTTATCCGTTATCTAGTATCCGTAGTACAAGCTTTGCTTAGTTTGGGACTAGATGATTGGTGTAAGTGTCCGATATATATAAAAAAAACATTGTTTCAATTGGAGTAATGAAGCCCGTTATTTCAGCAGATTTGGATGAAATTTGATAGATTCCAGAGATGGAATATGTCCTGAATTAACAATATACCAAATTTTATCCCTAAATTTCTAATAAATGCCAAATTTTACTATTAACTTCGTATGTATTCTCCATGCACGATACGGTAGCCACAAAATAATTTTACATCTAACATCCGCCCGACCCATTTGTTGACAACATGATTAAAATACTGAATTACATTTGCATTTCATGTTCGCATTACCATTTTAATCGTAAAACATTCTAAGTTACTATGGAACAGTAGAATATAATAAGAATATTCTAATTTATTTATTAATTAGGTATAAATTCTGTGCTTAGGGATAATTAATAGGAAAACAAATTTTTATTACATTTTTCATTATGCGGAGTCATTGTAGTCGTCACCAAATGGGACATGCTGCAACGGCCATATTAAAAATTGTTTTGATTTTAAACTTAAAATTTAAACATGGAATTACGATGTACCTTCAGAAATACGAAATACAGAGATAAGATAGCCAGTCCCCCAAATAAGATGGGGTTTCCGGGTCAGTATGCTATCACCTTCGGCTTCATCTTAATAGATAGGTATAGATTAGAATATTCATTTATCTTATTGGGTACTTATTAAGTTCCATGTATATTCTTCAGTGATGTAAATATATTTCTTTAAATATATAAACATCAGACATAATAACATAAATGTTATTTACTTATGAAGTTTATTAAGGCATGATATCAAATAATAAGTTCCCTTAGATAAGAAACTATATTGTATAACATTCTTGTATGAACCCACTACATTTCTGGAAATATAAAATTATTATATTGTATTTAAATTCCATTCCGTTCCGTTCCAGCCCGTTCCGTTCCAATCCGTTCCGTTCCAATCCATCGCACTGCTTCACTATATACATTATATTCTATCGTGCATCGAAATAAATCTAAAACATGCCTAAAAAGTTACTAATTTATAATTGCATTTGAGTTCTAGGTTTTGTATATTAAAAATATTTGTCATTGAATTAGTGAGATACCTGAGCACTAAAGTATTCACGACCTGTTTGGTGTAGTGGTTAGAAACTCTGACCAATATACCAAAAGGTCGCGGGTTCGAATCCCGCTACGGGCATATGTTTGTATGACGAATACGGACATGTGTACCGGAGTTATAGATGTTTACATTTATTATAATTATTTCTTTACAACAAAAAAATGTATTTTTGTAGTATATCAACCATTTGGTATCCACAACACAAGCCTATAGTTGAGTGTGGAACAAGGTGGCATTGTGTGTATGTCCAAGGATATTATTTATATTTATTTATTATTCACTTAAACACGCGCACGCACCAAGCGCGACAACTAATTGCAATTTGATGTTAGTATGAGGGAGATGAGTATGGAATATCCCTCTATGGGATAATCGTTGTACTAAAATGCTGTATCAATGCAAAATTAATGTATTGCCTTTTTGTACAACAAAGCGTTTACAAACAAACAAACAAACACAACGAGTTATGATGGGGAACGCTCGCCTTAAGTTCTCATATGAGTTATTCGCGACAGCAGCGTCCTCATTTCAGAACGTTATCTCAATATAGCTAGATATTATACATACTTCAAAGTAGAGAACGATGCGAGACGACATTTGAAATCAGTAGCAGATATATGGGTAAAGATAAACCTGTGGTCTCTGGAGGTTAGATAATATGATTACATTTTTTTATACGAAGGGCTTCTTGATCACAATGAAAAAGTGAAGAGAAGTGACGATATGGGGGAAGATGAAAAATGCAATTACAGTGAATGCCTTTTCCATATCTTGGCAATACGCATTACGAATGAAGCCCAAAAGTCAAAACATTTAGTGCGCTACTTCATTTTTCAAACTCCTATCCGCCTCGCTTTGGTGGATGGATCAGTCAGAAGTTCTGGATGTGCCGCTTCTACCTTCACTTAACATCAGATATGATGAGTTCTTCATTCAAGGGTCCGGCGAAGTCTCCATTACAAACGTAGTATGTTCACCGACTTCATTTGTAAATAAATAAATATTTCGGACACTTACACCAATCATCTAGGCCCAAACTAAGCAAAGCTTGTACTATGGATACTAGATAACGGATAAACATACATAAATATTTATATTAACATCCATGACTCAGGAATAAATGTTCGTATTCATCACACAAACATTAACCCCTCGCGGGATTCGAACCCGCAACCGTTGGTTTCGCTGACACTATCCACTACACCAAGCGGTCGTCAAAATTTTGATTTGACAATATTTTAGTAAATACCAGCGACCCGTCCCGGCTTCCTTTACATGTACACCTTCCGAAGAAATTCTCATAATTATAATGAAAATATATATAGATATAGTATGTATCCTTGTCATTCACAAATAAAATACATACATAGAATACGTTTGTATAGAGATTCGAGGTCTTAAGGTCTTACAATGATAAATGATCACCATAATACAACAAAAGATGACGGGCAAAATGTGAACAAAGGTCCACTATCACTGGCGATTATCCAAAGGAAGCATTACACTTGACCACTTATGCGTTTGGCTATAAGAAATAGGTTGTCGCACTTATATATACTCAACAATGGTCCATTACTTACGTTATTTATTACACTAGATCATAAATAAGGACTTTGAAAAATACCATCTTCAAATCAAGTGAATACGTATCAAATATGTCCAAGATCCGTGTGTTGTTACTTTAATTAATTATAATTTAACATCAGAGAAAATCGAGGACAAAAATACAGGTATAATCGCAAAGAAAAAGAGAAAAGAAGTACATTTAATAAAAAAAATTAAATACGGACTGTAACCAGGTCAGTCGCGTTGGTTTTATTTTTATGAGACCACCTTGGTGATAAACCTCGTCAAAAAGCTCAAAAAACAGTTATCAAAACCGGTTAACAATTGACGAATATATCGATGAACCTACACAAAATAAAAATATACAAACAGACGAACATAGTACCTTCTCCTTTTTGGGAGTCGGTTAAAAAGCCCACTTCACTAGTGATACACAAGGTATGGTGGTGCAATCTGACATCTAATAGGTAGTGATATTGGAATGAAATAACCACGTGTTATATCTTTTATATATAAAATTTTGCAACCCTGAGTTAACCTAATACAATTTACGAGTATGTTTAAGAGAAAACAGTATTAGTATAATTTTTTTACAACCGAAATCTATTTTGGAACACGTCATTGTCGCTCAAAATCCCCGTTGCAAAATTGTTGCAAAAAATAGAAAAATACAAAATATTGTGTACCGACCGACGACCGATTGGTGTAGTGGATAGTGGCCCTATCAGCGAAACCAACGGTTGCGGGTTCGAATCCCGCGAGGGGTAAATGTTTGTGTGATGAGTACGAACATTTATTCCCGAGTCTTGGGTGTTTATATAAATATTTATGTATGTTTATCCGTTATCTAGTATCCATAGCACAAGCTTTGCTTAGTTTGGGACTAGATGATTGGTGTAAGTGTATTTTATTTTTGGTGTAGTATTTATTTATTTCATCAGCTTAAGCCTAATACATAAAATATCAGCTGAGGAGCTCCTTTTAAGTAATAGAATTTACTTGTGATAGGAGTCCCCACTCTTCCTCTATTTGACACATAGTTAAAGGCTGGTAAAGAATTTGAAGTTATTAATTACAGATATTTGTTTATTACACGTTCTTTTTAGATTTACAACTTCAAGACTGTTTTAAATGAGTTGTAATGTCGAAATGTACATATTTTTACTCACAAATATATTGAAAACGTGTGTCAAGTTAATTTTTCCAATCTCGCCTTTATCCGTTGTATTCCCTGACATGTAAAAATCTTAAACGGTAAACAAAAAAAATTTGCATACAACTGATTAAATACACCAAAAAGAAAAGCTATTACCATTTCTTTATCTCATGCGGAAGCAACATCATGCGATAATAGGATTTTCTTATTGTCACAACGTGAACGTGGCCCTGAGTACCTATTAGGTCACCAATTGTACTATAACAATAGATAAATTGAATCAATTACGGACAATGGACGATGTACAATTGGTTTACTAATGAAGGATACTATTTCATACAGTGAAAGAAAGGAAACAATGTAGAATACCTATTAGGTATACAATAGACAAACATTTTGAGAAATAGTTAAAAATCAAAATCAAAATCAAAAATGTTTTTATTTCGTAAGTTATAAGAATAACATTTGAAATCGTCATGTCATACAGTTATCGCTCATTCACTAGGCAGTCTCCCCAGAGAAGAACGAGCAAGAAACTCCAGGGTTGCTCTTTTTAAATAAGCCAATACAAATACAATTTGAGATACCTAATTGTAAAATTTATGATTCGACAAAGAAAAATAAGAATAAAATATACTGGGTAATGACGAGCGGTTCATGTCCACGCATTCTTATCATCCAGATAGTCAGAAATTTTATAATAGCCTTTGGCACATAGTTTCCGTTTAATGGTTGTTTTAAATTTATTTAAAGGCAAATTTTGAATGTCTACCGGAACCTTATTATCGGATATAGTATTGAGCTCCCAAAAAATCTGCTTTCGTGTCAACCTATCTGCTAAGCCTGACTAGTGCAAATAGGTGCCATCAGAGAAGGTTATGTTCATAGTGGGAGGTGGCTTCCATAGACTGTTATGATATACCGGATTAGTTTTTTTACCGCAAAAAAAATAAGGCATATGTAAGTGAAATAGACGTTGCTGACATAGGCACTTTAATTTTTTTTTTCAAAGTTGATTTATATGCGACTGTCGGGATTTAGTGAGAGTAGGGTGATTTTTTTGATTTTGATTTTTTTTTATTAGGATTTTTTCTTATCTAATATGCCTATTTTTTTTCCTTACGCTAAAAACTCATCCGGTATATTCGTTTTCGCTTTGCGAAGTTAACTCTATCGCGGCGAGTCATGATCAGGGTGATAGGTGACATTTTCATAAGAGTGTTCTGCTTCCGAGGGCACGTTAAATATTCGATTCCGGTTATTGTCAAATGTAAGGCGGTGGCCTATAGGGGTGGGCGGCTTAAAAATATTGACTGTCAAGTACCATTAGTCTGACATAAATCAACTAATCTCGAGCCGCGGGGTGGATTAAGGCCCAAACATTTTGGTTGTGAGAGGAGGCCGTGGCCCAGCAGTGGGTATGGGGACGCGGAAGGATGTTGATGTGAACGTCTACACAGGAAAATACAAGATCGAATTTACTTAAGTCTTACACTTTCCAGTGTTCCAGACTTCAAAAGAAAAAAATGAACCTGTTATTAAGGGATCATTTTATTGTCAAATTTTCAGCCAATGACTCTTTTCAGGAACGGCTAAAGCTATCCAGTTGAAAGGATTAATTATAGGATTTAATGGCCCGTATCCAAATTATAAAAATTCTGTATTGAATTGAATTCTGATTCGTTTCGCTTGAGGGCGCAGTTTTTTACCGACATTCACATTACCCACTTTTTATATGTAACTTGTGGGTATATCTTAGCTTATATGCATTTAAGTCTATAAATTTCGGTTAATATAAAACTTTAACCAAAATTTTTTTATCTTATTATTAAAGTTATTGACATTATTGCTCATTCACAAAGCTGATTCCCCACAGACTCTCTTGCTACGACCCTGACACACCTCTTTTGCTACTATTAAGGTTATCTTAAACAGTTTTTCGATTTAGGATTACGTTTAGGAAATATTAAGCTTTAAAATGCTAAATTGTGTCGTCATCCTCAAAAAGCTAATCGGTTGGTTTTGTATACATGAAAAAATTCAGGGCAGTAATATATTATATGTCGCAGATAGCGACAAATTAACGAAGAAATTCATATTTTGGATAATTAAACGACTATCATAATACGAGGTTTGCTGCAAGAATAAACCTGGTGGCGCGTATAGCCGGAAATAGTGTGGTGATGACGTTAACGGTAATAAAGTACACATCGAAAATAAGACACACTTTGCTACTAGCCGTTAAAGGGGTCGGATAACCACTTAACACATCAGCGACCGTAAGTGGCTCTGATTGTCTACTGTCGCCAGCGCTTGGAGGAACTTGGTAAGAAGTTGCTGATGGAATTTGAGCGGGGAGGAAATGTACTCCGGCTGTATTCCACAGACTGCATGCGGGGGCCGGGTATTATGGCGTGAGCGGCATGCAAATGTTTGCTGTTCAACGGTGAGCGTCTCAGGTTTCATGATGATATTTGTGCGCGAGTGAGTGGTCTGTGATTGCCTCCCTAAAGGTTTGGGATGGGCGGACTCGTGTTCCATTACTAGCGGACCATTGCCTCGTTCTATTAAATTCTAGTGGCATTCTGACATCCTATTCGCCTGGGGTAGCTTCCAATAATATCGCCTTTGCCCGAGCCGCCCTTTACCACGAGCCTGGCACTGTATCAGTCGCTTGCAACACCCACCCCCATCTCCGACATACATAATGAAGTTAAAAGGTTAACAGGTAATTTACAGGTAAATTTGAAGGTTTTTTTGAAGTTTTAGACGATTGCGACTATATTTATACACTGTAAACTCTTATATAGAAACTTACAAGTCTCCACGTACATTCATACTACACATACATTTACACATCCTTGCTAACTTTACGTAATATACATGATTCCATCTTCCGATCGCGATCTGCAGATTGCGGAAGCCGCGGTCATGTGTTCTTCGAGAGTGACAGCGAAGGGAAATAACCCGTGGCAGGGACATGGTAGATTAATGCTCTTGTTGATAAGGAGAAATTCTACTGCGATGTATTCATCGTACGTGAATACTTTGCCATTAAACTGACGTTTTGACGACCGATTGGTGTAGTGGATAGTGCCCCTATCAGCGTAACCAATGGTTGCGGGTTCGAATCCCACGAGGGTTAAATATTTGTATGATGAATACGAACATGTTTATATACATATTTATGAATGTATTAATTTACAGAACTGAAACTATGGTAAAATTATCTATTGTACACACTATTTTTTTTAATACAAAGCAATAAAACTAAAGTTAAATTAAACGACGTCATCCAGACTCCCGTTTGGGGCATAGACACTAACACACTTGCCGCTGTACCTCGCTGAACAGCTAGACTAAAACGTTGAGCGAGGTACGCGCCAGCTCGTAGGTCACATGAACCAATCTGAGGGCCTATTACGTAAATTTAAACGTTTCAATCGGCCATCGGCCATCGTTTACGATCATCGACCACTCGTATAAAAGTTACTGCATTACGTATGTCGTCGTTTGACACTCGTATACAATGAATGAATGATATTGGAATTGTCCAAAAGTATTGCTACTCGACACTAGACGGCGCTATTGTGTACTTTTTTCGTTAACACCTTGGGCTAAAAGAGCGCAATAGAAAGGGATGCCCTTATACCCAGAATAACGTTATCTCACTCTATTTTTGCATTACATAATTTCTAACCTACCAAATTTGTAAATGCAGTGCTGCCAATTACGAAAAAATTCCTCGATTTGTGGGAAAATAGAGAGTGAGGAATAATTTAAATCGGGAATTTATCGGGGAATCAAAGCCAATAAAATTTGTAAAAGAACCCATAGTATTTTTATTGCTAATCGTGTTACTACATTTTACTACATTTTTTACGTAATAAGAACAACAAGTTTTTAAGTTAAAGTAAAACATTAAACAACATTTTACATGAAACAATATTGTCTTCTTTAATTATCATTTCGGAGAAATTTCTGGAAAATTACGTAGGAACCATTAAAAATATTGTTTGATACATGCTTCGATCATCTACATGACTCATACATCATCATGTAATAAAAATAATTTTATAATAGTAGGTTATTTGTCGAAATATTCACTTTTTGGAAAAGGTATTTGTTCTACAAATTATTAGTAGGAGCACTAGCTTAACTAATAAACGTAAAACACGTTTTTGAAATAATATTTTTTTGCAATAACAAAAGAATCATAAGAATTCTTAGTACCTATAGTGAATACGAATACGATTGGGGTAAACCCCGACTCACCTTTATCGTTAACGTTTGAATCGTATACGATGTGCATAGGTAATGCCGATGTCATTACTTTTGTATGAGAGATCATTCATTCATCGTCAATCGTATCGATGACACTCGCATTCGTAATCGTTTGAAATGCGTAATAAGATTTCGCGAGTTTGACGTCGATGATCGTAATAATCGTTTACGATGGACTCATCGATTGACTTACGTAATAGATCCTCTGGTTGAGAGATCGTAGACGAACTTCTGCGTGTTCGATAACCACGGGCCCATAGTCTCCACAGCAGGCCCCATAAACTCATGGTTACCGAGTAACGATGAGTATTTGCTGCGTTTGAGCAGCAGTAGTAGTTGTATGTTTATCCGTTATCTAGTATCCATAGTAGGTACAAGCTTTGCTTAGTTTGGGACTAGATGATTGGTGTAAGTGTCCGAAATATTTATATTTTATTATTTATTTATTAAAGAATGATATTGTTCAGATTTTAGTCATCAGTATAACTACATCTATACTTAAGGCGACCATCTTCCCGGATTCTGCGGAACCGTCCCAATATTTTAGTTGTAATTTTGCGTTGAAATAATTAGGAAAATAGTCCCGCAAAGAGCCTATGCGTTCCGGATTCCCGACTTGTTTAATTCTTGTCAAAAATAGTATGATTTTAAAATAATATGATTTTTGGATCATTCATATGTTAATTTGCTTTTAGGGCAACCATTCCAACATCCATTAGCTCGTAACTCCCTACCATAAATATCCACAAAAGGTGAAATGTCCTGCATTGTCTTTCCATAGAGTTGGCCGTACTATCCATACTAATATTAAAATACGAAAGGCTGTAAGTCTGTCTGCCTTTCACACCTAACCCTCTTAACCAACCATATTGAAATACTTCCTAACCCAAAGGTTGGCTGGTAGAGATAAGGCAGCAAAATTGTACTATCCCCTTTTTTTGTTTGCCTTTGTGTTATGTTTCTTATGGTTGTGCAATAAAGAGTATTTTGTTTGTTTGTTGGTTTGAAATTTGAAAGAATGATATTAACATGAAACCCGGAGAAGGACATAGGAAACAAGTAAAAGTCCCTTACCTTTGTCATGTTTCAGCCCTGTTGTATAGTCAATCGTACGTATCCACGATTGTATTAGATATTTTTGGATTCAGGATAAAAAGCTTTTTTTTCTTATTAACCAAATTAGGACGACCTGTTTGGTGTAGTGGTTAGAAACTCTGCTGCTATACCAAAAGGTCGCGAGTTCGAATCCTGCTAGGGACATATGTTTGTATGATGAATACAGACATGTGTGTCCGAGTTATGGATGTTTTTCATTTATATACTACTCTGTGTAAAAAGTATCGGGAATATGTCAATAAAAAGACCCGCGTAAAAGAGGTCGTTCTAATTTTTTTACTGCATGTTGGTAGCACTGTACTGATTTAGCGCGCAAAATTTGAGCGGGATCTGTCATTTAATTTGTTTTAAACTACACTTTTTGTTGGTCATAGTTTTGAGTCCTCGGCGATTTTTACAATGGAAAATATTGTTGAACAAAGAGTGTGCCTTAAATTTTGTGTTTCAAATGATATTTCATGTGGTGAATCACTAAAAATGTTGCGAAATACCTACGGCGAATCGTGTATATCGAAAACAAGGGCTTATGAATGGTATAAGGCTTTTAAAGAAGGCCGAGAAGTAGTAGTAGACTTGCCTCGTTCTGGTAGACCTTCAACCGCTACGACCAAAGAAAACATCGACAGAATCAAGAAGCTAGTGCTCGAAAATCGACGTATGAGTCTGAGAGAGTTGGCTAGTGAGGTGAACATATCTTTTAAGTCCGTCCACAACATTCTCATTGACATTTTAGGCATGAAACGCGTCGCCGCTCGACTAGTTCCAAAAGAGCTCAATTTTGTTCAAAAAGCGCAGCGAAAGCATGTCGCTGAAGACATGGTTTCCCGAGCTTCTACGGATCCGACCTTTATGAAACGTATAATAACTGGCGACGAGACATGGGTTTATGAGTACGACATGCAAACAAGCCAACAGTCTTCAGAATGGCGTCTCGAAAACGAGCCGAAACCCAAAAAACCGCGGCAAAGTCGCTCCAAAATCAAGGTGATGCTGACAGTTTTTTTTGACTACCGTGGTGTGGTTCACTCCGAATTCCTTCCAGAGGGAGAAACAGTGAATAAAGAATATTATTTAGGTGTCATGAAGCGTTTGCGTGAGAGTATCCGCCGAAAACGTCCAGATTTGTGGCAACACAACTCATGGATGCTGCACCATGATAATGCACCATCACACACAGCCATTATAGTGAAAGAGTTTTTAGCGAAAAATTCAACAAAAGTTCTCGACCAAGCACCGTATTCACCTGATATGGCTCCGTCTGACTTTTTTTTATTTCCCAAGTTAAAATTACCACTTCGAGGAAAACGTTTTGAGTCGATAGAAGCCATAAAAGAAAATTCGCTGAATGAGCTAAAGGCCATACCGCAAATAGCCTATGAAAAATGTATGGAAGACTGGGTGAAGCGGTGGAGATGTTGTATTGCAAGCGATGGGGCCTACTTTGAAGGCGATAAAATAAATTTAGATGAATAATTTGTATTTTTTGTTTTATTGACAAATTCCCGATACTTAGTACACTGAATGTATGTATTTATTTATTAAAAAAAATGTATTTGTGTAGTTTATCAACCATCTGGTTTCTATAATACAAGTCTAGTTGCTTAGTGTGGAACTAGATGGCGCTGTGTATATGTGCAAAGATATTTATTTATTAAATAATTCAAATAAGTAAATATTGCGTAAAACTAAGCCATAATAAAAAAAAATTGCCGTCGCAAATTACATTGCCGGCTCGCAATGTGTACTAATATAATTTCTAAAATAAATGGCCATATCATACTGATAGAAATCGTGGTGATTCATATTCCATAAATGTACAGTTTTGCTTTTTTCGGTGCGGAACACTAAAAAATGAAAACAATACTCTGCAACAAAACCATTTTAAAAAGATTGCCACACAGTGAATGCAATAGATATCTTTATGATATAGCCGAGTTGCACTTTGCAGATTAAAAGCTATTTCTTGTTTGTTGCAAATAAACTGGAATAGTTAGCATAACATAGCGAATGCATTGCACGTATGGCCATCCATTAGAAATGGAGATTATGTACATCCATATAACGTTAGTGAAATTGGAACACGGCAGACCCGTTTGCTTTAGAAACTAAATATTTGTTCCGTCATAAACCTTATAGAATAGAATCAACCCATAATATCCCGTGCAAACCGACTAATGGATTGGAAGAGGGAGTTTTTTTTTATCCACAACGGGTTAGCACTTGACCTCAATCACACCTGATGTTAAGGAAGACGACGCCGAAGGTGGTAGCGTACTGACCCGGAAACCCCATCTTATTTGGGGGACTGACTATCTTATCTCTGACAACCGGAACACAACAATGCTATTGACATTGATGTTTGGCGGCAGATTTAGATAAGATGGTGGTAGCTACCCAGGCGGACATTTAATATGCCCTAGCACCAACCATACCGAGTACTAACTATGTTCCCCGCTGGGGATCGAACCCGCGACCTCCGAAACGTAAACCCAATGTTGTTTACATTGAGCCACGGAGGCGGTTAGAAAGTTTTACAGTACAGTGGCGATTATGACATCCCCTATAAACGATAGACGAAGGACCAAGCCTCAGTCCCCAGCGGCCCAGCTATTCCTACCTTTTGGTACGAGCAAGGGGTGCCAAGAATCCCCGGACGAGAGAACATCCACTCGCAAGTTGGACGGACGACCTGATGAAAATCGCGGGAATCTATGGGGAGGCCTATGTTCAGCACTGGACGTCCTGTCGCTGATACGACCGAGACCATATCCTTGATTAATAATCGAAACAACGTTATCAACGAATGGATTTATGAACAAACAAGTTGCAGTATAATATTACACAGCTATAAACTAGACAACCTCGACTCGCCTATGTTAGCCGATGCAGAAACATTGAGCTTTGGACTTATTGGAATGTCGTGTCGATTTTGACGAGTACTCGTAGCTGTGTCCGACCATAGCTCTAGGTCCTTTGATAATTGAAGCGTGAACTGCAACGTAGATTTCCTTGATCCAAACAATATAAGTAAAACATTAAACTTTGAAATATACAAACATACTGGATGAGTTTTTTTACCGTAAGGAAAAAATAGGGCATATTAGGTAAGTGAAGTAGAAGTTATTGGCATAGGTACTCGTAATTTTTTTTTTTTTAGAAAAACGTACGCACCCTCTGAGATTATATGCGACTGGCGTGATCTTAGAGTTCCTATCATGCGAAATTTATTTGAAACACATATTAGGTCCTTACCTATGAAATTGGCGTTTTGTATAAAGAATTTCATTAAGATTGTTTTCTCCATACAAACATTTTTAATTTTTTTTTGGGAACGGCAAATCCAAATTTAGTTAAATTTTGTGTGTATTATCGGATAACATCAAGTTAACTATAGGCAGCGTTAATTTTTAAAAGTAACCGCTTTATAAAAGTTTCAGCGAATCTAAGAAATGATTATGGGATGCACATGAAAAGAGCTCTGTTCAAATTTTTTTTGTTATGTGATTTAGCCCAGAAATTAAAAAATATTTCATGTGAAACCTTGAAATAATATTCCATTTTCCAAATAAAAAACAAATTTGTATATATCTTTGAAAATCGCAGGAATTGGTACATATGATTAACGAAGAAAAAAAAATCCAATTTCATAGGTAAACACCCAATATTTTCTCCAAGTTTTCTTTTTTAATTATGTAATTATGTGGAATAGGCTACAAACGCGATGGTCAAATGACACAATAAACGATTTATTATATGACAGTTTTGAAAAAATAAATGAAACTACCTATGCCAATACCTTCTATTTCACTTACCTAATATGCCGTAGTTTTTTCCTTACAGTAAAAAAACTCATCCAGTAAATGCAGGCTTGGTGAGAAAGAGACAATTGTATAACGGATCAGTTTTATTACAGTAAGGAATAAAAATAAAGCAGATTACGTAAGTGAAATAGAAAGTATTGCCATAGGTAGTCTAATTTTATTTTCTTTCAAAACTTCCTTACGGTAAAAAAATCATCCGGTAATACCTGTAATTAAAATATAATATAAATAAATAAATAAATATCCTTAGACATACACACAGCGCCATCTAGTTCCACAGTAAGCAACTATAGGCTTGTGTTGTGGATACCAGATGGTTGATAAACTATACATATTTTTGTAAAGAAATACTTATTATAAATGAAAACATCCATAACTCGGGTACACATGTCCATATTCATCACACAAACATATTAGCATTTGGCATAGTGGTCAGAGTTTCTAACCACTACACCAAAGAGGTCGTCTACAACTACTACTTCTATATATAACAGGATATATACATAATATATCTTTCACAAGATTAACACACCTTATTATAATACTGATATTCATTATCACGCAAAAAATTCACGTAACATCAGGTGTGATTGAGGTCAAGTACCAACCCTTTGTGCATAAAAAAAAAACTTGACACCAGGTATGCGAGTTGGGTTTCTTGATCAACAGTGAAAAACTTATCGATAGTCTTGTTGGTATTGCTTAAGTTTATTGAGGCTGACATAAAAGAGTCATAAATTTGGAAATTGTCAAATTTAGAAAAAATATATGATACGTAACTCATTTTTGACGTAACTCAAGTTACGTTGTTATTCATTGGGAGTATCGATTTATTACCGAGTCATGGTTGTTTATACAAATATATTTATCAATGTTCATCCATTATCTATCTAGCATCCAAAGTACCAAGGTTTGTTTAGTTTAGGTTAAGATGATTGGTGTGTCCGAAATATTTGTTTATTATACGCCTATTCGGTTTAATATCCTCTTTATAACTGTTCTATTAGTAATTTCGACGGAAATTGGAAATATTATGTGTTATATGTAATATCAAACAGCCCATCTATAGACTCGATAAGCCAGATTTTTTATTTAAGAGGGTTTAATCCGTCCAGTGACGCATTGGATAAATTAAGATTTTTTTTTAAATACAGCGTAAATATAAAATATTGCTCTGAACCTTTAAGTTAATTATAAATAGATTTAAATAGCTTTGATGGGGGTTATTTTCCACAATCCACAATTATAAAAAAGTGGCCGTTTTTATCAATAATTTGAAATTCTCGAAAATAATCTTAATTAAGGCTACACTTGATAACACGTTATAGTGATTCGTTCACGATTCGGTCAGTGAGACTGTGGAACGCACTACCGTCCATCGTTAGAAATTTTCAAGAAAAGAGTAAACGTGTCTTTATGATTTCTCCTCAGTATTATAGTAATTATTTAATTATTTAACATAATATGAGTATTGATAATGTATATACTTGTTTATACTTCGTACTATATATATGTATATTGGATAAGTTATGTGGTATATTTATTTATATAGATTATTATTTGTTTTTTTTTAATAATTTTCAATTGTTGTGTACACCATTTTCTGCCCAATCTAATAAACACTATGTATCTCTAAGGTTTGCTGGTAGAAAACTCTATCGAAGTTAAGCTCGCCTTTGTACATTTTATATACAATGCATATTTCTGTAACAATTTTGTGTACAATAAAGATATTACGATAAGGCTATTTATGTATTAATGTAGGAGTAGTGTAGAGTACATACATACGTAATAAATATAATGTACCAATCGACACAAAAAGAAGAGGAATATAATGTTTCTGAAATACAAACTGAAATATTGTACCCTGTAGGATATGAATACTATGCTTTGGTAATAAATCAGTACGTACAGATACTCCACTAGTTTTATTTCGTTTACCTGCAAGTCCACCTGCGCATATTTATGTATCCACATGTCATAGTTGTATTGAAGGAATCTATCCAGTGATGAGACATTGATTTAGGATGTTTTTAACAAATCTACAAAAAATCGTTAAATCGGAAGTCATGAGCAGCGTTACCCTGTACACGGATAAACACTTAATCTTATGAAAATAAGATGACGTGTTAATCTGTGTACTGTATATAAAAACATCCTAGACATCTCGAAGGAATTTCCTGTTACGCTGTACAATTTGGACGGAAACATATTTACGTTTTTCTTTATACCAGACTTTTACACAAGGATGAAAGGGGACAAGCAGCACTATGTTCAGGGTTCCCAGTACAGAAATTGGTGAAATAACTTAACCCATTTTATATGAATATTGTTATTCCTTAACAAGAGACAGTAAACTTATTTCAGTTCATCATAGTCTTTTATTTTTTATGCACCACGGGTTAGCACTTGACCTCAATCACGCCTGATAGTTGCGGCCGGACCTGGAATCCCCGTTTATTTGGGGAACTGGCTATCTTATTACTGACGACCGGAAAACAAACAGTGCTATTAACATTGCTGTTTGGCGGCAGACTTAGATAAGATGGTGGTAGCTAGCCAAACGGCCATTTTTTTTTATGCACGACGGGTGCCTACTTAAACTCAATCACACCTGATGTTAAGTGACGATGAGGTCAAAGGTGGAAGCGTACTGACCTGGAAACCCCTACACATTTGAGGGACTGGCTATCTTATCTCTGACAACCGGAACACAACAATGCTACTAACATTGCTGCTTGGAAGCAGATTTAAATAATATGGTGGTAACTAGCTAAAATGCCCTACCATCAACCAAACCGAGTACTTAAACATTTACCCCGCTGGCGATCGAACCCGCGACCTCCGAATCGTAAACCCAATGTTGCTTACATTGAGCCACGGAGGCGGTTAAAATTAAATTTAAAATCTTAGCTATTGTTATTTAATTTAAAATGCCCTAACATCAACAAAACCGAGTACTTAAACATATAGGTACCCCGCTGGTGGATCGAACCTGCGACCTCCGATTTTGAGCCACGGATGCGGAAGCGGAGTCTGGTCATAACGGAATAGTGATGCCATTATGATATTTCCAATCGCTAACTCACCTGCCCAAAAATGACTATTAAGTTGAGGCAAATCCTCTATGCCCGCCTTTGGGAGAGGCTTACGTCCAACTGTCGATTAGTTTAGGTTATTAAAATGAAGTTAATTGAAGCTTACCTTGTTAACGTGATCTCTAAGTATGTTTGAGTAGACCATGGCCATCGCTTCAAGAGCCATGAAGGTCATATAGCCAACCACCCATGGCACTAGGAAGGCAACGTTTTCCTGAAAATAGTAAAAGTGTTAAGAAAAATCCAGGTGAAATATACAACGTTAGCTTGTAAGAGCGTACTTAAGCTTAACGGGGGTTAGTTATTCGCGATACCTGCGAAAATAACACGTTACCCAATAAAACTTTACAACTTATCCATACTTTTTGTGATTTCAATTCCGTTTGTTTCGTATAAAAAAATGAGTTTTCTTCGTCCATCACCGATCAGTTCTAAGTGACCTGTAAATGTGGTCCTTCCTTTTTACTTTTTCCACAAGCCTAGCCCACAGTTACTTTATAAAGCTTTTTATGTGGTGAGAAAAATAAGGCATTTTATTCATTTATACTGTTAGTACAACTGATAGGTCAAATAGTTTGTAATCAATATGGATAGAAAAAATAAAATAAAAACAATGGATTCTTGCGAATTCAGTTACTGTTATGTTTCCGCTTGTAGGGTGTTTATCATTACTTAATTTGACAATTAAGGGAAAAAATATAACGTGCTTCTGACCAAATTAAGTTCAGGTTTCAGGTATACAATAAATAACCTTGTACAAGTGTCTACCTACTTCGATGGACACTATATTATAAACATAATGTAATCTTGGATAGCTTTACCTCCTAGACAAACATTAGCATAAATTCTCAGAGAAAGGCTTCAAACTTGTGACAGGCCTATTCACGTCAGGGCTCACAAAGGTTTCATGAATCATGATCGCCACAAGCCTTTAACTCGCAAGGATATGGCGCCATCAGACGTCAAGTCTTGTATAGAGTCCTCAAAGAAAAATGGAAGCGAAAAAAATTCAACAAGAAAGGGATCATTGTCACGTGTGACCTTTTTCTCGAAAATATGCGGCCGCCTGATTTCATACCTCGGCTTTCAAAATATTTACTTAGGCCGTTAGGGGCGCGAAGTCGTGTGATTTCAACAACTTATCCGTCCGTCGTCTAGAATATCAATTTTGGATCACATGAATCTAATTGACGAGGCCTATCAATTTTCCTTGACATTGTGAAAGCATTGAATATTCAGGTCGCTATTTATTTTGTATTAGTACGTATAAGTACCAGCCTCTCAAATTAATAAAGGCGTTATCTGACAATATAACGGAAATGCTAGATTCTATTGCACTTCTTTTCTCTCTGAAAACTTATTATCACCTAGTAGAACATAAAAATTGCTCGAAATCCCGGAATACAATTCGTAATATTAAAGATTGAGATATCTATATAGACGGTAATCAATCACTCAGGTGGACTATCAATCTGCGCTCTTGTCATAACATAAAAAAAAACTTTCATTATGGCAGCTGGGTTTCTTCACTCAGCAAACATTTAATTATATTGCAAAAAAGATAAATCATTCAAAAGGAAATAGAGAATTTATAGCTGCTATAAAATCCCCGTTTAAATTTCCCCAGCGATCAAGTCCTACCTTCAAATTGGAATGATATGCTCAGGTGTTATCCCTCACTGCCATAACAAATCGCCGGCAGCTTCCGACCCATTTTCATTCATATTATAACAGATTTGTCGAAAGATTTCCCTTTTTACGGATGAGAGAAATACCAGGGAAGCATAAAATGTAGGAGGATACTTTAAAGCTGAGACATGTTAGCATAAAACAACAGATTGTTATGTACAAGCACCTAAGTTTTTTAGAGTACTTCTTGATTTACATTTGAAATGTTTGACACTGGGTCACAGAATACCCATGCTTCTAACCCGTAGTAGAATTAATTGATCTACCTTCATTTCAGCAACACAATACATGAATTGTGGTTGCAAGCTGAGATAGAAAGACAATGTAAAAGAGCAAATGTACTTGTATAAAGATAATAAAAGAACAATCTTTTCTTATAAAGTTTAACAGAGAAGAGTGCGGGAAGAATCCTATACGCTAAAATAAACTATCGAGTAATATCTATAATTTTGAGAAAATTTTCTGTTATTTTAGACTGTTAAACGAATGTTAAACGATAACACAGTCTGTTAAACATGGATTTTTTTTCATTCTTACTTAAAATATCATGTTTCATGAGACGTTGCGCTAAAGGGTTTTATTAATTAATTAAGTTTCATCTCACAATTTTTTGTATATCGCAGATGAGCAATTTTTTTCTATTCGAATGTTTGTTCCTCAAACTTCTGAACGGATTTATATTAAACTTGATATACGTATTGATGTACAATTTTTATTCATCATCATCATATCAGCCGAAAGACGTCCACTGCTGGACAAAGGCTCCCCCAAAGATCTACACAACGATCGGCCCTGCGCCGCCCGCATCCAGCGGCTTCCTGCAATCTTTACCAGATGGGCGGTCTACCTCGTGGGCGCCTGCCCCCGCTGCGTCTTCCAGTGCGTGGTTGCCACTCGAGAACCTTCTGCCCCAACGGCCGTTGGCCCTACGAGCAATGTACTGCCCCTGTACTGTACCCACTGCCACTTAAGTTTGGCAATTCCTCGGACTATATCGGTAATTTTTTATTAATTCCAGAGAATAAAGTCATAAATGATAAAAAATATATGTAAACTCGTCCTATGTTTTATCGACGATAACGTAGACAGCACTCTTTCAATATTGCTAGCGATAAAATTATCTCCCGATTTATTTAAGACTAACAATGCAGACGACAAAAATATTTGTACATACTCACTTTATAAATTCCGTAGAAAAGGAATATGCTGAGAACGATCATGAACATTTGTGTTCCTATTATTGCAACATATGCTATCTGTACACCTGAAACAAACAAAATATCATTAATGATTTGATAATAAATAATTACGTGAGGTTTCTTCCCGGAATAACAGTCGTCAGTCGTCGTCTTCAGATGATACGAAACTGAGTCGAAAGAACTTTCTGGGCGCGACTACATTTAACAGCCTTGATCGCGTGCTCTACTGTAGTAGAGCTTAATGAAAAAACTAAATAAAAATCTACTAAATGACTCTTAACCAATTAGAAACGGTATTTAGTATATTTTTGACACGATAAAGTGCAACATTTGAAAACTTTCTTAGGCCTTATCTTCACCAAGTTTCGGACACAAGAACAGTTAGTGAGAAATATC
Source organism: Oegoconia quadripuncta (assembly GCA_949316235.1). Classification (NCBI taxonomy): domain Eukaryota; kingdom Metazoa; phylum Arthropoda; class Insecta; order Lepidoptera; family Autostichidae; genus Oegoconia; species Oegoconia quadripuncta. The sequence goes on from OX438746.1 coordinate 31,909,070, forward strand.
GACCTCATGATCATAACCAGTCATAAAACCCTCCAAATTTTCCTACGTTTATTATGAACCACCTCATCTAGCATAATCCGAACCGTAATTAAATTGCTGAGGCTACAGGGAGATAGGTGAAAAATATAAGAAGACCCTATGCGAAATATTGACTCTACCATATTAGAGCACGCGTGTGCTCTGGTGTTAAATGTTACAACCTAGCAACCTAACCTTATCTTACTAACTACAACTATCTTATCTAAGGTCCGTATTAATACACCATTCTCAAGATTGAGATGACCTTGAGATTGAGATAACATCAGGTATGATTGAGGTCAAGTATCAACCCGTTGTGCATAAAAAAAGTTGATGCTTGAGAATCTCTTGCATATTGAAACAGAATCAAAAAAAAACAGTACCTATTGAAACTAAGACGCGATCTCAGTCTCAAGATCGATTTATTATTACGACTATAAGTCTGCCGACATGCAGAACTGTTGATTGTATTGTTGTCTTCCAGCTCTTGAGATAAGATACCCAAACTTCCAAAATAAGTTGGAGGTCCCGGGTGAGTGAGTTACCAACTTCGGCCCAATCTTCACCTAATATCAAGCAGGGGACCAATCGCGCTATTTTACAACAGTTTTACCGTTCGAACGGTACGTTTTTGGTTTTGGTTTAGCTTTAGTTTAGCGACGTATGACGTTGACGTTGCCAAAGTAAAACCAACCCAAAATGTTTAGAGCTAACTACGAGTTTAAACAAAAAACTAGTTTAATTTCCATTCAAATGATTAGCGCGATACGAAATGCGCTTAACGTGACGTTTTTGGTTATGGTTTAGCTTTGGTATTATCGTTCAAACTTAGTGCAATCGACCCCCTGGTGTCATCGAGGTCAATCGCTAACGCGTTGAGTATATATATTTGCACTGTAGGCGTACGAAGGCCTTTACCCGACGCAAGCCGGTTATTGAAAAACTTTTCTGATAAAAGGGTTAAGAGATGTGATGAGCTAACCCAAATATTCCATATTAGTTTAGTCAGAAGTTTCACGAGGTGTACTTGTTTGAATATTAAAGAATGTATTCGGGTTAGAGTTTTGCGCAGTCGGCGTCATAGCTGGGCTTTTTATTTAGTTACGGCAATATGGCCCTAAGAATAACACAATAAAATACATTTTGAAATACTATTGATGAACGGTTACAAGTGGTAATTGAATTGTACAATTATCTACTATAATCGTTTAGGCTAGATGGTTAATAGTGGATCAACGTAATTAGGCAGGAATAGGTACATATGTCGCGGGCAGATCGTTGAGTTAGCCATTTCATTAAATACCTAGATGGATCGCTTTATATGGCGGATATGTCCACGTTTTTAGGTAAGGCAATGTGGCCGGGAACGACGATCGTGTCCGCAATAAGTTTTACTTTGAAATACGCTTGTGATAGTAATTTTCTCGCTAAAATGAACGAGTGAAAAGAATATGTAATAATCTGTTATGGTTAGTCCTTTACCAGTTCGTAAAATATTTTAAATGGCGGCACTGATTGCGGTATAATTCGCGGTCGTAGTCACTACAGATATGGTAATATTGAAAATTTTGATAACCACCGCGGAACTAATCATAACAATACTGTTATATATCACAATTGTATCATTATGATTCATACGAGTACAATTACAACACCACCATGCAACATTGTTATTGCCAATTTTGCACTGGTACCCTGCCTTTCTTCCTCAGTGCACTAGCTGAAAATCAGTGTCTTACCGCTATAGGTGAGGATCCACAGTAAACGATGGCCCATTTGTGGTACAGATACACATGCAACTCTATTATAAGTTGTAACAGTTGTATTTAATTTATATTTTTTAATTTGCACGAATACCCTCGCTTTCTTCGAAGGGCACAAGCCGGAAACTAGTGTCTTACCGTATAGGTGAGAATCTACACTGAGCCAAGGCCAATTTGTGGTACAGATACATACAACTCTATTATACGTTGTAACCGTTGTATATTATTATTATTTTTTAACTACTGTGAAATAAGGCCAAATTTCGAAAACTATAACACCAAACAGAATGATTGTGCCGTCGAATGGTTCTATGTAATATGCAAGTAACAATATCATTCATCGAAACGGCTGAATCGATTTTCACCAAAAACCTGGCTAAGAACCAAACCGCCCTCAAATCGGATCACACATAAGATAATTCGGACAAAGACTGGACATATAAAAGATCAGTGGTTTTTCGTCGGGAGATAAAAAGAGCAAGCGATTTCACCCAGCGTAAGTGAAGTACTACTGCCTATAATTGCATAGGTATTATTGCTCAGGTCATCCTTTGGTATGTCCAAAACTAAGGTAGATATTCGATTTCAAATTGAGGACTCACAGAAGGCCTGTCATACTAAAGACTTAAGTATGGCTTAAGAATTTTTTTTTTTTTTATTAAAAACTGGTTTCGCGTTTGGCTACAATCTCACCTGATGGAAAGTGACGATGTAGCCGAAGATGTATCACGCGCACCCAGTAAAAGCCTATTCACTCTTGACTTGAAGATCCCAAGGTTGTAAGTGTCGGGAAAAACCGACGCGGCCAGTGAGTTCCATACTTTAGCAGTCCGCATTATAGAATGGCTTAAATAGGGCTGCCAATTCACCTGGTTTGATCGGGAGTCTACGTGTTTGAGTGGTCCGAGCTTTGAATTATCATCGTATAACTCCGGAGTCGAATAACCGGGATCCACAATTTTTTTAAATCACCAAAAGACTGAACGCTGCTATTGTAGCGTCTTTAAACCTTTACGACTCTAAATTAACTTCGGTGTTTAGGTAAAAAGTTAAAATTAATAAAAATATAGTAAATGTGTTTCCCGTTTAAAAACTAGAGCATAGAAAAGTTAAGTCATTATATATTCACGATACACCCGAAATCTTCGTGTCTACCGTTTTTGAAAGGAGGCAGCCCTATTTATGAGTTACCTGTATAACCCAGTAATTTCAATGTGCTATGAATAGTACCACAGAAGGTAATGAAATAGTTTCTCCTTCGTATATCAACAACCTTCTCTCAGACAAAACAATAAACTACAACTAAGTGACATGTTTGTGTCAAATAGGAACGCTAGATATACAGGGCGTCCCAAAGTTATGGGACATGAAGGGGAAGTACCTTAAATATCGTAGATAGTGAATTTTGCTCAAAGAAGACTTTATGTTATTTTTAAAAGTTAGTAATTCTGCATTCATAGATTTTCTAAAAATTATTTGCTTCGGCTGGGAATCGAACCGACTCAAATGTGAAAAAAAAAACACCCTACTTTTATGATGCCAATCGAAAGAATAGCTAAAAAATAATAACTCTGCCTAAGTAACATAGTATTTTAAAAGAAAGGAACAACGTGAAATTAATCATTTTAATCAAATAAAAAACATACATGAAACTGCCGTAGTCAATTAAGTAGGTATTTTTTTGTAAATTAATTAATTAAATGCTCAAAATGTGATCCCTCTTGTCTTACGCAAATCGCCAATCTTTTAATGAGCCCGCTGCCTGTTGATTTTCTAATCATTTTATGGTGAACACTCGATGTGATATGGCACAATTCTGTTTGCAAACGCTCGCACATACTGTTCCATTTTCAAATTTAAGAACAACATTTAAAAATATCACTTCTTTTTAAAATATCTTAAAAAGTATGCATTCAAACAAACGCTGTCATAAACTGTTCCATTTTCAAATTATAAATTATTTATTTTTGTTTTTAATTTGCCTTCTGTCTAGCTTACAGAGGACGTATTGAAATACAAGTTTTATCATTTCATCTACACGTGCACTTATAATAAGGAAAACTATGTTAGTACCTATTTTATGAAGTGGGTACTTATTTACGAATAATCAATGCTATCTTTGGAATGATAATATCGCTACTTTTCGAACGTCGTCGGCAATAAATAACTTTCTTGAAATTTGACTCAATCATTTTATGTTGTTCCTTTCTTTTAAAATACTATGTTACTTAGGCAGAGTTATTATTTTTTAGCTATTCTTTCGATTGGCATCATAAAAGTAGGGTGTTTTTTTTTCACATTTAAGTCGGTTCGATTCCCAGCCGAAGCAAGTAATTTTTAGAAAATCTATGAATGCAGAATTACTAACTTTTAAAAATAACATAAAGTCTTCTTTGAGCAAAATTCACTATCTACAATATTTAAGGTACTTCCCCTTCATGTCCCATAACTTTGGGACGCCCTGTATAAATTATAGGTATAATATGAGATACAAGTTCTTGTGCAATCGTCACGTAATCGATTCGACTCGATCAAACTACTTGAGTCGATCACATCGATTGCCCCAGGGTATTTGCTTTCAGACTCCGCTGCGTCGGTTTCATCAAAATATGTAACGGAATTAAGATATCGCTTTAAAGAGCTATGTAGTTTATTTACGAGTAATATCGAATGGTACATCCTTTCCTTAAATTGCAAAAGAAAACTCGTATATCAATATGAATCTTTGGAATGATCATTATGACTAATAATCAAACCTACAGTTGTTACTTTGTCAAAATTACGTCGGGTATAGGTACCTGTATTCCATTCAGTATCTCTGAATAAGCATGACGGCTGCTTCAGACGCTTCCGCTATTAAACAATGGTTGAAATTCCACTAAGCCGCGTTCTGATAATGAGAATTCTTCTCCACAAACGTCTCGGGTATGCGAGCTTTTCGCTCACATCTCGATTCGTGCCTCTTACGTGCGATAGATACGATAACGCTTAAGTGAATATAAGAATTTTAGGCATTCAATGCTGATAATTTGTTTTAGCTATACTTTTTCATCTGAATAATAGCTCGATAGAACAGCACAATTTCCAAGAATCCGCTTTCAAAGAAAACTATTGAGAGTGCGTTTTCTGGAATAGACTAATGAATTTCCAGAGTGTTTTCTGTCATTGGAAGTACCTTTTCGCAGAGCGAATTTTAAACCGTACCACAAATTGGGTTTTTTATGGTGGCCTTTATGTGAAAAATGGAAATCTATACTAAATGAACTATTTAATAGGCATATTTTACTTTGGTATTTATGTATATATACACAGTTTTAGATATACTTACCGCAATTTTTTGTATAAACACAAGAGGTATATCATGTGAGACGTACCAGTGATTATTTTAGCTGTGAAAATTTGACAAAAAACGGAGCTCAAGGACTGTTCTATATTCGTTGCAGTGTTGAATGCCGCTAACAAACCTTTTATTGCCACAAATTCAGTTTTATCGTCACAAATTAAAGAACATTCGTTTTAATGAATCGACCCTCAACAGTTGGAAGGTTAATTAATTTATCCCCTGAGAAATGGGACGCTCATCGTTAACCCCTCAAGTATATCGAGAGAATTCGCTTCAAAGATACTGTACTGATTTATACCGAGATTATGTGATAGTCTGATAGGTAACCGAGGAAGTTCCACCAAAGTCCGGAAGGTCTTATTACTGTAAATAGATTATTCATCAACCTAACTTACCTAAAATCTCTATTGAAATGAGTTCTTTCATTTGCCCCAAACATTTGTATAAATTACCTTTAACTAAATAAATGGTTTCAGGGAGCCGATATTTGTTCTCTGAATCCAGGTGCCTTTAAAATGGAAGTAATTAGTCAATTTTAGTATAGCCACAGGAAAACACATACATACAAACTCACAAACAAATCTTCTTGTATACTCCCCCCGGTTACCTGCCCCTACCCTTATACTCCACTACGTCGGTTAATTTGAACTTTAATTTATATGTAATTTGTTAAAATGAATTATTTTTCTAAATTGGTTTATCTTTATAATTTTCATTAATCACCGTATAATGAATCTAGTTTTTCTTCAATTGACGACTTGTTTGGTGTAGTGGTTAGCACCTCTGACCACTATACCAAAAGGTTGCGGGTTCGAATCCCGCTAGGGGCATATGTTTGTGTGATGAACACGGACATGTGAACCCGAGTTATGGATGTTTTCATTTATAATAAGTATTTATTTACAAAAAAAAATGTATTTATGTAGTATATCAACCATCTGGTATCCACAACACAAGCCTATGGGTGCTTATTGTGGAACTAGATGGCGCTGTGTGTATGTCTATGAATATTTTTTATTTATTATTTATTTATTTATTTCATAATTTATTTTATTATTGGAATCAGATTGCTACCGGAAGATACCTACATACAGATAATATCGAAATCTTATTATCAATAGCATACAAGGTTAATAATATTCATTGTTAAACATATATTTCAATAATTGAATAACTAAAGAAATAAACAAATAATTTAAATCTTGGATAAATAACGTTTTAAATATTCAAAAGAACAATGATCTGTTGATGATGGGTTTCTTTTGCCGCTTCTTTTCCCACAGATGATTTCCCTTTCCGTAAAGGTAGTAGCTTGGACATACTAACTGACAGAGAAATGGATAAGCCCTATTTTTATTTCCAATAGATTTAAATTGACATTCAATTATCATGTATCATCACTATTATGTATCTTATGTTGAAATAAAATACTTGAAGTTTTAAACAGTACTAACACAACAAAACAATTTCATTCTAAATCCACATCATTTATATAAAGCTATATCCAGTTATTTAACCTTTGTAGACTTTGTTTCGAATCGTATAAAGCTAAGTGATTGAAAATCTATCAAACCAACATAAATCGATTGTTTCTATTCCTTTCTTCATCCCTCACTCAAAGGAGCAATTTTACAAAGCCTTGTTTTATCCTTTTGCCGTGAAGTAAAAAAAAACCTCTAAGTTTCAAGCCTGGAGATCAATCAGCGGCCTAAAGGTGGATTTGCGTATCACACAGCATGAGACAATTACTTATACTTATTTTAAATGACGTCATAGCCAGGTGTAGGTGTGAAGTTACCCGTCTAAGGGTAATAGCTGAAAATCAGAGTTTTGCACTTCAGCAATCTGACACTGAGTTATGGGCTCATTTGTGCCACTGCAGCACACACATACTTTTATACTTTCTGTCTTATATCGACGACCTGTTTAGTGTAGTGGTTAGAAATTCTGACCACTATACCAAATGGTCGCGGGTTCGAATCCCGCTAGGGGCATATGTTTGGGTGATGAATACGGACATGTGTACCCGAGTTATGGATGCTTTCATTTATAATAAGTATTTATTTACAAAAAAATGTATTTATGTAGTATATTTTACTTTATATTTTACACCTTTAGATGGCAAACATAATTTGTTACATACGAATTTACTTATTTTACAAAATATATGAGGAAGACATTGTTGTCTGAAACACAGTTTTTAAGTACCACAGACAACAAAACTTCAACAAGTTGTGTAATTTATTTCGGTTCAATAAAATATTTTTATTGTTTATATCAACCATCTGGTATCTACAACACAAGCCTAGTTGCTTCGAGAACTAGATGGCGCTGTGTGTATGTCTAAGGATATTTATTTATTTATTTCCATGTTTTGTAAAATGCTATCTACATAATTAATTTCTTTCGTAAAAGTGCCCAATTACTACATATTTACTTAAGTTATAGATATCTTTATTTGGCTTTTATTACTGTACTGTAGTTTAATATGTTTTGGAATGCTACTGCATGATGTGTTTAATGTATGTGTGTGGCTGGAGAAACAAATAAACGTTTATCTTATCTTGAGATGAAGCATGATAATAGCTACCCGAGTCATTGTAGCTATCCATGTAAGCTATGAGTCTACTACTGAAATGCGACAAACGAAGATGCGAATAATGCTAATGCGACGCCATGCTAGAGCGACTAATGCCAGTGCGTTTGAAACTAAGCCTAACTTTTAGAGTACTTTATTCGCATTTCTAAGTATATTCTTATTTTATTAACGACCTGTTTGGTGTAATGGTTAGCAACTCTGACCACTATACCATAAGGTTGCGGGTTCGAATCCCGCTAGGGGCATATGTTTGTGTGATGAATACGGACATGTGTACCCGAGTTATGGATGTTTTCATTTATAATAAGTATTTATTTACAAAAAAATGTATTTATGTATTATTATCAACCATCTGGTATCCACAACACAAGCATATAGTTGCTTACTGTGGAACTAGATGGCGCTGTGTGTATGTCTAAGGATATTTATTTATTTATTTATTTTATTTCATTATTCCCCAAACAGACTTAAATCAATCTTATATTTCTTCATGTTTTTCCAAATTTTTTTCACCCTTTGTTATACATACTTGACAATATAGCTTTAAAGTGCTATATCACGCTTTTAGTTTCAATATGCGAAAACGTGTAAATGGTGTTTAGATTCTTATTCTTAGATCCTGTTATTTGTCACTGTATGTTTTCCGAATAAAATATAATAAATAAATTTTGAAAAGTACAATCAACAAGGAATGCGATAATTTTCTTTAAAACAAAAACGGTTATTTCAGTCATCTCGCTGGCAAACAATAAATGTCTTTATTTTTCCTTCTTAAAGTAAACTAATGTAAGCAATGTTCTTACTAAGATATATAAAACGAGTACCCAGGCTAAGAACGAATAAAATTTTCCCCGGTTTAATTTATCCCTAGTTTAAAACACAATGAATTTGTAATTTTTCACTCCTTAGAGACTTTTTCCATTTCAGTAAGAGAATCGATATCAAATAGCACGTAAATTTTTATTTAGAAATTTTATTTTCCTTGTATATCGTTATTATTAGATACATAATATCACTAATATTAATAATGCAGAAGTTTGAATAGTGTGCACGAAATTGGATGAAATTTAGAACAAATAAACACATTGGATACTTTTATCTTCAAATTTTAAATTCATCTCGCCGGCCGATAAACGGATGGCGGAGCTGTGGACGGAAGATTTTATAGGAATAAAAAATTAAAGGTGATATTTCAACGTTGCTATCCTATTGTCTAGATCTCATTTTAAATGAGTCATTTAACATGTTATCTCAAAATATATTAGATACTTATTTGTCTAGATTTCGAATAAGCTCAAATATCGATATGACTATAGGTTCTAACATAATTACCTAGACCCCGATTCAATAGCAACCCATATTGCAACTGCAGTTTTGCCAATGAGAATTATTACTACCTTTCAACATGTTCCACCTGCCTGTCCAACGATATAACGAACAATTCCGGACACAATTCCGAGTAGACTTATTCTCCAAATTTAAGAAAACCCTCCTAGAAAATACTGGGACTTTAGACCGGGATCGTCAGCGGAATTACTTCAGCGAGAGATGAATGGCCCTGCTTCCCAAGGAAGCGGCAGTGTTTCTGCAAAGAATTGTTTCATTTATGTGTACGCGGGATTTTATTGTACATGTAATTTAAACGGAATAACCCACTTAGGCTCAGGAGTAGATCTCATGAATGTTCGGGAAAGAAATAAGAAGGAGTATTTGGTTTACATCTGACAATGATGCTTAATGATTGAAATATGAGTTACTTTACAATACAATACAAATACACTTTATTGCACAAAAGGAATATACATTTTACAAAGCACAATACTGAAAAGAGTACAATTAGGCGGCCTTATCACTAAGAGCGATCTCTTCCGTGCAACCTTTGGGTGTAGGAGTATTTAATTTTAACATAGTTTAACATAGTATAGTTTAACATAATTTTAACATACACTTATAACTTCCATAAATCATAAAGACCGTGATTTTTTGCACATGGATAGAGTATCTGTTAGTGATAGAATAAGAATATTTTCTAACAAATCGGTAGCTTGCTTTAGATATAGTATAGATATCTAGTAATAAAACATAGACTATTATATTATCTAATCTACAAAAAATCTGGAAGTTTAAGATTGTAGGAAGTTACGCCACAAAAATTTCGTATTTTTACTGGTCTAACATCTGTTTGGATCGAAGTGTGATTTTTTTTTATTAAAAACTGGTTTCGCGTTTAATATGTAAAAAAATTGAGGGTGGCTCTTGATTTCCCTGGGACTCTATCATCAAATCCGGACTTGGTGATAAAACTGATAAAAGAACCACCTTTACTCTTCCGAATAAAAAAAATTGTAAAATCCGTCCACAAGTTTATTGACGGACAAGTCGGTGGACATAAATAAAAAATATATATTTTATTTATTTTTATAATTTATTGCTCACGAGTAAAAGTCAAATACATACTAGATACAGGATGTACAAAAGGCACTAGCCTACATTTACATTTATATAAACTGTATACAGTTTCTTTTATGAAGTCGTTTAAAAAACTTTAATCTACACTAAATCCAACTTTCCATAGGCGGTAGTGTATTGTTTTGGTAAAATTACAAAAAGTTAACATTAAGATTAATAGAATCTTTTGTTGGAAGAAGTTCTCTTTTGTTATATTTGCCTGAGGCTTGCTAAAAAGAAGACTAAGTGTTTTTATTATAATAAAAAAAGTTTACTATTTTTTATAGAATTTTACCGAATTAAAACAATAACCGTTTTGCCTATATTCCTTTTTGTTCGGAATATGAACATTTGAAAAATAAGTACAAGTACTTGAACGACGGGCTTTTCGTTGTTTGATAAATACTGCCGTGATTTTTTGCACGCGTCCAAAACCAACCGTTTACTTTGAAGCTTAATATTTCACAAACCGATCCCTGAATCGAAACACTGTTCAAGATAACCTTTCATATTTTTTAACGACCTATCCAATGATACTCCAGACGATGAGTTAGAAAAATAAAAGAAAATTCATCACCACTTTACGTGTAGGGGAGGTAACCTAAAAAAAATTTCAAGATTTTATTTTACCACTTTGTCTGGGTGATTAATAATTGTATACCCATGACAAATTACAGCTTTCGAGTACTTCTTCTTAGCGAGTCGATGGCAAAAACATCTAACTCTTGAGGACCAGGATGACATAAGTATAAGACAAGTCGTGGGGCATTCTACTCTAATCCTACTCGTACGTATGTACAATTTTCTTTTAGACCCGCTTCACGCCACAGACTAATTTTAGAATCTGTAATATTACCTAGCTTGCGTGTCTTGAACACGGTTAACACCTTCAGTAGCTTATGAAACGATAAATTTTAATATGTAGCCGTAAATGAAAAATAATGTTAGCAGTAAGGCATGAGATAATTATGGTAAATGTTAAAGGTGAAGAGAAACTTTGCGCTGTTTCGTCAGATAGTGAATTTGTAGCGAGCTACGGGAGTTGATCGTGACTTTGTAGAAGCGTCGAACTTCCGCAGGCTTATAATCCTGAGTGATCTACATTAGGGTTTTGTTGAATTAATTAGAATATATTATAAAATGTAAAAGACGGTCAAATACGAGTAGGCGCTTTGAAGGTTCCGTATGACAACCTTTAGAAGGCCCTTTTCGTCTGTTTGTTCGTGAATCAAGGCATTTTTCTCAAAAACGGTTTTTTTTTATGCACTACGGATTGGTACTTGACCTCAATCACACCTGATGTTAAGTGAAGATGAGGTCGAAGGTGGAAGCGTACTGACCCGGAAACCCCAATACTGCCTTATCTCTGACAACCGGAACACAACAATGCTATTAACATTGCTTTTCGGCGGCAGATTTAGATAAGATGGTGGTAGCTAGCCAGGAGGACATTTAAAATGCCCTACCACCAACCAAACCGAGTACTTAAACATGTACCCCGCTGGGGTCGAACCCGCGACCTCCGAATCATAAACCTAATGTTGTTTACATTGAGCCACGGAGGCGGTTGACGGCATGAAGTTGAAATTAATATTGCATTAAATAATAAATAAATATAAATCTTACACATAAGCATGTAACAGATCAGTAGCAGCCCTGACTCTTAAACCAGAGTATTTCAGGAGTCAGGACCTTCTCGCATTCTTACAATATAGTGGCAGTATAGGTTGCACAAAAAAAAGAAACAAAAATTGAAAGGATCGAATATAATACTAAGTCTGCGACTGTCTTCAACTTTCTAACGTAACGCTACAAAAAGATATATTGTACAAAGCGTATTTTCATACATAGTTCAACAAAATCTTCAGAAAGGTCTCCTACACAAGTGGAGGAATAAATCAGAAAAAATATTTTCATATCCCTCGTGGAATTAATACGCAACAAACTTATATTTGCGGTTAATTTCATAGATCTTCTACGGAACTTGCTACAAACTTACGTTTATCACCTCGAAAAGTTTCGTCAATTGTGATGTTAGATACGAAACCCACGAAACAAGAGTGTCGGTGGCTCAGCGGTTAAGACGCGGTCTCCCAATTTAGGAGGTCCGGTTCGATTCCCAGGCAGGCCATGTACCAATGAGTTTTTAAATTTAATTTAATTACTTATGTGCATTTTTCCGACTGCTCTTAAACGGTGAAGGAAAACACCATGAGGAAACTTGCACGCCTGAGAAATAAATTCAAAGGCAAGACAAAGATTGTATACAATCGGGTTTAACGAATATATTTTTATATTTTAGATGTTTTAGAAACAGATTCACTATAAAGTGAACCAATGAACAATACAATTTCATGATTGGAAATCAGTGAGATAAAACCAATAGAGTCACGTCCAATACCCGCGCGCTCTAAGTACTTTGCCAATACTAACAAAAGCAGCTTTATGGATTCCGACTACACAAATTGATATTTGTTTCAGCGTACTTAATTTTTTATGGTGAACTGGATACGCGTTTGACAACAATCTCACCTGTTGGAAAGTGACGATGTGGTGAAGATAAAGAATGCGATCTCATCTGCATATTTACCCTACTCTTAAGACCAGGCGCTCCATACAAACTCTCAAATCCATTTTTTTCGAAATGAATAGACCGATTCTAATGAAACTTTATAGGTATAGGTAAGCACGATACATAGATCTAAAAAGTTACAAGAAAACATTTACAAAATTTCGTATTCAAAAGACCATATTGATTTTTTTCTGTTACTAAGAAAAACTTAAAATCGCTCTAATTCGGTAGTTCTACTCTCTTAAGAAACTGTTCTCTATTAACTTTCGATTCGGTTTATTTCTGGCGGAAAATTAGGAATTGAAGGTTTTTATGGAATACCGTGCGAGATAAACCCTCTTAAATGGTCATAAAATAAATACCTAATAAATATCTTTGCACATTCACACAGCGCCATCTAGTTCTCTAAGCAACTAGGTTTGTATTATGGATACCAGATGGTTGATAGACTACACAAATACATACATAAATGAAAAACATCCGTAACTCGGGAACCCATGTCTGTATTCATCATACAAATATATGCTCCTAGCGAGATTCGACCCCGCGACCTTTATATATACCGGTATAGCACTCAGAGTTTCTAACCACTACACCAAACAAAAGCATGTTCGTTCCTAAGTGTCCCTTACGAAATTACCCGTCATATAGTCAGTGATAGTAAATTAGTATTTTCTAAGGAGATGGAGCAAAAATAATCCAATATATAAGTTTAAATTGGACAGCAGACCACCTATTTATCTGGTCTCGCGTGTCCTGAGAGCTGCACCTTTGACGACCACCTTACCATCACAGAGAATGCTGTTAGCCCCGTATTTCAGAATGGTACTCAAACGTAGATCTGCGCTTGAGCATGGTTAGAAAGAGATGCCGTTATTATTTTATTTTATTGTATTCAGGACCACTAACAGCTACATAATACAATTATGTTTTATAACTTATATGTAGACAATGGAGGTCATTGTGTAACCAACTCCGTTATCCACGACAATTTTATATATAACTGCAAAGACAGAAAAGCAATCCGAACCAGTTAATTTAAAACTTAAGTATCACCAATGTCCGACAGGACTTCCAAACAATGTTTCTTATATTGGTTTTTAGACAAAAAGAATACATCAACATCCGTTAGATATTTATTATAGATGTTAGCCAGTCGACACAGGGGGGCACGCTCCCCTGCATGCGTTCTGCTTTTTTTTTTCTTTTTTTTTATATGAGAGGGCGGCAAACGAGCATGCGAGTCACCTGATGGAAAGCAATCACCGCCGCCCATGGACACCCGCAACACCAAAAGGGTCACAGATGCGTTGCCGGCCTTTGAGGAAGGTGTGTTAAACGTTTTGTGTTTGTGTTAAACGCAAACAAGCGATGTGGGTATAATTCCCTTATTCTTAGAGAATGACTAGGTAAATTGTAATTAATTTCATTCACCATTTTCATACAATGAATATTGTTATGCAGCAAAGTATATAAAAACATGCAAGTTATATAAAGCTGTCCCTTTTTAACTGTCCTCAAGCGGAGATCTCTGCTTGAGTAACGTTCTGTAATACGTGCCTTAGAGCCAGCGCGGCTTGTTATTTTAGTCAATCGAGAGTTCAATTGCAGCCATTTTCGATTGTTCGATCGGTTCGTCAAATGCGCGCACTGCCATGTAACTCCATACTGAATCCCAGAACGAAGGTTATCTATCAATTTATTTACGAATCATATCATATACTGACTTTAAACTTTGACTGGAACATATCATATAGCCATGAATAACTTGTCGATAATCGTTATTATTCAATAAAGGAATATTTTCCACTATTTTAAAATATCTACTTCATTTTATTTTTACTGTATTTCGTTGATAAAGTATACATATATGCATAGTGCATGTATGTATGATACCCCTAACGGTGAAGTAAAACATCGTGAAGAAACCCGCATGCCTGAGAAATAAAAATCTAAGGCATGATAAGTCCCCAACTCGCATTGCGCCAGCGTGGTGGACTATGACCCATACTCCCTCATATACTAGAGAAGGCCTATATCCCTGTAGTCTAGTGGGATGTTTACGGACTAATGATGACGACCCCTAAAAACAAGCAAATTACCTATTTCATTTTATTTACAAACTTTTAATTAAAGAGATGCATAATATTTCTGTCGTAAACTTGTTTGATAAATTTGTACAACACACGGAAATACCGTTTCCAGCACTTCACATTAACATTCTGAATACATATTTCACAAACTCCGAAATTCTGAAGTGTTTCCGCAAGAGTTTGAATAAATAAAACTTTATTTATAACAGCATACAAACTAACCCATATATGCTGTTATGTGCCTCGCCCACATACCACCCACCCCGTGGTTCTGGAACACGCAGAGAGCGGTGTTCGCCAAAACATCGAGAAATTGCTCACTTTAACTTCCGCATCACATCAGTTGTGTTGAGGTGTCGGACATGTATGGGCATTATTAAATCAATCAATCAAATACTCTTTATTGCACAATTAACAAAAGCTACATATAGAATACAGCGTACATCATTAATCGCACAAAAAGGCGGCCTTATCGCTAACAGCGATCTCTTCCAGGCAAACCGTAGGGTAAAGATACAAGCTACCAGTAGATGAGGTTTGCACTAATAGTAGCAATACGGGTGTATTTTATAGTTGGTAATTATTATATAACGTAAAGTTAAAAATACATAAACTAGGCTTAGTTTATGTATTTTTAACTATAACTAGATAATTTAACTGCACTTTGATAGATAGATAGATAAGATGTTTATTTACCAAAAAGGACCATACATAATTATACATTTGCTGTAGCATCCACACTAGGCTAGGCCTGTATCGTGGATGCCAAAATTTCCATATTAGAGAAACAATTTCACTGGTTATTACATTTTATAAGTAACATCATCTGTTAAATTAGACTTAGGGAGATAGACATGCATGCAGAACTAGCCTTAGATGTAACTAGCACGTTAGAATTGTACAAGTTGCGCGTGCGCATGTGTGTGGGTGTGAGATCATTTAATTAAAATTTGCTTGCTTCTGCCTATTAACAAAAAGAAAGGCAAACTAACTAACTTAAATATGTTTCCATAATATGTTGTATCAAGAGTAAGCGAGTAACTGTGTGTAGCAGAGGATGTGTGAGGGTGCATGTATGATTTGTGTGAGGGGGGGGGGTGTGCTTGTGTGTATACGCGTGTGTGAGGCAAATATATAGATAGGCACCATACTAGAACAATTCTTGATATTATCCATAATAGACATATATATATGTACGTAATTATATAAGGGCATAGTTACGCAAGAATTCTCAAGGAGTCTTCGGCATCTTTGTACGACCAACCAAGCAAGACATTTAAAATTTTAAACTTCACTTCAAGTACGTTTAACTCTCTGAAGTCGAGTTCCCTCATAAATTTATTATAGATGTAGGGATAAAGAAATTTTTGAAACCTGTGGGCAAAAGAGCTGCGCACAGTTGGCAAACATATAATATATTATTGACTACATAACACACATAAATTTATATGTATACATATATATTAAATATATAATATTGAATACATAAAATTAATATCTAATGTATTCACAATATTCGACGTCAAAGATTCTTTTCCAGTTTTAATGCGTGAGTACGATGGACTAACACACAAGTGCGCACCTTTTGAATAACGTCACCAAACGTTATCGCTATGTAGTCTACAGCACTAGTAGCGTAAGGTACGATAAACGTTTAGCTCATCCGCTTAGACGAAATATACAACTATCGCACTCTTACTCCTACGTCACGCACGATAATTGATATAAATAATAATAAATAACTTTGTCCAAGCGAATGTACGGAACAATATTATCCCGCGCGACATAAACGTTTATAACGCTTATCATGCTACTAGTGCAGGTAAAAGTATGTTAAAATTTTAATATCTTCGAAATTGCTCAAGTTTCATCACATATTCCCTATCTTACCTTGTCCCTATCTTAATCTTAAATATATAAAAACCGCACTCAAACCGAACCACATCTTATTAAGATACATCCGGACAGAAACTGGACTGTCACATACAAATACACTATGCGTCAAACAATTTAACAGCCGTCGTTTTTCATAAGAGAGTTTATCCCACACATCATTTAATAGAAACTTTCAACTCCAAATTTTTCGAAATGAATAGACCGATTCTAATGAATCTTTATACGTATAACGTTATGAAGTTAGAAGAAATCATTTTCAAAATATCGAATTTAAAAGAATAAATTACTATAGAATACTTAAAATCGTTCAAATTTAGTAATTCTCTACTTAGACCTATGTAGGTGCTTTATGCTTATAATGTTTCATTAAAATCGGTTTATTCATTTCGTAAAATGTAGACTTGAATGTATACATGTATATGGAATACCGCACGGTATTCATAATAAAATATTATTAATAATAATAATGATGTAATAAAGATATTACAGTTACCAAACAATATGGAGCCATAGGAACAGGCCCCGGAATGTATACATAAATATCATTCGTCCGGAAATACACCCGCTGACAGCCTCGCCTGAACAACACACGATATAAATTATTCCGACTTTCAGACAATAACAATTTCCTGAAACGAATGTGTTCTCCATTTTTAAACAAAATTGTGTATTTTTTTCTAGGGATTTATTATTTTGATTGCTGCTCAACAGCATCACAAAAATGAGTTGCCTTTACGAGAAAAAATCAGAGATCAACACAACACAGCCTAAACAGTTTAATGAGAGAGGCACAAATTAAGTCATCTGTCAATAAAACTCCGAAGCATAAGGTATTTATATAGATTCCGATTGCCAAATAGTCCAAAAGTAAATATATCGACCATTTTCTTTTCGTTAATTTATGTGTGTCTTCAAAAGAACACATAATATTTTCTTACCCCCAAAATGTTCCATGTGTTTTAATTGTCTGTACCTATGCCTTAATACAACAGAAATTGATTCATTTTGTGCTCGTTTCCGACGAAAAAGCATTTTATTAAGAATATATTTAAAATGTGATGGATTTCGTCAAAGAAAATTACTTCGTCTTTTCTTAAAAGAAAAGAAATAAAACGTTGATAAGATAAAATACCTATTTTGTGAAAAAAGAACTCTATTCCGCTCAAATAAACGAGTATTTAAAATCGAGAAGGCAATAGATTGATACACATGCTGCTCCTTTGGGTCGCATAAATGAAATTCTTTCCTGTAATATTGTTTAAGGCTTTTTAAGCTTAACTGGTTAGCCTCATCATAACATAACGTTATTTGGCCCTAATGGTTACTAATTATATTATATCTACTCTGTTATCTGTTGTTTTTTCATCGTTCATAATATTATAAATTACAAGTATAAGTATACAATTTTAAACCATGTATAAATTTTATAAGTATAATATTTCCAACATAATTTACATAATTTTAACACAATAACCACATAATTTTAACACAATAAAAAATTGTTGAACAAAACAGACTCAAGTCTCGGTACTCAAGTTATACTTATCTATGAGCTGATAAAGTATAATCATTAGAAATTTTTTTTATGCACAACGGATTTGCTCTTGACTTCAATCACACCTGATGTTAAGTGAAGATGAGGCCGAGCGTACTGACCCGGAAACCCCATCTTATTTGGGGGACTGGCTATCTTATCTCTGACAACCGGAAAACATCAATGCTATTAACATTGCTGTTTGGCAGCAGATTTAGACAAGATGGTGGTAGCTAGCCAGGCGGACATTTAATATACCCTACCACCAACCAAAAATCTGCGGGTTCAGTGATTTTCCGTATTATTTTTTTTTCAAACCGTATTTTTGTTACTACTACTGTCGGCAAGTATATTATTTTCCTTCTAGATTAATGGAATAGACAGATAAATAAAATATCTTCTCTATAAAAGGTTCAGTAATGACAAAACCGTAAAAAGACTACGACTTGTGGCGTATCCATTTCGCTGTGTACATGTCGTGTACCCGTAAAGCAATCTCTATTGGTATTGAGGATAGACCACCGACCTCAATACTACAATGTCAAGTGAATCGCGAGCAAATGATAAGTGATAAACGCTACGTCGTCGCTTTGAATATTTACAAACGCTTCATCTCTTTCAACCGATGGTTGAATGAATTGTGAATAGTTGACAAGTGGCAAACGCTACGTGGCGTTTTCATATTACACTCTCCACCTCTCTTAACTAATTGATTGCCATAGAATCGTGAACAAGTGACAAACGCTCCATGGCAATTCTATACTTTTTATTTTTATTTTTTATGCATAACAGGTTAGCACTTGACGTCAATCACACCTGATGTTAAGGGAAGATGAGGCCGAAGGTGGAGGCGTACTGACCCGGAAACCCAAATATTTGGGGAAACACAACAATGCTATTAACATACTGATAAATACTTACTGGAATTAGTGATTTACGACCACTAGTTAGCCATTTCAAACTAGGTATTACCCTGCCTATACGGCAGCTGGACTTGCATGGTGGACCTTATACGGTCAGTGCAGTTTATAGAACA
Organism: Oegoconia quadripuncta; assembly: GCA_949316235.1. Classification (NCBI taxonomy): domain Eukaryota; kingdom Metazoa; phylum Arthropoda; class Insecta; order Lepidoptera; family Autostichidae; genus Oegoconia; species Oegoconia quadripuncta. Next base: position 31,928,372 of record OX438746.1, read on the forward strand.
AAAAATTAGGTTCATTTTCTATCTCCTTGCGTGCAATGAATTAATCAAAGAGCTGTGCTCCCAAGTTTTTCTATTATTTCATTGAAACGAGATTAATTGCATGTCAGAAAGTCTAGTCATACGTATAATAACATACCTATTGTAGTCGTATCAACGTTAGACCATATATGCTAAATACGCATCTAACATACGACAATAAGTAATGAACATTTACATAAATAAGGAGATTGTAGACATACATCATCCCGTCAGAGTCAGCAGCGTGACATGACATACATATTCCAGGGTCTTCCCTGTGAGGTTTAATTTGCAACCCCGGGTTGGGGTAGAGACAGATCGCTTTATTTAACTAACCACGCCACAAACATGATAAGGCTATTTTATATACAACAAATGTTTAGATAGATGCAGAATATGATAGAAGTGACTCAACAAATTAATACTGAAAAGCTTTGTCTGGACATTATCTGACGACATGTTTGTTATAGTGGTTAGAAATTCTGACTGCTATTCCAAAAGGTCGCGGGTTCGAATATGTTTGTATGATGAATACGGACGTTTTTGAAATATACAGAAATGCACACGTGAAACGGCGTAAGCCCGTCGCCATTGAAACGTGCAAATCTGTAGATGTGTCCTGGTGGAAAGTCTTTTTACGACACCCACGGGAAGAGACGTATTGGTTCTATTCTATTTGAATGCCGAAACCACACAGCACCGTAATTTTTTATATTACCAATTTTTGTCGCATATAAACTAATGTATTAAAAAAATTTGTCGCATTCTTATTCTATTATTAAATTTGGCTTTCTTAATTTAGAATTAATTTGTCATTTTTTTATGCACGACGGGTGGGTACTTGACCTCAATCACACCTGATGTTAAGTGAAGATGAGGTCGAATGTGGAAGCGTACTGACCCGGAAACCCCAACACATTTGGGGGACTGGCTATCTTATCTCTGACAACCGGAACACAACAATGCTATGAACATTGCTGCTTGGCGACAGATTTAGATAAGATGGTAATTTTAGTCTATGAATTAATTTGTCAAATTATGAAGGCAAATCCTCGCGTGAAAGCAATGAGAATCGTGTAGGAGATGCTTCTGGACTTATAGGATACTTTCATGTTTTCAGCATACCTTCAGAGAAGCCCCCATAAAACACCCATAGTACTTTTACTCAATACCGTAATAAAAATCTCAATACTAAAAAGGTTCAGAATATAAAAAATTACGACTATAAAGTTTCATAAAACCCTATTGTTAGTCTGACGTTACATTAGAATAGGTAGATATCCTTGACTCCTACGAGTAACCTTGAATACGCGAATCAGAAACAACGGAAATACAAACAAAATACATCCAGAAAATGTAAATAAATGGTACAATAATTTAACCTTCCCCGAATCTGTGATTCGGCGTCGTTTTGGTATTTTCCATTGACGTACACAGTAAATTGAGCACTTTTTCATCTGTTGCTACAAATTGAGTCCTTCGTGAATCATCAATCAGTCTCTTTGGAATAGTAATTGTAGAAGCTGAAAAAACAATATTGATTGGGCTTTTTATAGAAGCCTAACTGCTGTTAGGGGAACGTAACTATAAATGTAGATAGAAATATGTTATTTATGAGTTTCTAGCTTTTCGCCCTCGGCTTCGCCTTCATCCAAATCTGTTCAACCGTTTCGCCGTGATTGAGCAACATACAAATCAAATCAAAAAATATTTATTTCGTATTAGAATAAAAATTATCACTTGAAAACGTCACATATTTTATCTCATTATTAAAGTTTTTGACATTATTGCTCATTCACAAAGCTGATTCCCCAGAAAAGAACGAGCAAGAAACTCAAGGGTTGCTCTTTTAAATAAGTTTGGGTTACAATTATATTATATAATTAGACTGAATATCGCTGAGCGGTCTATGTCCATGCTTACTTATCATCCAGATAGTCAGAAATTTTATAATAACCTTTATAAACAAACATCAAACTTTCACATTAGTTAGACCAGTCAGATAGATGTTATAGAAGAATACTTTAATGTTACAAATTGTGTGGTTTCGGTTCGTAAAAAAAATAGAACCAACCCATCTCTTCCCGTGGGTGTCGTAAAAAGCGATAATGGGAAATAACATCAAATAATATCGAAAACTTAAAATCGGTTTATTAATTTCTAAAAACTTGAACTTGAAAGTATGTTTTTTTTATGAACAACGGGTAGGTACTTGACCTCAATCACACCTGATGTTAATTGAAGATGAGGGCGAAGCGTACTGACCCGGAAACCCCAACACCTTTGGGGGACATTGCTATCTTACCTCTGACAACCGGAACACAACAATACTATTTATATTGCTACTTGGCGGCAGATTTAGATAAGATGGTGGTAGCTAGCCAGGCAGACATATAAAATGCCCTACCACCAACTAAACCGAGTACTTAAACATGTACCCCCCTGGGGATCGAACCCACGTCCTCCGAATCGTAAACCCAATGTTGTTTACATTGAGCCACGGAGGCGGTTATGGATACAATGTATGGAATACCGTGCGGGATAAGCCCTATTCAAAGGTGCATTTGGAATGCGAGTAGGCAACTTCAAATATTACGTATATTTTTCGATATAAAATCAATACGGTTACGAACTACATAAGTCATCAGGTAGTTTTAACATGTTTCCATGGTAATACTTCTGTCGCTAATGATTGATGACACTATAGCAAGTTTAGGTAAATACCTATGTCAATTTTATTTTGTATTTACTATTTCCAACCACAAAGAATAATTAACGTGCTAATTATATTGTTTACACAGGGTGAATTTGATTTCGTGTAATACACTACTAACTCCTGATTACGAACAACTTTCCACTCACTTGAGTAGAGTCAACGTAGGTGTATTTCACAGCATCCTGGCCGATCCAGCCTCGGCTGAGGCCAGAATGCTATATAACCTTGTTGTTGATATTTTAGGTTGTAAGTAATGTAAAGTTTAGGGTATGATGAGGCTGGCATAATCATAGATTCTAAGCCTGAAAAAAATTCAAGAATAAAAATAAAAAAAAACTTTCCACTCGGAACCATAGCCGAATTCAACCTAAAATTGTTGGACTTCCATAGTAAAGGTGGTTTCAGAATGGTTTACTTTGTATGGAAAATCGATTTTTTTAATCGAATACGGCTATGGTTCGTGTAAACAGGAATTAGTCGAATTAAATTTCAGCATGTATACAATACCATTGGATATAGTGAGTAGCATTCTGAGACTAAATAACGCGGCCATTACACACGTATTAGAAACACAGAATATACTGTTTCACTTTATGGCTGACTAGCTTTCCGCCCGCGGCTTCGCTTGCCTGGAATAACTTTATCGCGGAAATTTACTTGTCCCGCGGGAACTACTCACTTTATCGGGATAAGAAAAATCGCTGTGATCGAGCAACAAACAAACATCCAAACTTTTGCATTTATAATATTAGTTAGAAGTTAGATTATGACCCTTATTGTCTGACTTCAAAGGGAATAAACCATTACGACCTGTTTGGTATAGTGGTTAACAACTCTGACCACTATACCAAAAGGTTGCGGGTTCGAATCCCGCTAGGGGTATATGTTTGTGTGATGAATACGGACATGTGTACCCGAGTTATGGACGTTTTCATTTATAATAAGTATTTATTTGCAAAAAAAAATGTATTTATGTATTTTAACACAAGCATATAGTTGCTTACTGTGGAACTAGATGGCGCTATGTGTATGTCTAAGGATATTTATTTATTTATTATCTATTTAATAAACTATATCGCCAACTGCCAAATTATTGTGTTATACTCATTTCTCTCATGCTTAGACACTGAGATGTATACAATTATTACAAGCTTTTATTTAGTTTGCTATGTTCGTATGTAAGTTGTCCGTTTCAAAATTTGCAAACCATTTTTCAACCACTTGCTGGTATCTGATTGAGCTGAAATTTGGCCCATTTATGTAAGTTCGGTAACAATGCAATATTATGGTACCATCAAGCTGATCTGAAGATGGAGCCGGGATGTAGGGACTGGAACACCCTGATAGCACATGGCATGGTAGTCGAAATCGGGGTAGTTGGTTATAATGCCTAAAGCACTTTTCATTATACAATCATGATAGAGTATTAAAAGCTTGTTATTAAAAGAATTTTTAATGTAGAACTTTTGTTTTTTTTTATTTTATTATTAATAAAAAACATTACAAACAACACAAAATAAAAACTCACCATAATAAACATCGTCGAGCTCTTTGTACCGCTTCGCGTTAACGCCAATCCTCCAACTATATAACAGCACCACCAGTATTGATATATTCTGCAACAAGCATACAAAACAATTACTAAAAGACAACAGACCTGGTTATTAAAGGACGAAAGAGGAAAGTCAGGAATTATCTAAATGAGGCAAATTAAATGTCATATCGTATAATGAGTAGGTACAAGTAAAGGATATGCATCAGAAAAGTGATCTAAATACGCTGGCTGCAGCTAAACATCCATTTTTTAAACATATAATAGCTTGTAAACCCATTTGAAGGAATGGACATTCATTTATCTAATTAAGTTGTTTTTCGGTTGGTGTTGTGGATAGTAACCATGTTAGCGACACCAATGGTTGCGAATGTTTGAGTGATGAATCCGAACATATATATTCATGAGTCATGGATGTATATAAATAAATAATAAATAAATATATCGGACACTTACACATATTATCCCATACTAAGCAAAGCTTGTACTATGGATACTAGATAACGGATAAACATACATAAATATTTATATAAACATCCATGACTCGAGAATAACAAATATTTATGTATGTTTATCCCTTATCTAGTATCTACAGTACCTATAAGCTTTGATTAGTTTGGGACTAGGTGATTGGTGTAGGTTTCCGAAATATTTATTTATTTAAAAGGCGGCCTGAAAACAGTGACTGTCAGGTGTCCAATAGTCTCACACAAATCGGCCCATCCCCACTGGTCCCGCGTAGTCAGCGCTAAAGCTGCGCCGCAGAAGTGGGAACATGTTGATATAATTGGTTTAGTAATGGCTTATCCATCGCTTGAGCTTCAACTTAAGAAACTTAAAATTTTTACAGGACTTTAAGTACTTGGTATTAATTTCAGCTTACTAGCTTAAACAGGATATATTGACGGACGGATAGATGGAGAACTCAGTGATCCTGTAAGGATTACATGACCCAAAAACATGTATGTATTGATATATATTTAATATTTTAAAAGAGAATAAAATAAGACTCGCATTATAAGCCACATAATATAATCAGTAAAGTTTGTTCGTTCTGTCATGTATCGTCGAAGTAAAAACCCTTTATATAAATTTAAAATCTCTAATCACAACATTGCTCTTATATGTTGTTATTTAATCTTATACTTAAGTTTTTCATGTAATTATAAAACTGCATTATATAGTTCATGTATAAATGATGTCGAGTTCCTTATCAAGTAGAGATGGTGTTTGCAGCTTAGGGTCACGCCTATTATAAATAAATAAACATAAATATCTTTGCACATACACATAGCGCCATTTAGTTCCACACTAAGCAACTATGCTTGTATTATGAATACCAGATGGTTGATAACCTACACAAATACATTTCTTTTTTTTGTAAATAAATACATATACGAGTATAAATGATAAACATCCATAACTTAGGTACACATGTCTGTATTCATCATACAAACATATGCCCCTAGCGGGATTCGAACCAGCGACTTTTTGGTATAGCAGTAACAGGTCATATTATAAATACCATCAGTTTTTTTTTCTATAATGTTCTATCTTTACCTCTATCAATGTATACGAAAATAAAGTAAATAGAAACACCTCATGCATCAATGTGTCTTATATAACTTAGTGTCTCTGGCTTAGTGTTCCATATCTAGATTATGAGATTAATGTATGAGGCTAGAATTAAGGAAAAGCATGTGGGATGTTACAATAAAATCTATTCTATTCTAATCCGTTTGGGATGAAGGTCGTGACTAATGTATATATATGTACCTATTCTTCTTTTTCTTAGCAAGTCGATGGCAAAAACATCAAATTCTTGAGGACCAGTCAGCTGCCGCCATGTATGTATGTCTGTGTATACAAAACTTTGTGGTGTTCAATTTAAAGAAATATAAGAATTGTGTGGAACGTCTAGTGTAGGCAGGTACTATGCAGTTCGTTAATAATTAAAATGCTTCGTCCTCATTCTATATTGAACAGAAACGAATGAGCGAAGAAACCGAATTTATTCCGGCATTGTTTTACAGCAACTATATTGCTTCCTCTGTACGGTATATCGTAAAAAGAGTAATAAAACCGCTTACTACACTACAGGGAAATGCTTTTGCTTTGCTTTCGTAATAAAAGTGTCACTTTCTTACATCTTACCCACGACAATTTGATACAGTCTATAAAATACATTGTCTAAAATACTCTTCTAATCTCACGACTAAAAAACTGGCCCAATGCGATTCACACTTCTATGTAACAAGATGTAGGTATGACAATCTGTGAAATATATTACTTAGATTAGTGACCGACCGAGGTGTCGATTTCGGTCAAAAAGTCCAAGTTTAATCCAAAAATAAGCCGAAACATCGACACCGCCTAAATTATATCCGCCGCCAATGATTTGAATAAATAATTAGTCATTTGTAATTAGGGTCAACTTGATGAAAGACTTCTCGTTGGATGGAAATCTATGTGGAGACCTATGCTCAGCAGTGGATGTCCTGTGGCTGATATGATGATGGTGTGTTGCTTTATGCCCTTAAAAATAACGTTAATATTGTTAGTTTGTTTTCGATAAAATTTAATGGCACCTAATAATAAAATTTTTACTACTAAATGACTTATGGTAGCAAAATAATGAGATTTTATTCAAAAGTTTCTTATATTCTATTAATAGGTTATATATTGAGTGAAATAATATTTGGGTGTTCTTTTAATAATATACCGTAGGTTGGACTTTAATTTATTTTATTTATTCGAATTTACCTAATAATGGTGAAAAATTCCAAAAAAATTGTAAATTTTTCGTAAACAGTACCACCCTGATCTCGGTTTCGGCCGAAACTAAATTAGAAGCCGAAATTCAGTTTCAGCTGAGAATGAAAATCTAGTTTCGGTTTTTGATCACTACTAAACCATCACCGGTTTTCTTTAATGTCTCTAAGCCAAATGGCCATAAAATACTAGGAGCTGACAAACAATACCCGCATTGGATTACATCTTCGTATATTTTATTTACAGGTCTAGTCTATTTTACTACTAAACTGTTGTGAAATCCCGTCAGTGACCATTAAACAAGTATTTAATAGCTATTTCGAGAGTTTTACCACAAATTTATGTTTGACTTGTGCTTGATCTAGGTTTTGCTTAGCAAACTGTGTCATAATTACAGACGTGTTTCTCTCAATAGAAATTATAGATCAATGAGCATCATGTCAACAAAGTGGCAACGACATAGATAAATTATTGGTTGATAGATTTAGGACATCTGAAGCACTAGAGGCGCAGTCCCATCCGCTATTCGTTTTCAATTGGAGACGGTGACCAATTTCTGGAACATTTAAATTTACTGCTCATTCACAAAGCTGACTCCCCAGAGAAGAATGAGTAAGAAACTCTAGGGTTGCTCTTTTCAATAGATTATGGATTACAATTTGTGATTTGATAATTACATGAATAATAAGACAGCTATGTCCATGCTTGCTTATCATTCAAATAGTCAGTGGTTTTATAATAGCCTTTTGCTAATAATTTCTGTTTATGATTGCTTTAAATTTATTAAGACAAATTTTTAATGTCTACTGGAATCTTATTATAAAAGCGTAAACATTGCCCTTTAAAGGATTTACTAACTTTGTGAAGTCGGCTAACATAAACAGATAACTGGTTTTTATTCCTAGTATTAACATTGTGCCTATCACTATTTTTAGCGAATAAGGTTATATTTCTTTTGCATATAACAAATTCTCATAAATGTATTGAGAAGCCATTGTTAAGATATTAATTTCCTTAAACTTATCTCTAAGAGACACTCTAGGTCCTAATTTATAAAGGGCACGAATAACACGCTTCTGCAGAACAAAAAGGATATGTATGTCAGCAGCGTTTCTCCATAACAATATGCCACATGACATCAAGCTGTGGAAATAGCTAAAGTAAACCAGTCTTGCGGTATGAACGTCTGTTAAATTTCAGATTTTTTTGACTGCATACGCTGCAGAAGCAAGCTTTTTCGCAAATTTATCAATATGAGGCCCCCACTAAAGCTTAGCATCCAATGTCAGTCCTAAAAAGACAATAGTGTCTACAAGGTCCAATTTATCACCTCGTACAAATATGTCAGTAGGCAGTTGTTTAACATTTGGTAAAGTAAATTTTATGCATTTAGTTTTTTTTTTCATTCAAAAGAAGATTATTTACTGTAAACCAGTTAACAAGTTCAAAAATAGCAGTGTTTATGTAAACACTGCTACAAGATAATTGATATCTCTTAACATCAAATACCACAGAGGTGTCATCTGCAAACAATACTATTTCAAATCTATTCCGGGCAAGATGAGCAAAGTCATTAATGTACACAAGAAACAAAAATGGTCCGAGAATTGGACCGTGTGGCACGCCCATATTGACCTCAGAACCAGAGGATTTAGTGCCATTAACATCTACCCTCTAAATTCTGTTATACAAGTATGATTTTAAAAGATTCAAAGCTTGACCTTGTTTGCCGTAATGGTGTAGTTTCCTGATTAATATATCATAATAAACACAATCAAAAGCCTTTGATAAATCGCAGAAGACGCCAATTGCATCCTGCGAATTCTCCCAGGCATCAAAAATATGTTGAACTAGCTCAACACCGGCATCAGTTGTTGAGCGACCCCGTGTGAATCGAAATTGTTTTCGGACGCATGATATTGTTTTGATAAAAATGAGATTGCTCTCCTCATTCGGCTTCTAAGGGGTATTTCGTTACACGCTGTATAAATCCATGTTTTGTTATCGATCAATATAAACCACATTATTAAATAGCACATCACTAATATTAAAAACCCTTATTACAAATACTACAATATGTAATAATTTAACTGATATTTAATATCGCTGGCCGTTGCAGGCATTATTTTTCCGTGATCCCTTTGTTTCAAGTGGGAGGTATCATTGTTCAATTACGGTCTCGGTGCCCGTCCGGAAATTTAATAGGTCGTAATGAACCCAGAATAGCGCTCTCAAGAACGCTCATTGTGCTTTATGATTTAACGCCGCCGCTCTGACCCTTAAGTACTAACATCGTTTGTATTTTTATAGTATTTTAATTTCCATTTATAGTGATTGTAATTTGTTACTTTTGGTTATATCCGGAACACAGCAACGCTAAATATTGCTGCTTGGCAGAAGACTTAGAAAATCTTATCTAAGTCTTCTGCCATGCAGCTAGCCATAGCAGCCATAGATAAGATGGTGAGTTATCTATGGCTGCTAGACTGCTAGGCTAGCTAGGCTCCTATGGTGAAGACTTAGATAAGATGGTGATAGCTATGGCTAGCTACTGCCATCTGCTATGGCTCCTATAGCTAGCTGCTTGGCAGAAGACTTACATAATCTTATCTAAGTCTTCTGCCAAGCAGCAATATTTAGCATTGCTGTGTTCCGGATATAACCAAAAGTAACAAATCAATTCTTACAATAAACTTATTATACTTAATAAATGGAAATTAAAATACAATAATACAAACGATGTTAGTACTAAGGGTCAGAGCGGCGGCGTTAAATCATAAAGCACAATGAGCGTTCTTGAGAGCGCTATTCCGCCTAGCGGCGGACATATAAATTGCCCTACCACTAACCAAACCGACTACTAAACATGTTACCCGCTAGGAATCTAACCCGCGACCTCCCTTTTGTTTTGAAAAGAAAATCACGTGCAAATCGGCATAGTTTCTAGCTTTACTTCTATCATACCCGAAAGTCAGGTGTAAATATTTTTTTATGCACAACGGGTTGGTACTTGACCTCAATCACACCTGATGTTAAGTGAAGATGAGGTCGAAGGTGGAAGCGTACTGACCCGGACACCCCAACACATTTGGGGGACTGGCTATCTTATCTTTGACAACCGGATCACAACAATGCTATTAAAATTGCTGCTTGGCGGCAGATTTAGATAAGATGGTGGTAGCTAGTCAGGCGGACATTTAAAATGCCCTACCACCAACCAAACCGAGTACTTAAATATGTACCCCGCTGGGGATCGAACCCGCGACCTCCGAATCGTAAACCCAATGTTGTTCACATTGAGCCACGGAGGCGGTAAATACCGGCGATATACCTAGACAAACTCCAACATGACATGAAAAATAGTCGCTAAGCGAAAATGCTTGTCAGTCACGAACGTGCTATATTTCAGAAAATCTCCAACCACTGTCTTAAGTACGTACACAATTGTCTGCATATTGAAAAATTGCAATGTCGCAGATAGTGTGCAGTGTGTAAAGAAAATCCTTCCAACCCTCACTGCTTCTCCCGTTTTTGCGGTTGGCATTTTCTTCGAATTTCTCCCTGAGACCTTTATTTAACGAGTTTCTTGGGCTACAAAAACGATTTCTTTACAAAATATCATAAGCCTGGTGAATATAATCTAATCTAACTAATATTATAAATGAGATAGTTTGGATGTTTATTTGTTTGTTTGTTGCTCAATCACGGCGACACGGATGAACGGAGTTGAATGAAATTTGGTATATATCTAGAATATACCCTGGATTAAAACATAGGATATTATTTAACGCGATAAAGTGCATAGGTCTCGCGGGGTAAACAAATTAAACATATCCACGATAAAGTTATTTCACGCAGGCGAAGCCGCGAGCGGAAAGGTAGTATATAGAAATATAAGCTGTTAAAGAAGCGACACAAACACAAAACACTACGTTTGTATAGAGCACAGAACGACAAATTGTCACCCTATAAAACTACTTCTAAACGTAGCTTCATCCAATCCTATTAGTATCCCTGGTAACGCTTCTGTTGTGAGAGCTTGAAATATCGCCGATTCTTATGAACGCATTAAACCAACCTCACGAATGCTTTGTGCACTCACTCGTGTCGTATTCTTTTTTGAAGTCGCGGGTAATTTTGTGTCTGGGAAATGACTATTTATAAGGTTGAAAAAATATGGTATATATAAGTAGTCAAATAAAATACACAATTTTTGTGGTGTAACTTCCTATAATCTTAAAGTTTATAGTTTTTTTTATAGGAGGATAGAGTACCCATCAGTATTAGAATAAAAATGTTTTCTAACAATTCTGTGGTTTGCTTGACATATAGTATATGTATTTAGTAATAAAACCATCAATATTAATTAAAGTTACCACTATGAACTTCATTGCGTTGTAGAATATGGTAATCTCCTAAAACAATTTCCTAAAAAATTAATCAATCGCTACTTTGATCAAGCCTAGAAATTCTCCGATATCGATCGGTGATCGTCTTCTTGAGATTAGTCCCCATATGGCCTTGACAATAATACGTTTTTGTCTTCTTGTACCCAAAACATATTATCTTAGATATTCTCCTCTATGGCGGTTTGAATCAATTTTAAAACTTTTAGACGATTTAGTTCGAAAAACTCTACCTGAAATTCTAGATTATTCTTTTGACGACCGCAGTTGGTCGCAGGTAACATTGCCTATCCGCCACGGTGGTTTGGGAATTAGAAGAAAAATCGAGTGTACTCCTACCAGCTTTTTGGGCCTCCAGCTATAGTTCTCGTGAACTCTTCAACAAAATTATAAATACGTCACTCAATGGCGTCGAGATCACGAACTTAGCTGAGGCCCAAGGTAGGCAAGACGACCAAGGCATGGTCGCGAAGCTGTCCGAGTGAAAGCCTGCCCGTAAATCAGTCTGTACAAATGTTATTGGACGATCCGATCTGCATCAAAATTGAAACAGACCTTCTTGATTCGGCTGTGAGTCCTGCTGATCGCGCTCGTCTCCTTGCGGCTAGTAGGTACACGCGAATCCAGGTACTACTACACGCTATTCATTGGCACTTTTTTGGATCGAAGGACACTTTATTTCGACGTCTGCCTGCGACTAGGTATGAAAACCAACCAACCTCATCGCTCTAAGTACGGTGTCAGGGTGGACGAGCTAGGTCACCACGACTTATCTTGTCAGCGCAGTGCCTGCTGCTTCTCCCTAAACGACGTCATATGAACGAACGATTGATCTAACGATGGTAAGTGCCTTATTACCACCGCCAATGTGCTGGCCGTCCTCGAACCGATCGGTTTGGCGCGTGACGAGGGAAAGAGGCCGGACGAGATGACGCTGGACGGAATGACGCTGGACGGAATGACGCTTGTTCCATGGAGAAATGGAAAGAACTTGGTATGGGATACCACATGTGTTGACACAGTTTCATATCAATGCTTCTTCTATGTGTGCGGGAGCAGCTGCAGCCATTGCGGAAAGCTGCAAGCGATGCAAATATTCAACCCTGGGAGATGGTTACACATTTGCGCCGTTTGGTGTGGAGACATTGGGTTCGTGGGGACCTGAAGCTCGATTGCCTTTTAAGGATTTATCATCTCGCCTTATCGAGGTATCCAGCGATCGTCGAGATGGCGCTTACCTTGGCTAATGCATCAGTATTGCCATTCAACGAGGTAATGCTGCTAGCATTCTGGGTACCCTCCCACATGATAGCGATCTTGAACACGTTTTCCACCTTGCTTAGTTTCCCGGGCTAAAATCGTGTTTTGGAGTCTTTGGTTTAATTGGTTTTCTTCTACCTTTCTATCGCTACTTTGTATTTTCTAAAAATGGTTCATTGAGTTGTGATATTAGCCTTCGGCTAAATTTTTCATAAATAAAGATGTTATTGATCAATTTTTTTAATTCGTTACAGGACTTCTAGGTATGTTCTCTGTCGCAGTGAAATTCAAAGTGGTAATTTTAATCTAATAGTCTATCTTTTATTACTAAATACCTAAAGTCACAGACATCTAATATATGTCTGTGCCTAAAGTAATATCTAATAATATCTAAAGTAAGCAACTGTTAGAAAACATTTCTATTCTATCAGTGACAGGTACCATATCCATGTGCAAAAAATCACGGCCTTTAAGATTATAGGAAGTTAAAAGTGTATCCTTACTGGACTTGTACCTGCTACGAGTACTCTAAGTTGGGGTGTGACTGACAGGCACTTTACCAGTTTTTCATGTGTAATAAAAAAAAATGAGGCATTGAAATGTTAAAACACATATCTTCTTACATTGTTATAAATTTAATTCCAATTCACGATTGAAAGATGGAATTACCAAAATATGTATCCATTGGGAATTGGCACAAATTAAATGATAATATCGGCGTCTAGCTCTGAATAAATATCGGACGGCCTTCCCGCGTTCTCATATACTTACTAAGGTATATTGATTAAAGTTGAAATCAGTTCCATCGTAGCTCCTTTTCCGTTTACCGTGATCGTAGAGGAGTCTAACTACTCACTCCATACAGCTCACCGAATAGTGAGGATAAACATGGTTGGTGGTAGACTATTTTTAAATGTACGCCCAGTCAGCTACCACCATCTTGTATTATCTATGACCCGTCTTAATAAACAGTTCTCAACATTGAGATGACCTTAAGTTGGCGCTTGAGAATCTGTTGCGTATTAAAATATAGTAACCAAAAAATTATATTAAGACTGAGACGCGATCACAATCTCAAGATCGATTTATTAATACGGCCCTAAGTCTGACGCCAAGCGGAAAGAGAGCATTGTTGTGTTCTCTCTATTTGAGATTAGATGATCAGTCTCCAAATTATTTGGGGGTGGTGAGCGCGCTTCCACCCTCGACGTCATCCTCACTGTAATTAAGGACAAAAGCTAATCCGTTGTGCACAAAAAAGAAACCAAATTTTATTTTTTAATAATAGGAAACTGCATTTATGGAATTTTGATTTTCTTAAAAATGTTGGGCATTTATCCATGAAAATACCCAAACAAAAGCTTTTTGTATTTTTGGGAACCTATCGATAAGGGTCAGTACAAAGCATGTAATATCTTTAATAAACATTAGACAAATAAATGTCAAAATTAAAACTAAAGATGTTAATATAAGAAGAATATTTTTTCGAAAAAAAAAAATTCTACTTTAACATACTGTCGTCGTCATCCTAATCGTCACTTTTGTATGAGATGTCGGAATTTTTCTTAGAAATAAATACTTTGAATCATGACAATGTATACTACTCACGATACTAAGTACAGAATCCTCTTTCGGCTTAGTATCTCCTCTAACCTTGTAGAACGGAACTGCATCCAAAATGATTTAGACACTACTTTAACGGGGAACTTGTTATCATATAACTTGTAATGATATACATTTCAGAAGCAATTAAATTAACCCTAAAATTTTATCTCTTTAGCTGAATTGCTTTATAAGTGTAATGGTGTTTAAAAGCCGGCATGAATCCAATTTGCATTAAATTTAAATGCATTTTAAGTGCAATTTACGTGTGAGCAGATCGTTTTACAACTGTAGGGGAAGTTTTGAGAACTTGGAGAATGCTTGCACAAAGTTGCACCGTTCGCATTTGGGAGACTCTCAGATGAAAATAGTTTAATGGCCGATCACTTTAAATAGTTAAATCCCTAACTTAGGGATCCATCCATCCATCCATGGATTGTCAAACTAAACTTCTTGAGCGTGACTTGAGAAGAGCTGTGAAGTAAATTTTTATACGAATAAGTGTGACCGACTTTTTGTAGGACCGATAATGGGGCCGATTTTTTCGTGAATACTTCGGTCGGTCGTCGTATAAATCGGTCACAATATCGGTATTGTGACCGATTTTTTGTAGGACGTGGACGATGAAACATTGCAATCAGTACGTTCATTTTTCTCCTACAAAAAATCGGTCAACGATTGTCGGCCGTGGGCGAGAAGCCTAAACATGTGTCTTGTACTATTATGATATGATATTACACATAATTAATCAAAGGTATTTTCATAGCTTGAGGTACACAATCCATATATTTAAAGCTGCATATTTAATTGAAACACGATCTAGCATAAAATAAAAGAGGAATGATTGTTTATATAAACTATAAAACAGAAACTTATTAAGAAAGCATATTATAAAATATCAGATTATTTAGATGATAAACAATCATGGACATAACCAGCCCGTTCGCATAACCAGGCTATTTCACAATTAATAATGAAATATTATAACATAAAATAATAATTAATAATTTTGTAATATAAAAACCTTTTTTTAAAAAAGCGACCTCTCGAGTTTCTTGCTTGTTCTTCTCAGGGGAAAATTGCCTTTTGAACAAGCAGTAGCTTTAAAAATGTAAAATCTGACTATTTTAAGTGTACCCTGTGTACCTACAAAATAAAGCATTTTTTGATTTTGATTTCATTTTGATTTTTGATATATTTATACATTAAATAATGTTTTATTATACAGTTATTCACTTTTGAACAAATGTTTATTTGAAGTATACGCCAGACCCAATCTAATATTTTTCGAGTGCAGATACCTACAAAGTATGGACATAATATGGTATGTGTGCATGTTCCTTTGCCTCAATAAATGTGGCTTGAGGGTTATGGCCCTCATTACATAAATTAAAATCTCCGACTTCAATCAAAAAAGGTGAAGGTTCTATCTATCTATAGTTATCTATTGTCGGCTGTATTTACTGTATTATTATGTTTTTCAAGTCCCAATCCATCCAATTATAAATGCGAAAGTTTGTGTGTGTATATATCTATCTTCGTTACCTCTTCACGCCTAAAGGGCTAGACGGGTTTGGATAAAATTTGGTTGGTAGACAGATTAGGATCTGAATTAACATATAGGCAAATGTTATTGCTGAACCGAATTCGATGAAAGCTTCCACGCGGGCGGAACCGTAGGCGGAAAGCTAATACAATATAAATCCAAAATGTACTTACTATGTACACTTGAAAACCCTAAAAGCTAATTATAAATGAGCTTAGATCCTGTGTATTTTGAGAATTTTAAGTAATTAATAAAAACGGCCACTTTAATTTATAATTTTAAGAAAAGGGCAGGAGTCGAAGTTATTTATTGTTTATAAATAGCTTTATACACTTTTCGAGTGCACCAAGTGAGTTCATTTTGAATTTATGTTAGCTGCATGGAATAAATTTATTGCGGATATGTTTAATTTCTTTATCCCGTGGGAACTACTCACTTTATCGGGATTAAAAATATCCTGTTTTTAATTCAGGGTATGTTCTACCTGTATACCAAACTCCATCCAAATATACGTTCATCCGTTTCGTCGTGATTGAGCAAGAAATAAACATCCAAACTGTCGCATTTTTAATATTAGTCAGAAGTTATAATTTGAAAAGAAATCTTAATCTATCAAATAAGATAGCCACTGGTCCTGAAGCTCTCTTAAATGAGGTGTCGATTCATTCGCAGAAGTGACATACAATTTTTTTCAGAAAAATAAATCCGATGTCATCCGCCATTTTATCAGTAGTGTCCTTTTTATTTTCTAACTCTTTTTCTCATACACTGTCCCGTGATAATATACTAGTAAATGGAGGCTATACTTTTAAGATTGCGATCAGCATTGTTGAGCTGAAAGGCTCTTGTCTACAAGAAGCGCTCTTTAGCGGCTTTTGGCCTTTGTGTTGCAGATGGATGACAACTACATAAGCAAATTACAAAATTTAGCTACGGATTAGGTTGTTACTTATGAGAATTCGTTCCAAACACATTCCATTGAATAAATTCACGTTTGAAAGGAGAAAGCCAGATCTCCTAGTTGCATGGATTTTGACGTCATGGACATTACCACATGCTAATTGAGTGTGTCGGTAGCGAATAGTGGGCGTTTCAATTACAATTGTAGGTGCAACAATACCGTAGCATACATATTAGTTGAGTTGGGTTTTTAAGGTGATGATGGATTATTATTTGTACAATAGAACGCAGTGATTAATGTTTGCCAAACTCTCATGATTAAAACACCTTTATGGTGCTGTAGTGCTGTACGTGTGGCCACATTCGGGTCCTCGAGAATTTGATATTTTTGCAATCGACTAGCTAAGGAGAAAAAAACTAAAAAAGCTATTTTTTTATATAATAATAATAATAATAAATAAATATTTCGGACACTTACGCCAATCATCTAGTCCCAAACTAAGCAAAGCTTGTACTATGGATACTAGATAACGGATAAACATATATAAATATTTTATATAAACATCCATGACTCGGGAATAAATGTTCATATTCATACATTTACCCGTCGCGGGATTCCAACCCGCAACCGTTGGTTTCGCTGACAGGGTCACTATCCACTACACCAATCGGTCGTCATTACACTGAGACAAGGCCTAAGAAGACTATAAGTTGGCAGTAGTCGAGAGTGAACTGTGCACAAAAGATCCCGATTGGGTCGAAGTGCCTTTGGGCATATTAATATGTCCAACCCCAAGGCAAATATAACAATAAAGTATAAGAATACACTTAGATAAAATTTTAACCGCATAGTTCCAACCCTTACTTCCCGTGGGTGTCGTAAAACTAGACTAAATATTATATCATATCACATAAACTCACAAACAGTAGCTGGCCAAACATTAATATTCATACGCGTCTACGCCTGTCCTGAAATACCGCTTATTTCCAAACAACATACGAGGTATTTGATTATACATTAACAAATTCATAAATCTGATAAGCCAGATAATTATTGGACGAGTGGTGCCCGGCTGAATAAAATAGGACCAATCCGTCTCTTCCCGTGGGTGTGGTAAAAGGCGACTTAACGAATTGTGAGCCTAATAGCATACACCAGTGATGTATCTTCATTAGTCAGCTCTCAAAATTCTGCGATCGCAAACCTGCCTGCCCAGAATATAGATACCGATATAAATCGCGTCAATAGGAGAGGCTTCTTAACCTTCTTTATCTTTCTTTATCTTTATCTATCTATCATTAAATTCGACGGTTTTGAGGATTTACCCTTCCGTAGCAGTTTGCTGTTTGAAAGATGGAACTAACTCCTTTTAGTCATGAAAAAGTCTGAATTACAACGATGGAATTTATATTTATTCAGTTAGTTTTAATGTAATTTAATAAAGCATCATACACTGGCTCCAAAACCAATAAATAAAACTGAAAACAGCGAAGGGTGTCTGAAAGTCGTGCAAGTGAATGAACAATATCAATTTGAAGTCACTGAACATTCGAAATATACTAAACTTGTTGGTTTCATAAAATTTTAAACACAATAAATTGTTAACACGATTACCTACACCGAATTTTATACAGGGTGAATTTGAATTCGTGTAATTCCCATTAACTGGTGGATAACATAGTCGATTCGAACAAACATTTTTCGAGTACCTCTACAAAGTAAACCATTCTGAAACCACCTTTAGTAGGGAAGTCCAACAATTTTCGACTGAATTCGGCTATGGGTCCTAGCGGAAAGTTGTTCGTAATGAGGAGTGGAGTCACCAGGCGAAAATTATTGGACTTCCATTTGAAAGGTGCTTTCGGAATGGTTTATTTTGTATGGGTAGTCGAAAATTTTTTGATCGAATCGACTATGGTTCCTTGAGGAAAGTTATTCGTAATCAGGAGTGGAATCATCCGTAAACAGGAATTACACGATTATATTTTACCCTGTATACTGTTTGTGTTAATTTAATCAAATAACTGACTACAATAGAAACGCCAGACAATGAATAAATTAATTCAAAATATCCTTTAATCTGTATATTTTGGTAAGCGATAATCTCATTCCTCATTTTTGAAATAGTCGCATAATTTTCATTTCCATGTTGCTATGCAAAGTGAAATAATAGAAATGATCTAAATACAATTAACAAGATTTCGCGGGAGAACCGGCTCCTGGAATAACAATACAATACAATACAATACAATACAATACAATACAATACAATACAATACAATACAATACAATACAATACAATACAATACAAATACTCTTTATTGCGCAAAATAATTTACTAAATAAATAATAAAGAATAAAATAATAACATTTTTATATCCAATGACGGTTTCGCGCCGGCGCGAGACACTTTCATTATAGAAATTCAGCCTTGTAAAAGTACCTTACACTGAACGAAATTATCGAAAGAGTAATAAATATCAGATATATTTTGAGCTCAATTATAACAAATAAAATTGCGGTCATTCCTATTGACAATTGGTGACTGGCAGTGAACGTGTTAACGTAAAATTTTGGTATAACATACAAGCGTTTATTTTGTCGAGATGACGTCACAATCGTACGGGCCAATCGCAGTCATCTATTACATCGACGGGAAGCCAAATACCGATTTGGGATGTTGCGGAGTAACGAATTGTGAACGTTTATCTGTCAAGCCCAGGCGTAAGGGTAGCTTCAGACTAACCAGAGATATTTACATATTTTATTATTAGGTCCTTATCTATAAAATTGGTATTTTGTATGAAGAACTGTGTTCTCCATAGAAACATTTTTGATTTTTTTTTGGGAACGGCAGATCCAACTTTAGCTAAACTTTATGTATATTATCGGATAACATTAACTTAAGTTATAGGCAGTGTAAATTTTTAAAAGTAACCGCTTTATAAAAGTTTCAGCGAATCTAAGAAATAATATGGTAAGCACATTCAAAGAGCTGTGTTCAAGGTTTTTTTATTATGTGATTTAGCCCAGAAATTAAAAAATATTTCATGTGAAACCTTAAAAATATATTTCATTTTCCAAATAAAAAACCAATTTGGAAATATCTATAGAATCGTAAAATCCCCAATTTCATAGATACGGACTTGATATTTCTGATATTTGACGACCTGTTTGGTGTAGTGGTTAGCAACTCTGACCACTATACCAAAAGGTTGCGGGTTCGAATCCCGCTAGGGACATATGTTTGTGTGATGAATACGGACATGTGTACCCGAGTTATGGATGTTTTCATTTATAATAAGTATTTATTTACACAAAAAATGTATTTATGTAGTATATCAACCATCTGGTATCCACAACACAAGCTTGTAGTTGCTTAATGTGGAACTAGATGGCGCTGTGTGTATGTCTAAGGATATTTATTTATATTTATTATTTATATTTATTTATTTATTCTCAATGCCTTCGGCCGAATCTCCCAACTACGAATTGCAGAACAAGTGGAGCAAAGAATAGAAACTCATGATTGGCGATGTACATTCTTACTTCCATTCGGTCATCTTTCTCTTGTCTCAAACCGCCACAACTGCAGAGAGTTCAAGTGATTTTGCCACTCTTATTACAAGCACTTTCACGAGTTTGCGTCTTCTCCCCATAGAATAGGCCCCAGGCCGTTTTGCATTGAAAATAATTTAGGCGAAATACTAAATTGTCTAAAGAATGGATGGATCTCGTCACAAACCACGTTCCCCCAACTCTTCGCAGTCTGGGAATATGTAAATCATCCGAAATATCTCAAACGAACTATAAACAAAACACAAAGTTAGGAAACTTTTGGTCCTCAGTGCAGTACTCAAACCCTTTGGAAAAACTAAAAGTCAGTCTCTGTGGTTACTTGTGTTGGTCATGATCGCCTGGAGTGAATACCGTCCAAATTGCGTTCCCCCGGTTAAGTTTTTGTTGTCAGCGCCAGTGAAACTAACCCTGTTCAGACTGAAAAATCAGGAGCTCCTAATAAATACATTTTCTCAAACATGCATGGAAATATTGTCATTACTTTCGAAAAAAGAACACGCGAAGTATCTAATTTACGGACAGAGAAAAATAAATCCATTGCAGGAGCGTTTTTTGAATTTGCAACATTACAACGCTCCAGCAATGCTGTATGAAACGGCGTGCTGGGGTTATTATATACTCTTTGATTGGATCTCTTTTATCATTCTTGGCATACCAAAATCTCTTTGCTTAGTACAAATTGCGTTCACGTGGCTGTATGCGTAAATGCGTTTGCCTTTCGGCACAGATGATAAATAGAAAATCGGCGGCAAAGCTGAAAATTCGTCTTGATTTGTTATTTAAATATTTATTATTTCCCTGCATTCTTTTGAGAAAAGCACTATATATGCCTCCGCGGAAATGGCAATTGCCTGTCTCGTATTAGTGAAATCCTCGCCTACGGCTCGGCCTTCAAACTCACTCTCGGCCTTCCAATGCTTATTTCCCGGCCTTTGCAATAATGTACTATTATTTGAACGATTTGCGATATTCATTGCGTTGTTATTACTTTAGTATTGTCATTCATTTATTCATCTTCTATACTCGTAGTATGAATACAAAGCGCATGAACGATTCAACTGTTAAGCTACTACTAGTACGGTAGTGAGGGGCGCTATAAACGTTTACGTCGCGCGAGATAATATTTGTCCTGCTCATTCACTTGGACGAAATATACAACTATCCCACTCTATCCTACGTCATGTTACGGGGGCAGGTTCGAATCAACACTTCTCTTATACGTGAGTTCTGTCAGAGAAATTTCAAACAGGGTTACCGTAGCTTATGAGCTGCATGGGGTCCAATAGCACCTCACTGGATGAATTAAAATTTCTTTTCAACTACCTACAACATAAATCCAATATGTTCTCACTTAGTGCACTTGTAAATACTAAAAGCGAAATATAAATAACATCATCAATGTATTTGATTCCTGTTATAAAATCACAACTAATATTATAAAATGCGAAAGTTTATAAGTGTTTAAGTGTATTTGTTACCTTTTCAGGCCTAAACGGATTTGGATGAAATTTTGGTGGGGGTAGACAGATTAGGACCTGGATATATTTTTTGCTGAACCGATACAAATAAAATGTTCCACGCGAACGACGTCGCGGGCATCAGCTAGTTAACCCTCTTAAATCTGTTTGCAATCAATAAACTATACTCCTTATTACACAAACAAAAACAAAAGAAAACAAAACAAGAAACATTATGAACAGTTTAGGGTGGTTTAGGCGTTTATCGTGGCACTTTCTCTCCCTGATAAAACCCCAACTTACTTATCTATACGAGTGTATATACTATATACGTGCAGAAGTATGAGTTATTGAAAAAGTTTATCACTGTGGTTATTCATAACCTTATATTTATTTACTTTATTATCCAAGATTACGTCAAATGCATAACTTTTAATATTTTGACGACCTGTTTGGTGTAGTGGTTAGAAACGCTGACTGCTATATCAAAAGGTCGCGGGTTCGAATCCCGCTAGGGGCATATGTTTGTATGATGAATACGGACATGTGTACCCGAGATATGGATGTTTACCATTTATATAATGTATTTATTTACAAAAAATTATGCATATTTGTGTAGTATATCAACATCCATAATACAAGCCTAGTTGCTTAATGTGGAACTAAATGGCGCTGTATGCATGTCCATATTTATTTCATAGCATATAAGTAGGCAAATTTATTTTGCTGAAGCGACTTTGATGAAATCTTCCACGCGGAGGGAGTCGCGGGCGGAAAGCTAGTTTTAAATATAAATTGATGAAAATTTAGAAAACCTCGGCATCATTTATCGAATAAATGACTATCGACCAAGTACACTTAGATCAAAAGATAGTGTTAAAAACTAATATCTTCGAAGCGGCTTAACCAATTTCCATCTAACATGGCTGAAAAAGTATCTCCGGGTTTAATCTTAAATATTAAAAAAATGCAAATTTAGAAAACCCTCGGCATACTGTGATACCATCGAAATGATAGAACCTGTCGCCTTAAAAAAACCCAATTGGACGCATCACTGAGATACGTCTGGACAAAGAAATACGTGACACTCACACATACACACAGCCCCTTGACTAGCTTATAATTAGTCATTAACTCCCTACAGAGATAACTATATCAAAGTAAACAAAAATAAATGAATTGTAATGTAATAGAATAATTTGGCGGTGATGTGTCTGTCTGTGGCACTGTAGCTCTTAAACGGGTGTACCGATTTGCCTGCAGGTTTTTTTTATTAAAAGCAGGTTTTCTAGCGGCGCTCTTAGACATGTTTTATCAAAGCCGTTTTGTTTTAATCGCTTGTTTTCTCGGAGGTTTGTTAAATTTATCAATTTATAGCTATGTCTAATCTAGTGAGGTATTATGTATATGTTTTATTATTCAAGACTTGCAGAGGTCAGTGTTACTTGAGGTCTCTTGACAGTCTAAAGGGTAAGCACTTACACAGACCTGTATATACGCCCACATAAAACGTTTAGGCCATTAAAACCATCCGAGCGTGATAATTGCTCTTTTAATGTTACATGAGTGAAGCAACCTGTGTCGTGACCATTTGTAAAAGGGGTTATTAGGTATTGCGAACAGAAGACGTTTCCAAGGTGAACCCCTGACGAAAATGACGAGTGTTATGTATTTGACGGCGCTGCGTGTGTGTCCAGTCTTTCCAATCTTTGTCCGGACGCATCTCAAAGTCAAAGTCAAAAGTGCTTAATTTTGTATATAAAAATAGTCAATTTTACATTATTTAAGCTACTGCTTGTTCAAAACGCTCTTTTCCCTTGAGAAGAACAAGCAAGAAACTCGAAGGGTTGCTTTTTTTAAATAGGCTTTGATTTTACATAAAGGTTTTTATATTTCATTATTAATTGTGAAATAGCCTGGCATGCGAACGATCTGATTATGTCCAGGGATGATTATCATCTAAATAGTCTGATATTTTGTAATAAGCTTTCTTAACAAGTTTCTTTAAATTAATTATCTTATGGTATCTTTAAATTAATTGAGAGGAAGATTTTGTATATCAATTGGTACTTATTGAAAAATCGTATACATAACCCTTTGAATGAATTACTGACTTTGCGGAGGCGACTTATGTGACCTGCAAGTTTACTAAATGATGATATATTTTTTTTGACATTTTTTTCCAAAAATGTATTGTGACGAAAAGGTTAGAATGTTATACTCTTTAAACCTATCTCTAAGTGACACTGCAGGTCTCAATTGATAAACGGCTCGTTTTCGTAAAACAAAGATTATATTTATATCCGCGGCATTTCCCCACAGCAAGATACTTTAAGATGTAATGCGTGGTCCGATTTGAGTGCGGTTTTTATATTAAAGACTAAAAGAGGGGATAGGTTTTTAGTCATGTTTGATGAAAATTGGTTAAGCCATTTCGAAGACATTTAGTTTGTAACCTCCGACGCAAATAGAGGGGTGTTATAAGTTTGTCCGTTATGTCCGTGTGTGTGTCTTCAGCAGCAGGCTTTCTAGCGATTGTTCTTAGACATGTCTTATCAAAATCGGTTCAGCTGATTGGTTTTAATCGCTTGTTTTCACGGGGTTATTCAAAATTTTCAATTAAAGTTATTTTACGTGTTATAAATTATTATAGTACTTTTATTGTCTACAAAAAACACTTATCTACCATTTATAAGAATTGATTCTTTATAGGTTCATCATCAGCCCGAAAACAACCCACTGCAGGGATATAGGCCTTGCCTCGTCTATAAAGGAGTATGGGCCATAGTCCACCACGCTGGCCCAATGCGGAATGGGACTTCACATGCCTTTGAATTTTTATTTCTCAGGCATGCAGGTTACCTCACGATGTTTTCCTTCACCGTTTAAGAGCAATCGGATAAATGCACATAAGTAATTGAATTAAATTTAAAAACTCATTGGTACATGGCCTGCCCGGGAATCGAATCCGGCCCTCCCGAATCTTTTTTTATTCTTCTTTCGATTCTTATAAAACCCAATATGTGTCCATATAGCAAATAATATTACAACTAAACCTACACAACAATAAGTACCTACACTTAAACTTTTATACGAATTTACGCCATGAAAGTTTGAAACTTGTTAACTACGGGTATAAGAAAGTTTTCGGTGCTTGGGTTTGAGTCTATATATGGTAGTTTGATTGATATTGTTCCTTTTGGGATGAACCTGCCATAAAATGAACTTCGATTTTGTGATCAAAGTATCTACTGCAACATGCCCGTAGGCCTTTTTGAACCTTATCACTTAGTAATAGGACTTAAACTACCTACACCGTATGAGGTTTTTTACCGTAAAGAAAAAAATAGGGCATATTAGGTAGGAATTGGCACAGGTAGTTTATTTATTTTCAAAACCATCATCGAATACGGCGTTGTGTCATTTGAGGGTCGCGTTTGTAGCCTATTCTACGTAATTACATCATTAAATTAAATAAATTTTAAAAAAAACTTGGAGAAAATATGACTTCCAAATGAAATTTGCATAAGAACCCTATTTCGTACCCATTGAATTTGTAAAACAAATATCAATAATAACAATAATAAATAACTAAATATTTTTTTTTATATGAGAGGGCGGCAAACGAGCATGCTGGTCACCTGATGGAAAGCAATCACCGCCGCCATGGGGGTGTCCATGAGTAAATGAGGGGGGGCAACACCAAAAGAGTCACAGATGCGTTGCCGGCCTTTGAGGAAGGTGTAGGCTCGTTTCTTGAAGGTTCCAATGTCGTACTCGTTCGGGAATACCGCTGCAGACCTTAATGCTGCAGAAATGTCCTTAGACCTACACACAGCGCCATCTAGTTCCACAGTAAGCAACTATAGGCTTGTGTTGTGGATACCAGATGGTTTATATACTACATAAATACATTTGTTTGTAAATAAATACTTATTATAAATGAAAACATTCATAACTCCGGTACACATGTCCGTATTCATCACACAAACATATGCCCCTAGCGGGATTCGAACCCGCAACCTTCTGGTATAGTGGTCAGAGTTGCTAACCACTACACCAAACAGGTCGTCGAAATGAAACTCATAATGTCGATGCATTCACACAACCACGCACAATACTTTTGTACGGTCTGGCAACGTCGCGGTCGTAGTCGTTTCGTTACCCCGCTTGATGATATCCATGATGGTTTTGAAAAAAAAAAACTACCTATGCCAATAACGTTTATTTCACTTACCTAATATGCCCAATTTTTTTCCTTAACGTCAACTCATCCGGACCTATAGATTTGCAAGACGCACAAATGATGTAAAGGGGACTCTTTTTAAGGCATATTTCCAATCATTTTATACACTCAAAAAACGTACAATAGCCTACGGATTCAATATAATAACGGGTGTAGGTTACTGTTGGGGTTGCCCCGATTCTGTAGGGCATCAGGTATGTTTACAGAGACACGAACAGATGGTTTCACGCCATCGTACGCATTAGACTAGCATTCCTGTTGCGCAGCATGAGGAGCAGCACCGACAGCATTTAAAAAAAAAATTGCGGATAAATGAGAGTGTCCTATTCACAGGCACTGAAACTCTATCCACGTGGAGTTCAAAGCCGCAATGTTTAATAAATAAGATATTTGTTACGAACATAGTTTTTTAAGGTTTTAAACTGTTACTAACCAAAATTATAAAATATTTTATTTATTTATTTAAACGTTTTCATCAAATCTCCTTTTATTCGTTGTAAAGCACAAAAGATGACCCATAGTTTTTGGTAGGTCACCGCACCCCACATGGATATAATATGTTTAATTTGTTAATTCTAGGGAGACTACTCACTTTGTCAGGATAAATATCCTATGTTTTAATCCAGGGTACATTCTACCTGTATACTGAATTTCATCTAAATCCGTTCATCCGTTTCGCCGTGATTGAACAACAAACAAACATCCAAACTTTCGCATTTATAATATTAGTTGGATGCATAGTACAGTTACACAGTTGAAGTAAATTATAATTTTAATTTGAATACAAGCTAACCCACATTGTTCTAAGTAGAACAAAAACTTTCAAATTATATACGACAAGCTATAATGATTATAGACAGCACAAATTGAGAATGTTCGCATCAATTTCAACTCAATGAATTTTCAACTTCACAGCCTTCCAGTCTGTTAGCTTTAAAAAACAAAAAATATTGTTGTAAACTTCAGGATTTGTTTACGTAATTAAATGAACTTTATTACAATAATTACGTGGAAATTTAAAACGGTAGTGTTACCCAATTTTGTTTTCAGAGCTCGGTTTGGTTCGTGTTAGAGCATTTTAAATGTCCACTTCAGCTACCAGCGTTTAACTGGGTGAGTGCGCTTCCATCAACCAGTTGTAATTGAGGTCGTTGTTACATGGAGTGTGAAAGATTACACCTGCACGACCTATGTAAAAATTCAACATCAATATTACTTTTTTCTGATGTATGATGATTCTTTTGATGTCGGGTTATACGAATATCCAAAATCCATATCCATAATATCTGTATTATTGCATAATGTCTGCGGTCAATACTGTCTTCGTTAATTGAAAATTCGAATTTATTTTCGAGAATGTACAGCGACACTGTATGAAGTTCGTTACTTTTAATCGCAGACGAAAAACGACGGTTGTTATGTGTTTGATGGGGTCGTGTGTGATGTGTCCAGTCGTCCGGATTTCAGTAATGGGTGGTCCGATTTCAGTGTGGTTTTTTCGAAAATATTTAGCTGTTAACACAGTTGTGTGGTCTATTTGAATGACATCATATAACCTTTCGGGGTTTTACTAAATTTTCAATTTATAGTTTGTTGATAGGTAATGTATCATATTTAAATGTATATAATAAAACCACACAAGTAGTAATTAAGAGGATTTATCCCTCACGGTATACAAACTTTCAAGCCCAAACTTTTCAAAATCAATAAACCAATTCTATTGAACGTATATACACATAAAGAACAT
Organism: Oegoconia quadripuncta; assembly: GCA_949316235.1. Taxonomy (NCBI): domain Eukaryota; kingdom Metazoa; phylum Arthropoda; class Insecta; order Lepidoptera; family Autostichidae; genus Oegoconia; species Oegoconia quadripuncta. Next base: position 31,956,174 of record OX438746.1, read on the forward strand.
ACATAGATCTAAAAGGTTAGCAGAGAACATTTTCGAAAAAGAATATCGAAACTAAGTAGAGCGATTTTAAGTTTTCCATAGTAACAGAAAAAATGAAATATATTTTATTATTCGATATTTTAAAGTCTTTTCTACTAACTATTTAGGTCTATATATCCTACTTATACGTATAAAGTTTCATTAGAGTCGGTCTATTCATTTCGATAAATTTGCGGACTTGAAAGTTTCTATGGAATGCTGTGTGGGATAAACCCTCTTAAGCTATGTTATGCAAAATGTCTCTAGATATTATATTTAAGACTAAATTTGATGTTCAGAACACATTATAGATCAATTTCCTCGTTATTCCAAATAAACCGATGCAGATTATTGTTTGCCAAATTCGCAAATCTTCACTATGCGGCCGCTTTTGCTTATCCCCGATTTTGCGAATGAAAATCATAGATAGCTCTCCGTGCTAAATAGAAGGCCTTTGCTCGGTAGATAGTAGTAGTAGTAGCAGTAGAATACCTAAAGATAGTTTAGGGTAAATATACTTTAACCGTATTTAATCGTAACCCCAAAACATTTTTATTAAATGCCTATAAAAACAACACATCCTATTATAATCCCATGGTTAGGATGTGTAGATTTTATAATGAGTTGTCCTCAACTGGTGATTCCCCTATAGACATATTCGACTTAGAACCATACCATTTAAAAGGCTAGTAAAAGATGTCCTCAACTGAGTTCTATCCCAATTTTATTTCGATGCTTAGCTACAAGATCCGTCAAAGCTAAAAGTGTATTATTTTGTCGGTATTCTTAAAAAAAAATTAAGCTTGTTCTTGTTTAACCATGTTGTGTATACATGCTTGGGATTCCAATCTAGTTCGAATCTAAGTTAACTTTAAGTTCTTCTCATGTACGATTGTAATCTATTTTGTGTACCAAGAAATAAAATAAAATAAAATAAAATCATCAAACTGAACAACGGTTATTAATGGACCAAGTTCGAAATTAAGTAAACCAATCAAATGTCAGGTATTTTGGTTGAGTACCTTTTATTTTTAAAAGAGCCGGTGACTCAGCGGTTAATACGCGATCTCCCAATTTGGGAGATCCGGGCTCGATTCCCAGGCAGGCCATGTACCAATGAGTTTTTAAATTGTATTTAATTACTTATGTGCATTTATCCCACTGCTCTTTAACGGTGAAGGAAAACATCGTCAGAAACCTGCATGCCTGAGAAATAAAAATTCAAAGGCATGTGAAGTCCCCAACCCGCATTGGACCAGCGTGGTGGTGGTGGCCCATACTTCCTCATTATACGAGGGAATGGCTATATCCCTGCAGTGGGATGTTTACGGGCTGATGATAATGACCTTTTATTTTAAGAGTCGACTAGACCTCAATGCTGTGAAGTTTCGGCTCCTAAAAAGAACAGAACCATCCCCTCTCTTCCCTTCTTCGAAAGGTAAACCGTGGACGTTGTTTCAAGCATTAAACTTTTAATGTTCGGAACACCCAATCACTGATGTTTGGAATATCTCTGACCATCCCAATTGGGATGAGGGCCGTGACGGTATGTATGTCGATTAAACCCCACTTGGCTTATTGTATTAGTTATGCAATAAAATACAGTTCTTACAGGCTAGTGATCATATGTTTGCAAATGATAAATCCCTGATATTTTCTCCATAAAACAAATACAAAGTTACGTCTGAAAGTACATTCGGCTCCATAATTTATCGTACAGGGCTAGTTTACATGATTAATGGTAGAGTGCTGGCAATTGAAGCAATACCGTCCACAGTATCCTAAAACGATAGTCTAGAAGGAGAACTGCCATTGGTTTAACCCTGTATGAATAACTATGATGCCGACTGTACATATAAACGGCTGGGATTAAGTAAATAATATATGTGGAATAACAAAACTTCGAGTAATAATTAAAACAAACAAATAAACATTATTTCTGAATAAAAAGGCAAAACTTATGTTTTTGCGTGGGCGAGAATCGGAATGAGTGTAATAGACATATACATCATGCACGGGGATGAGCAGGACGGAGTTCTGATGGCCTATAAATTATCACTTACGTTTCAATTTTGAATTTAAATTTAATCTCTTAACAAAATTTGTTCAGTTTATTGATCTAACATCCTCCTCTTGAAACATTCATAGGAATTTCAGAAAATAGGTCGATGTGTATTATATGATGCGGTAATGATTAATATGAATCGTGTATGATTTCAGTTAGAGAGAACAGTAAAATGTGTTTTGAGTGAAAGAGTCGTAAAATACACGAACAGAGATGTGGCAGGTTTCGTAGGAATATGGAATAAAATTGTTCTACCTATGTCTTTAGTGGCAGTAATTACGTGAAAGAGGCTAAAATGCAGCAATTCTGCAAAGTCTCTTCCTGTCGACACAATTTTATTGTGAAGTTCTAAGATAAATTGCTTTTCTTGTATTTTGCAATAGACTTGTGGTTATTTCTTATGCACAATGGTATAGCGCTTGATCTGAATCACACCCGATGTTAAGTGAAGATGAGGCGGAAGGTGGAAGCGCGCTCACCCGAAAACGGACATTAAGCTTAGCGATATAAATTAAACTCATAGATAAAGCATTCCCTGCGTATGAGACTGAGGATTCCAGCAACACGTGACGCCAGAAAGCTTACTTAAAATACTGAATAACTCTTTAACTACTGTGGCACAAAACTTTTCCTTTTGGTAACTATTTGGCACTGTTTAAGCACATTTTTTTGACATCATCAATAGCTGAATTCCGCACTTTGTGTATTCTACGTACTTTAATGAAAGGGTGTCGACCGATTCCATAATGTTCTATTTTTAGCAGTAAACAAGTACCATTTCAATTCAATTCGACTCAGTACACGTTTTCGGAAAAAAACGAGAGGTAAGTCGTGCGTACAAATTCACTTTTCACCCTCAATCGAAATGAACGGCCCAGAAAAGCATAAATTTGTTCGACGTGATGTTTTTTACGTAAATAATCTGTACAGTTCTGTTTTAATTCATTATATTTAGAACTGATACATATAAAAGCGGTATGATGCGATGCGACATCGCAACACAAAAATATGGTGCCGTAAATGGCGACTTTCATCATCATCATCGGCCCGTAAACCTCCCACTGCAGGGATATAGGTCTCCCTTTGCATTTATGAGGGAGTATGGGCCATAGTCCACCATGCTGGCCCAATGCTGGTTGAGGACTTCACATGCCTTTGAATTATTATTTCTCAGGCATGCAGGTTTCCTCAAGATGTTTTACTTCACCGTTTAAGAGCAGTCGGATAAAGGCACATAAGAAATTAAATTTAAAAACTTATTGATACATGGACTGCCTGGGAATCGAACCCGGGCCTCCCAAAATTGGGACACCGCGTCTTAACCGCTGAGCCACCGAGGCTCACTGGCGACTATACTTGGAATAAAAACCGTTACTTTATGTAATGCGTTGCTAATAAGTAAAGCTTAAATAACTTGGCAGATTAACCTGACTATTCTACAAACGACAAGGCTTAAGTGTTATTTTTAAACGACTTCAAAAAAGGAGTATGTACACCGATATCTCCGAGATTTGGCGGTTGATTCACATGGTTCTTTTTGTAAATGAAAGGAGATACCGTCGAGTTGGTCCCATTGTAATTTCAGCGCAATCGGTCCAGTAGTTTTTGTGTAATCATGGTAAATATCAGAATGGCATTACATATTTAGACGATTGCGTAGTTTTTACACAGGGAAACTAAGTAGATACAGTTTGGGTTTGTATGGAAAAAATGTAGACTAGATCGGTGTGATTATCAGCAATAAATATGACAAATCGAAGATCATCAGGTCGAGCTGGTACACCCGAACTGCCCATTTAACCTGTAGGAGCGAGAAGGTCGCCATCGCACAAAAATTATCATGGAGATTAGCAACCACGGATAAATACTAATAACTTTTTTTAACCGACTTCAAAAAAAGAGGAGGTTCTGTATTATTTATGTATGTACATCGATTAGTCCGAGATTTTTAAGCCGATTTACGTCGGTGTGATTATCAACAATAAATATGACAAATCGAAGATCATCAGGTCGAGCTGGTATACCCCAAGTGCCCACCTAACCTGTAGGAGCGAGAAGGTTCGCCATCGCACAAAAATTATCATGGAGATTAGCAACCACGGATAAATACTAATAACTTTTTTTAACCGACTTCAAAAAAGGAGGAGGTTCTGTATTATTTATGTATGTACATCGATTAGTCCGAGATTTTTAAGCCGATTTACGTCGGTGTGATTATCAACAATAAATATGACAAATCGAAGATCATCAGGTCGAGCTGGTATACCCCAAGTGCCCACCTAACCTGTAGGAGCGAGAAGGTTCGCCATCGCACATAAAATATCATGGAGATTAGCAACCACGGATAAATACTAATAACTTTTTTTAACCGACTTCAAAAAAGGAGGAGGTTCTGTATTATTTATGTATGTACATCGATTAGTCCGAGATTTTTAAGCCGATTTACGTCGGTGTGATTATCAACAATAAATATGACAAATCGAAGATCATCAGGTCGAGCTGGTATACCCCAAGTGCCCACCTAACCTGTAGGAGCGAGAAGGTTCGCCATCGCACAAAAATTATCATGGAGATTAGCAACCACGGATAAATACTAATAACTTTTTTAACCAACTTCAAAAAAGGAGGAGGTTCTGTAATCTTTATGTATGTACATCGATTAGTCCGACATTTTTAGGCCGATTTACGTGATTATAAGGCCGTGCCTGCGCTCACGCTGCTCAGCGGACTCCTCGGCAAGCCGATCGTGTATAAAACCGAGTCTATGCTCGTTCTGTTCTGGAGTTTCCTGGCGAATACGTGATTTAACGTAATCTTTCATAGCTACTAGACGTACTCGGCGAGCTTCGGGCGTCTCCTGGGAACGCGAAATTGCGTTCCGTGAGGCATTTTTTTCAAGCCGTAGTACCCTTTCAGTTTCGGTGTCTTTTGACCGACAGTTCTTTAAACGAGCAGCACCTTTCATAAGCCTGCCCATATTGGTCAATTAATATATTTTATTATTTTGTAATGTCTGACCAGACACTAAAAAGAATTAAATAAAAAAGGATTTAAAAAAAACGACTTCAAAAAACCCGGAAAAAATAATTTAATTAAACTACTGCAATATTAATAACTGAAAAGTATGAAATAAAAAACCAGAGCAGAATGTTCTTTAGAGATAAATATACACTATTATATATAATGAGAATACAATACAATTTATATGCTATACAATAATAGTTAGGTATAATGATCATTGAGTTCGTGGGGCACTCATTTGTCAAGCTTTTTTACCTTGCCAATTTGACGCAAATTGACCAATATTGTTGTGACGCTAACGTCGAAAGCTGCTGCTAATTCAGCCGTAAATTGTGTATCATCAGCTTTTTGGAATAGCATCCATCAGCATCATAGTTTCTTGAGCAACCCTTTGCCAATTTCTGGACAGAACGTCATGTTGGGTTTGGTATTTTTTATTTGAAATAAGAGGTAGGTTTATTGCCGCAGAAAACTCTTCCAAATGTGAATGACCACCACCAATAGATATTATGCCTGCTATGGCACAACTATTGACATCTAAGTAATCATCCTCCGGATAATCATTTTCTATATGAAACTTTAAATTGCACATTCTACACACGAAAGTAAATTTAGAGATGAGCCCATCTTGTTTTTCGTTTATTAAATCGATAGTATTCAGATTACAGCCAAGAGGTCCGTTCAAAGGAGATAGTTTTTTTTGTTTGAAGGTTTGGCTAGATATTGTACATCATGTTAGAATATTCTGCAACTCTAATGACACTAATTGAAAGGAATAAATTATCATTTATAACATCCAGTAAAAAGCAGAAGATTTTTTTGTAAATGTTATATTGTAACACCGATATACTTTACCTTGAGTGACATTGACATGTTAAAAAAATTAAATAGGGATGCAAATTAATTTCCAAAAAAATCGATCGATTGATTCGAATCGCAAAACGATTTCGTATATAAAAAATCACAACCCTTCCTCCGTAGTCTGGTAAAAAAGGAAGTCGAACGAAATCAATTTATACGATCAGTGTCCTATAATGAACCTAATGAACATTATTATAATAAAAAAATCAATTTGTAAAATAAAAATGCAACGCCACTCGCTGACTTACCGCCAAAAAGCCTTTTTTTGTTTTGTTCAATGATTGATGAGTGTTTTTTTTTGACTTTGGATTCTTGTTTTTTAGAGATCTATCGTCAGTTGCCTATGTAGTGTTGCCAATTTCTAAAACATTTAAAACTCTTCTGCTTTTTAAATACAGAACCTCATTAGATATCAGTATTATTCTGTAATTCCTACTATTTTTCTCTATATATTCGCAAGTTGTACATTCCTAGCCAAGATTAATCCATCACCTTTCTTGCAATTTTTTATAAAAATGCGAGTTGGCTACAAACCGCCGACAGATGCAGATTTCTTATTCCGTATTCTGATCACTTGTAATCTGATAAGTCTGAAACAGAAAACTTTCGTTATTATTTTATTAGTTAATATTATATTTACCGACTACGGCCCATTATTATTATTATTTCGTCTTTGGCCTAAGTGTTTCTCAAAAAACAAGACAATAAGGCGGTCATCACGAACAAAATACTTTTTAGTCATATTTTCCGTAGTCAGGAATTAGTTTTTGTCTTTTATTTCATATATTATATAGCGCATTTGACGTTAGTTTGACATTTAGTTGACCATTCAGGTTACTAACCCATTAGTTAGTACATACCTCTTCATCTTTTTTTTTTCTGAACACCTTGTGCCTCAATGTCGTACCTGTCATTAAAAGATAATATTATTGAAACACTTCAGGGAAAACTTTTTGAATAAAATCTGTTAACTTTAATGTTTTATTTTTTATTTTTTTCGTAATAGGTACATCCTATACATACACTCTGCAACGTTTGTCGGGTTAATTTTGTTAGACCTTATATATTATGATGGCCGAATCTGTGATTTTCATAAGTCTATGGTAATTCTCAATAGATTATTTTAGCGGTTGAAAGGAATTTATTTGTTTTTTTTTAATAATTTTTATTATATGTCCCATTGGCAATCATTTTATAAAAATCTCAAAGTTATGCTTTTGTTTTATGATGACCTTTACATATTTCTTTCGACAAGGTTTGTTTTTGGTCAAAAATAACAATATTGCCTATTATCTATATTGATTCAATAACCAGTCAATTGTAGGCTTGATAAAGCCACTAACGTATAAAGAATGTTATGTAAACGCCACACAGATTATTCGCTAATAGTTTGCCGTTGAACATTCTTAATAACATAATTAATAACATCAATAGCGGTTCTGGCGACAGATTGGTGCAATGGTGTCATGGATCACCTGGTTTTGTACCCCTGTGTACCCTTCAACGGCCAAGTCACACAACATTAACTATAATAATAAAGAAATCGCAGTAAGGAACCTTAGACTTGGCACGACTTTGTATAGATTTCATTACTTTTTAGAGATAATCAAGCAGCTCCATCGAGACTTGGCTAGTTTTTTACAGAATGTTTTTGGTGGGATTATCTATTTCAGAAATCCTAGATACTGGTAAAAATAATAATTTTACTCACTCTTGCAAAACAAGTCCGGTTGATGACTCTTCAGGGCCCAAATGATTTTTAGAACTGAAAATCAAAGACCCTATACGAAGTAGGTATATAACATCATGCAGCACCAAGCGTTAGAACCCATCGTTGTGGATATAGGTACCTACTTATGCGGACATCGCTTTTGTTCTGACATGATGTTATAATCATTGAGCTTATGAATTATACGTCAGCACTTAGGAAGATGTAATGACGAAAAGTACACAGCCATGCACAAAAATGAAATTTTTGGTAAATATCACTTAGACATGTAAAAAAAGATTACAGGATTTATTTAGACATACAATAAATAAAAGCAAATAAAATAAAAAAGACAAGAAAAGTACTGGGATCGATCCAGCACGACGAAATTCAAGCGACAAGCCCAAGTCGACTGAGCCAAACGTCTTACATAAGCGGTGACGAAAAAAGGTACCTATACATCCCGTATCAGTAGACGCAACTACAAAATAGTGAAAACATAATTATGGTTGCGTTTTATAAATTTGGTGTTTCATGTACATACTTAATTAATTAAAAAGAGATATAATATGTTATTATACTTACTTTACAACCTCCATCATGTGTTTCTGATTTCTTTTATATTGCCGTTTCTTCGATTTTGTTTTTTTTTCGAGTCCATTTTCTATTATTAACTTTACCAACTTATTTATTTACAACTGTGATTACCTACCTAATAAATAAAATTATTTACACACATACAAAATTTTACCCTAATTAAATAAACAAAACAAGAAAAAGAAAGTCCTGAATATGAATATGAAAAAAAGTTCGAATATTTGGGAGAGCGTCTCAGCGCACAACACAGATCCATCCAGCAACGCGCCTAAGCGATCACTGTCGCATTGAGTACGAGTAACAGAGAAAGCGTTACTTAGAATTATAGGGCGTAAGTGCAAATCACAAAATTAATTATTTCAATTAAAATAGACGCATTATTGAAAATCTAAAACATGAATTTGTTTTAGTAACATATACGACACAATATTGTACAAAATATCATTTATGTTAGTGAATGCATATCTGAGAAAAATAAGATTTCATGCATTTTTAGATGCTACTTTGCAATTAAATTCTATCGAGAGAAGATTGTGTAATTATGTTTTGAAAACATGAATCATGTCAGAAATATGATCAATTTTACCTATAACTTTTTTTATAATGATACGAGCTATATGCTTTACAAAAAATGATAATCTTTCAACGCAATTGGCTGCTGTCATTACTGTCGCTTCGGATGGATAATTATTTAGAATATATAATATTGAGTCTTTGGTTTTTTGTTGCATTACTTACCAAAGTGTATAGGGCACTTGCGTACGCGGCGTGTTTGACGTTCAGCGTCCGGCAGCAGGACAGTGTTGTGTCTTGCTCGTGCGCAGTCCACGCCTTCATCTAACAATAAGAAACGTAGCATAAATCATCCATTGAAAATCTACTATAAGTAGGAGTAGACTATGGCTAGAAGTCATGCTGAAGTGATCATATTGCTCTTCATTAATTGAACAAATTTTCGTTATACCGAATTACAGAAATTAAGTCTTCTATTCTCTCTAATTATTTACATATTATTATTATTTAATCTAATAGCGATCCTCTATACTTTGCTCTCTCTTGCCCCTTCTGTCGATACCGACGTAAGCCTGTTGATGTTGATACAATTGAAGTTTCTTTGAGGTTAATTCGTCAGTCATATTTTTCTTTTTATGAGTATTTCATTGCGATATTGAATTTATATTAACATTAGCTTTCCACCCACGGCTTCGCCTGGGAGGAATAACTTTATCGTGGAAATTAGTTTATCCCACGGTAGCTACTCACTTTATCGGGATAAAAAATATCCTATGTCTTAATTCAAGGTATATTCTACCTATATACCAAATTTCATCCAAATTCGTTCAACTAACAAACAAATAAACAAACAAACATCGAAACTTTAGGAAACTGAGAGATTGTGTTTCATGAGCATATCATTGGTATATCAGTGATGGGCAGTAGCGTCCATGGTGCAGAGCTCCCAAAAAATCGGTAATCGCCAACCCGCCTGCCCAGAGTAGCGATTACAGCAAATCCTCCAATAGAAAGCGATGCAAATCGCTCCATGTGAAAGGCTTATGGTCAATTTGTATGCTGTTAATAATGTATTTAAAAAGAATTATCAGGATATCATACCTGTTTCATGTACTAATTATTAAAAAGCCTTATTGTTTTTCTTTCTTTCACGTCGTTATGGTATATCAAAATGACTAAAATTTTTGCAGGGTAGGTAGTAAAATGGTCGGAGAAGAAGAAGGGCATAGGCTACTTTTTCCCGAGAATATATAAAAAATCCACTCGGTCGGAAGCTAGTATAATAAATAACAACGAAAATCGGAATCTGAGGCTGCTGAACGAGTGAAAAAAGGCGTTTTGTGACGTTTATGGATTTATTATGTGACTAATAAATAATCGATGATCCGGTAACGCTTCATTTTTAACGCCGACGAAAAACGACTTTGTTCGACGGCGTTGTGCCTGTGTGTCTATCACTCCCTTTTTTAACTTTTAACATAGTTGCTCTGTGTACCTGGATGATTGTAATATAATAAACAATAAATATTTCGGACACTAACACCAATCATCTAAATCCCAAACTAAGCAAAGTTTGTACTATTGATACTAAGATAACGGATAAACATACATAAATGTTTATATAAACATCATGACTCGGAAATAAATGTTCATATTCATCACACCAACATTTACCCATCACGGAATTCGAAGCCGCAACCGTTGGTTTGGCTGACAGGGTCACTATCCACTACACCAATCGCTCGCCTATATAATGACGTTTAGTTCCTGTACGCTACAGGAGCTCTACGATGCCACAGGCAATGCCGTACGCGTGGCCGCATTCTAGTCCTGAATAATTTAATGTTTTTGACATCGACTCGCTAAGAAGAAAAAGTTCCTCGGAGGTTTTCTAAATATTTCAATTTATGTTATATTGTGTTTGTTAGCTTGACATACTTATTTGCAATATGAAAAAGAACTGGAAGAACTATTTTGACCCCGTATGTATATGGTCAGCAGTCTGCTCTAGCTGAAATGCTGCATCAAACAAGGTTGTATTTAAATAGAGTTTACTCATATTATTCGTAACATTATACATATATAGGAGGTTTTTGATTTTTGTCCCAAGTTTTGTACCAATCGCCAAGGTGCCTAAACGAGCGCGTTACAATCACACATTTTTGCAAGTTCCGCATAATTACGTAGGTATAACTAATTTCTTTCCAACTGTCCTTTCATTTATTTAGCACACAAGACAAGTTACAGAATGTTGTAAGAATTGAACTTATTAAACTGTGAACTGTAAGATGTATAGGAAGTTATAATTAGGATAACTTATAACTCAATGTTAGTAAAAGGATACATCGTCAGTCCGTAAACATCCCACTGCAGGGATATATACCTATTTCCTCATACTGAAGGAGTATGGGCCATAGTCCGCCACGCTGGCGCAGTGCGGGTTGGGGACTTCAATGTCTTCGAATTTTTTTTTTTATAATTTCTAAGGCATTGTAGGTATCCTCACGTTTTAGAGCAGTCGGATAAATACGTATAAGTAATTAAATTTAATTTATAAACTCATTTGTACATGGCTTGCCTGGGGATGGAACCTGGACCTCCCAAATTGGAAGATTGCGTCTCGTCCGCTGAGTCACCGACGCTCTAACGTAATGCAACGACCTAAAAGGATACAGAAAAGTACAATTCATATGTATGACTGGCCACACAAAAAATAAGTTTTTATTCAGGTTCATCGCCAAACGCATTAAAACTTTTTTATTTTAATAATAATTTAAAGTGCCGTAAAAATACTGCCATAATAAATGTTATCTCCCATATATTTCAAAAAAGATTAATTAATTTCTCCGTTACTATATTTGACCTTGAAAATTTATATCGAATACCAGGCGGCGTGAATGCTCGTTTAATACCTATGAATGTTATATATTTTCCGTTAACGTCGTACCTAACATTGACAAGCTTCTTAAAGTGACAAATTATGTAGTTAGTTACATAAGTAAAAGATTGTACCTATAGAAAACCGCTAAATTAGATTTGTAACTGAATAATTCCTCCCAGAATTCTATTTTATTGTAGGAGTATTATGGATTGAATTAATCAATTTATTTATTTGTAATATTATTTAAAGTGAAAGCTATTTACCATTTAGTTGGGCATCGTTTGGATTTTTACCTATAGACTATTTAATTATTTTATTATTTAATAGTGACTTTCCATCGAATTATTTCATAAGAATTATAATAAAAAATAAGAATCTGTAATCGGCATAACTTTGGCTTATAGATTGTGTGTAATAGTTTTTATAATGATGCTGTTGATTCTTGTAATATTCCAAAAATAATAAGTTCTTTCTTCAATTTAAGAGCTATGCTCTTGTATACTTATGCTATGCCATTATGCTATGAATGGAGTAATGACCACGTCTCTCTAATTTCCGCCCTCCATTTAAAAATAAAGTTATACAATCAGAAATTAATACAATACAATACAATACAAATACTCTTTATTGCGCAAAATAATTTACAATAATTTTTGATGATAACAATAGAACACACATATTGATATTCGATTATAGGCAGTAAATCCCGTCGAAGTGAGTTACATCTTAATTTAGTATAGACTACACGCTACTAGTTCTACAACCTTTATGTGTGCTTTAAGTCTGCAATCAAAATGGTGACAACACTGAACCACTGTAACGGTAAATCTACAAAGAAAAACTCGTTACGTCTTGTAAAGAGCCCAAATTTTACTTGTTCATCTTCAACAGATAACTTTATTAAAAGCGTAAAATAAAAAACAAAACGAATACAAAAAGAAACCCGCAACACCAATAAAAATTATTTACAATCGGACAATAAAACAATTGTTGCGTTTTTCTTTGCCAGTCTAACTTCGCGTAAGAGAAAAGAGTTTTATTGCTCGTAATATTGTTTAGAAGCACGTCCACGGAGTTTAAGAAATGTGGCGCAAGTTTATGGAATAAGGGACTATTCTCATAACATTAACAATGGGATGCAGTAGTGAATTGGCGATCAATTTCTCTTTGACCCTTTTCAAGTAAGCGCCCGGAAAACACCCTTAGTTGGAAGTAATGCGGACTACAAAGAAACGGACCGTATGTCGCGAGTCAGCGTGAACGAAGCCTTTGTTAATGTTCGGGCGGTATATATAACATAATTTTATTTCCAAAGCCTATTACATTGTTATACTAAAATTATAGGTATAGAGATATAATTATAGATACCTAAGACTGTGAGTTTACATATTGTGAACCTTAATATCTTTATTCACACAACTATATATTTTGAAAACCATGGAGGTAACAGATTAAACGAAACTACTAGTAGTAGTCTTCGAAACTAGTTAACCTATTTCCATCAAATATGGCTAAGAATCTCTAAGAAGACGTCATAGGCAGACTAAGAATCCAGTGGCGGTTCTTTCATATAAACTCAAAAGCCCGGCTTGCCTTACTTAATACTGGATCACTATTTAATATTTAAACAGTACAGGAAATCTTTGATTTAAATGTAATGCAAAAAAAAAGAAACGGCGGAATGCAGAGAGTGTGGAAAGGACTCCACCGACAAGCGCATAGCTCTTAAATTGAAGATTATCATCTCGTATTATCTAAGATGTATTAGTTTCATGTATTATCTAGTACAGAATATATTTTTTTATGTACGAGTAGGTATTTGTTTAATTATTATTAAGTTACGTTCATTATCTTTCTTTTTCATGTGCAAACTTTGTGTGTCTATCTTTCAAAATGGTTTCGTTTTCGCGAGTTTGCTGGAAGACATCTCTTCGAGATAACTTCGCCCTTTGTGCGTTGGTATTTAATCCTTGTTCATGTATATTTTCTATGTGTGTGTACAATAAAGGGTTAAAATAAAATAAATAAAATACCAGGGCAAGAAGATGATGAAGATGTCAAGAAAAATCCTATGGGTCCCAGCTTTGTAGATTAGATTATATCAACCCATAGGAGTCGTAAAAGGTGACCAGAGGTCTATGGTGTTAAACCATAGACCAGTGATGGCAGCATAAAAATAAACCCAGAACATCGCGATTAATAACGATAAAAGTTTTATTGTATCTGGTGTTGTGTGCCGGATCGTGTCAAAACAAATCCTCCCGTGGAAAGTGGTCGCGTCATAGGTTATGTCCAGCAGTAGACTTATATGTCACTAAATCGCAAACTCATGGACATAAGCATCCCCCGATCCTCACCTAACGCAGACTTGGTCTTTGACAGAAGCCCAAAGGTTCAAACTCAAGGTTTGTTAACGAGGTTAGAGCGCAGTATACCGTAACAAGCTAAAGTGAGACTGGGCTGGCTATGTCTGCCGCATGCCAGATGGCTTGTGGGCCAAAATCATAACCACCCATGAAGCCCACCTTTAGAAAAAAGTACGGGACAAGCTTGTTAAGTTCCTCAGCAACTGGTTGCAGGAAGCTCGGGACAGAGACACGTAAAGAGAGATGAGGGAGGCCTTTGAGGGACAATGTGGGCTCTTAATAATAATAGACATTCTCTTAATAATAATACAATTTTAACCGCCTCCAGGCAACCACATACGGTTTATTATTAATCGGGTTGGATCCCCAGCGGTGAACATGTTTGGTACTCGCGCTGGTTGATGGTAGGGCATTTTAATTGTCCACCTAGCTAACTACCACCATCTTATCTAAGTCTGCCACCAAACAGCTATGTTAATAGCATTGTTGTGTTCCGGTTGTCAGAGATAAGATAGCCAGTCCCCCAAATAAAATGGGATTTCCGGGTCAGTACGCTATCACCTTCGCCCTCATCTTCACTTAACATCAGGTGTGATTGAGGTCAAGTGCTAATCCGATGTGCATAAAAAAAACACAGAAGTTCTCTGATAACACATTTAGCCTGCTACTGACAAAGATTTGTATACGCCCAATCTGCTGTTTTCTAAGTAACCCTATGGTTGACTGGAAGAAATCCCTCTTTGGGATAAGTCCGGCGTTGTACTCAATTTATGTATCAATGCAAATTAATGTATTGCCTTTTTGTACAATAAAGCGTTTACAAACAAACGAACAAAGATTTTTAATCAAAAAAATCCCCTATGGTGTTAATCAACAGCAGTGCTACAGTGCTTATTTAATTTATAAATAACTGTTACAACGAAATTGTTTTCAATACGATACAAAAGCGAATTTATATCGGATTAAATTTATCACTTTTCCAAAGCAGATCAACATCCATTCATCCGTTCAATTTAACTTATCTGAATAAAAATGCGAGCAATACGTGAAATGTACCTACTGGTATTTACTCGCGGCACTGTTCGTATTTTTAAATTAGTTACCCTTTCTAAAATAAGCGAGCAGAAATGTGCATCAAAGTCAAAGTTTCCCTATAGAATGTCAGGAAATCTATTGTCGGAAATTCGGTTTACGGTTGCTGGTTTTAACTTGACGCCGTGTTAGCAATTGTATTGCATCAAGCTATCTAAAATTGACTTAATAGTCAATTCAATCAAAGATTGAAAATTTAGAAACCCCGCGTCGTCATAATTGCAACTGTAACACTAGTGCCTGAACAAGGAATATCCTGTGTTTCAGGGCGAAGCAAGGGCTTCTATAATATAATCACATAGGTACAAACTCTAGTTATAGAACTATGTTTAACTATTTTATGCATAGACATAAAATAGTTAAACAAAAGAAATCTATGTTTGCCCCAAGATAGTCAATAACTTCTCTGTATCCTCGTAGGACAAATTTTGAAGAAATTCTTGTTACCTATTTAGTTTCTTTAATATGTTTTTCTACCAAAACATGTATGTATATTTTAAGATTAAATAAAGAATTACTAAATAAAAAAAAAATAAACAAACAACCAAACTTTCGTATTTATAGTATCAGTTAGATTAGATAATTATCGGACTGTTATAATGATTATCTCGATTACTCAGGTTGACTAGACCAAATGTTAAAAGTTAAATATATTCGATACTGTTTAACCGATTTCCATCATATATGACTAAGAACCCAACATCTCCGGGTCGTTTAAATATAAAAAAATTGTAAACTTAGAAACCCTTGAAAGATGATAACATCGAAATTCACCAAAAAACAAAAGCTAAATATCCTGAAAACGGCCTAACCGATCTTCATCAAACATAGCTAAGAACCTGTCCCCTCGTTTAGTATTTATTTTAAAAAAGCAGCACTCAAATCGGACCACGCATTTCGGATATACGTCTTACGCGTTCTTCGTCGGGAGTTAAAAATATGTAATACTAGCTTTCCGCCCGCGACTTCGTCCGCGTGGAAGATTTTATTAAAATCGGTTCAGTAAAAAAATTGCCTATATGTTAATCCAGATCCTAATCTGTCTACCCACCAAATTTCATCTAAATCTGTCCAGCCCTATAGGCGTGAATAGGTAACAAATTTACATACATACATACAGATATACGCACACACAACTTTCGCATTTATAATATTAGTTGGGATTACAATTCAGTCACATAAGTACCCACACAAGGCATCATAATTTCATACGGGTTGCTTTATATGCTTTGCGCCCGCGGCTTCGCACTTTTAAAATTACTTTATCGCAGAATAAAGTCGGAAGCGGATGAAAGTAGTTAATTGTCCTTCTCAGGTAACAGCAGAAAAGTATCTCTACCAAATTTCAATATGATTTATTCAGCAATTTAAAGATGGAGAGACAGAGTTTCCATTTGTAATATTAATTTAAAATATTAGTGTTGGTTAGACGGTTATTTCTGAGAACTACGGATGGAATAACTTAATTAGTGAGAATATTACCATCCACCACATAAATTAGCCCTCTATGAATAATTGTCGCATCGACTGAGATACTATTGATTAAAAAATTCATGAAATATAGAAGAAAGTGAAATTTTTATTTTATTTATTTTATTTATTTGGGACAGTTAACAACAGTGTCCAGAGTTACATTATTAACATTTTCTGTAGGTATTAAGTATGTACACAGTCCACGACACTATCCACAAGGTAAGTAATAGAGTATTTTACAAGACTTACAAGTTATGAAGTTTACAATAAGTACATCCGTATCATTACAATGTTACAATGTGCTGCTACACAAATCAAACAATATAAATATTACCCGTGCAATTAACTCTCCAATAACAGAACTCCTAAATCTGTGGTATGATAATGAAAATATGTCGTAATCTAAAAAATGTTCATTATACGTGTTTACTAAGCGTCATAGAGGACATCTCACACCAGCATTTGTCCTACATGGAGTAGTAAGGAATATTTTGTGAAGATTCAATAAGCGTTGGCCCTTACAAGGAACCCGATAGGCCAAGCTACCATTTAATCCGCAACAATCTAATCTGCTGTTACATATGTTGAAAAGAGTCATAGAATCTATTAGCTTGCGTCTGGCATCGAGTGACAATAGTGAAAACTTGGTTAGCAAATTACTATACGATAGTTTTGACCGGTAGCATCTATAGTGGGTTGCACGAAGGAACTTTTTTGCACTAACTCAATCTGATCAATATATTTTTTATAGAGAGGATTCCAAATTTGAGAACCATATTCGAGATATGGTCTAACTAAAGTATTGAAAAGATGAATGTGGGTTTCCGGACGTCTAAAGTCCTTGCATGTCCTCATAACAAAGCCGTACATACTAAAAGCTTTGTTTACAATGGATTCAATATGACCTTGTAAATGCAGCTGACTGTCCAGAAGTATACCCAGATATATTATATTATTTGTGGTTATTCCATATATAATATTTCATTCCATATATAATGATCAAAAATTGATAATTTGTAAAATTCCTGGTTTCACCCGACTGACCCAGGAAGGAGGTTTATGGTTTTTGGGTGTACATTTCTATGTTATCTCCTAAACGGCCTTATCTCCTAAAAAATAGGTCATATTTTGAAGTAACATGATGTCGTTAGATTTGTCTATAGATCCCCAGAGTGGCATTGGATACACTTTTTCGTGGTATAAAATTCAACATGGCGCCAGCAAAATGCAATAATTGCTGTCTGGTTTTTTTGTTTTCTTTTTTAAAAATCTATATTCCTGTGGTAGTTGTTAGACATGTTTTCTTTTAATCACTTGTTTTATAGGGGGTTTCCAAAATTTTCAATTTATATTTCTTTTACTCATTTGGGACCTACTCCTTAATTAGAACTCACTACATAGTGAAATTAACATCGCAAATCCATTAACAAGTTTTCACATATGGGAGCCATGACTCTTTTTTGTACACGCACTCGTGAGACAGGTTGTAAATGTTTAAAATGTAATTTTATTACGAAAGAGGTTGTATTATATAGTGACGAAACGGAGAGATATTCTCCTTTATACACTACATGAAACATGGTAGACGAAATGGGAACAAGTCCAGTAAAAGTACAAAACTTGAGCGCACCGTGAGTGCAACTGGGAATTAAGGGCCGACGCAGAGCACACCTGTTAGCTATAATGTCATGTAGTTAGCATAAAAATAGCCAGGTTTTGCATTACAAAGCCCGCAAGGTGCACCTGTGACGCCTATATACGTTTTCTCACTTCGTAGGTACAGTCTGAAACAGAGTAACCTATACAGGCCTGTATAATACAAATGAAGTTTTCTCAGGAAATCATCGACGTTTTCGGATAATTTTTTAAATACTTGCAGCAATTACTGAGTACAACAATATACAAATGTACTTTTTTTTATGTATGCACGATGGGTACGTACTTGACCTTAATCACACCTAATGTTAAGTGAAGATGAGGTCGAAGGTGGAAGCTTACTGACTCGGAAACCCCAACACATTTGGGGGACTGGCTATATTATCTCTCACAACCGGAACACAACATTGCTGTTTGGCGGCAGATTTAGATGGTGGTAGCTAGCCAGGCGGACATCTAAAATGCCCTACGACCAACCAACCAACTATTGAATAATTTTCATTATTTCCTGAGAAAAATTGGATTGTATTATGCCGGACTGTAACGGTTTTTCTGTTTCAGACTGTACTTTGCATTTCGATGTAATAATACACAAGATACACATACATATCGTAAGATAGGTTGAGGAAGGCCTATGTTGAGCAATGGACATCTAGTGGTTGTTATGATGTTGATAATTATGGTGGTAGGTTGTCGTAAAAATGTAATAAACGTTTTCAATTATCTATGGTAATATTAGGTCCTAACATATGAAATTGGCGTTTTGTATGAAGAATTTCATTAAGACTGTTTTATCCATACAAACATTTTTTGGGAACGGCAAATCCAAATTTAGCTAAACTTTGTGAGTATTATCGGATAACATTAAGTTAAGTAAAGGCAGTGGTAATTTTTAAAAGTAACCGCTTTATAAAAATTGCTGCGAATCCAAGAAATAATATGGGAAGCTCATGAAAAGAGATGTGTTCAATATGTTTTTATTATGTGATTTAGCTCAGACATTAAAAGATATTTCATGTGAAACCTTGAAAATATATTCTATTTTCCAAATAAAAAACAACTTTTGGAAATAGCTATAGAATCGTAGGAGTTGGTACATATGATTAACGAAGAAAGAAATCTCCAATTTCATAGGTAACGACCTAAGACATAGCAATTCAGAAGATGAATTTTTATAAGCGCGACCAAGGATTTTTTAAAACATATGCTGTTAATATATTGTTATCGTAAAAAGTCTGTGCTAAACAATAACGGTTTTATCTCTTATTTTGAGGTTTTAATAAACTAACCACTTCATTTGTCATAGTTATGTCTTTGTGTTTTATAAAATTAGAAATTTAACAGACGTTCATACCGCAAGACTGGTTTACTTTAGCTATTTCCACAGCTTCATGTCATATGGCATATTGTTGTGGGGAAACGCTGCTGACATACATATCATTTTTGTTCTGCAGAAGCGTGCTATTCGTGCCATTTATAAATTAGGACCTAGAGTGTCTCTTAGAGATAAGTTTAAGGAAATTAATATCTTAACAATGACTTCTCAATATATTTATGAGAATTTGTTATATGCAAAAAAAATAAAACCTTATTCGCTAAAAATAGTGATAGGCACAATGTTAATACAAGGAATAAGAACCAGTTATCTTTTTATTTTAGCCGACTTCACAAAGTTAGTAAAACCTTCAAAGGGCAATGTATACGCTTTTATAATAATGTTCCAGTAGACATTCAAAATTTACCTATAAATAAATTTAAAGCAATCATGAAACAGAAATTATTAGCAAAAGGCTATTTATTAAAAAATCACTGACTATTTAAATGATAAGCAAGCATGGACATAGCTGTCTTATTATTCATATAATTATCAAATCACAAATTGTAACCCATAATCTGTTTAAACCCTAGAGTTTCTTGCTTGTTCTTCTCTGAGGAGACAGCTTTGTGAATGAGCAGTAAATTTAAATGTAATATTAATAGTGACGTTTTCAAGTGATAATTTCATCCTATGAAATAAAATATTTTGATTTGATTTGTATTAATAAAAAATCAAGAAAGATTCTACTGGAAAATATGATACGAGATCTCTTGGGAAAAATGCAATGAAATGACAATTTCGAAAGAAGGCTGTAAGAATTCCAAAATTAAAATATGTTATAATATATTTTTTTATAGATGTATGTTTGAAGAATTCGAATATAGAATAGAATTAAACTTATTGCATAGTCAGTCCATTATTTTTTATTTCTTACCCAACAAACATTCTCTGCAGCAACTAAAGCAGAATATTTTTCAAATCGTAGATTTGTATTCTGAAGGAAAGTAGGTACCTACACCTTCGTATTGAAAACGCACAGAATATCTTTTGTGGAATAGATTTGGCACTGTGCAAGATGACATCACTTTTTACGGCTAATTAATAACAAGACTTAGCCGTATTGTTGTCAAGGGCTAACCTGTTGTGTATAAAAAAAATATTTACTTATTGTGCAGTCAGTAGGTATATTAGATACCTATGTGCCGCTCTGTTCAGACATTTATCGTCTTTTCTTCCAATTTATTATTGCTTATTTTTATATTGACATAATGCATTTAATGGTATAACTGAGAACATATTTAAACATGATTTTCGAGGCGGGTTATTCGCGACATATTTCCAATTGACTTTATATTAAATTGTAAATTAATTCTAATTCTCTCCGGTTGTTAGAGATAAGACAGCCAGTCCCCCAAATAAGATGGGGTTTCCGAGTCAGTTACGCTTCCACATTCGGCCTCATCTTCACTTAACATCAGGTGTGATTGAGGTCAAGTGATAACCCGTTGTGCATAAAAAATATTGAATTAGAATTAACATAAATAAAAAAGATTAGTTAATAATATATGTTGTTTATTTGTATGTTTACAAAAATGTTATAATGCACCTAAACAAAATATTCACAATTATACCTGGAATTTACATGTATTTAGGAATGTGAATTATGTTATATTATGTTTGATTAGTATGCTATATAAAATTCACTACTGAATATCTAGAAGGTTAGCATGACGAACGATTCCTCTGCAAATTTAGAATGTTATGTTGTTTAAAGACATAAAATTATATTTTAATTTCTCATCCTGTTTGTTTTTATACCTCAAATAAAGTTGTTTAATGACAACCAATGTTTTAACGACATGCAAAGAATATATGAAATTTCCGTCACATCTATATTTGAATCATAATTAATGGTTATCGTTCCGATAAAACGTATTATTTGTATGTAACTACTTTTATTATTGACTTTACCGTTCATTACAAGGTACTTGATTCGTCATTTTGAATCAAATTATTAAACAGGAGTCTCTTGAACCCTTATACTCTTATTGATATAACAAGAATGTAAAAGTACTAATATTATTGTAATAATTAATTACATTACCCATTCAATTATGAGGATAACCATTGTCAGTAACATAATAAGAATACTATGTAAATAAATAAATAAAATAAAAGACAAAATTAGGATAAATTAAGATAAATTATGATTCCCTATCGCGTTAATATGACACAAGCACTGCCACTCTCGTTCAATTAATATTAACCCAAATTCCCATAGCAACTTTCACACCCGTTATATCACTCGAAACCGTACGGATTTGTACCAACATACTACTTACAATGTTATCGGTCGAATAAAAGGGCTCGTAAAACTTTTGTTTCACACCAAGCCTTAGGGCTTTCTTCTAATCTTAACACAAATGCAAATTACCTTTATCCGACTGTGAAAATCCCTCAATTATGCCCAAGTCACATTGCATGCTAGTTAGAGTTATCATCGGTTTCAGTTATGTGTCACATATGCGTTTGTTTGTTTACGTATATATTTTTCTGCCCGGCGCGAAGAGACGTGTACCCTGCTACACGGTCGCGCGTACACTGAAAGGCAGAGTCTGAATAACCTAAACAGTGGAGAAAATGCTACGGGCGCTTCTGAATATTGCTACGGGCTACGTCTACTACGGCGTATCCAGCCGGTTTAGAACACGAATGACAATGAAAAGTTATGTTAATTGTATTTAATTTTAGGTTTATTAAACATGTATTTATTATAATTATTCTAACTTCATTACAGATAAGGACAATATACCCATTAATGGACACATTTACTGATGGTCTCAAAGTATTTGTGACGGTATTTAATATTAACCGTGGGTTGGTTGTGAATTTTAAGCTATTCTATATTCAAACGTCGTCAACTTTTTTAATGCGATTATTGAGTTTAAAATATATTACATTCAACTGCTTTCAACGTACCTATCTACATTTGAACCCTAAAAGTTTTTATTGTAAGTGAAATTTTTCTACGAATTCCAAAAGTTATGAAACGAAAGTTTTGTTTTAATGAGTGTAGCAATTTCATGGCCAAGCTCGGTCTGTTTACCACAAATGTATTCCTCATTTTAAGTTGCCGTAACATGCTAAATTTAAAGTCTATATTGTATTTTTTTATATTTGCATGCAACACAAGTTGCAACTCTCCAAGTCGCCATATTTTTGTTTTTACATAGCCCACCTGTTCCTATCTTACACATTACATTACATACATTCTTATACTTTCAGGTTGCCTGGAAGAGATCCGAAATTCCAGCATTCTTAATAAAACGTATTTTTTTCAATTTTTTATGTAATGAAATGTTTTTTACCAGACTACCCAAGGAAGCAGAGAAACAGTCACATTAAAATACCATTAGTAATCACCTGTTAAAGGACTGACCGCACCAACGGACTGACATTGCTTAACTTCGTTAAACGAAAATGGAAAGCGAATACGACTGCGCCACGAGTGCTTTAAATGTTTACGTTCTTTCTTGCTAAGCTAGCATGATCGGTATCTAGTCTTTCTACTGCAGGATAGAAACGTGCTATCACGTTCATGCTTTAAGGGAGTAAGAGAGATGCAAAGCTTTCATAGTGATCTGTTTGGTGTAGTGGTGTGGTGGGAAACATTGACTGCTTTACAAAGAGGTTGCGGGTTCGAATTCCTCTAGGGGCATATGTTTTTATGATGAATGCAGACATGTGTTCCCGAGTTATGGATGTTTATCATTTATACATGCATTTATTTACAAAAAAAAATGTATTTGTGTAATTCATCTGGTATCCATAATACAAGATCCCAAGGTTGTACGGTTCAGGAAAGACTGACGTCGGAAGGGAGTTCCTTACCTTGGCTGTTCGGATGATGAATGAAGAATCGAACTTCTTAGTGCGAATGTTCGGTATATTAACTATATACAAGTGGAATCCCTCTCCACGGCTAGTGGTCCGAAGATCGATGGAACAAGATTATGTCATTCCAACGCACACTCCCCGAAATGCATCCTGTATTCGTGAATCTCTCTCTCTAGACATAAAATAAATTTTTGTCTGTTCAGCTTTCTTCAATACCATCAGTATCAATCCATCCATCCATCATATCTACCATCACGTATCCGCTCAGTCTATGAAGAGACCGTTTTCCCGTAACTTGGTCATATGATAACAACTTTTTTCGTATTTCCCCTTTCCTTCAATCCGCTCGTATTTTTAATACTAGCTCATCATCATACAGCTTCTTTTGTTACCATATTTATACATATTTAGAGTTTTAGATACATTTAATAAAAAGCAACAACAAATAAACATGAAATATAACTAGATACCTCTATTTAAGTAGCTCCACGTCTTATTTTTTGACAGTTGCTGAATAATTAATGAAGGCTTCCCGTAATCCTATTGACTTAGATATTCCGTCTTTTAACTCCTTCGGGTCCGCATTTGTATGAAAAGTGATTTGAATTGAAAATTTAACATTCAAATGAGCGGAAAGTTGTAGAATGTCTTTGGACGTGTTCTAACGTTGAGTTTACATCAAGCATCTAGGTCAGGTTCGTGACATGGTCGCAATCACTATTCATTTTCTATTAACGAAATTACGCAGCTTCTGGTCTGGTCAATCCTCTGATTAGCCACTAGTTTTCTTCTTAGCGAGTCGATAACAAAAACATCAAATCCTTGAGGATCAGAATGTGGCAACGCATACAGCATTGTCTGTGGCATCGTAGAGGTCCTGTAGCGTCCTGGGTGCCATGTGGGTTCCGTATCTAACATCACAATGCACAAAACTTTTGAAAGTGACAAACTTAAGTGTGTAGCAAGTTACGTAGAAGATCTATGAAATTAACCGCAAATATAAGATTGTCGCTTATTAATTCCACGAGGAATATGAAGATAATTTTTCTGATCCTGCACTTGTGTTAGGAGACCTTCCTGTACTTTTTGTTGAACTGTGAGTGGAACTTTAACAGCATAGCATCTTCATACGAGTGTTCTCATTCTTATCTGACCAGGCTGTTGCTGGAATAGGCAATAGCACATGATGATCTTATGACCTAGTCACATTCGCTATTGGTTTTCGTTTAGTAAAGGTAAGCAATATCTGGCACGATCAGTCCTAGAATGGATAACCACTAGTGGCAGTTTCATAACGAAAGTTTCCGTGATCCCAATCGTTTTTAAGTAAAGACAGTCTTTAAGCCAAGTGACGTCCAGAGACGACTTGAAAACACTTGACTGTCCAGTCCGCACTGGGCCCCCGTGGTGGATTAT
This sequence comes from Oegoconia quadripuncta, assembly GCA_949316235.1. Lineage (NCBI taxonomy): Eukaryota > Metazoa > Arthropoda > Insecta > Lepidoptera > Autostichidae > Oegoconia > Oegoconia quadripuncta. The sequence goes on from OX438746.1 coordinate 31,981,056, forward strand.
GACCCGTTACCACTTCAGCAATGGGGACATTGGGCTGTGGGACGAATGATCTAGGTCAGGTATCTTATATAATAGGGGGCAGATAAAGTATTGCAATGAAGCGGTTTTATTTCATGGAAAGGTGACACGTCGAATGTGGAACCGACCATTCGTGACACCAGTATCTTCGCAACAATGACATCAAATATCAGGGTTACAGACTTCGCAAGAGATGACAAAGGTCGCATTGATCATGATTTTGATCATGCTTGTATATCCTGTTTGAATATAACATTTAAAGCATACATAACGTCACGACCTTTACCCCAAATGTCGTAGTCAGAGATATCCCAAACGTAAGCTTTTGGGTATTCCAAATATTAAAAGCTTAATGTTTGAAACAACACCCACAGTGTACCTTTCGAGAAATAGAATATTAAAATATTATAGTATATTATGGAAGTCCATAAATTTTTGTGATGTAAAGTCCGTTATATAAAGAAACGACGCGGCACTATTATTTTGAAATTCATAGTTAAATAAGTAGCGGTGTCGTTAGTTGGAACCAAATATTTACCCGATCGAACGCTATATGGGTTTTCTGGAAACTCGAAGTAAACACGGAGAAATTAACCACTAATTAAGAGTTTCCTGTTATATCGATATAATTAGTTTCTTGGTAATAATAACAACAAATAGTGTGGTTTACTATATATTGTTTCATATTTTATTGAACTTACTTAAATGAAAATAAATGGGTATGGTAATAGAGTATAAAATTAACTAACAGTCGATAGTCTGTGGAATATAAATAGGATAGTTCGTTTATACGATAAATGATTGAGAGATAAAACATACTCCCCAGACAGGTTGGATGTGGTGACCAGTCTGCCCACAATGCGAATTTGCGATACCTGTCCATAGCACGTTTTGTATAAGGCATTTTGTATATATATCGCAAGACCAGTTACATGCAGACTGGTCGGTAGATCGGACCAGTCTATAAATAAATAATAAATAAATATTTCGGACACTTACATCACTCATCTAGTCCCAAACTAAGCATAGCTTGTGCTATGGATACTAGATAATGGATAAACATACATAAATCCATGACTCGGGAATAAATGTTCGTATTCATCACACAAATATTTACCCCTCGCGGGATTCAAACCAGCCAACGTTGGCGTCGCTTACAGGGTCACTAACCACTACACCAACCGGTCGTCATATCAGGACTTATAATGGAAATACAATAAGATTTTTTATCTGACTTAAGGTCTGTGCCAGGAAATATTCGAAATTCTAGAATTTATAACCTACCTTTAAGTCAGCGTCAAATCAATTCGCCAATAAAATGCTTTCAGACGGAATATACATATAATTTCGTGCAAAGCCAAACAAAGTATCGCAGTCGAACGTTCTCGGAACGGCCAACAGATACAGCAATATTTATTTTACAAAAGCAAATTGGACAACATTTATTTTATGTAATTGGGTATCTAGCTTTGAGGTGCCTGTTCTTTAATTTACTGTTAAATTGGTTATGCATCACAGCCAGAGAAACTGCATCAAAATATTGTATAATTGAATTAAAAGCCATAGTAAGTAACCAAGTACAAATCAACCATTTATTTGTACCAAAAATACTGCTTTCAATAAGATGAAACTGTGATGTTTATTTCTCTGGGGGTTTACGTTTCTTTGAAGGAAGATTTTGATACACTATTCCAACAGGCAGTACCTAGTCATAAAAATAATAATGAGGTCAAGATGGTGTCATGCATGACCTATACAAGGCGTGTACGTTTTATAATACCTATTATATTGAATGTCACACTTGGAACGTACCTATTTATACATTATTTGACTGACAAATGGATTTTCGTTTTATTAACCCCCGACGGAAAACGACAGGTGTTATGAGCTGCGTTGTATATGTGAGTATATGTCCAGATTTTGTCGGGATCTATCTCAGTATGCGTAGTTCGACTTGTGTACGTTTTTAATATTGAAGACTAAACTTGGGAACAGGTTATTAGCCATGTCTGATAAATAACGGTGAAGACGTTACTATGATATTTATACCGAATGAGTTTTTTTACCGTAAGGAAAAAAATAGGGCATATTAGGTAAATGAAATAGAAGGTATTGGCATAGGTAGTTTTTTTTTTCACAAACGCCCGCTGTGGCCGGAGATTGATATGCGACTGGCGTGATTTGTAGGGTTTCTATCTTTCGAAATTTATTTGGCACTCAAATTTTCTCCAAATTTTTTTTTTATTTCATTTAATGATGTAATGTGGAGCAGGCTACAAACACGACCGTTAAATGACAAAATTAAAGCTTTATTCCATGATGGTTTTCAAGAAATAAAAAACTACCAATGCCAGTAACTTCTATTTCACTTACCTAATATGCCCTATTTTTTTTCCTTACGTTAAAAAAACTCATCCAGTATAATTATAATATAATAAATATTTCGGACACTTACACTACAGCAATCATCTAGTCTAGTCCCAAACTAAACGAAGCTTGTACTATGGACACTAAGATAACGGATACACATACATAAATATTTATATAAACATCCATGACTCGTCATAATGTTCACATTTATCACACAAACATTCCCCTCGCGGGATACGAACCCGCAACCTTTGGTTTCGCTGACAGGGGTCACTATCCACTACGCCAATCGGTCTTTAATATGTGATATTTGCAAGACTTTCGGGGATTTTCTAAATTTTAAATTTATGGTTATTAATCACACACTATTTCTAAAACAGATAGTTTATTCTGTGGTCAACTCTGTTCTACATGAGTATTCTTATCTAAATCTGCCGCCAAGCAGCAATGTTAATAGCATTGTTGTGTTCCGGTTGTCAGAGATAAGATAGCCAGTCTCCCAAATGTGTTGGGGTTTCCGGTTCAGTACGCTTCCACCTTCGACCTCATCTTCACTTACATCAGGTGTGATTGAGCTCAAGTACAAACCCGTTTAGCATTAAAAAAAATCCTTTACACCACAAAGTAGGAGTATGAAACGTAACATTTTCCATCTTACAACTGGATAAGAGTAAAGTCTGCACCAGAAAGTTATCGACTGTGCCAGTCGCGGAAAATAAGAGACGTTTACAAATAGTCGGGAGGCGTATACGCCTTCCTTTAGCCCTCACTACGGAACCTAATCGTAGTAATTTTTTAAAGAACTTTATTCTCACGTGTTCCACGTGTACACGTACTGATCGTGAGTGTGATTAAAAATTCTGTCTGTGAGTCTGTATCATAAATATTAATGGTTTTGATATAAATATAAATAATAAATAAATATCCTTTGACATGCACACAATGCCATCTAGTTCCACTTTAAGCAACTAAAGGCTTGTGTTGTGGGTACCAGATAGTTGATATACTACATAAATAAATAATAAATAAATAAATAAATATTTCGGACACTTACACCAATCATCTAGTCCCAAACTAAGCAAAGCTTGTGCTATGGATACTAGATAACGGATAAACATACATAAATATTTATATAAACATCCAAGACTCGGGAATAAATGTTCGTATTCATCATACAAACATTTACCCGTCGCGGGATTCGAACCCGCAACCGTTGGTTTCGCTGATAGGGTCACTATCCACTACACCAATCGGTCGTCTCGTCAACACATAAATACATTTTTTTTGTAAATAAATACTTATTTTAATGAAAACATCTATAACTCGGGTACACATGTCCGTATTCATTATACAAACATATGCCCCTAGCGGGATTCGAACCCTCGACCTTTTGGTATAGTGGTCAGAGTTTCTAACCACTACACCAAACAGGTCGTCAAAAAGATATGACAGTGGAATTATTATTAGTTTAATATTATTATGATTATTGCAAACGATATATACATTTATAAATAGAAATGATATACGAGCATATAAATTAGTAACCTAAGATAAAATTTCTACAGCACTTCTCTCTCAATTTGCGGTGCCCATACGGGGTATTACATATTTAGCTCAAATATTGTAGCACTTCTATTAAGTACCATGTAATTATACAAATAAGTAATATGAATAAATGAAAAGGTTTGTATGTTATTTTATTTTTGTTTAAAAATAAATCTGCAATATATACGAGCCGTGGTGATATTCAGAAGATTATTACATAGGTACTAAGACGTATATTTTTTGCAAATTTAGCGGTATGAGCGAAACGATTGCCGCAGGCTTGTTGATTAAAGTAAGGATACACATACCCATGTCCTTTACTTAAATTATTCCATTTTCTCTCCACATCAAGTATTCTATTCCTGAAGGCATTATACTCTATTTAAACGTAATATCTTCCTCCCCTCGTATGGCACTAACTTCTTAATGTCCTTCGCCGCTCGTAAGTAGTCTTCGCTACTTTATGCACTTTGTCACTGCGCCACTTGAACTAAGTAGAAATTCCTCGTTTTCTATGCTGAGCACCTTTTGCCTGACAAGAAACTATTACAGCGGAAAGGAAATGTTCGCATTTGTAACTTAGTATTGAATGGTGCTTACAAAACAATTCTTAGATATAACTGGTAAACAGAAAGAAACATTACTAAGGCCTGTTTTAAAAATAGGAAAAAAAACAATACAAAGTAGTTGATAGCTGCTGAGAGCCAGCCCCAACCTTTCTAATTGTCATCTGGTTCGGAATCGAATTTACCTACATTCTTAAGGAAAACAGTTCAATCTCATAACGGAAAGGACAGACGGGTAGCTAGTATTACTAACATTACATGTTACATTTTGCACAAACTAGTTTCAATCTAGGCAAAACCGTTAACTAGATAATACACAAATATTTATATATTAACATCATTAGGAAACAAACGTGAGGATAACTGCCTTGCAAGTAGGATAAGGCCTGAATAAATGTATAAAGATTGTCTTGAATTAAATCTTGTAATATAATTGAACCGCCTAAATTAGCTCAACAACCGAGTTCACTGAGGTACAAAATTGAACCGCCTAAAATTGGCCAAACAAGCGACTTCATGAGGTACAAAATTGGACCGCCTAAAATTGGCTAAACAACCGCCTTCACTGAGGTACAAAATTGAACCGCCTAAAATTGGCTAAACAACCGACTTCACTGACGTACAAAATTGAATTCTTTGTAAGATCGTTGGAAGGGTCACTCAGGGCTTCTAACCGGTTTCCAAAATACCGGTTAAAAAAGGTTTATCCCAGATTTTAGAAAGGGTTTCGTTCGGAACGCGTCCTAAATGAGAGCGCTAGCTAAAACCTTAAGAAAGTGCACGCGTCAGCGTCGTTTGAAATTTTTAGTGATAGATTCGGCGTCGTCTAAGAGCACAATGAAAACCCCTAAAAACCGCTTAATTGATTAAAACCCCTTTTGGTTTCGCTCCTTAAAAAAACCGTTTTTTTTATCACGCTTTTATTAGCTTCACTTGTAACTAACAATGTAATGAAATCTTGAAATTTAATTTAAACTTACTTCTAATTGTCGTATCGAAATGAAACTTTGTATGTATATGTAATTCTGATGACAATACTATAATTTGGTATCTTGGTGCTGATCTGATGATGTTGCCAGGAAGTGGATGGTGAAACTCTTCAGTGGCTACCAGTAAACCCCTCTAGGTTGGGCTCATATGATTCGTTTTGACTAGTCCAATATATTACACTTGGTGTCGAGAAACTGATGATGGAGCCAGAAAATGGGTGGTGGAAATGTAGCACGTTTTTTTTAGTTTTACAACTACATATTAATAAGGGTAAAGTAGAGCCAAACCTAAATAAAACACTACTCCTTTGTACTTGACGCTATGTATATGTGATTAATACGTATGTCATTACATTACATTTATCATAGTAGGTATATACGTATGTATGGATATATATTATTTTATTTGTTCAAATTATTTAGTTATTATTGTGTTCCATCACATATATAGTATTAATGTTTTTCATACTTTAGGATTACGCTACTGGAATTCAATATTCCGAACGTTTTGATGTACTTAATAATTAGAAAGTTATTTGTGCTAATCCAATTAATTACTTGTTTTGAATTCCGTGATAATAGGCTTTTTAACGATAAGATTAATTAGATTAATTAAGATTAATTAGCGATAAGGCCTCCTAATTAGTAGTTTCTATAAGATTTTTAAATGTACTACACTAAGTTCCTTATTTAAACCGATAAAGCGTATTTAATTGATTGTTTGCTGATTTAGGTTTGTAAATAAACCGGTAAACAAGCCCTGGGGTGACTCTACCCTTTTCCCTTTTCATCCCAATGCGATACAGTGTCTCTCAGTTTCGGAGGCAACGGTAAACCGTGCGGCTACTTTGATACAGTTTCGCTTGATACGTGTTCGACACGAACTTGGCAGATTTTCATTAATGTTACTATATATCTTCACACAAAAAGATATTGATATGCCACAAGCGACTTCATCCGCGTAGAACTAAGTTCTCCACGATTGGCGATACATACATTAGTTGCTTGATTTGATATTTAATAGAAACGTTCGTTGGTAGGGGCTCAGCACACACATTATTAGAAACTCTGCAATAAGTATCTTGGGGTGGAACGAACAGAAGAAATACAAGATAAATTGCGATAGAAATGCGGGTATTTACACGTGGGAGAGACCGTTTAATTTATTATTTCCACTGTTTTGTGCCTACATGGTAGCTATGGTATGCAGGCACTTTGTTTAAACGTATACGTCGTATATTGCGATTCGTGCATAAATATCGTATTTTCTGAAAATTCGAATGTTTTGATTAAATAATTTATCCATTAATCCGAATTTATTCGAAACCGAAGGGCTATGGGAGTAAAATGTTTGTGTGATATTTTTTTTTATTCTCACGGGCTCGCTGTTTAAGTCAATCACACCTGCTGTTAAGCGAAGATGAAGACGAAGGTGGAAGCGTAGTGACCCGAAAACCCTATCTTATATCGGGGACGGCTATCTTATCTCTGACAACCGGAACCTAACAATGCTATTAATTAACGTTTCTGTTTGGCGGCAAACTATAAATATTATGATGATGACGAACATTCCAGAGTCATGAATGTTTATATAAATATATATGTTTATCGTCATCCATAGTTTGGGACTAGATACTTGGCGTAAGTGTCCAAATATTTATTTTAAAATCAATTTCGCCAAAGTGATTGATAAAGTTGATGATGATAAATGAAAAATGATTCATGATAAATTAATAAGAGGTTGTGGTCTGGTCAAGTTATTTATAAACTTCTATCTACATCGGCTGTAATTTTTATGCGTTTTTTTATTTGGAATTAGGCAATGAAATAGAAGCCATTTTCACAATTTAGTAAAAAACTAAACATATTTCAAGAAAATCTTAAATGTTGATTTAATACATGATTCCAATGAAATTCATTGTTATTATTATATCCTTTAGCAGATCTAGTGTATCACAAATAAATGATTGATTGTTTGCCAAAAATCACTCTCGCGTTATTTTCAAAACGGTGTAAAGTATGATCTAGGCTAGGTTGCAATCTTGGAATGTGCCTTGCATAACCATTTGCTTTCCGCCCTCGATTTAACCTCTTGAGGGGGAAACCAGAGGCGTAGTCATTACGCTACCGATAAAAGCATAGCTCTTAATTTTTTTTTATGAATAACGGGTTAGCACTTGACCTCAATCACACCTGATGTTAAGTGAAGATGAGAGCGAAGGTAGGAAGATCGTAGCCTACAGACCCGGAAACCCCATCTTATTTGGGGGACTGGCTATCTTATGTCTGACAACCGGAACACAACAATGATATTAACATTGCTGTTTGGCGGCAGATTTAGATAAGATGATAAGAAGATAAGATAAGAAGAAATTGAAGACGATGAACCATTTACATCAGTATGTAGGCATTTCATTCCTTATCAAACATTCATTAGTTATTTTTTTTTTAATTTGGTTCTTAACACCACAAACCAATAATCAACAGGGTTCTTTGGCATTTAACCCGTTGCGGGTTATAATACAAAGCTTAAAGGTCTCCAGTACCACAGAATTAATATAGTTCAGTACCTAAGTTTAGTAGACTCAATACACACTTGATTTCGTTTTCATTTTTATGACAAAACCAATCGCAATTAAATTTTATTTGGACATTGTTCTGATAAACTTTAGCTTTCTAATTGGTTAATATTGCAAAACAATAAACACGAACAAAAATAGAGCCATTTAAAACTTTCTATTCAACATTTCAACAAAGAACTTTGAAATGTTTGTTTGTTTAATTGCTTTTCTATGGAAATCGATTACAAAAATACCAAGCTTGACCAGTAGTGTAGTTCATGAGATAAATGCGCCTTAATTTTAAGTCATATTTATTTTGATTATGTATTCAATCAATCAGGTACACCTGATAAATTCAACTACTACCAGACCACGTGTATGTAAATTTAATTAAGTACAATAATTTACAAACAGTAAAAGAACATACAAACGGCCGAATTGAGAACCTCCTTCTTTTTGATATCGGTTAAAAACAGCAAGGTTTACGTTCAAAATTTTCAATTGATTGGTCTTGGTAACTGACATCAAGGCTACATTTTTGGAAAGAAACGCTCCAGTCATGGAGACTGATATACAAGCTTCTCAGTGTCAATTACCCATCATCTCACAGAGAGCTTATAAATAATAAAAAACTATGTACTATGAATATGGTTACGAGTATATTCATTCTTATCGAGCTGAATATCAATAGCTCTTCAGTATGAAGAAATGCAGTAGGTAAGTCCATATTGGAATCAGCTATCCCGGACGTTGCATAAATCAGTCCATAAGACCTCCAAGTATTTGTAAGGCACTTTGAATGTATAGCTTGAATAGACGCTCGTAAGTTGTCGATTTCCAAGAGGATTTTTTCTTGATACTTCAGGATATCTTGTACTCAGTTTCGTTTCTCTCTCATTTCTATTCATAATGGAAATATATTGACGACCTGTTTAGTGTAGTGGTTAGAGACAGTGACTGCTATGTCAAGAGGTCGCGGGTTCGAATCGTGCTAGGAGGATGTGTTTATATGGTGAATAGGGACATGTGGACCCGAGTTATGAATGTTTACATTTATAATATGTATACATTTACAAACAAAAAGTATTCTTGTATTATATCAAATTTCTGGCATCCAAAATACAAACTGAATTGTTTAGTGTGGAACTAGCTGTGTGTATGGCCAAGGCAAATTATTATTATAGTCTGAATTAATTAAATTATTTCTGAGCGTAAACTGTTTGTACATTTTCAAATGTACTGGCATTAGGTGTAATTAAGTTTGTTTTGCAACCCATTGCAAACTTATTCAAAAATTCACTAGTTGATAGATGACTACCATAATAACTGTATAAAAGTCGAACAATTTGAATGTCCGACTTTCGCTTTCGAAATCGATGAGCTAAAGATTCTTAATAACTACATGTATATAGTACACTCACCTTCAGCTAAAAGTATACACACAAGCGCGCTAAATCTACTGCATTAGATAATTAGGTTCTGCAAGGTAAACCAAATGGGTATCAAAATTTCGTGTCCTGAGCACTTGGCTTATTTTGCCTTATACCAGATAATTAATGTAATTACTGCAACGGATCCAGCGCGCTGGAGATCATGAGGTTATAATTTTAACCACCAACGCAAAAAGAGGGTTATAAGTTTGACCGCTATTGACCGCACCATAGCTCTCAAACGGGTGGACCGATTTGGATGCGGTTTCTTTTATTTTTTTTATTTTAAGCAGGTTTTCTAGCATTGGTTGTTAAATATGTTTATCAAAATCTGTTCAACCGTTTTGTTTTAATCTCTTGTTCTCTCGGGGTTTTTTTTTAAAGTTTTCAGTTTATGTTACAGCTGCAGGTGACGGTATCACAAAATTAGTGCTACATTTTTCAATTGCTGGTTTAGCCTAAAATTCGTATACAGCAGCTAAATTTTTTCATTTTAGCATGGGTTCCATTATAAAATTTGTTCCAAATTAAAAACCTTATATGTAGTAAGGTTGGCGAATCATGATACACAGGTAAAATACAATACAGTGATGTTACATGCAGAAGTGGCATAGCTCTGTGATCCGCACATTGGCATACAAAACTATTTTTCTACATACTATTACACTAATTACTTAGCTACACCAAAAATGGAAAAATAGCGAATGTGTGGTCTACTCAAACCTAATGGGAAATCACACAATCACGCAAGGATCTATGAAGAGGGCGATGCTCGCCGTTTCACCATGTGATCGAATCAAGTGTGAATAAATCTGTAGTCGAACGAAAGTCATCGACCTGGCCCAACCGATTAGTACGTTCAAGTGGCAGTGGGCAGGGCACACATAGCTGGTGGAATTAGCCGGTGAGGCATTAAAGTTCTCAAGCGGAGACTACGCACCGGCGCTGAGTAGGACGTCCACTGACATGGTGGCTGGATGCAGGCCGCTAACAACTGGTTGCTCTGGAAATCTATGGGCACTATATAATGATGATGAGTCCCTCTAGTGGACGGATCGGCCCGCAGATGTGGCACCTTCAATGTCAATAGTCAAGGTCGCCCATTATTTTTTGCCCAATTTTCCCCTGAGAAGAACAAGCAAGACTATACTACCCTCGTATAACTACTCGTATAAAATAACCGGGTCAGTCCATGTCGAGCCACGCGCAGGGTCACATACTTGCCCGTCATAATTCGCGGCCTTAGAAGGGGGCTTTTTGTCGTTTGATAAATAAATTTCAAAGGAAAATACATTTTATAAGTTCATCGACTATTACTCATTAACTTGTAAAGAGTACTTAGCTGTAACAGTTTTCCTTTTAACTTCATCATATACAGGGCGTCCCAAAGTTATGGGACATGAAGGGGAAGTACCTTAAATATCGTAGATAGTGAATTTTGCTCAAAGAAGACTTTATGTTATTTTTAAAAGTTAGTAATTCTGCATTCATAGATTTTCTAAAAATTATTTGCTTCGGCTGGGAATCGAACCGACTCAAATGTGAAAAAAAAAACACCCTACTTTTATGATGCCAATCGAAAGAATAGCTAAAAAATAATAACTCTGCCTAAGTAACATAGTATTTTAAAAGAAAGGAACAACGTGAAATTAATCATTTTAATCAAATAAAAAACATACATGAAACTGCCGTAGTCAATTAAGTAGGTATTTTTTTGTAAATTAATTAATTAAATGCTCAAAATGTGATCCCTCTTGTCTTACGCAAATCGCCAATCTTTTAATGAGCCCGCTGCCTGTTGATTTTCTAATCATTTTATGGTGAACACTCGATGTGATATGGCACAATTCTGTTTGCAACTCGCCTACGTTCTCGTATCGCTTTTTGTTTTGACTCAATCATTTTATGTTGTTCCTTTCTTTTAAAATACTATGTTACTTAGGCAGAGTTATTATTTTTTAGCTATTCTTTCGATTGGCATCATAAAAGTAGGGTGTTTTTTTTTTCACATTTAAGTCGGTTCGATTCCCAGCCGAAGCAAGTAATTTTTAGAAAATCTATGAATGCAGAATTACTAACTTTTAAAAATAACATAAAGTCTTCTTTGAGCAAAATTCACTATCTACAATATTTAAGGTACTTCCCCTTCATGTTCCATAACTTTGGGACGCCATGTATACCACTACAGTGAATTTTTTCACGTATCCAAAACCAACCGTTTAGATGGGAGGGGGTCACATTTTACTGTAACAAAAATTTGTACTTCAAATCTTAATATTTCTTAAAATCTAGAAACTGTTAAAAGGTAACCTCTAATATTTTTCAACAACCTATCAAATGACATCCCACACTGTGGGTTACAAAAATAAAAAAAAAATCATCCACTTTACGTGAAAATTCTTCTTCGTGAAAGATCTCCTAATTTTTATTTAAAGATTTTATTAGATTTTGTTGTAGGTACTACTTTGTCGACGTGATAAATATCTATACCCGTACAGCTTTCTAGTTCTAAAAGCGTAACCAGTTAATCATAAAAAACCTCTGAGACAGCCAGACAGACCGACACGCAGAAACTGTAAGGGTTTCTTGTTGACACGGATCGAACATTATCTAGACTACGTGAGATTTAGAACTGTGCAAATGGGAGTCCCCATTTGTACAAGTTTAAACAGTTAAGCCCAGTATTTGCGTAGGGAACATTAACTTAAGACTTGATTCTGCTAATTGCTACGGTCCTTAAATATCACATTAACATTAAGAACCGTCATTAACATTAATGAGTACTTAAAGAAATTATTCAAATCTTCCCAACGAGCTTCCAAATTTTACGATTGAGATAATCTATAAAAATTAATCTCTATTTTCCGGAATCTCAATCTAATCTCTTTAATACTGAAATAGTTTACTTTTATTCTGAAATTCCTTCGTCCTATTTAGAATATACATACATACAGAAAAATACATACAGAAAATAGATTATGCCTACCCCAAACCCAAATCTAAAGGGATTTCCACTTGCAACGATCCTGACATACTACTTTTGTTTCTTCCACTCTCATCTAATGCTTCATACACGCTTGTCGGTTAATGATCGAGCGCATGTGACATTTTATGAGTACGTCAGTCACTTTATGTACGATGTTCTAGTTCGACCTTTACCGACCCTTCCAGTCACACTTTCGTTACATATCGCTTTTGTTATTCTTAGAATATTAACTCGTAATATAAATGGTTATACGATTAGTAACGTACACTGTGCCATAAGTATTGAATTGATCGACAAATGATAATATACAGAGCCAAACATTAGACATCATCAACTGCCTTACTTGTCCTCCTAGGACATATGGGCATAATCGCGGGCTCAGTGCGGTTTGACGGATTTGCGTCAGTGTATAGTAGCGACCTGACGGTCAGTGATTTCAAGATCATGTTGGCCATCGACTCAAATGACTACCTCAAATTGAAAACAACTGGTCCGAAATTCATTAACTTAACGAGTTTGCCTGTTGTTGTAGGTAGGTAGGCACACCTACATTTTTGTGCATGTAGTGTTTAGAGCAACGAAACTTGCAGTCAGCCTTTTGTGTGTAAAAGCAAAAGGTGAAAAGGTGCCATGATAGTACAGTTGTCTTTGTTAGCGATAAGAACTGCCATTTTCACAAGGCTGAAGTTTAATCCGTGGATTGCAGCTAGAGTCGAGGGTCGGACGGTATCAATTAGACGTTCACGCCACCCCGTGGAACTTCTTATCATTTGCCGCCGGCTCGTCCGGACAAAAGAAGCCGCCTCCTCCCCTATAACACGAACGGCAGTACTTAGTTTTCTAGAGTTCCACGAGAAGCTAAATAATAATGGAAACCGGATTTTGTTTGCAGGGACCATGAAGCTAAAAAGATTATATTACTCAGGCGCAAACTTTTTTTCCTTTATGGTTAGGTTACTTTTTGCTTAATTTTCTGACCATTGATTCCACTATGTAGTCAGGTGCAGAGAAACATGACCCCACATACTTACACTCATATGTGAATAGGGGGTCATATTTCTCTGCAGCTGACTGTACAGGGAGCATAAAGTGCTTGAGCCTAAAAATCCTACCATTTAATTAAATATGGTTGGACGGGAAATCATTAGGTATAAATTTACATTACATACATAAGTAAACATCAAACAATTGACAGATCTCTATCTATTCTGTCTCTAACATTACTCAATTGTAACCCATCAATGTATTACGAATAAATTACTTGATTTGATAGTTAACAGTTCCCCAACAGGAAAGTATACGAAACCCTCAGTGTGCGAGTCCGAATCGCACTTGGCCTGTTTTTGTTTGTACGGCAAAGTCAAACGCACTTGTCGGCCTCGGGGTTTTTATTTTTGTAATTTTGTACATTATCTTAACTTTAGCATCTTTTGTTTTCTTCTAAAGTTGTTAAAACATTTTCCCGTCTTGTAATAATAAAATAACATAATTGAACTTTTTTATAAGAGACTTTTACTTGTGTTGCATTTTTATAAAATATTGAGACTTTATGATGAGATTTGAAAGGACTACATTAGAAAATTTTAAAACATCACATCTATACGAAACGAATAACATCTATTACTAAATCTTTGATTACCAATATTAGGAATATTAATAAGACGACCGATTGGTGTAGTGGATAGTGAGACCTTGTCAGCGTAACCAACATTTGAGGTTTCGAATCCCGCGGGAGTAAATGTTCATCGAATCATTCGAACATTTATTCCCGAGTCATAGATGTTTACTTAAATATTTATGTATGTTTATCCATTATCTAGTATTCATAGTACAAGCTTTGCTTGATGATTGCTGTAAGTGTTCGAAATATTTATTTAAAAAAAAATGTATTTTGTAAAATTTATTTAGTTTATAATTTAAAATTATAATATAGATGAAGTTTCCGGCGCTTGCAGTGGAGACATTGGGCCCGTGGTCTTCTGACACGAAAGAATTTATCAAGGATTTATCCGTTAGACTGGTCCACGCCTCAGGAGATGTGAGAGCTGGTGCCTACTTTGCTCAGAAGCTGAGCTTATGCATTCAACGGGACAATAGCGCTAGCGTACTAGGTACTTTGTCTCACGGAAGCGAGTTGGATGGCGTATTTTTTCTATAAGATATAAGTATTATCAATTGTTTTAAAATAAATAAATATTTCGGACACTTACACCAATCATCTAGTCCCAAACTAAGCAAAGCTTGTACTATAGATACTAGATAACGGATAAACATACTTAAATATTTATATAAACATCCATGACTCAGGAATAAATGTTCATATTCATCACACAAACATCTAACCGTCGCGGGATTCTAACCCGCAACCGTTGGTTTCGCTGATATCCACTACACCAATCGGTCCAAACAAAATTGGTTGTTTCACGTACATACTTAATTTATTTAATATAGATGAAACTCAAAATTCAAATTCAAATTCAAAATATTTTATTTTATAGGATAAAATTATCACTTGAAAACGTCACTATAAATATAAATAAAACTATAAAAAAGTTAATTTAACTTTAGCATCCTCCATTTTTAAAGGTTCACCTGACTAGTTACCGTTACTATCACAGCAAAATCATACATTTCAATTTCCATGTGATTTTCGGATTGATTTCTTCACTTCATGTCAACTTCTAAATTGTAGGTCACCTTGCCCGGTTTTAGTGATTTCGCAGTAAGGACTTTTTTTACAGCAGTATCAGGCCATTGACCTTAGTTTTCGATATGTATTTATTTTCAACTTGATATTTTCTGAGAATAAGGTCTTAAAAAGTTTGTCAAAGCTGATGTTGTATACGGAACCCCCAGAGCACGAATCTTACTCGTACTTGACAATATTTTTTTCCCGAAGCCACATCACTATTCTGAATTTTATTCTGAGCGTTTCTTCTTTCTTTGGGTATTCTGGGAACTGTAGAGACTTAAAATTATCTCACTTCCCTTGTTCTATTAAAAAAACAATTTCGTTGCCTCTTTTGTTATGCTGTGTGATAAGTTAATTAAATAAAAATATTTTAAATACGGTCAGACGCTGTCGCGGTAGCTTTAATAAAGTAGAGCTCACTTTAGCTAAATGAATTTTAGTTTCGTTGGAATGTAATGAAATTCTATTTTTACTGACTTTAAAACAGGAGAAGGTTCTTAATTCGACTGACTTTTGTGATTTTCTTCCGCGATATCTCGCAAATTGTAAACCGATTTTGATTCTTATTTTTTTGTTAGAAAGTTATACTATTCTGTGTTACCGTGTCATATAGGTAAATAAATTTGGTGAAGATCTGATTATTTATATCTTAGATAAAGAACGGGACTACACTGAAGTCATTTGTTTTACCAATATTTGTCAAACAAATATTCTCATTTGGAATTTTTAGTACCCATTTAGTAATTGTCTACGCTAGAGCTTCGACAGATAACTTTATACACACACACATACGTACCTACATACTGTGCAGGTCTACTGTTAGGTACACACACATTCACACATCCAATCACACTTCCTTATGCATGCAGATGTATGAGTCTTATATTGGCCGGTAGGTATACCCCACTTGCTATACACTGTCTGCTATTGCATACTTTTCAATGTACACTAAACAAGAGCTCTGTATTTAATTTACGCTATTTTAAATCATTATAGCCATATGATCTAGCCAAATTCCAGAGTGTTTTTATTTACTCTTTGTACCTATACGGTACAGTAATAATCGTGGTTGCTCCAACCAGACACATGCTGAGTGGGAGACCTTTTTGGATTTAGTATATTGTAAATTTATGTATAAAATACTCTTATAACAGAAATCGAAATAAATACTTTTCTTTCTTCTTTTTTTCTAATAATGATGATACATTCAGTGGCGGTACCTTCATATAAGCCCAAAAGCCCAACTTGTTATTACTGAATACTCAATCCGGACTATTAACTATTTAATCAGCATAGGAAATCATTGAATTGAACATTTGTACTTGTCAAACTGAAACATCATTCTTGGTTACTAATTTCACTAGCTGTGTAAAAACCACATAAACATTGTCGGGCTTGTCTTATTTTGAAACCCTAGTCACTGGATACATGTACGGAGGCATCATTATCTTGACCAATCAGAGCGCGAATACTATTTCATTTATTTTTGAACTTTCTTTTGTCAAAAGTACACATTCATCCATGATCCACTCAAAAGCGATCAGCGTTATGGCTCGCGCCACCGGAAGGAGCTACAGGCCCGCGACAATATTTGAAATAACATTTTGTCACTTTACTCATGAATACTACAGAAGACTAGGATGTATGGGCTCAGATCCCTTTGCCTTACAACATTGTTGTAGAGTGTAGATTAAACCAAAAAAAATGAATGGTTTTGTCATTGATGAGATGAATATAGAATGAATATCGTTGATATTTTTGTAGATAAATTTTGCCACCATCTATAATAGACCACAGGTAAATCTAGAAACGCCAGCAGCTTACACAGCGATAATATATGACGACGTTCAAATAGATTCACCATAGTCGACTCTACTCACGACTGTACGATTTAAACAATTTTTAAAGTCGAATATTATAAGTTTATTAGAACCTTAATGATGTCTGATACCACCACGAGATTAGGGAGACGCGGTAGTTAAAGTGAGCGATTTCTCGATGTTTTGGCGAACAGCGCACTCCGTGTATTTCAGGACTAAATTGTGTGTAGTGTGTGACGTAGACGGACAAAATATCAGACCTATGTAATGGTTTACGATTTGACAGAAAAATAAAATAAATACCTTTGCACATACTCATAGCGCCATCTAGTTCCACACTAAGCAACTAGGCTTCTAATATGGATACCATAAAGTAGATACTCTACACAAATACATTTTTATACATTTATAAATGAAAAACATCCATAACTCGGGTACACATGTCTGTATTCTGATGAATACAAATATATGTATAATTACAAACATATGCCCCTAGCGGGATTCGAACAATGAAAATCATCCTCTACTACATTTTATTCAATGTTGTAAGCTGAAAAATCTCCCCAAACATCTCTAAAACTCCCCAACAGCTACTCTTCCGATAAAACAAATAGATTTTTTAATCTCGGCTCCTAAACATTGACATAGTGAGTATTTAGTGAAGCTTAAGTTAATCCAAGACAAAGCTTCGACGGAACCATCAGCCCCTAATGATTGTTTAGATCCTTAAATAGGAGTGAAAAGGTTTCAGACATAGTCCATTGTACACAGTAACTCAACTAGACACCTTTAAACAACATTATATGGCGGCGAGCGTCGATGGCTCTCCCAATTTGGGAGGTCCAGGTTCGATTTCCAGGAGGGCCATGTACCAATGAGTTTTTAAATTTAATTACTTATGTGCATTTATCTACTGCTCTTAAAACGGTGAAGGAAAACATCGTGAGGAAACCTGCATGCCTAAGAAATAAAAACTGAAAGGCATGTGAAGTCCCCAACCCGCATTGGGCCAGCGTGGTGGACTATGGCCCAAACTCCCGCATATCAGGGAATCAGGCATATATCCCTGCAGTGGGATGTTTACGGGCTGATGATGATGCCATTATGATCATCATCATATCAGCCACAAGTCATTCATTACTGAACATAGGAATTCCCCTAGATTTCTAGAGCGACCGGTCACAAACGGCCTGCATCGTCCCGTTCCCGTGACCTTCATTAGGTGACCCGTCACCTCGCAGTTGGATGTCCCATGCTGCGCTTCCCGGTGCGATAATTCCACTCCAAAACTTTAACGCCCCAACAACTTCGAGTTGTGTGCCCTATGCACTATCACTTGTAACTTACTACACTGCTAGGCTATGTCGGTGATTTTCGTTTATCTACGGATTCCCTCATTCCTGATTCCATCTCGCACCGAAACATCAAGCATCGCGCTTTCCCCAACTCCTTGCGTGACCTTAAACTTTCTTATATATGAAATTTACTTTGACTTTTACTTACTGTTTTATATGTGGGTGCAGTGGTTTTACTGTGGATCTAATCCCATGACCCGACGTGCCGTTGTCTGCTCCGATGAACTGCGAAAACGAGGCAGTAAGAAGATGAGACCCTCTCATTATGCTAAGGCCGCGGACAGACCCGCGTTAACTAGACAATGGTGTTAATTCGGTTTCGGAAACTACCTTTAGACTAGTCTGTCCTTTTTTGGAAAAGGACGACATGACATTTCAGCCCTTTGGCTGTAGGTGCCTGTGCAAGAAGTTGATTGATGTCAAAAACTGGTAAGTCAAAAACAGCGGAGCAGAACTACGGGTACGGGTTTTGAGTCGTTCGCTTTTGAATGCGCATGCAAAAATTAACAGATTCAAGGACATTTAGCTGAAAACAGTTGAAAAATCTAAAAGGTCATTTGGCATTATACATAACTTTCAGCTTTTGGTATATATAGCATTGGGAGTAAAATAACTGTGACATACAGAGAGATAGGCATAGACATGGCGAAGTCAGATATGTTATGGACTATATGGTTTCTTAGTTTGATTAAGGAACCCTAAAAGCGACCTCTGCCCGACCCTAAGATGTTTGCATGAAAATCAGTGTATTGTACGAATATAATTTAGCCCCACTCTTCCAGTCCAAACGAATAATAGACCAGTGAACTTAGTGATTAATGAGGGCTTCGCCTAACAGTATTACTTAATGAGGTGAATAGCGTAGCAATCATAATTTTCCACCGTATACGCACTCAAAAAGATTTTTAAAAAGCCAGACGAATAAATTACAAGGCGGTTCTGAATTATTTCATATTTTTCTTTTCAATTTGTAAGTACTTTCGTAGAGAATAATTTTGTGGGGCCATTGTTGTACAAAAATGAATCTCACAAAGGCGCTTTGAACTTTTAAAAAAACGGCCTGTATTCTTTTTGCCTGATTAATGCCTTGGGATTCAATCTACCAAGTATTTCAATTAAGTCACCATTAATTATTACAAAGTTTTAGGAAATACTTTAAAAAAGTTGATTAATTCTGTAAGAGTTTGAATATAAGTAAAAGGAATTAAGTCTTTATTACTTAAATTAATTAAGCTAAGAACTTTAGGAGTCTTTATAGGATTTCTTTTTGAGAAAAGTTATTGAAACCACTAATTTTGCTTGATAAGTATATCAGAATTAAACTTAAACAATTTTGTTCAAAACACCTACAGCAATAATTAAATCATTTTCTTTCACATTTTCTTGGCGTATATTTCGGAAAATATTAAATGCCTTCACATTACTTTATAGAGGTTTGTAAAGTCGACGCCGCATTTCGACAACGACGACAACAAATTTATTAGGCTTCGCCTGCGTGGAATAGCTTTATCGCAGATAGGTTTAATTTGTAAATCACGCGGAAACTACTCACTTTATCGAGATAAAAAATGTCCTATGTCTAATCCAGGGTATATTCTACCTATATACCAAATTTCATCCAAATCCGTTTATCCGTGATTGAGCAACAAACAAACATCCAAACTGTCGCATTTTTAATATTAGTCAGAAGTTATAATTTGAAAAGAAATCTTAATCTATCAAATAAGATAGCCACTGCTCCTGAAGCACTCTCTTAATGAGGTGTCGATTCATTGGCAGAAGTGATATACATATTTTTTCAGAAAAATAAATCCGATGTCATCCGCCATTTTATCAGTAGTGTTCTTTTTATTTTCTAACTCTTTTTCTCATACACTGTCCCGTGATAATAACTAGTAAATACAAACAAACAAACTTTCGTATAATATTAGTTAGATAACCACAGAAATAATTTCTCATTTTCTTTCTCTTATCGCCCCAGGCCCTCGACCTCCATCAGGTCGTCGCCACTTTATGGGTGGACGTCTCACGCTGCGCTTGCTCCTCTATATCAGAACCTTAATGCCCCAACGACCATCAGTTCTTTGAGCTATATGCCCTGCTGCTCGTCGTCGAACCACAAATAGATAATGATTTCTTTAGTGGTGAATGACGTTTAGGTTGCAATTTCTGTCATTATAAAGTTGCCAATTGAAGTCCTAACATGTTATCATGTTTCTCAACACCGTTGGTACCTACTTGCTCACAAATACAAGGTGAGTCTAATCCAAATAAGTTTGTTTTAGGAGCTGGACAAGTGGTTGAGCACATCACACATGGTGGAAAGTGACGATTCCAATAAATGCCTCATCACCCTAGATTTTAAAATGCCGGGAACACCGACGTCGTCAGTTCCATACCTTAGCAATCCGCATTATGAAAGAAGCGAATCGCTTAGTGCGAATATTAGGTATGTCGTCGACGAACGGGTGGTAATCCGAAGATGGAAAGGCGATGGTAAAATAATTTCATAAAAATTTTAAGTGTCTGAAAAGTGAGTTTCGGTTTCAACGGACCCCGCGCGAGCACATCCGTGATTTTTTGGAGGTGAGCTTTTTGTTGCGACTTTGCAATAAAATATGAAGCTAAGTATCTGTTCCGATTGTCAGAGATAAGATAAGAGAAGAGCCAATCCCCCAAATGTGTTGGGGTTTCAGGGTCAGTACACTTCCACCTTCGACCTCATCTTCACTTAACATCAGGTGTGATTGAGGTCAAGTAAAACCCGTTGTGCATAAAAAAAAAGTATGGAAATTCAGAAATCCGAATTTTCAACTACACCCCCTCCATCAACATCCAAATGCAGATATATAATTTCACCAAGATCTGACGAAGTGAAAGTCCAGTTTTGTAAGGACCATTTGACTGTGCTATGTGTTGATAATCTACAAAAAATATAGTTTCTAAATTGTAATGTGTGATGTACTTACGTATTAATAATTTTAAGTTCTATGGACGCTATGTTTATATTTTTGTTGATTTCTCAGATTCCTAAACACAAATTTTGAAGTACAAGGAGTTTCATTTTAATTTTGAAAGTGAGGTCCACGCGAGCGGTTGTATGTAAGGATTAACCAGTGCCTTCAATTTTAAAAACAACCAGAACCGAATATTTACTGTACCCGGCGAAGCACAGAAATATTCAACTTAAATTCCCACTAGTACTATTCAAGAACTACTTCTTCTTAGCGAGTCGATGCCAAAAACATGAAATTCTTGAGGACCAGTACGTGAACCACGCCGAAATCGAAAACGAATAGCGGAGAGTCCTTCTAGCTATATCTGTAATCAAATAGTCGGTGTATTACCAAAATAATAATAAACTAACATCAAGTTCAATAATCATGTTCCCGACGACGGTCAAATCAAGCCTGTCAGACTTTATTAGAACTTCGCCGACAACTTGGGCAACTAATTTGGTATTCTAAGTACAAACACTTTGAACTTTTCCTACTTATTACATGAAAATAAAGCAACATAATATCATTCTTACGAGGTATAACGATTTCTTGACAAGCATCATCGTACTAATTTTCATGTGTGGCTAAGGGGAAGCTACCTCATTACATTACATTTGAAGTACTGATTCGAGTACATGTATACACACACAGATACACACTTACAACTCTTACACCATCGCAAGGTCACCTATCTCTCAACAATTTACAGGATGCATGTCAGAGAGTGTGCGTTAGAATTATTTTTTTTTTAATATTTTTTTTTATGCACGACGGGTTCGTACATAACCTCAATCATCTTATTCCACCGTCGCCCTTCCATCTTCGGACTAAAAGGCGTGGGGAGGGATTCCATCCGTATATAGTTAATATACAGAACATTCCCACTAAGAAGTTCGACTCTCATTCATCATTCTAACATCCAAAGCATGGAACTCCCTTCCGGGGTCAGTCTTTCCTGAATTCTACAACCTTGGGATCTTCAAGAGCAGAGTAAAAATAGGCATTTACTGGGATCGCGTGCTTCATCTTCGATCGCATCGTCACTTTCCATCAAGTGACATTGTGGTCAAACGGGTATCCACTTAATCATAATTGAATTGTTTACTTTTGAATTAAATTTAATAGAATTGCGCTGTATTGAATATACTCAATGTTTATATTTATAAAATATTGTCAAACTTGAACAGTCTAATAATATTGACAGTGGTGTCGATTTCGGATGTATACCAACTAAACTAAACTAAATCCAGTTTTAGAGTGGTGCCGTCGCATCGTACTGTTCCAGGGAGAAAGAGACAGTACTACTTTAAAACTGATTTTAGTTTAGTTTAGTTTAGTTGGTGTACATCCGAATCGACACCAATGTAAGACTATTACAAATAAATCTGAATCATAAAAAAAAGTGGTGTTAGTATTCAATCAATGGAAAATTTAATGGCCGCGCTTTTTTTACTGTAACATTTTCTACTCATTCTCCAACACGAGAGAAAGGGGAAACACCAAGAAGGGATATAATGTATTAAGCAATGCTTTTTGCTTAGACCCACCTTTTTATTTTTACCAGACACCTATCTAAAAGTGAATCTTAACGTCTAAACTAGCGGAACGATAACATAATTTAAGGCCTCTATCGACGAGCCGATCATTTTGACTAAGAAAATTCCCCTCCGTTCGACCATCCAAGAAAATATCTTCTTAATATAGGTACCTTATCTCCATAACAAGCCCCCAGGGTACACTGTATGTATAGGAGTAAATTGTATATAAAAGACTATTGAATTAATGGCCCCGTAAAAATACACATTTAATGAAAAGAAGTTAACGGTCCTTACAGGAGCTATAAACTAGAGTGTTTGCAAATTGAGACTCGAAACGAATCATATTCTCGTGATTGACGCCTAATTTGAAGTAGAACGGATTGACAGACAGCAGCAGGTGTGGGAATAATTTTACCGATATTTACCTTATAATTTTTTACCCCGGACGAAAAACAGCGCATGTTATGTTTTTGACGGCGTTGTTTGTGTGTGTGTGTATGTGTCCAGTGTTTGTCCTGACGTATCTCAGTAATGCGTAGGTATTGAGGTCAAGTGATAACAAATATATATATACATATATACTCTGTAATATACTCATATAATATAGGTACCACGTACCTACCAACACCCTGTATTCCGTTTACGTTTTCCGTGTTATACCTACCACGCGCGTGACCGAACTACGGCATCCCCTTTCCAATTTTGATACACCTTTGAATACTAATTTATTTTCACGGTAGCACAGGTGGCCTCATTTTTCCGTAGAAAATATTATTAATTTTACTTATGTATATATATATTTCTAAGGCTTCCAGAAACATTCCGAAGTAACGGGGCGCAGTACTATTCGTTTACTTTTCGATTATAAATAAATAAATAATAAATGTCTTTGCACAAACATACAGCGCCATCTAGATCCACAGTAAGCATCTAGGCTTGTGTTATGGATACTAGATGGTTAAAAAACTACACAAATAAATATTTTTTTTGTAAATAAATACACGTATAAATGAAAAACATCCATAACTCGGGAACACGTGTCTGTATTCATCATACAAACATATGCCCCTAGCAGGATTCGAACCCGCGACCATTTGGTATAGTAGCGGAGTTTCTAACCACTATACCTAATAGGTCGTCAATAATAAATATTAAATATTTCAGATATTTACACCAATCATCTGGTCACAACAAACAGCAGGGAAAACTGGTCACCCGACAGTCGTTTTGTAACCATCTCCCATGAGCCACCAGCTTGGCTATACAACCGAGACCGACCGAATACCAAAACGTTTGTTAGAAAATATTACTAGTGATCAACCAACCAAAGATTGGGTACGTCATACGTTGCTTAACCTTTTCAAACGAAAACTTTTAGGGAATGCGATAGTACCGCATATTTTTATTTAGCTAGTGTTAATAAATTTTTATTTAATTATACCATAAGTGCACAAAGAATGTTGTACATATTTACAAAAATGAAATAGTAAATACACATTTACAAATTAAAATATATATATAAATTGAGTTCGGACTTAATAATAAAATAAAATAAAAATATTTTATTATCAGACAAAATGACAGTCCATAGGTGTTAGTACAAATTTTACTTACTGACTATGTTAATATTATATCTAGTTTTAGAAAATTAATTAATTTAAAAATAAATTATCTGAGGACTTGACTCATCTGACATTAAGGATGATGCCGTATAAATTGGTAAAGGTCGGGTGATGCTTTCTGAAGATAGAGAACGTAACCCTTTTTGCCAGTTCAATTATTGTAGTCGTCGTAGAACATGAACAACAAATTTCGTCATATACCTGACACTCCCGGTACTAATACCTCTCCAGAATGGTAGCGGTATTTAAAGTACCCCAGGAGGGTACCAGCACTATTAGTGCTGGAGAATCCCTCATCGCTCAGGCTGCCCTACTTATTCTGGGGTGGACACCTTCCTCAAAGGCCGGCAACGCATCTGTGACCCTTTTGGTGTTGCGGGTGTCCATGGGCGGCGGTGATTGCTTTCCATCAGGTGACCCGCATGCTCGTTTGCCGCCCTCTCATGTAAAAAAAAAAAATACGAATCTAACCATATGTCATCTGTCTATGTCGGCTAAGGCATTTAGGCTGTAGGTAGTAAAATACATACAGAGTAATTGAATAAATTACCCTCAAATGTATTTTTGTAGTTTATTATAAAAAATATTTTCTCACCATAAATGGCGATTTACAAAGTGATTTTAGGACTAGGTAATACAAAGAACCAGAATTACAGGTCACCAGGCCCCCCAGCTATGGACATAGTGTATTAGAGCAGACATTAAATATGGTGATTGCGGAAGAAACACTTAAGGAAAGAAACAAACGAGATCGAAATCACGAAACATAAGACCTGGTTTTTGGAGTGGAGTTGTAGTGTTGTGCGCTGTTTTTAACGCCCGACGGGTGTTATGTATTTGTTGGCGTTATGAGTTTAAATCATCATCATAATACAAGCGCAGCTGATTAGTACGGAACTAGATGGCGCTGTATGTATATTCAACGATTTTGGCATCGCCCCGTAGCCGAGTGAGAAGAGCCTGTGTTATTGACCTACAACGATAAAATTTTATAGTTTTTTCTGTTTTGATTATCAGAAGCAGCATCGCAAGAAATTTATACAATACTGTCAGTGAACTAAAGGTTAATTACAACGAATGGTTGTACTTAACCTTCCAAGCTACAACAGCCGTTATCTACCCAGATTGTTCGCTGCGCGAAAATTTTCCTAGCTCAGTATGTTCGAGCAATTTATGCAATTAATGGAAGGTGCGTGACTTATCTCAGATCAAGGAATAGAGTGCTCAGTTGGTGTTTGTGCTCGGGTTACATTGTGTGTTTTGCTCTGCTCTTAAAATTGCCTAGTATATAAAAGCTTTGTTTAGAAAAATAATCATATTATATACTGGTTTGGAAAATAAACTATTTTGTATTATGTATGCCTAAACTATAGATTAAAGACGGCGGAAAGCTAGTTTAAAATATGAACAAATATAAAATCAAAATCAAATCAAAATCAAAAAATGCTTTATTTTGTAGGTACACAGGGTACACTTAAAATAGTCAGATTTTACATTTTTAAAGCTACTGCTTGTTCAAAAGGCAATTTTCCCCTGAGAAGAACAAGCAAGAAACTCGAGAGGTCGCTTTTTTAAAAAAAAGGTTTTTATATTACAAAATTATTAATTATTATTTTATGTTATAATATTTCATTATTAATTGTGAAATAGCCTGGTTATGCGAACGGGCTGGTTATGTCCATGATTGTTTATCTTCTAAATAATCTGATATTTTATAATATGCTTTCTTAATAAGTTTCTGTTTTATAGTATCTTTAAATTTATTGAAAGGAAGATTTTGTATATCAACAGGAACTTTATTGAAAAAGCGTATACATAACCCTTTGAATGAATTACTGACTTTGTGGAGGCGACTTATGTGACCTGCAAGTTTATCTTTATTTCTTGTATTGACATCATGTTTATCACTATTTTTCCTAAATGATGTTATATTTTTTTTTACATATATTAGATTTTCAAAGATTATTTTTATTTATTTATCGTAACTGCAACATGTACACAATACTTATGCTAATAACAGTGATTATAGTATAGTACTCATGCACATACCCTGTCAGGGTGAAGCAGCGGTCAGAGGACGTCCTGTCTAATTTATTTACCTACTATACAATTTTTGTGCAATCTCACAATTTATTTATTTTATTTATTTCCCTTTTGAAGAACCAACTACAAAAATTAAGTATATGTGAGATAATTTTATAATGCTATATTACGTGCGAGTTATCAGATTATTATTATAAGAATTACAGTTTATATATTTTAGATAGTTATGTTTTCCGTTAATTAATACCACTTATTATATAAGACGTCATTACCACTTAAACATATTTTTTATCCCGATTAAGTGAGTAGTTCCTGCGGGTTAAACATATCCGCGATAAAGTTATGCCACGCAAGCGAAGCCGCGGACACAAAGCTAGTATACAGGGGGAAATTTGGTGACTCCACTACTGATTATAAACAACTTTCACGAAGTAACCGTAGTCGAATTCGATCAAAAATTTTCGAATGTACTCATACAAAGTAACCGTCCTGAAACCCCCTTTAGTATGGAAGTTCAACAATTACGGCAGAATTCGGCTATGGTTCCTAAAAAGTTGTTCGTAATCAGGAGTGGAGTCACCAACCGAATATTGTTAGACTGCGATACTAAAGGTGGTTGCGTTGTAGAAATCTCGCTGTGGGATAAGTCCACTTTATAATAAAAAATATTTATTTTCTTGTGTACAATAAAGCGTTTACAAAGAAACGAACAAATAAAGGTGGTCTCAGAATGGTATAGTTTGTATGGGTAATCGAAATTTTTTTGATCGAATTCGACTATGGTTGTTGGGGAAAGTTGTTCGTAATTAAGAATGGCGTCACCAGTTTAGAAGAATTACACGAATTCAAATTCACCCTGTATAGATAATAAATTAATAAACTTGTTAACAAAAATTGAAATATTTTATTTTTAGGCAGTCTATGAAAATATTGACTACCCCTGAAATTTACATACTTTAACAGTGAGATTTCTTTGTTTACACTTTGAATTCGATTTCTTAGTCTAAACTAAGAATTTATAAAACTACTAATAGGTTTATGTGTTTTTTGTAAAATAGACAAGCTACAAAAATAACATAAAAAGTAGATAAAAAAAGTTTGGCCCTTTCTAAACATTTACCGGATCTTGAAACACACTATTAATAAAAAAGGTATAAATCAAAAGCACGTATAATATTCAATTATGAATGACTTTAGCAATTCCGTCACGCGTCAACATTGAACGGTGTGACGAAATTTCCGCTGAACGTGACTAGAATATGTATACTTGGTCCAAATCATGTTTGTGCTCTCTGATTTCCACCACATGCCTCTATAATAAGGGTTTGTCTTGAGATAAAATTGCTTTTTATATACTTATTTATAGTATATAGGAAGTAGACATTCGGATGACCCCCAAAAAAACAGTAAACAAGGTGCTATGGTTGGGGAGAAGAAGCGACAATAAACTCCGTAACAACACATCGTTTAATTTCGTTTGCATCTTTACAATTTTATTACAAATTTATTATTACACATTACAAAACAAAACGCAACGATTATAGGTATATCATAAAGGGTGAAGTAATTCATTAGTAAACAATCTTCTTCTTCTTAAGCGAGTCGATGCTAATAATCAAATTTTTGAGGGCCAGAATGCGGCCATGTGTATAGCATTGTCTGTGGCGTTGTTGAGGTCCTATAGCGAGCAAATCAATCAAATCAAAATATTTTATTTCATAGGATAAAATTATCACTTGAAAACGTCACTATTAATATTACATTTAAATTTTAAATTTACTGCTCATTCACAAAGCTGACTCCCCATAGAAGAAAGAGCAAGAAACTCTAGGGTTGCTCTTTTAAACATATTATGGGTTGCGATTTGATAATTATATGAATAATAAGACAACTATGTCCATGCTTGCTTATCATTCAAATAATCAGTGATTTTATAATAGCCTTTTGTTAATTGTTTCTGTTTTATGATTGCTTTAAATTTATTTAAAGGCAAATTTTGAATGTCTACTGGAACCTTATTATAAAAGCGTATACATTGTCCTTTGAAGGATTTACTAACTTTGTGAAGTCGGCTAACATAAACAGATAACTGGTTCTTATGCCTTGTATTAACATTGTGCCTATCACTATTTTTAGCGAATAAGGTTATATTTTTTTTTTGCATATAACAAATTCTCATAAATGTATTGAAATGCCATTGTTAAGATATTAATTTCCTTAAACTTATCTCTAAGAGACACTCTAGGTCCTAATTTATAAATGGCACGAATAGCACGCTTCTACAGAACAAAAATGATATGTATGTCAGCAGCGTTTCCCCTCAACAATATGCCATATGACAAGTGTCAGGACACGCAGGGCAGCATAGAAGATGCCCCATAGTTTGTGGTGTATCACCGCACATGCACCGGTTGTCGTCCGTGTAACCCCACTTGGACACGTTCTCTCGGGATCTACCGACCCCGGTACGCAGTCTATTGAGTGATATCCATACGAGCCACTCCAGATCGTGACCCGATCGAAGCTTCTCTACAGGCGTAGCAAAGGTGGTTAGTGAGATGGTCTAAGGATATGTACAAGTATCTCGGAAGAGTAAGAGGTTATGGGTTCGAGCCTCGGCTATTTAATTTATATATAATTATTATTTAAATGTACGGAATTATCGTGGTTTTACAAGGATAATATAGCGAGAGTACCTATATATGGAAATTCGGAGATATATATCAATAACTTCGTTAATTTGTATTGGACAGACGGCCCCATGGTAATATAATGCCTGACCCCAGTAATGGAATGTTTCAGACCAGGTATAAAAATCTAAGTAAAGGAAATGTCAAAGGTCACCCATTTATTCAGCAGCCACAACTAAATAATATCACCCAAATGGAAGCGCCGTTTCGTAACTACGAGTACTTAATTACTCTTATAATTATGTGACGTAAATTCTTGATCCTTTTAAAATAGAACCAGTTCGAAATAATTTTTCTGAAAATAAAATTATTTAATTGAGAGATAAATTCTTACTTAATACAGTTTAATTTGATACTTTACGAAGATGTACTGAGAAGGTAAATTCTCATTAGATTTAGTTGCAATGAGAGAAAAATCTCACTTGTTTATTTTCAATGTCCAATGATACTAAGATTGAAGATAATTGATTGATTGATTGATTGATTGATTGATTCAAGTATTATTAGTTGTACCGTTCTCCAGAGTGGAATTATATGGAATTATATTTATATGAAATTTCGGGATAAAATACTCTATATGCACAAATTATCTATCTCTCTGCCGTCGATATCTTTAAATATAAAGAAATTTGCAAAACAATCGACTCAGACCTATTCTGGTGATATGCTCCCTTTCAACGGTATTAGAAAAATAAAATAGTAGGTAACTTGATCTCTCCTGTGTTGAGAATATTTATTCTAGACGCATGTGTGGTTTATTTCAGGCCGAGGTGGGATATATTTGTCTTCATCTGTCATTGTCAAGCCTGTGAGAAGACTTTGATGGTCATCCGACTCGAGATCTCGTATTTTTAGACACACGAATTATCTGGACAATAACTAGGGGAAGCTTGTACTATATTACTAAATAATAAATAAACATATCGTATTATAAATGTTTATATAACAACGACCTGTTTGGTATAGTGGTTAGCAACTCTGGCCACCATACCAAGAGGTCGCGGGTTCGAATCCCGCTAGGGGTATATGTTTGTACGGACATGTGTAAGAATAAGAATAAGAATCGTTTATTTGACCCATTTAGCGACACATATTATTTTTACATGAAGTGTGAAAATATACACAGTGAATTTCCGAAGTGAATACACAGTGAGTACTTGAGTTATGGACGTTTTCATTTATAATAAGTATTTATTTACAAAAAAGATGTATTTATGTAGTATATCAACCATCTGGTATCCACAACGCAAGCCTATAGTTGCTTACTGTGGAACTAGATGGCGCTGTGTGTATGTCTAAAGATATTTATTATTATTATTATTTGTGTTTTGCGTTTCTATTTCTCAGCATGAGCTGGTATTACCATTTACGGGCATTAACCAAGTAAAGTTTTGAATTCCTTGGCCTTAGCCAAGTGTTGAGCGATTATTGTTCATGGCAGTGATGATGGATGTAGTTAGAAACTTACGAGTGATACGACAAGTGTTGAGAATGGTAGCCTTTTGTAATATATAAGGGTAAGCAATTTTAACGTATTTAGGCTATTGCTGAGCGTATTAGATATGATACCGGTCGAAGACAATACTATAGGTACAATATGCACTTTCTTTACTTTCCATTGGGATTGAATTTCTATTGCTAGGTCCTTATATTAATTATTATTATTATATAAAGTTGGAATGGGGGTAGGTTCCGCAACCATTTCCGTAATCTACTACTTAATATGTGTAAATATCTATATTAGACGAAATTTGCCATAGAAATAGACTACCAGATTCTCGATCAGCATCGAAATTATATTAGCAGTCACATCAAATTAACCTTGACATCTAAGAAACACAACCTCAAAGATATCAACCTATGTAAATTGATTATATGCTAATGTGAAGTTCATTTATAACCAACATTTGTACTAGGTATTTATATCAACGATAGAAAGTACAAATAATTCCCGCGGGAAACTAAAGTAATTCCACACGAATGGAACAGCAGTATTATCGGTTTAATTCAAACTTCCTCAGGAAGTCCACGTAAGTAGGTAAAGCCATAATTTTTATAGCAGTAACGAGCCCCAGACATTTTAATTAAAAAAAATATGATACGAATAGCTCGTGGGTGTGAGATATTCGCGAGGCATGTGTGATTCGCGCGGGATATAATTTGCATATAATTAATACCAACACAACAGAGACATGAGCCAGCTGTTTTATGGATGATGTCACATTCGAGAGGAGTGACTCATTTAGAGTAGAATGTAATTCGATGACGTAACATTTAGAATTAGAACATAGGTATTATTATTAGGAGCGTACCTACCAACAAACTACTTTACTCTAAGGTTTTACAATCTGATCAATATTATTTTATAGTCTTCCTATTCTGTTTATAGTATTTGTTAGGAGAGAAAAGTATTAATATAATATTAAGTGAGTAAAATTATTTGCTCACAAGCAAATAATCACATCCCTATAATGTGGATGACGAAATTTTTAAAAAGTAGTATTTTATTTTTATTTTATTTTATTAAGGACAACAAACAGCTGCACAATTTATATACTTAATCTAGTTTTACAAAATAATGTGGATCATTGTACAACCAGCAACGTTATCCACAGGTTACTATTTCGAAGATATAGACAGTGGTACAAAATTGGTTTAATTTAACACTATAACTTGAATATAACTAAGCTAAGTTTAACAATATTACTTACAGTTATTACTTATTACAATAAATGTCTAAATATAGTTAGTAGCATCACAAAATAATTTACCCTAAAAATATATTAATTAATGCTATATATGCTATTATAAATGAATTATATTTAGGACACGATGCATTTATTGTTACTTGTTACCATACCAAAATAATATTATACTAATTTTGACAATGAAGTTATAAACCTTAATCATAGTAGATTGATAAAACATTTATTTACGCCACTACGTTCACACACATACACAAAAAATGAAATATATACTCAGAAATAAAAATAAAGAAATAGAAAATACAAAGAGACTGTGTTGTGAACATATTTAAGAACATTCCCCCTACTTTAACCTTTAAAAATCCCTCTCAAATCGAACCACCCATTATTGAGATACATTCGGACAAAGACTGGACACACACATACAACGCTGTCAAACACATACATCCGTCGTTTTTCTTCGAGGGTAAAAAAAGAATTTATTAGGTATACAAGACAACACAATCTACACTAACCTACTTCTCTTTCTTTGAAAAATGCAGAATTGTAACATTCGTCTTTTATAGAGACTTCGTTACGGACACTATTTGTGATTGGTAAACATACATACATATATAACGTTAGGGTGTTCCAAACATTAAGAGTTTAATTACTGTAACAACATCCATGGTTCACCTTATGAAATATACAGAAATACTCGTGACAGGGGTTGAGCCCACCGCCGTGAAACGTACAAAGTTTAATGACTGTAACAACATCCATGGAGAGGATGACACCCCCCGGAGCGACCGGGGGGGTGTCGTCGCATCGGGCCCTGTCGCGCCTCATACCGCTCGCTGATCGCGGTGTGGGGCTCGACAGTGCTCCCGCGGAGGGCGCGCTAGCCGCCCTCCGGGAACGGGCCTCCCCTTGTGAGGGGAGGCGGGGCGGGGGACGACCTGGAGCCGCTTATGCGTTCCCAGGTCCTCCCTACTGCCGAGGAAGGTCGCCGGGGGGTTTTAGTGGGTAGTCCCGCTCCTGTCATTGGAGCGGGGAGTCCCACATATCCCCGTCGCTGCCCCACAGCGGCGGGTCGAATGCGTAAACGTATTTCCCCTCGAAAAAAAAAAAAAAAAAAAAAAAAGGGGTTGAGCCCATCGCCGTTGAAACGTACAAAGTTTAATGACTGTAACAACATCCATGGTTCACCTTATGAAATATACAAAAATACTCGACACACGTGATAGGGGTTGAGCCCATCGCCGTTGAAACGTTCAAATCTATAGATGTTTATTGGTGGAAGTCCCTTAGTCGCCTTTTAGGACACTTATGGGAAGAGATGGGTTGGTGGTATTTGAGTGCCGAAACCACACAGCACACCCACTGCAAATTATGCAACTTGCGATATGGTAGAAGATATTTATAATGCACTCATTGAGTGCGTAATGCGTAAGGAACGAGGTACAAAGACGCGTCAATAGTATGTGAGGAGTTTGAGAAATGTAACAGATTTTTTTTTATACACAACGGGTTGGTACTTGGCCTCAATCATACCTGATGTTAAGTGAAGATGATGAACACATTTGGGGAACTTGCTATCTTATCTCTGACAACCGAAGCATAACAATGCTATTAATATTGTTGCTTGGCGGCAGATTTAGATAACATGGTGGTATCTGGCCAGGCGAACATTTATTCCCTACCACCAACCAAAACATGTACCCCGCTGGGGATCGAACCCGCGACCTCCGAATCATAATCCCAATGTTGTTTATTTTAGCCTGCCTTTCGAAAGAAATCAGGCCTCTATATTGTTTGCATTGAAATAGAAGGTAAAAATTAAGGTCGGTAGCGAGGGTGATAAAGCGATAAAGCTTTCAATAAAGAAAGAAATAAAAAACCAGCACCGACTGTAACCGCCAAAGCACCAAAACTAAGAAATTGCCACTGCTGTACGGGGGCGGTTGGAAAACACTGACAGTCAGGTGGCAACCAGTCTGACATAAATCCACCAATCCACACAAGGCCCGCATGATGGATTATACTTCATATTGAGAGGAGTCCGTGCCCCAACAGGTTATTGATGTGTATAGTAGGTATCACTCGTAAAACGGAATTTGGTTGGATATTTTAAGCAATGTCATGGTCCCTACTTGAAGGTACAGCAACAGCTGCAAACACAATTCCAGTTTAATTACTTTTAAACTTTTCTCTAATTTATTAAGCTCATTTGCATAATGTGAATCCGGTGAAAGTAAGATAGAGATTTTCTATTGTTTAAGAAAGATTAGGGACACAAAAGAGTTCAGACTACCTATACAGATTTTGGTTAGGGTTTAATTTAGTTGCAAATTACTTACGTTAAAAGGATTTCCCTTCACTAAATGAGCTAGATGAATATGCATCTACCTACTGAGATCCCATGCTTCATTTTCAACCTCATTGTCACTTTCAACAGGTGAGATTGTGGTCAAACGCGTATCCAGTTAATCACAGAAAAAACGTTACCTAAACATGTCTATGCGTAAATTTAAAATTTAGGAAATCATCTAGTAAAATAAGTGTTAAAAGCTAAATATCTTTGAGAGACCTGAATCGATTTCTGTTAAACATGGCTTAGAAACATCTTGCAAAGACCAACATTCGAAAAAAAAACAGAATTGACTTTTATACGTTTTGGCGCTATAATATCACAAACAGACACCGCTGGCTCAATGTAAACAACATAGCGTTTACGAATCGGAGGTCGCTGTTGCGATCCTGCAGCGGGATACATTTTAAATGTTCCCCTGGATAGCCACCACCGTCCTATCTAAGTCTGCCACCAAAGAGCAATTTTAATAGCATTGTTATATTCCGGTTGTCAGAGATAAGATGGCCAGTCCCCCAATTAAGATGGGGTTTCCGGGTCAGTATGCTTCCACCATCGGCCTCATGTTCAATTAACATAAGGTGTGATTGAGGTCAAATGCTAACCCGTTGTCAATAAAAAAATACATGCTTCAAACTTATTTCTTAGTGTGGGAGATTACAAAGTTGACTAAGTTGAAATCTAGTAACTCGTATTTCTCTTGTAAAAAGTGAAACGTAATTCTGTTTACAATATTTTTTCTAAGAAACAATTTTTATAGGTGAGTAAGTATGGCGGAGACATCTTCTGACACAGATTGATGTAGCCAATATGTATATATTTATGGATTATGTTCTCTAAGAGCTCGTTATTTATACGAAGGTGACAGATAATTTTCAAGATACTTGCTCTTGCTTTTAATAACTAAGAGGGGAATTACTTAGCAGAGGAGGTTAAATAGTCCCGGTTGTTTTCAATTTCAGGCAGTTGTTGAGCCATGTTAGTGGCCTACTTCACTGATTTTCGGATGCCCAC
This sequence comes from Oegoconia quadripuncta, assembly GCA_949316235.1. Classification (NCBI taxonomy): domain Eukaryota; kingdom Metazoa; phylum Arthropoda; class Insecta; order Lepidoptera; family Autostichidae; genus Oegoconia; species Oegoconia quadripuncta. The sequence goes on from OX438746.1 coordinate 32,016,349, forward strand.
TGGCTTGTAGCAAGCAAGCAATCTACTATCGGCAATGCGATCGCATGGTGATTGTTTAATCAAAAAAAATTTACTATTCCAATTTTCGTACGAGTGAAATGAAGATACCATATAATATAATGAACGATAGAGTTTGTCATGTAAAGTTTACAATACAATACAAATACACTTTCTTGCACAACAAAAAAGAAAATACAGTTACAGTAAGTTTAAATGTACGTTCAGTGCTCAGCTTAAAAAGTTTGATATGTGCTTGTATAAAGTCACTCATCTTATGATTTCGTATGTGAGCACACGTATCGATCGTCTATCCCAACTAATATTATAAATGCGAAAGTTTGTATGTGTGTATGTTTGTTACCTCTTCACGCCTAAACGGTAGGACAGATTTGGTTTCAATTTGGTTGGTAGACATATTTCGCCCTGGATTAACATATAGGCCACTTTTTACCCCGGAAAAGTGACTGGTTCCTGTAGGATAGGTATTATTAGTGAAAATGCTGTCACACGCATTTGATAGTCGAATTAATTCTACGCGGACGAAGTCGCGGGTAACAGCTAGTGTGTAATAAAAATAAAACACGATTTATTCTGAAAATCTGCATGTTGTCGCTTGAATGAAATTGATTTCTTTGATTGGTAAGAGGTTTCCCAGGACTGACAACAAGAATTTTCAATTTGCGTTTGGCAAGAACTCCGATAAAGTTTATCTTGGGAATTGGACGGCGTTGGTAAAATCGAAAAAAAGCGTAAGATTGATTCTTTGATTACTCCTCAGGCGTGAACGCATCTGTGACCCCTGAATTTGAGATCGAACTATCGACCTTATCTCTGCAAAGTTGAGATGCTCTCACGACTTTAAAAAAAACTAATTCTTCCATAAATGCAAATGTTAAGTGAGCGGTACTACCGATTAATGTAGATAGTCGCTGCCTGCGAAACTAATGTCTGCGGGTTCGAATCGCACTAGGGGTAAATGTTTGTGTGATGAATACGTAGATGTTTATATTATTTGCTTGTTTATGTGCTTATAAATAGTACAAGCCTTGCTAAGTTTGGGATTTTCTCATCACACAAATTTTTTAAAAGTCGTATTATCTTAACCACTGCATGCACTATAAAGTTAAATACTTTAATTTGTAAAACTAGCAATTAGATAGCAAAAATTAGTAATATTCATTTTTAAAAACTGTACGTCCTTAATGCTGTATGAAAAGCGGCCAGCCATCCTGATATCAGAATGGCTGGTCAAAAAGCATTTTCAAATTTCTCTGAATATATTACAGCTAGGAATTAATTAGAAAAGCTAGCAAATACTAGCAATTTGATAGCAATTATTGAATAAACTCTCCGTATCAAAGGCCACAGGCGACCAGCGATTCTGACGCTAACCACCGATGTAGGAAGTGTCGGAAATATATGTATTATTATTTCCAAATCTGTATGTAGAGACTTTTAGAATAGCAGTTTAGTCTAACAAATAAATGAACGATTAATTTTATTATTGCTGTATCTGAAACTCCGACTTCAACTCCTGGTACACAATCTTCAAGTTAATAACTTATTTTAATAATCGAGTCAAATTTGCTTCAAGATATCTAGGATTAGATAAACTCGAGCTAAATAGATTGTAGCTCGAAAAAAATTAAAATTGATACAGCGCTTTATTTTTTGTGGTGTTGGTGATATCTGTCAGTTTCTCAACCCTATAAAGTAGCTAAGTGTAGGTACGTGCATTCCACTTACCCTCTTATTCATATTTGCAAACGCTTTATAAGCCTGTTTTAGTTAAAGTATGTTTTGTCACTTTCTTTCATACCAACATTGCCTTATGAACGACAGAGACAACACACTTTAACTAAAACAGGCTTATAAAGCGTTTGTAAATTTTTATGAATAAGACGGTTACTCTACAAATTGTATAATACAACTGTTGAAGCGTCGTATAACTGAATTACATTTGGTCGTTTTTGTTCATTACATACACCTCATCTTCTTTATTCTACCTACATAAAGCCTTTCTTGTTTACGACGTGTAGTCTTGAGCTCATAAGGGCTATAGTCATAGTGACACGATTAGGTATTTAAGATCTCCATGATTTGTTTCAATTCACTATTAGACTATCAGACTGCGCAGCTTTATTCCTATTACGCTTATATTTAGGTTCACTCGTTACATATTATGTCAGGGAGTTACAGTAACAATGTTAATTGTAAGAGAATCTAACAACTTTGCAAAGTGGCGGCAAGGAAACAAAGTCAAAAATGCTTAATTTTGTTGGTACACAGAGTACACTTAAATAGTCAATTTCACATTTTTTAAGCTACTACTTGTTCAAAATGCAATTTTCCCCTGAGAAGAATAAGCAAGAAAACCTTTAAAGAGAAGTTTTAAAAACAGGTTTTTATATTAAACGACAATGAATTGTTAGTAAGGAGCGAGCGCAGCGGCATTGAGATATGTATGTATATGGAAAGGATAGGAAATCTTCATATTACATGTCTAAGGCGAAAGATCAGTATGAAATAGATCGATTTGTAATGTAGTAAACTATGCATGTGCAATGCAACTCAATTCCAATTGATTAGATTACATTGTGTACTATAAAACTTTTGCCATACTTAACTACTGGCCTTGGCAATAATTAAATGACTAATTTACCCATTTGCCTGCGATATATAAATGAGTTTTGTTTACCAACTGGCAGTCGTTAATTTGTATTCGACGGTTATTTTGAATTTGAAAGCTATATCGAACTGAATTTGAAAGTTACATAGCGAAGGGCTTTAAACGACATGAATATTCAATCCGTTAATAGACAGGGCTACGACAACAAGCGTTATTTAAGCTGCTGTAACAGCATTGGTATTACAAGATGGTATTACACGTTTTGGTTCGCCAGATTCGCGAAATAATAACATTTATGGAGGGTGTCAATAATATACTTGTCGTAGATAGCGTTAAATTAGCGATAGAATTCATTATTCGAACGGTCAATCGACTATCATAGTACGCGCGGTGACGACGTTAACAGTAATATAAGGTCTGCACATCGACAATGAGGGGGACTTTGCTATCAGCCTTCAAATGAGTCGGATCTCCACTGAACACATCTACGACTGTGAGTGATTTGATTAGCATTATCACCGACTCTTGGAAGAATCCGGTGAGTCGTTAGTTAATAAGAAGTTGATCATGGGATTTGAGCAAGGAGGAATTATAGACTAGGTCCGGTTGAATTCCACAGACTGTACGCGAGGGCCAAGTTGTATGGCATGAGGGGCGTGCATATGTTTACTTTTCACCAGTAAGCATTTCGGGTTCCATGATCATAATCGAATGTGAATACGTTGTCGATTCGCCTATAGTAGCTTGCAATAATATCGCCATTGCCCGAGCCACCCTTTACCACGCGACTGGCACCGTCCCGGTCGCTAGCAACGCCCACCCGCCCATCTACGTAATACTTATAATATTATGGCATTACTAAAACTGATAACATGCTTAAAGGTAAACGATAGTGAGTGACCAATTTTCATAAAATATGCTGTTAAAAGTAAGTAAGTTAGCCAAATGGAAATGTGAAAGTGTCGTATTCTAATCGTACGCACCTACATGAATGATAATGAAATCACGATTTAAAAAATATGTAACTTTTAATTGTTTGTGTATCATTTTAAACTTTTTCGATAGAATGCTTAAAAATTGTTGTCTCCCGCTTACCTCTAAATACCTATAAGACTAGCTTAGCAATTCCTAAAAAATCATAAACATTGGTAAAAAGGTGGTGATTGATTGAAAATTTTTGGCGCGACAACTCTACACATAGACAAAGATTTCACACTCTTTATGTTACAATATCCATTAAGGTCTGCTGGAAGAAATTTCATTGTAGAAATAAGCAGAACCTGTTGTGTCGTCTCTATTATGTTGTATCTGTATGTCTTTTTTTCTTGTGTGCAATAAATGATAAATAAATAAAAATAAATAAATAAGGTTCCCTTTACATAAATGCCAAGATCTATTTGATCACCTTCTTTAACTCCTTAACTAAATATGCGTCCCACGGACACAGACGCTGCAAAGCTAGCATGATCCGTAGTCTTTATACGACTGGATAGAAACCTGTTATCACGTTCATGCTTTAAGCGAGTAAGAGAGCAAAGCTTCCAAAACGTACGTGTATTATTCTAGAGAGAAATTACGAGGCATAGTGATTGGTTTTGCTGTCGTGGTCACTATCCACTACACCAACTGGTTGTCATTCATGTATGTACATCCAGATATAAATCCATATAATCTCGTACTTACCTTCCCATCTCTACTTCAGTAGCACGACACGGCACAGAACGCCAAAGCGAAAGTCACATTTCTGTAATCACGTATGATTTATGTACCTCTTAAATCACCTTCCATTCGACTCTGCAAGACTTTTATCGCACTTTTAAAGTTGTTAGTACGCTACGGATAGTTTTGCCAGCTCCTCCTGCAACGTATTTTAGAATTTCTTTATAGGTTTCACCTGAATTTATGCATGTGAAATATTTAACTGCTTCTATGTCGGAACTTGTGGGAAAGGAATCGCTGGGACAATGGAAATATAAGAAAATCAGAGGCATCGGCCAATCTTTTCACATACATAACTACATGGGAATAAAAATTTAACTTGGTACCTAACAAAAAATGTTAAGCATTTAAGTAACGTGACTTTCCACTTAAATTTTCTTTTCATGCATTAGCGTCTCGTCGAGACGTTGATATTAAAAAAACTTCCTCAATTTCATTCTGAAATTAAATGACGGTAGGTACACCTTTATTGGAGACCTTAGTACAGAATCTTGGTAAATATTTAATTTTTTACTACATTATTTGATTCTCCCAAAACTCATCATCAGCCTTATACGTCCCAAACTGTTGTGTCAAGTCTCACTGGGAAATGGTATAGGCCAGAACCCCTACGTGAACTCAGTACGATTTGATAGATTTGTATCATAGCAATGATTTCAAAGCAACTGCTTTCACTTGAAAATAAGCGGGACAAATTATAACGTACCCTCCGAAGTACGGAATCACTAGTAATAGAATGACACTAGTGGTCACCCATCCAAGAAGTGACCGCGCCAGACTTTGCTTAAGTAAACTTTACTAATCGATAACAACCGCATTTAATGCAACTGCGCTAAGAGGGCTGTTGATGAAAATATAAACATGATGAAAATATAAATTGGGTACACATAGGTACTGTTACCTATGTAGCCTGTAGTAGCATGATGTAGTATGTAGTTACATAGGTACTGTTACCTATGTATACCTCTCATTGGGACAGGGTATGGGTCAATATTTACCAAATTGGTGGATTTGTGTCTGGCTTACGGCCACTGATTGTGTGTACTGTGCTATAGTCGGTGTTTATAAGCCGCCTCTGTAGGCCACCGAAGTCGGTGGCTAACGGCGGTCGGTCAGTCAGACTTCAGTGGAAAGCGACGGGGACTGACTATTTAAAGTACTCTCCTAAACCAGAAAACACTCGTTTTAATGTTTTAATTTTAATTAACACTCGAAACTAACAACTATAATTATACTTTTTAAATAATTTTTGGTACAGCTTAGTAAAAACATATTTAAAAACGCTTTTTTTATTTTCCCGTGCTCCACGAGTTATACTGATTCCCTTATAATCATCAACCTGTAGATATTATATATATGAAAAAAATTAGTTCATGTATTTTTACAGTAAAGATCGCGGGAAGCCTCTGGATACGGGCAGCGCAGGACCGATCGTTGGGGAGATCTTTAGGGGAAGCCTTATGACAGGTGTGGACGTCTTTCGGCTTGACATGATGATGATTTATTTTTTCTTTTCTGTACCAAAAATGGTAAAACGAAATGGTATACTATAGTTAAAAAGTCAAATTCTATTTTAGCCACTAGTTTCAGAATAGTCTAATTAATATAATTCCCGAGTATGCATTGTTAACCAGATAGATTATCGTATTTGCTGGCTGGATGCATACTAGTATTGTACACCTAGCTTAATGAAAGTTTGTTCATGTAAAGTAGTGCCAGGTGTGGAGGTTATTAATTGTGTTCTACATAGGAGCAGGTACATGTTGCTGGTTACATTATTTGTGGTAACTACACATGTAATGAATTAAATATAACACAGACATGTTAGCTGTGTCATCACACCCAGGAGTATAATCTTAAGATATGATAACATTAAGCTAAAAAAGATTTGTTATGGTCTCTATTTTTTTTTCTTCATGGTAGGTCTTCATAACATCGTAAAATAACGTAGCACCGTTGGTCAGCTACGTGGTTGTAGCGACTGCTACATGCGCTACGCCACCGAGCCGAGTAGTTTGCGTCAACGCACACACAAACGCAGTTCAAACGGTTACCTATTGAAACGCATAACGTTTTTCACCATAAACTGACAATTCATAATATTACTCGCCATAATAGTCATTTGCAATAAACCGTTATAGCATAACTTTATTACACATAATATCATATGGCCGAAACCTGTAAAGCATAATTATAGAAAGGCATAGTTAAAATATATATATATATATATATATTTCGGACACTTACACCAATCATCTAGTCCCAAACTAAGCAAAGCTTGTACTATGGATACTAGATAACGGATAAACATACATAAATATTTTATATAAACATCCATGACTCAGGAATAAATGTTCGTATTCATCACACAAACATTTACCCGTCGCGGGATTCGAACCCGCAACCGTTGTTTTCGCTGACAGGGTCACTATCCACTACACCAATCGGTCGTCAATTTAAATAAGCATAAGTAATGAAAGGCATAATTTTTGTTGACCATAATATTCAAAAGACATAATATTTTGCAAGCAAGCATGCAAGCAAGCATGCAAGCAAGCAAATAGGCAAGCAGGGATGCATACATGTCAATCTAACACGAAGGGTATGGCGGGCGATCCGGGAACCTAACCTATCCATGTCGGGGTGCCAAGAACTCTCGTGGTCGCTTCGCTCGCACTCGCCCGGCTCGCTTCCGCCATACCCTTCGAACCTAACCTAACCATGGCTGCGTTTCAAAGTATGCCTTATAAAAATATGGCAAATGAAAATATAGATTTATATGATTATGGCTTTTATTATTATGCCCTTCAACAAATCTGCGTTATTATATTTATGAGTAATAATAAATGCGAAACACTATTATACTTATTAATTTGTATGCCATATGATGTATGTCAATTGAACTAATGACAATAAACATTATGCGTTTCAAAATGTCACCAGTTCAAACGCGTAAACCAGCCTCTTTTTTTTTAACAATAACAATAACAAAAGCTTCACAAAGTTTTTGTTATTGTTAAATATAGAAACATTTTCTATTACTTCCTTGTCGCATGTGTATATATATGTAATATCTCCCTAATCCTTAAAACTAGAACAGACTAAAAACTTATACTAACTCTCAGTGTTTTGTTTATATTTATAAATATATTACAGAGTTTATTTCGGCTTAATGATACGACATTTTACACTAGCTCTCACCAGCCTATCTCAACCTGCCACCAGCAGTAATATTAATAATCATTGGTACATATTGGCTATTTGACATACGGTATAGCCAGTCCCCCAATTAAGTTAGGAATTTTCTACTCAGTGTTTCTAAGTAAGCACTCTTCACCATTCGCCTTGTCTTCACTTAACATCAGTATTTATGAGAGTATACATAAAAATAGCGACGCTAAACAGTGAACATCACCATTCTATTATTCTATTGGAGTTAAGACGATTTAGATTAAATAAATACATAAATTTTCGGACACTTACACCAAACATCTAATCCCAAACTAAGCAAAGATTATAGTGTGGATACTTGATAGCAGATAAACACACATAGGTATAAACATCCATGACTCAGGAATAAATGTTCGTATTCATGACACAAACATTTACACCTCGCGGGATTCGAACCTCTACATCAATCGATAGTTAAGATTCATCCAGTCACAATTTGTAGATTTTTTATACCTCCTTGCAACCTACAAATATATTCGTTTATGCTAATGCATTAGGGACCTTCCATTTCAGTTTTATTTAATTATTGAATTATAAATTAGGCGGGCTTTTAAAATATAAGTACGTCGACATATTCAGTTCACTGGCTCAGTATTTTTCCAAATGTAAACAAAGTTTGTAAAGGTTAAAGGTGAATATTTGTCGCTAGAAGTTTGTTTTGTGCCGATGAGTACGCGATTTAGTCTCTATCTGAAAAAATGTTTCCTCAAACAGTCTCCCTTGATTGATTTCCGTTCTTACATTTACAGAACTCATTTCCGTAGAGGAAACATCTGTGGAAGCTTATTTATTTCGATTCGGTGAGCTTTTAAAAATAAAATAGATTAAACAAAAGCTTGGAGAACATAAGAAAGAAAAGTGGAAAATACCTAAATATAAAACTTTTACTCGGGTATTTTTTGAAATGCCTTTCTCGAGCATGTGTCGTGTGCAGTTACATTTCACAGAAGAATGTCAACGACACGCAGTATTAAGAATACGTATGTCGTCTAGACTATTATTAATTCATGTCTTTGTCTAAATTAAATTTAAATTTGCATCATTTACGTAAGTTATAAATATGATTTGTAACTATTGCAATAATGAAATGGGCGGACCTGATGACCTGAGATACAGGTCACTAGTTTCGGCACAGTAACTTAGATTCTTTTTATCCCAATACCAACTAATATAATGAATTCGAAAGTTTGTGTTTTTTTACCACTTCACGCCTAAATGGCTGGACGGATGTGGATGAAATTTGGTTGGTAGATTGACATATAGGTTATTTTTTTGCTTAACTGATTTTGGTGAAATGTTCCATACGAACAAAGTCGCGGATAACAGCTAGTTGTATTAGTATAATCTATATGTTAATTTGTGAATATTGGTGTGAAAATAAACGAATTTGAATTTGATTAATATACACACGCGTGTACAGCCTCAATAAGTCCACTGCTGAACGTGAAGCCTCTCCCATATCGCAATTCGGACTCTCAGTTTGAGGATTTGTAATATACATCATTACTTACCTAGTCAAAGTCAAAGTGAAAAATGCTTTATTTTTTAGGTACACAGAGTACACTTAAAAAAGTCAATTTTACATAGTAAATTTTACATATTTTAAGCTACTGCTTGTTCAAAATGCAATTTTCCCCTGAGAAGAACAAGCAAGAAACTCGATGGGTTGCTCTTTTAAAATGAGGCTTTGATTTTACATAAAGGTTTTTATATTTCATTATTAATTGTGAAATAGCCTGGCATGCGAACGATCTGATTAAGTCCAGGGATGATTATCATCTAAATAGTCTGATATTTTATAATATGGTGTGTGGTGTAGTAGCGACGTGGTGGTCACAAATAGTGCAACTAGGTTTAGACCGCTTGCGGGGTCGAACCGTGCCCTGCTCTACACTGTCAATATGCACGCACACAAATGTAAAACTGAGTTTACGGCTCGCACACTTTATTAGAATATAGCTTTGAATTGCGTAATAAAGATTTTATTTATTTTTAATCGTGGCCATAACTTTGTTGGAGTCTGGAGTGATGTTCTCTTAAATGGGAGGATTAAACAAAATAAATTAATGACTGTGTAATAAAAGGAAACAGCACCACGTGAGGCCGTATAATTATTACACGCGGCGCTCGTTACGGTGTGCAAATTATGCCATCCTGTCCAAAATAAATATATAGGAATTAGCTCTTATTTTTTAAACACGTACAGACGAATCTCCCTAAAAGTATTATATGGACCGTATGGACCGAAGCTCTCTAGCACCATCTATTAGAAAGTATTCATACAATATCAACACTCAAACCAAATCCATAATAATATGTCACATATAAATGAGTAAGAAAATTTCGTCAGCTCTGCTAATTGATATCGTGGTCTACTGGCAAGCGACACGAGTGCTTAGATAACGTCTTTCGAAAAGACATGGTTTTCCAATCCGGCTAAGACAATTTTTATTCGATTTTTTTTCTATTTGGAATTTTATAAAAATAAAGGAAAATAAAACGTTAACACTTCATTAAAATAATAAAAAGGTAAGGAAAATAAGAAAAGTAAAAATTTTTGGACGTAACACATTAGCCCATGTGATACTTTTAGGATGATTGGTTTGTACATGAAAGGTAGAAATAGATGGATATGTATATTAGTATAATGTAAAATCTACTTGCATATGTCTAACGAAATAATACATTTAACCTCTCAACTACGAGATCGAATCAGGGATGTAGAAGTCCGTAAAATAACGAGTTACCGACATAACTCAGTGAAATAGTAAGTTAAAGTGGCCATATGAGGGCACGTTCTAATACTTAAGCAGTGATTGCAACGGCACAAAAGTTAAAGAATTATTTGAGCACAAACCGCCTCCGTGATTCAGTGTAAACAACATAGGGTTTACGAATCGGAAGTCACGGGTTCGATCCCCAGCGGTGTACATGTTTAGTGTTCGGTTTAGTTGGTCTGCAGCCAAAACAACAAGTTAATAGCATTGTTGTGTTCCGGTTGTCAGACATAAGATAGCCAGTCTGGGTATGCAGACGATACCATTATTACGGACAGATATACGTCCAGTGCACAGTCCAGAGGTGAAGACATCCGTTCACACAGGAAGTCTGGCATTAAAGGCAGTATCCGATGACGCCAACCTTGTCAAATTCAATGCTACCAAAACACAGGCGTGTCTGTTCACCAGCAAACGGAGTTCTTTTGGATCTGGAGTTAACCTCCAACCTAAATTTTGGGCGTTCCATAGAATCGTATGCTATAACAGCAGCTAAGAAGCTTTGTATTCTCCTCAAGGTCAGGCGATATTTTACGCCGAATCAGCTTTTGGTACTTTACCAGGCTCGGGTTCGCTCGTGCATTCTGTGGAATGACGTGCCAAAAGACTCGTTGGTGACTATTCGATCACTGCCAATTTGCAGAGCCTCGAACACCGTCGCAAAGTCTCAGTCTTTTACAGGATGCGCTTCGGTGAGTGTGCGTTGGAATTACACAATCTTATTCCGCCATCGCCATTTCATCTTCGGACTGTGAGGGATTCCACCCGTATGTAGTTAACATATCGAACATTCGTACTAAGCGGTTCGACTCTTCATTCATAATGCGAACAGCCAAGGCACGGAACTCCCTTCCGGTGTCAATATTTCCTGAATCCTACAACCTTGGGATCTTCAAGAGCAGGGTGAATAGGCATCTATTGAGATCGCGTGCTTCATCTTCGGCCACATCGTCACTTCACATCAGGTTAGATTGTGGTCAAACGCGTGTCCAGATAATCATTAAAAAAAACCTCGAATTAGATGGGATTTCCGGGTCACAGCACGCTTCTACTTTCGGATTCATCTTCACTTAACATCAGGTTATTGAGGCCAAGTGCTAACTTGTCATGGATAAAAAAGAACAATCTAGAAGTTTTGTCACAGAACGCTTCTACTTTCGGACTCATCTTCACTTAACATCAGGTTATTGAGGCTAAGTGCTAACCTGTCGTGCATAAAAAAGAACAATCTAGGTGTTTCTAGCTTCAATAGCAATCAAAGAATTCTCTCACAAACATCTGCTTTCGGGTAACACAAAACCTATAAACCTCTCGATAATTCCCGCCCACGATGATGGATGGATGAAAATGAATTTTGGCACGCTTTATTTAAGATTCCCGGAAATACAGTACAGGCTTATCGGATAGCGGGTATAGGCCATCAGTCCTGAGGATTTGCCCCAGACCATATTATTGAAGCATGTGCTTACGAAAATGGAATTTCGTGTTACACAGTTCTTACTTAGTAATACAGTTTTGTAGAGATGTGGCGAGACTGCGAGTTCATTACCAAGGACACAGCAAGGACCTCGTCAGAATACGTCTTGAATTTTATGAAACAGAAAAGTAATAAAGACTTCTTGTAATCGTCATCATTTCAGAATGAATTTTATTATATTAAATATGCTTTTATTTCATTTTTAAGTACCTTTCATGTAAATTTTGCTCTTTTCATGGTTTTGTTAAAATGTTTTTTTGTCGTTGCGTGGAAACAAAATCGTTTCATTTTCAAAACAAAAAAATTTTGACCGCAGTACAGAACAAATCAGTACTTGTACCTGGGCCATACGTGTGAATGAGATGACTAGCTATGTTATACGATAGTATACTCACAGGCACAATTAGCGGAACATAAAAAATATACTAGAAACTGAATATCGTAATCATTATCGCACGATTTAAGCTCAAATATGAAATGTCTAGAAACTCCGACCCTTCACACACACGCATAGACGCACTCATAACTTACACAAATGATCAGTAATGTATCTACCTATGTGAGCTATAATTTTTGAAAATTGTATACTTAACTACAACATTGGAGATTGAGCCATATAATTGGGGATGCACTGGCTAATGAACAGTCTCCTAGTTTGAGAGTTAAGATTTCAAACTAAATCTGTAAATGTTGTCCTACCAATAAAGATTACTTATTACTAATCCAAGGAATAGCGTTCGAGGAATAAGGCAGTCATGAAACTTAAATGTACCTAAACTGTTTAAACTGTTAGTTTTAAAATAACTATTTAACTGACGTACAGTACATACCGCCTCCGTGGTTCAACGTAAACAACATTGGGTTTACGATTCGGAGGTCGCGGGTTCGATCCACAGCGGGGTACATGTTTAAGTACTCGGTTTGGTGGGTGGTAGGGCATTTTAAATGTCCGCCTGGCTAGCTACCACCATCTTATCTAAATCTGCTGCCAAACAGCAATGTTAATAGCATTGTTGTGTTCCGGTTGTCAGAGATAAGATAGCCAGTCCGCCAAATGTGTTGGGGTTTCCGAGTCGACCTCTTAACATAAGGTTCGACCTCTTAACATAAGGTGTAATTGAGATCAAGTACGAACCCGTCGTGCATAAAAAAAACCTGACCTGTTTATTTATGGTTTTTTTTTGTCCGGTGGGTTTTGTTACACTGCATGATTTTTAAATATTATCCAAATTTTTGAAATATATATATATATATATATTTGAAATATATATATATATTTCAAATATATACATATAGGTAAATAAACCTATAAGAAATACCAAAAACTAACGTAAATACTGTAAATATATGCAGTGCAGTACTGCTACAAGTATCTCCTTTTTTTTTTTTTTTTTTTTTTTTTTTTACCAGGAGAAACGCTCATGCTTATCCGCCCTCCTCGGGGGAGGGGGGCGGATTATGTCGGACTCCGGCACAGAAGGTGCCGGCCTACCGACTAAAAACTCCTGGGTGTTCCCTCGCGCGCGCCGTTGACGGCGTGGCCGCGGGTACCATCTGGTATTCGTCCGCAGCCACGCCAGCGCGGTGCCCGCCGCCAGGACAAAAGCGGCGGCAGGCCCACCTCTGGGCTGGAGCAGGGAGGAATCGCCTGGTCCAGCCACCTCTAGAAGGCGCGCGGAAAACACCGCGCGCGCCTTCTCGCGGGGCCTATGTGTGGGTGGTGATCCCCCCGGATCGCCACCCACGGCCCCGCAGGGTAGGGGGGCAGAGGATTGCCTATCATTAAAGATAAGCTCTCCTCCGTGCCCCCCATGCGGCTGCATCTCCCCTCTCTCTGCGAGTGACCTCGCAGAGAGAGAGGACCGCTTTCCACGGCCTCCCCTTGGCATCCGCAGCTCGAACCTGGCTGCGGCCGGCAAAGAGTGGCCGTCCCGCACGGCTACGACCTCTACAGAGAGGTCGTCCCCTACCATAGCGGCCCGCAACAGCGGGAGGCCCGGAGAGGAGGCGGGGGAACACCGCCCCTCCAACCCTCCCGCCGTCTCCCCCTGCGAACAGAGGGAGAGGGCCGCTTCCCACGACCTCTCGTCGACGGCGGCAGCCTTAGCTGCAGTCGTCAAGGAGAGGTCGCCCAAGTGCTGCAGACGATTCCACGGCGCCCCCTGCCCAGATGGGCATTCCTCAGGGAGCGCCGCTTCCTCGCCGCAGCCCGCTGTGGTGGAATTCGCCCTCCACCATCCCTCGTCGTTCCACTCCCGGAAACGAATTTTCGGGAGTGGGACGACGAGGGCATCTCGGCGCCGAGGCGGGCCTCGGAGCCGAGACTTGGGCTGGTTTTTTATAGAGGTTTTCCTTCCTCGCGGTCCGGGCGGTTAAGCCAAGACCCTCGGTCCCGGACTGCAGCTGAAAGCCGCAGTCCCGGATTACGAGCCCGGCGGTGGCAAGGGGTAGGAGGTTCACCCCAAACCTCCTCCCCAGGCCTGCTCGGCGGCAGTGCGAGTGCACACCGAGCCCACCCTTACTCCCCCACTAGGAGGGGAGCGTCTCCTGCTCCGTCCGCAGTGCCCTCTGCTAAACCAGAGGGACACGCGGAGGAGCCCCCCGGTGTCAGACTATTCGCCATCGGCCAACAAGAACCCTTAAAAGGGAAGTTGTTGACCGATGCCCAGGGTGCACCGGCCCAACGACTACCGTTCCCCCCAGACGTATCCAGGGGGACAAGTAGCCATCAGGCACACGAGGAGGTTGTCTGACATCGCACCCCCTACAAGTATCTCCTAAGGATTTTTAATTTATTATGTCGCAGGTTTATATGTATAATGTAGTATGTGTTTAAGCTTATGGTAGCTTATGAAATTCAATGTTTTTAAAACTTTGTAGTGTCTTCAAAAAATTATTATTTTAGTGCAATCCGTATTTTATTATTTTCGAGAAAGATCACAGTATTCTTATTTGTAATAAATCATGCTCGATATTATAAAATAATTTAAGTAACAACTTATGATATTAATGCTCTTCCGGGTCGGATTAGGCGAACTCTTCAGTGGTTCAATGAGATTAATGTCATGTCACTTTTCCAAAACCGTTCCGCAATAACAACCTGTGTTTTTCCTCACTTTAGAAGTATTAAAATGTATTAAACTTTCATAAACTTTAGGAAGATATTCGTAGAGCTTTGTTATAAACAGGAATGGCGCCGTGAATCAATTGTTCACGTCAAGAGATTGTATTTATCTGAGTAAAGTAGATTAAGAGATAAACCATTTCCACAAAATTACCCTTGATGTTTACAAAAGAAATAGGATAAAGAATTTATGGCAGTGTTCCGTATAAAAAAGGTTTTTCCAGTTGTAAGTAGGTACAGACAGGTACAAAAGCAATGGCGATACTTTTAGCCGTGTAAACATAGACTGTTAATAATGCTAAAAGCTCGTAGCATAGGCCTCCGTCACGCGCCGCTAAAGTTTCAATATCCCTAATGGAGGTTC
This sequence comes from Oegoconia quadripuncta, assembly GCA_949316235.1. Classification (NCBI taxonomy): domain Eukaryota; kingdom Metazoa; phylum Arthropoda; class Insecta; order Lepidoptera; family Autostichidae; genus Oegoconia; species Oegoconia quadripuncta. The sequence goes on from OX438746.1 coordinate 32,031,670, forward strand.
GCGTGAGACCGGCACTTACGTCCGATTCGCCCTTGACGACCGCATCAATGCTGTTAGGCACGTGGTTACTCGATTTGTCTAACTTGTATGCACATGAGAATAACCATCTGGTGGGCCAATCGGCCATATAGTTTTTAGAAATCATCTACTGGCCCGCGGTCCAATTTTATCATAGCCGATCCATTTGAACTTGTCCGCTGTCAGTACTTTGAACCAGCGGAAGGTTTATTTGGAAAAATCAACGACTAGCAAACGTTTTGAAATTTAAAAAAAGAATAGTTTTTAAACGACTACGAAATAGGAGGAGGTTCTATGTTCTACTGTATATTTTGTATATATGTCCACCGATTTCTCCGTCAGTTGTGGACCGACTTTAGGAATTCTTTTTTTATTTAAAATTGTGCCACATTACACTGGGCCTAAACTTTCAGGTAGCAGCATCATTCGTACAAAAATTAAGAAAACCCTTGTAAAACTATCAACGAAAAACACCAAAAACCAAAAATAGCTTCGAAACGGCTTAAGCGATTTTCACCAAGCATGGCTAAGAACCTATCCCCTTTAGTCTATAATATAAAAAAGCCGCTCTCAAATCGGACCAGAGATTAATGAGATGCGTCCGGACAAATACTGGACACACACATACATACCGATGGCAAGCACATAACACCCGTCGATTTTCGTCGGGGGTTAAAAATATTGGAACACTATTTTAATTTGATAGTATTTTCTAAGAGACTATGTTGTAGATAGTATTTTCATACATCTCTTTGTCTTATAAACTTCAGTGAGAAAGTATATGCAACTAAATATATTTTAAAAACTTGCTTGAAAACTAAAATGATAACGTTTATGAAAGAAACAAAAGAAGGATCAACAAAATCTTCACGCAGCCATTCTTCTGTCCAAACAATTTTGTAACCCGACAGCTTGCCAACATTGTCGGCTTTCGTTTAAAGTAAAAGATTATTTTCAACGACGAGTATTTCTTGGGGTTTATATGATAAAATTTTAAAGAAATTTATAAACACTGCTTCCGTAAACCCTTAGAATTAAAAGATCTCTGCTGAATGTCTTCGCTAAGTCATCGAACATAATATCCCTAGGAAGATGTGCAAGGTGCAAACTTAACCTAACAATAAACAAACTTCTCGGCCTTGTGAACTATACCTAGTCCATTCTCTCCTAGTAGTTAGTGGAGTCCTACTGCCATACTATCAGTGTAACTAAATATTCACATAAAAATAGTTTACATCCGAATATTATCTGTTTTGCATATATATAACGTCACGACTTTTATTCCAAATGGGGTGGTCAAAGATATCCCACATATAGTTAAGATTTAAAATGTTCCAAACATTAAAAGGTTAATGCTTGAAGTAACTTCCCGTATTCACCATCAGAACTTAAAGTAACACCAGGATAAATAATAATAAATATCCTTAGACATACACACAGCCCCTAGTTCCACAGTAAGCAACTATAGGCTTGTGTTGTGGATACCAGATGGTTGATATACTACATAAATACATTTTTTTTTTCGTAAATAAATACTTATTACAAATGGAATCATCCATAACTCGGGTACACATGTCCGTATTCATCACACAAACAGGTCGTCGATATAATCAAACTTAAGTCAGGACCTAATGTTCGTCTCCTTCTGCGAGAGCGTGATCTCGCAGAAGAAGGCGGCGGAGAGGCCGATACCTCCTCTCAGCCCATGCGCCGCAATAGAGTCGGGAACCGGAGGAGATCGTATGCCCATCTCCTCCCCTCTATCTAGCGAGGCCGGGTGTTGACACGGAGGTGTCATGCTACTAGTGCAGGTAGAACTAAATAAAAAAATAGTGTTAATAGCCAAGTATCTTCAAAACAGCTTAATCGATTTCCATCAAATATGGATAAGAACGTATCTCCCTCGTTTAAACTTAAATAAAAAAAAAATTGAAAACTCTCGAAATACTATAATACATCAAATCCAAAATCCCCCAAAACTGTATTAATAGCTAAATATCTTTGTTACGGCTTAACTGATTTCCATCAAACATGGTTAAGAACGTATCTCCGGGTTTAAACTCAAATATAAAAAAAAATAGTGAACTTCCGAGAAAACGAACGATTATATCATTCAAATCATCATCAGTCCGTAAACATCCCACTGCAGGGATATAGGTCTTCCCTCGTATAATGGTGTCATGCTCCGCCGCAGAGCCACCATAATAGAAACTGATCAATTGTATCTTAAAATGATGTACGTTAAACGAACGTAATGTACATATGCCAATTAGCGCTATACGTACACTAGGTAACGATAAAATCGACATTGATTGTGGCACTGCTGCGGAGCATACTCTCTAGCAGAGCCACAAAGTACACATACTCGGGAAAGATAAAAGCTGCTGTTTTTTAAAGAAAACCATAGTCCACCTCGCTGGCCCAGTGCGGGTTGGGGACTTCACATGCCTTTGAATTTACATTTTTTAGGCATGCAGGTTTCTTCACGATGTTTTCCTTCACCGTTTAAGAGTACTCGGATAAATGCAAATAAGTAATTAAATTTAAAAACTCATGGTCTGCCTGGGTATCGAACCCGGACCTCCCAAATTGCGAGACCACGTCTTAACCGCTGAGCCACCGACGCTCATCAAACGAACTGTATTAAAAGACTTTTAAACTATAATAAAAGAATTGACACACTCAAATCCCGACTCATACTTGATCGTTCTGTACAAGTCAGTTTAAAATTTTATATTCCGACAAAAGAAGGAAAAAATCAACCGCAAACAAAATCCAATATTCGAGGAAGCCAATCGGTTTAATACGAGTAGCTCAGCGGAATAGGAAACCCAGGAAGCGACCGCTTGATTCAATACACTGACCAATACCAAACTCTGTTTAACCCCCGACTCAAAATGTTTTTGTTTTTGTGTCTGTGTGTCCGTTTATGGCATTGTAAGTTGTGTATATAAGTGTTACTTTTACAAGGCCAAAATGTCATGGCGATAGACGAATATACAGTTTATTAAAACTGAAGATACTTCAATAATTACATCAGTAATTATTATGTAGTTTATGGAATGGCTTGTGATCTTGAACCAAATCACAGTAATTTTTTTAAATCTCACCTGCATTCAGTGTATAAACACAAAGCGACGTTATTGTTATTCTGTTTGTATTATCGAAAAGGACGGCTATGCAAGTGACATCTTTGATATAAGGGACAGAACTATAAAATCTGTAATATTGTCATAATAAGTGACAGAAGACGTAACGTCAAAGATTGATTTTTCTGAAATTTAGGTCAATTTGCTGTTCATTGATCTCATTATTAATTTTGTTAAGAAAATAACAAAATTTTATTTTTTGTTATTTTTTTTAATTACATTATACCTAGCTTTGGATACGATGTATAACTCTACATTGTATCAAGAAATGCCCGCATGCCGGTAACACACTGTATAAGCGACTGTATAAACGCGGCGTGGTCGCATGGCCGCGCGGTTCTTGGACTTCATACCATTGTATGAAAGGGGGTTGCCAGATCAGTTCGTACATTCCGTAAAACAAGAATCCTACATGAAAAATCCTACAAGGAACAATCTGAGCAATAAGATTGTACTCATATCACGAACACGAGACATTTGACGCCCCCACGTCTTATGTAGTCACGCTCACGATTTCTCTGAAATACAAAAATATCCCAAAATCCACCACAAGGTATGTTTATTCTTTTATTTTAAACACCGATTCATGATTAACACTCGAAATTAGTCTAAGAGCATTCTTATCTAATTTTTAGATTGTATTTAACTTTGTAAGTAATATAAATTATTTAAGAGTTAGATTAGGTACTATATTAATTCTGTGATCTGAATTATAGCACATATACCTATAAGTATATTTAGGTGGCACAATTGTAAGCTGTATATTATACAACACTATTTGTATCTTAAATAGAATATCATATTCAATAAAATATATCTCGACAATATGCTAATGTTGTCACTAGTAAATTTTCAGTATATTTAGCCTAGAAGTCTACCATAATGCTGATGCTTTAAGACGACACTGCTTTAAAGCCATTTGCTAGCGCATCTCGGCGAAAACTAACATTAAACTACAGTGAAAAACTACTTTACGGAGATTGCTTTTAGAAATAAAACCTTAAGGCAAGTTTCTTACAATTTTTGTAAATAATAATGTAGAGCATATTTGATAGAGTTTAAAAATGGAAAACTGGTACCTTATTTATTGTATGTTACCGATGGATTATACACTACAGTACACTACACTAAGCAGACACCTGATAAACAACGGCTTCCGTCAATGGGCATTGACGGTTAATTTGAGACATTAGCATCAAATTTAAGTTCTCAAAACTGTTCATCTTTCTTCAAAATAAATGGAAAATGGATTAAAATTTAACATAGCTTTAACAATTTTTATTATTCAACTTTTTACAAAGAAAAAAAGACAACGAATCGAGTGGTAAAAGATAAATATAAATTATAAACCTTCTACTTATAATATTAGCATGATAGTATCACTATCCCAAACTAGTATACCGCCCGCGGCTTCGCTTGCGTGGATACCTTTGTCGCGGAAATGTTAATTAATGTTTAATTTGTTTATCCCGCGGAAACTACTCACTTTATGAAGATATGTAACTAATCTTCCAATCCAGAGTAGGTTCTACCTATAAACCAAATTTTGGATTAACCAAACCCGATCGTACATTTGACCGTGGTTTAGCAACAAACAAACAGACATCCAAACTTTCACATTTATAATATTAGTTATATTAGATAACTTTAAAATCTTTTTTTCTTTTATATGAGAGGGCGGCAAACGAGCATGCGGGTCACCTGATGGAAAGCAATCACCGCCGCCCATGGACACTCGCAACACCATAAGGGTCACAGATGCGTTCAAATCGAATCGACAAATCGAAAAACTCGGCAATATCCAGTTTATTTTATTCTTAATCATCTTTGTCGAATCATAAATTTAACAATTATTTCAAATTGTTTATAGAAATGAGTTTGAATAATATTTGGAAAACTATTAAATATTTTTACAGGCATGTGATAAAATTTATCTCTGCTATCCATCCCTGTGCCGAAATTTACGTAATTACAGATTTCCAATATGTCCATTTTTCTTTAACTTTGGAGATGCTGAGTTTTTAAAATGACATTTGCAGGTTTCCATTTCTGTTGACGAAAAACCTACTACATATTTTTTGTAGTAAGTGGATATAATGCGAGTATTGAAACTCAATATAGATTCTCCGATCAGACTATCTACAATTTGCTCTGGAATCACTTCATTAACTAAACATGAGATAATTGTTACAGAGGCTAGTGGTAGCTACGTAATTCTACCATTGTAATAGTTACAATAGGTCGTAAATAATATATTTCTACGTCTAAAAATTATCACAAAATTGTGCTGATCATCTAACGATATCCCAAAACTGTAATAAACGGTGTTAATACATAGGTACTGAAGAAGATAAATGGTCAGGCAGGGCAGGTCGCTGATTTCTAACCGCACGATTGGCAGAGAGAAACGACCTAGAGGCGTCCCAGGGGACGATGGATGAATTACATGCTGGTTTTTGTTAGAGTAGGTAAAACGTAAAGACAGGTTCACACCTAGATTTATTGAACACCTCTCACAAAGATCTCCAGAGACTTCCGGAATTCTTAAACAAAGGATGATATTGGCAATATTAAGAAAGAATTGCTTTTTATGGGAATAAAAGTTTTTAATCATTTGCCGGACAATATCAAAGACTCTGCAACGGTTCAAGATACAGCTGGCTATTAGACAAATGTTTCTATTCAATGAATGAATTTTTCATACAGATTTGATACTATATAGGAATCACTAACATAAATTTATAAATGCAGGGATTTAATGATAATAATAGAGTGGAGAATAGTTTTTCTATTTTATACATGAGATTTCAATTATAATTAATGCTGTTTTTTGACGAACTCATTAGTATTTAATATTATTAATTATGACGGGGATAAATTGACTGTGCTTAGCTACGTAAAATAGTGGAAATTGTAAAATTTATAATTGAAGCCTTCAATATTTGAGCTTCAATATTGAGCGGGTGGAAAGTAATACTTTTCAGCCCTAGGGAGAATCGTGTTCAACTGACAGCCGTCTAATAAAAAAAAACTAGTTCTATTTTTAAATTTCTATTGAACGATGTTCCAACTTTCTCTACTGCTACGCAATTACCTACAGCGCGATGTAAAATTCAAATAACATAAAGTTAAGTATTAAATTAAAGAATATATATTTTTACATGACTTTATTATAATTTACTTTCAACTATTTCTTTAAAATAACATAGATTTGGGCAAAATAGTTAATATTTTTTAAATGATGAAAATGAAAAATAATAGCAGAATAGCTGGCCGACCACAGGAAAAAAAAGGCAGGAAAGCCGCAATCCGATCTACATTTGTTTTTCCGAAGTGAAGAGTTTTGTTTATACTTCCGTATACCAGAGATTTGTATTAACTCATGTTTTTATTTTTACTTTCCTTGTATTCGTAATGATAAGCACAGGTTTTACCTCGGGTTAAAGACTTATTTAGTCCCGAGATGGGGTTTGGCGCCCAAGCGTAGTGAAGTTACTTTCAACCCTAGGATAACAATGTACTATTGTGTCATTAGATCCACGTATATTTACGCCGGTTTTAATACTGCTATATTTTCCAAACATTGTAGCTTGTGCCTTTACATATGAAACCGTGGGCCTATGTGTAACTAACAGAATTGGCTCATTCTATTTATCTCATATCCTATATACAAACGTCCAGTAACAACAGAGCGGTCAACGTTTGAACCAAAATCTCATTAGAGGCGTAATAAATGAATCGCTGAATGGAGTCTCTTGGGTTCACGTGTGACATACAACGTTGACAGTGTACCTCTACTGGGTCAATCGTGCCCACCGCGATTACGACTGTTCAAAGGAGACCCAATTACCGAGGGAAATTAATTATTTGATAAATCTCTATTCCAGTCAGTAATTTGATAAGAACGTAATTAATGTAATAGGAGCAAGTAATTCTGTAAGACGATTAACTTAATGCTATTTTAGTGCTTTCAAGATAGCGTACATGTATTTTCTATATTGTGTGTCTAGATATTCAAGAGCATTACGATCTAAGTCTATATTTATTAAATCACGTCTAGCCTTGTTAGAATTACTATTTTGTAGGTGTAACTTTCCATAATCTTAAAGTTTCTAATATTTTGCACGTGGTACTATATTAATTCTGTGACGTGTGAAAAGATATTGAAATCTTAATAGGTACCTAGCTTGCTTTAGTTGTAATGTAGGTCAATATTAAATCAAAATTACCATTATGAACCTAATTGCATCGTACATTATAATAAGATCTATATTATAATGTACGATGCAACAAAATTTAAACAATAGCTACTTTTACACTTTCTAAAAATAGTTTGGTGAGTCTTGACATTTGACCTCGGGATTTTCAAAAGTATGAATAACATATTGATTTATTTTTAGAAAATAGTTATTTCTTCAATGACGTAATCAAGTTCACAATTGTAATTTTAGTAAAATACCTATAGTACGTTTTTTAACTAAATACTTGTACATATCTAAAGCAAGCTATCGATTTGTTGGAAAACATTTTTATTATATCACTGTTAGGTACTCTGCTCTAATAAGGAACTTTAATATTTAGAAACTAAAAATCATTTTAGGAAGTAAATTGACTAACAATCTAAACTGCTTTCCACTGTCAGCCATAAGCCTCTACCAAGGCGCACTTTACTGTAGTAGCCGTGAGGAGATTTAGGCTGTCCATTTTGTCAAGCAACAACAAACATGTACCCATTGTAGGGACACTGTTTATCTTATTAGAAGCGTATGGATTAAAACGGGTGAAATAAAATTGCATGTAGCAGAGATGAGAATGTGGAAATGGATGAGTGGAGTGACGAGGATAGATAAAATAAGGAATGAGTAAGAGGGAGTTTAAGGCCGGTAATAATAAACCGTTCTCAAGATTGAGAATAGTTTTGTGACCGGTCTCAAGTAAACGTGTTGATTAATAAACCTACTTGAGACTTGAATTCTAGCAGTACACACTTGACACGTGCGCCGAGTTTCACGTATTAATAAACGAAACTCAAAACTATCATTCATTCGCCGCCAAGGCGAATACTTGAGACGTGATCTCAGTTGAGTAGACCTCAAGATTGGTTTATAAATTAGCACGGAGCTTGAGATAGCGTCAACTTCTTAAGACGCATCTCGGGTGATACAGCCTCAAAACTTGTATTGAGATTGGTTTATTAAAACAGGCCTATAAGTGGCACCAGTGACAGAAAAGTTGAAAGGAAACCGTTTGGCTTTGTATGGACATATTATGAGGAGGGATGAAACGCATGTTACTAAGAGAGTGATGAATATGGATGTCGATGGTTGGAAAGGAGGAGGAAGAAGACTACGCAAAAGATGGAGGATTGTGTGAGGGGTGATATGAACGAATACTGCGTGAATTATGATAGAGGAGATTGGAAGAAAATTTCAATATGCAGAACTTTCAAATGTACTTAACAATTAAGAAATTATTTGTGCTAACCCACTTAATTACTCATATTGAATTCCGTGATGATAGGTTTGCCTGGAAGAGATCGCTGTTAGCGATAAGGCCGCCTAATTTGTAGTTTCTATAAGATATTTAAATGTACCTTCCTTATTTAAACAATAAAGCGTATTTGATTGATTGATTGAAGAAAAAGACGTTCTGCGCCGACCGCAAATAAATTAGGATCTAGTCCCAAACCTGTACAGTAACATTTATATAAACAACCATGACTCCGGAATACCTAATTCGTGCCCATCACACTAAATTTACCTTGATCAAGGTCCTAAGTGACTACTTGTCGACGTAGACATCCAGATCTGCACCTGGGAGACCTTCGGGGTAGATCTTTCCACCACCACAACAATTTCATAAAATAGTGTGTTTACATATACCTACTCAAAAAGTACATTTACTTAACTTTAAACTTAATTTTATGTTAAATGGAGTAACAAATAAATGATTTATCTATTTACCTGTGTTAATCAAACTAAAACGTTCTGTTAATTTTGACAACTGCCCCGAATTTGTAAGTAACTGTGGGCGAATCTTACCTAAATGTTTTAATAGGCATCTCGCCCACGGACCAGTTTGCGAGCGAACTTGTCATTTGTTTTTAATAGATCGTACAAAGTATACAGGGTGAAATTTAATTAGTGTAATTCCTGTTTACTGGTGAACAACTTTCGACTAGGAACCATGGCCGAGTTCAACCGGAAATTGTTGGACTTCCATACTAAAGGTGGTTTCAGAATGGTCTACTTTGTACTGGTAATCGAAAATTTTTGATCGATTTCGACTATGGTTACTTGGGGAAAGTTGTTCGTAATCAAGAGTGGCGTCACCAGTTAATGGGAATTACACGAATTCAAAGTCACCCTGTATGTAAGTCCACACTTCACAATAATTTATTTTTTAACTAATTACGAGCCTAATAAATGATTCATTCAGTGCTTTCAGCTTATTAGCATATATATTTATGGGACATCAACATAATATATTTTTACTTTAGGTAATATAAGACAAGATTTATGCCCGGTTTCCATAAATTTCGAATTGGGAATGTATCATAGTAACCACTACTGGTAAAACGATTACCCGTAACTAGTCGTAAGATGGCGTTTCGTGACGCTTTCACATCCTCCTCACCAGCGACGAGCATCAACAAAATACGACTAAGGGACTGTACAAGAAAATGCATCTACAGACTTGCATGTTTTAACGGCGATGGAGGCACCTGTCACGTGTATTCTGTATATTTCGAATGGGGAACCGTGGATGTTGTTTCAACCATTAACTTTTAATGTTTGGAACACCCAAACACTAATGTTGGGATAGTTCTGGAATAAAGGTCGTGACATTAGATATATATTTTTTATTGTGTGCTATAAAGCGTATTTGTATTGTTTTGTATCAATTAATCGATCAACCAAATACGCTTTATTGTTTAAATAAAGAATTTAGTGTAGTACATTTAAATATTGAAACTACAAATTAGGTGGCCTTATCGCTAACAGCGATCTCTTCCATGCAAACCTATCATCACGGAATTCAAAACGAGTAATTTCCTAATTATTAAGTAGGTATGTATAAAACGAGTACTTGTTTGATTAGACAAATTTTGACGTTATCCGCCCAGTATTGGATAACAGAATCAACCCACTCGTCGCTTTGACAGCGACGAGTATACTCCCTCATCCATTTGTTTGTTTAGCTATGGACCCCTCGCAGTGTTTCGTAAATTCAAAAATACTGAAAAAACGATATATACGTATATTTTAGAAAACCGACACTTGTTTGACCTAGATTGTCGTTATCCGCCCAAAAAGGATAGTAGAATCAACCGACTCGTAGTTTTGACAGTGACGAGCATCCTCATCCGTTAGTTTGTTTAACTAACAAGCGACAATGGGTAACAGAATCAATCGACTAGCAGTTTTGACAGCTAATAGTAGCTTCAACTCCCATCTCCATACAATTTGCCTACCGATAAGTACCTCTCGGTGACCCTCGCAACGATTAGTAATAACAACGCGGTAGATTCAGCCAACGATTGGTTGCTTATACCGATAATTTTAATACATAATAATTCGTTTGCTGGTTAAGGTATTCGGACATTAGGCCACGTGAATTCAGACGTGAACAATCTCGCCTGATTCAATGTAGAACTTGTACATATTGATGCAACCACGACTTATTTTAATTTCAAAGACTTTCAAACTGATTGCAAGTATCGGGAAAGAAAAATGTTTATGTATAAGATGCAATTCCTCGGGTTCCATGCAAATTTCCGGGCACAAAGCTTGTTTGTTAGCTGCAGCTTTGCTCCCGGTGACGTGTGTCGCTATTCTGGTTGTTGGATTGATCGTGTTTAATTCTAAATAACATTTTCTTCAACTATGTACACGCTAAAACACCAGCTAAGAAGCTGGGCATTCTACTCAAGGTCAGGCGATGCATGGTCCGCTCGTGCATGGAATACTGATGTCACCTTTGGGATGGTTCAGCCAAGTACCAACTGGCTGCACTCGATTCTGTGGAACGAAGTGCCAAAAGACTCATTGGTGACCATTCGATAACTGCTAAATTGCAGAGGTCTGGCGGAATTCGTCTGGTTTCTGTCATGCGAAATTTATTTGGAACTCATATTTTCTCCAAGTTTTCTTTATTTATTTAATTACTGATGTAATTATGTGGAATAGGCTACAAACGCGACCGCCAAATGACACAATTAACATTTAATCCGATGATGGTTTTGAAAAATAAAATTAAACTAACTATGCCAATATCTTCTACTTCACTTACCTAATATGATCAATTTTTTTCCTTAGGGTAAAAAAACTCATCCGGTATTTCCACCCGTGACTTGTCCCGCGTGGAAGTACTTTATCGCGTACTTGGTCAGGGTGGAAAGTACCCCAGTCCCCGGACCCGGGTCTACCCTTGCCGTTCAGCAGTTCAGGCGTGACAGACAGATATTCGCGATTATAATACTTGTTGATATTTTTATTAGCCGGTGTCATTTGTGTTGCCCAGAATAATGGTGAAACATTTACAATTCAGATCGCACCTTCGTTGGTAGGGTGAATAAAATGCACTTTGTTTTAGCAACGATATTTTAAGACCCGCGTCACTATGATGTCAGTGCAGGTCGATATCAACGCTTTACGAAGTATATTTATTATCACCAAGTTAAGCTGGAAATTTAATTGGTGATACAGTCAGTTAGGCTTTCACATACATTTGTAGGTTGACACTTTAATATCACTACAACATCCTATATATACGAGTGTTACAAGTCTTTTTCAAGGAATAATTTGCTTTAACTGTAGCCAGTATTTGGCAGATTCAAATAAATTACTGCTGCTCCACCTATATACGTTGGTATGTTGATACGATACGATGTCATTAAGTCGTCTTTTACGAAGATATGTCAAGAAATACGAAGCGGGAAAACCAATTCTTCACAGGGATATAAGGGTTTACCTGCGATATTCGCTTTACTGGTATTTACGAGTACGTGTAGTAAATTTGGGGGTTCAAATTCATTGCAATTCCTTTAGCTATCATCAACTAGAGGTTGAGTCTTATTAGTTATAGTCGTCTTATAGTTGAATATTATTTTTTTGCTATTTTCGTTCTGTAGACACATAACTACTACGGATCGAAGACAATAAAAAAATACTTCCATCGAGACGTCAGAATATATCTCGAGTGCCCGAAAATCGTCACCCTGCAGTAGACATAGGATAGACTGAACATGCATAACAGCGTAACCTAACCGACATTCATATTTAATTTTAATTGGTGATACTCGAACAATCAGCTGCAGAAAAACATGACCCCCCCGTACTTAAGTCACGTACGTCACGTGTCTCTGCAGCTGACTGTACCTATACTTTAGACTTATCAATATTGGGCTTCGATCTTGATATATAAAATCACATCGGCTGTTTGTATTCACGTCATGATCTCTTGCGCCATGAATACTGAATAGATCACAGATTTTACCGGATCCTTATGGATAGGATTCCCTATACGACTTTTAGTTTACATATTGTAGTAGGGTCCGCTTCATAATATTCATATAGGGCTGTTTTAATGGTTGCGTGCTCTCTGTATTATGACTTCTAACATATACCGCCTCCGTGGCTCAATGTAAACAACATTGGGTTTACGATTCGGAGGTCGCGGGTTCCATCCCCAGCGGGGTACATGTTTAAGTAATCGGTTTGGTTTGTGGTAAGGCAATTTAAATGTCCGCCTGGCTTGCTACCACCATCTTATCTAAATCTGCCGCCAAGCAGCAATGTTAATAGCATTGTTGTGTTCCGGTTGTCAGAGATAAGATAGCCAGTCCACCAAATGAGTTGGGGTTTCCGGGTCTGTACGCTTCCACCTTCGACCTCATCTTCACTTAACATCAGGTGTGATTGAGGTCAAGTACCAACCCGTTGTGCATAAAAAAAAAACAAAATACCCGCAGATGCTGTAGTTTTTTTTTTAGTTTATTTATCCATATAAACATAATTTAAGCAATCTTCAATAGTGAAGAATTCTTCTTATAGAAGAATTGTAATGGTTTGTGTGTAGTGCGAATGAGGTCACTGATCCGTCGCGTTATAAATTATTACAAAAAGTAGGTAAGTTAAATATCTAGGGATACAAAAAAAATGTGCGAGTAGACATGTGTCTCTCTATCGAAATAAAATTTGTTGGAAAGGCACTTCCTACATACATCCATTTACTTCTTCAACGAATTTTTACATTGTGTTATGTTATTACGACTAAAATAATTAACAGTGCGCTTTCTGACACGTAAAAAGAATTCAACGACCTTTCTCTTGCCATGGATATCGCAAAACATCTATAGACGCGCACGTTTCCAAGGCGATGGACTCATGTAAACCGTGGATGTTGTTTCAGGCATTAAACTAACACTTATTATGTTATGCTTTTGAATTCATTGACCACGGATTTTGAGATGAAGGCATGTGTGTAATTAATACTGGTGTCAATTCTGGCAGAAGCTTTTAAAATGTTATATATCCTTTTCTACTTACGAACACACAACAATGGACATTTTAATTCTATCATTCAGAAATCATAACCCTAAAGGAAATTATTTAATTTTATTTTTAATTTCTACACGTATAATTAAAACGGCAAGACTACAATGACATATCGTCCTTTAAGGTTCTCGTAATTACACCACCAATAATTAATCCACCAATGTCCAATGTCATAATTCAAACTAAATACCTACACAAGTATGATAATTGTAATTCAATATCGAATGTCAATCACAAGCAATCTAGACTCAACGTTACGAATCGAGTTCCCTCGGAAACTTTCGGATAACGAATCGAATTCCGATATCGAACCATTCTGTATTCATACCCGGGCTCTATTTTTGAATTGCTCGTCTGAAATAGTATCGTCGTATGTCCATGTCACATGACACTGGTTTTCTCCATTATGCCCTAATGAAGGTAATGTTTTCGGGTGTAGTATGCATTGAAATAGATTTCTACGTTCCTCCTGTACTTATTTCATTTTGAAAGTGGTCTGTGAGAAAAAAAGTCTGGCAAACTCTGGCCTAGCCGATCACCTAGCAGCAGGAGCATTATTACTTTCCAGCCTATCGATATAATATAGCCAATGGCCTTAATAAGTATAAATTTTGAGCGAGTATGGCTTTCCTCTCACTCTCAGCTTAACACCATCGTGAGATCAGCCCAACATCAATTGTGATTAATTATGTATTCATTTATTACAAATAAAATGCGATGTAAAAGCTAGAGAGCCCACCAAGCAATCTCCATTAATTTGACCGAGGTCCTTAAAATTATACACGAGCGTGGGTGTTTTGTTGGCAAATTTAATGATAATAATTCAAAGTTATATTATATGTCATAGTAGGTAATTCTAAATGACAATTTCTTTGTAATGGGATAAACATTTAGAAGCCTTTTGTCCAGAGTAAATCCCCTTTGGCGATGTTTCTATTGTATTGTCTACAAATATTTTATTCCACCACCTTTAGCTAGCTTCTTTTACTTAAACTATTATGTCCGTGGTTCTGTTATACCTATTATAAATGGTTTAAGTGCTTTACATCATCATCATCAGTCCGTAAACATCCCACTGCAGGGATATAGACTTTCCCTCATACTCCCATGGGGCCATAGTCCACCTCGCTGGCCCAATGCGGATCGGGGATTCACATGCCTTAGAATTTTTATTTCTCAGGCATGCAGGTTTCCTCACGATGTTTTCCTTCACCGTTCAAGAGCAGTCGGATAAATGCACATAAGTAATTAAATTAAATTGAAAAACTCATTGGTACATTGGCCTGCCTGGCCTCCCAAATTGGGATACTCTATCTCCTCGACTGAGCCACCGACACTCCTTTACATACTGGTTTTTTCCTTGAGAATTTTCGTAAACGGAGGGCTTGGGATCAAATATTATGATATAGAAACTCTTGTTTAGAAGGTATTGATTGCATTAAGTCTTTACTCCTAATTTATCACCGTCATCATCAGCTTATCTTTTCTTAGTCCACTGCCTATGTCCTTCCTAAGTACCAAATTATACATTTTTGTGACTAAAATCTATTCTATGACACTTTGACTACCTCGACGAATCTTAACATTACCTCATTAATTAAAATATATTCCTCCGTTTGGATGCTATGCTACGAAAGAATAAAGAATAAAATCCAATAGATACAAATCGCAAACACAAAGATTCACACTCTCCAACATAGCACATTCTTTTTATTAATACATTGTATTTATTGTAATGTGTCACTCATTATTATGTCGATATTATAAACTATTCCCAAATCTACAGTTTTCCTAGTTTGGGAATTAGGAATAAAATTTATACAACATCTCTCTTGCCTACAATGTGTATATGACTTCACAGTCGATAGTTAAAGAAAAGTTGTATGTGACCTCTTCCGCGCCTATGGTTGCCCCCGTATCTAAAATTTAGGTTAACTCCCAGCTCAGCTGTGTGTGCTTCATGGGGTGGTAACAGTGGTCACAAAATTCCATGTACAATCAACTCAATTTAACTGTACTTTGTATGGCTATGAAAATAAATTTATTTTGTTGTTGTTGATACGAGAGAAAAACAACATAACCCTCTTTATTCGATTAAAAAATATTCAAACGTTTCAATTCATTTGGCAAGTTATAAAATATGTATGGTAATTGATTAGCTACACATAGAATCAAGATTTGATATGAAATACTACCAATATTTATACTTGAGCTATATCTACTCATGCATGTCAAGGAAGCGAGATTAAAGGCCTGTTTACATACTTATCGTTTGATCGTATCCCAACCTTACATATCACGTCCGTGATGACAGAATACACTACGTGGTGTTCAGATATTTTGATAATATCAAAAAATTGTTGCGAATAGTGCCCAAAGATCTTTTTAGCGAGGTATCTGTCTGTAGCTATTATCCTCATTTCGAGACTGTTTTACCTATAATTCTAAATTTGTATCCCAAAAAACTCGGCTTAAATAGTTGTACCAACCGACATATATAAGTCTCATAAATGGTACTTGAAAAAGAACGAAGTATATCTTTGTGAAATGGCGCAGCACAGACGACTGACTTTATGTCCACCAGACATTCCATCCTCGGGGACAAAATCATATGATCTGAATTTCTAATTGTCCTGTCGACTAAAAGTCCGTCGTCAGACTGGCTCCTTCTCACAAATACATCTAAATGACTTCTTTGTTTTTGGAGTACTATTTATGCGACTTGTCTATTTGGAGGCACTTTGGGCATAGGTTTTTGAAGTCACAAATTGTAATCATTGATAAAACAGTAGGTATCTGCATTTGAAAAATGAGGATTCTAGCATTAAACTACAGTGACTAACATTTTTCCCTTTAGCCACTGTTTAAGCACATTTTTTGACATTATCAAAAAGGCTGAATTTCACCATGTGTATTCTAGAATGACGAATGTCAATATTTCATCAACTGCGTTGGCGTATGTTGCCTCCTTTATCTGGCATCAGCATAGAGGATTACATAGCATTATATTATTAATCAATAAATATTTTTTACATTTATTTCTACACTCTGGGGATCTGGAAATCAACTGAAAAAAAAATGTATAGTCATTGGAGTCAATCCTATTAATCACTTTTACACATTATAACCTTTCCATAAATATCGTCTGGATTCTTGATGTGGATAGAAAGGTAAATAAATCCAGCACGAATCTAACTAATATTACAAATGCGAAAGTTTGGATGTTTGTTTGTTTGTTGCTCAATCACAGCGAAACGGATGAACGGATTTGGATGAAATTTGGTATATAAGTAGGTAGAATATACACTGGATTAAGACAGGATATTATTTTCCCGATGAAGTTTATTTTCGAAGGAATTTCTGCGTTATAGTTACTGGACTACTGGACGATCGGTTGGTGTAATGGATAGTGACCCTGTCAGCGATACCAACGGTTGCGGGTCCGAATCCCGATGAATACGAACATTTATTCCCGAGTCATGGATGTTTATATAAATATTTATGTATGTTTATCCGTTATCTAGTATCCATAGCACAAGCTTTGCTTAGTTTGGGACTAGATGATTGGTGTAAGTGTCCCAAATATTTATTTATATTTTATTTTATTTATTTATTCCACCGACAAGAGCATAACTCTTAAATAGAAGAGAGAAGATAGCTAGTGGAATATAAAAAGCATTGGTGCCAAAAAGCGACAGACTACGTTGATTTACGTTCCAAAGTCAATAGTACACCCGGCCGATGAACGGGTGGAATTAACGATAAATCCTGGTATATTATTCTGCTGATTGATTTACAGTCCACAACTAAGTAAGTATTTGGGAAGTTTGATTTATTAAACGGCTAGCTTCCGCTCGCGCTGTAATTTTTATACAGGGTGAATTTGAATTCGTGTAATTCCCATTAACTGTTGACTCTACTCTTGATTACGGTCAACTTTCCCCAAGGAACCATAGTCGAAATCGATGGACCAATCTGAAAACAGCTTTAGTATGGTAATCCAACAATTTTCGGCTGGTGACTCCACTCCTGATTACGAACAACTTTCCACTAGGAACCATAGCCGAATTCAGCCGAAAATTGTTGAACTTCCATACCAAAGATGGTTTCAGAATGTTTTACATTGTATGGGTAATCGAAAATTTTTTGATCGAATCCTTGAGGAAAGTTAATCGTAATCAGGAATGGAGTAACCAGTGAATGGAAATTACACGAATTCAAATTCATCCTGTATGCCTATGAGTACTGTGTGGTTTCGGCACGTAAAAAGAATAGAACAAACCCATCTTTTCCCGTGGGTGTCGTTAAAGGTGAGTATGGGACGGCTTTAACGGCGATTGTCTCGTGTGCATTTCTGTGTATTTCGTAAGGTGAACCGTGGTTGTTGTTTCAAGTATTAAACTTCACTAATCTCTTCAGACTCCATTTGTGATAAAGGTGGTGACGTATGTGATTTATGTATGTACTAGCCTTGGTCCTTCTCCGATTCTTCAATTGCCCTTGTGCAGAAGATCAAGTCACTCTGATGCTTCGTAATGACGCAAATTAAACTAATAAACAAACATACATTCTCACTTTACATACAAAAAGTCATCATCATCATCTCAGCCCATAAACATCCCACTGCATAGGCCTTCCCTCGTATAATGAGGTAGTATGGGACAATCGTCCACCACACTTGCCCGATGCCACATGCCTTACACATGCCTTACTTGGACTTCACATGCCTTAGAATTTTCATTTCTCAGGCATGCAGATTTCCACACGATGTTTTCCTTCACCATTTAAGAACAGTCGGATAAATGCACATAAATAATTAAATTAAATTTAAAAACTCAATCGCGTCTTAACCGCTGAGCCACCGACGCTCAACAACGCTACTAAACGTACAAACTATGAAATAATAATGTGCTTTTCAGCTCCTCAGGTTGGAAAGGTCGTTTTCGTGCTTGAAAACAGTCAACTAAACCTAGTTTTTATAAGCATTTAATAAAAAAAATGTGAATCCAGAGAAAAAGACAATCATTTTATACCAGTAGAATTGAAGGAACAAGTTTCTAATGCTGAATTGAATTTTATTTTATTTCGATTGCTTTTCTTACATCAACATTTTCCTCGTTGGTGAAGGTGAAACGTTGCAAGTTTCATACGAGAGCAAAGTTATGTTCATCTCGCGTCTCAGAATCCTTCGCTACGCTTGTGATTCAAAACCATATTTGCTCTATTGTTGAACAAATAACTATTAGAGTGATTCCATTTACATCACTTTCGCTCCCTTATGTGAGTGTTGTTTCAGCAGCAGATTAATTCAGGAGAGCCCTTCAATTGCAGTATTTAAGAAAAGGTTAAAAGATCATTACCTCTCCCATCTTTCGTGATATTATTATGTATGTACATTTATAATGTATTATATTTTATGTTATGTATTTATATCGCAGTAGGTAGGTATATGTATAATGTTTAATGTAAGTTTATTATTCGGTTATCTTTTCTTTTAATTTGGTTTATTATTCGTTGTAGTATTTTTTCATTTGCACACAATTTACGGCAAAACCCCAAATTTACTCCGTTTCCTACTTAAATGTTCAGGTTGTATGGAAGAGATCTCTTAAAGAGATTATAAGTCCACCTTGTTACATGGCCTATTGTTTGTTCTCTGTTATATGTAATTTTTTGATACAATAAAGAATAATAATAAAAAAAATATTCATAACATTAATTAACTCATAACATAAATTCATAACTTAATTTGATATCAATCATAGTCCTTGGGGGGTCAGCGTTGTGAACGACGGGAGTTGTATGTCATATGACGATTCGGATGTTACTTTTATTACTTACTATTTTTGTCATACTTGTTCGCGATGCGAACAAAGAAAGAAAGCGTTAAATTAAAATGATTTAATTCCGCTTTCTAATTAGATTACATTTGGATTAATATAATGAAAATTGATGCGTTACACCGAAGGGCGAGTAAAGTAATGGCGCGGGTCCGAGACCGGTCGCGATGCGTGGGGCCATCTCATTGGTCCGAAGGATTTTTCTGCATCGTGATTGGTTGAGAGCGACGCGACGGCGTCGACAATACTTACTTTTCTTTTTTCGTGTGGTTTCGGTACATAAAAAGTTATAGAATCAGTCTCTTCCTGTGGGTGTTACAAATGGCAATTAAGGGACTTTCTACAAAAAAATATCTATAAACTTGCACATTTCAGGCTCACCTCCTGTCACGTGTGCATTTCTGTACATTTTGAAAGGTGACCCGTGGATGTTGTTGCAAGTACCTATTACGTTTAATGTTTAGAACATACAAATGTTTGTTACCATTTGGGATAAATCAAATCAAATATTATTTATTGCACAGACTAATTTACAACATTTGTTTAGGTAATTATTATAATTATTATTAGCAATTAGCACTTATTAGCAGTGAAAAAACAATGACAAACTAACCTCCGCACTAGTAAAAATACTGTATTGCGGGAGGGTAGTAACACTGTCTCTCAAAAATGGCCGACTTGGTATGACGCGGCTGCCATTCGTTGTGTGTATGGAGAAAAATACGATAAAACAATCTTAGTAATCTAAATTTTAAAGGAAAGTACAAAATCTTTATCTTAAAAGGGTACATGCGTTTATATTATTTGTGTCAGCAGTTTTGTGTATATATTGTATTATTACCTAATAGTACTATGATTAAATATGTATAACATATGTACACCCACACCATATAATATCAGTTATTAACTTTTGATATTTTCTATATTTCTAAATTTTCTACAAAAACAAATTTTCTAAATTTTGATAATTGATAAATTCGTGACATGTATGTAGGATATAATTTGTCGTATCATAATATCATTTTATTTGGTACTTATAGTATTAAATTAGGCTGGCGTTTCAAATGTAGCCCAACTAAATAAGAACAAGGTACCTACTTACACAACCGGCTATCGTCTTCTCTTATAAACTGAGTTACGGCCGTGCAAATTGGACCAGTCAAGGAGTATTAGGAACCTTTTTACATTTACGGATTTTTCCTTCGTGGAAAATGCTCTGTTAAGTAAACGTGAACGACTTAGGGCTGCGTAAAATGAATATGGGTTGTGTTTCTCACCAGTTTTACCGATTTATAGGTAACTTCATATTCTTTATAATAAATCTAAAAGTACCTCTAATATTACTCAGCTTGGCTTTAAGTTTTTACTCACAGGTATTTATGTACAATCGATCGCACATTAGACGTAGGCATAGACATATAACTGCGTATGGATTGGGTCTTTCAAACAGTCAAAATGGCACCGCTTCATTGGTGTTAAAACGGGAGTTTGGAACCAATGGGAACTCAGTCACATACAGACTTCGTTCCCGAACTGTCTTCACAAATGCTGATTTATATTGTAAAAAAATGCATCACTTACCACAAAAAACTCGATTCTTCATTCATAATGCGAACTGCCAAGGCATGGAACTC
Source organism: Oegoconia quadripuncta (assembly GCA_949316235.1). Classification (NCBI taxonomy): domain Eukaryota; kingdom Metazoa; phylum Arthropoda; class Insecta; order Lepidoptera; family Autostichidae; genus Oegoconia; species Oegoconia quadripuncta. The sequence goes on from OX438746.1 coordinate 32,052,870, forward strand.
CCTTCCTGCGTCAGTCTTTCCTGAATCCTACAACCTTCAGATCTTCAAGAGCAGGGTGGAATAGGCATCTACTGAGATCGCGTACTTCATCTTCGGCCACATCGTCACTTCCCATCAGGTGAGATTGTGGTCAAATGCATATCCAGTTAACCATAAAAAAAAATACTAAAAATATGCGAGTATCTTTTAATTATAACAAACATAATGTATTATTCGCAAAACTCAATCAATTATTCAATATTGTAATTTTTATTGCAATTTTATGTAACGGATTTACAGGTTGTCAGCACAGTGAAAAAAGTTGGCCTAATCTCCGCAGTCCTGTTAGTTCTCGAGGAGTTTAAAAGATGACGCTGTTATATCTGCTAAGAAAAGCGCGAAAAAGATTTGTTCTCGCGACCATATCTATAGCATATGAATCAATGGGCGTAACACTTCATTCTTTGGGCCGTCTGCGCATTCTATGGGCGCCTTGTGTACGGCAGCTCACCTTATACTGGCAGTGCGACGCTTGATGTGCAGTCGACTATACGACGTTAGTCGGAAAGGGGAGGTACTAAGCCGAAAAGGGATTATTAGATATAGCGAACAGAAGACGAAGTATGGTTGCTTGGGGAAAGTTGTTCGTAATTAAGAATGACGAGACCAGTTAATGGAAATTACACGAATTCAAATTCACCATGTTTACACTACGCCGTCAAACACATAATACCCGTCGTTTTTCGTCGGAGGTGAAAAAACTTTAAGGAAACTACGTTACCTAATAAGTATTTAACTTATTTTAGAGGTATATTAATAAATTTATGAAAGCCGGAAGAACCACAATTTCAGAAATACCACATTTATCAAAAAAGTAATCTAACTAATATTATAAATGCGAAAGTTTGGATGTTTGTTTGTTGCTCAATCACGGGGAAACGGCTGAACGGATTTGTCTGAAATTTGGTACATAGGTAGAACATACCCTAGATTAAAACATGGGATATTTTTTATCCCGATAAGGTTAGTAGTTCCCGTGGGATAAACAAGCAGATAAAGTTCTTCCACGCAGGCGATGCCGCGGGCGGAAAGCTAGTTTTATATAATTTTTCTCAATGTGCAACTCAATTTAAATTTTTGTTTTCTTATATTTACGGATTATCCTTTTCCAGCTCCTTTTCCAAACGTCTAATTTTACTTCGGATTTCGTCCTCACTCTTCTTACTTTTCCTTCCAATGTAAAAGTCAGCACACACACCTAAAAACTTCACTTTACACCGCGAAATTATTTATTTTAACGGAGCGAACGTGGATGATGCAACACACGGAAAACGAATGAAGACAGAGCCCCCTGCCGGACCACAACGCAACTACCTACTACGGGAGTCAAATGCCTTGTTTTTACTTTAGATTTGTTAAATATAGATCTAAAAAATCGTGTGGTGATGCAGTACGACAGAAAACGGACTACATGGTTTATTAAATCTCTACGGATGCAGCAACTCGTATAATTTTGGTTGAAGTTCACTTAGGTAAGTTCAATTAACCATAAATTTTTGTTTTCTTATATTTACGGATTATCGCAGGTTTTTTATGGAAACTGCAGAGTAATAATTTTGGAGTAGGTATTTTTTATATCATGTAAGACGGTTCATGAAGATATATCAATCTTTGTATGATAAGTGAATTTATGGAATGTAAATATGTTCATATTGGATTTGTAATATGAAAGGGTTGTAATAAAAGCACAATTTGTATCAAAGCAGGCAAAAAGAAAAATTGTCATCGCTCGAGGCACCTTTGACTCGCGAGGGAGTGTAATCGCACCTGTCGCAAAATATTTTCTTCAAAAGTGATACTTTACTTACTGAAAATATTATACAGTTGTGAAGAAATTTGCTTTAGAATAAGAATAAGATTAATTTAATTTTAACCACAGGTAAATACAGTAGTTTACAACCGGTAAAATTTTGTAGTATTCATTAGAAATTCTAAAAGTATGTTCCCAGCTGATGCCCATGCATGCTAAGCATTAAAAATACTTGTGTTATAAGCATCAGCTGCTAACTCCTCAATGGACTAGGCAAAGTGTAATATAAAAGTCATACTTTTATTTTTACATTATAATTATGTAAAGAAAAAAGTCCTAATAATAATTGTTAAGGCAACGTGTCAAATTCTCTACGACTTTTTGAAAAACTTTTAATATTTTTTTATAAAAGAAGTATATACAAGGTGAGAAAAATTTTGTTAAAATAGTTAGGAAGAGTTCATATTTATTTTATTTATTTATTGTGCTGTATGTGTGACCACAAACACAACTGAAGGAAAGTGAGGTTGTGGTCAAAGACGAAGCATGCGATCTCAGTAAATATCTATTCAGCGTGTTCTTGAAGATTCCAATTTCGATTTTGGATAATCACACGCCGGAAGAGAATTATTTAATCTTGGGATAAGTATCAGTAAATCGCAACTGGAAAACCATTATGCTTGACTTATAACAGTCAGCGTGGTATGTCTTCGGAGAGATCCGCGATGACGTATGAGATCGCTGCCCAAAACCCTGCGCAAGCGATCACATCATCTTTGTTCTGTACATCCATCGTATCGGCTTCGGTATGATGAAACCAATAGTATCGATCATTTTGATTCAATAGTGATGCCCCAGGCACTCCCTTGTCCACAAACAGAGTGATATCCGACCCCGGATTAGCGCTTTCTTTCATCTTATTTATTGGCGCAAAAATCTTTAATATTTCTGCTATGACGCAACGAGCCTTCTTGGATCCACCAACATCCAAACCCAGTGGTTTAAATGTACCTTCATCCGATTCCATGATAAAATTAATTTTATCTAACTCCGCTAAATGTTGCTTTAGATAATTTGCTGCACCGACAAGGCCTGGTTCTTCGGATGTCCATAAAATAGCACGAACTGTCCTTTTCGGCTTTAAACGCAAAATATTTAGTATGACAGGAGCAAACCAACTGATCATCATACCACCACCGTCATCCATTGCACCCTGCCCCACATCCCAACTATCAATATGTCCCGATACTATAACTAGCTTATCAGGGTCTTCTCTTCCTTTTAGATCTATAATAGTATTTCTAGATTTTTTTGTCTCTGATATGCTAAACATTTTCATATTTAGAATTACTTTTTCACCTTCATCTTGAAGTCTTCGTAATAAATCAGCGTCTTCGAGTGTAACAGCTGCTGTTGGTATCTTTGTAACATTTTCCCCGTATTGTTGATGTCCGGTATGTGGAGTATATAAAGAGAATGGAGTTATACTTCTCACTAGAGAAGCTAATGCACCTTTCTTAGCTGCTTCCGTAGCACCTTGAGACCTATAAATAACAGTTTCGCCGTAACTTGTAAAATGAGCATCAAATAGAACTATTTTTCCTTTTATTTTTACCTCATCAATGCTATGGAGCTCATTGAAACTTTTAACTACTATCACTTCAGCCGTAATACCTTCCGGTGGTGTGCTTATGCTGGAGCCAAGACCAATGATAGCGATAGTTTTATTTCTAGGGCTTAACATAACAGCAGATTCTTCACCACGAATCCAATGCGGCACCTAAAAAGCCAAACATAATTATTTTTACTCTAGGACAAGGATATCTAACGCTGGAGAGTAATTATTTAGCATAATTCTCATTAGATTTTGCCTTTCTTGGGGTGGCAAATTATCAATTTTGTAACTAAGTTGTCTGAGAAATTAAGTTTAGACATATATTAACAAGAATAAAATTAACAAACTGTATAGGGACATTTTTGACTTACATCGACGTCTTCCGTGTAAACGTTGTCAAGGCCATTTGACATTGTAAGATTTATCATATGATCTATAGCTCTTTCTAATACTTCACTACCTGAAGGTCTTGCGCCAAATTTATCAATAAATTCTGTATATCTGTAAAAGAACATGTATTCTGGGTATTTTTCAAGCTGCTATATATGTCAGAGTATACCTTGTTAAACCACGACACTGAAATATCTATCTCTCACTTAGCCGGTTTTGTTGTTGTTCACGTCCATGATTGTTAATTTAGCGTTTATTGTTTTGTAGATTATTTTCCTCTTTGTCCAATATTTTTAAGTAAATTACTAGAGAATATGTTACGTAGATAGTATTGATGTTTAGCATGGATCACAATAATGAATAAAAGTTTCTATCATTTTGTCAATAACAATTTTTTTGTAAGATATTGATTACTGATTTTACGTCTTTCAAATCAAATCAAATACGCTTTATTGTTTAAATAAGTAATCTTTCTTCAATCTTTTCCGAGTAAATCACCAATTTAGTATTGGGAAGGTATAGTTAACATTTATGATAATGATGATTGAAGACATTAATTCATATTTATATCGCTATTAATTTACTGATACGACTCAATAATTTCTTCAACTGTTTTGCTAAATTTCATGCTTGCTGCTGCTCTACTCAGGGGAAAAGGGGAATTGTGCGGTCCATCTAGTGTCTACAAGTAATTGAATGTTGAAATTATTATCTAATTGTGGTTTCGGCACGTTAAAAGAATAAAACCAACCCTTCTCTTCTTATGGGGGTCATATAAGGCGACTAAAGGACTTTCCACCATAAAACAATTATAGACTTGAATGTTTCAACGGCAATGGATTCAACCCCTTATCACGTGTGCATTGCTATATTTCAAAAGCTTCAAGCCATTAATGTTTGGAACACCTAAACACGTATGTTTGGGAAATCTCTAATCATGTTTGGGATAAAGATCATGCATGACATATGTCTGTAATAAAATATCTATGGATCAGTAAGTTCACAATAAAGTTGTGATTTAATCGGTGGTACATAGGTATTGTTTGTTTGTAGAAATAAATACTCACTCTTGATACATTATCCTTCCCCATATGTTATTGACCGTATTCATAATATGCGCCGTTACATTTTTATACGACACTATTTCATCTAATAATTTCGTATCGATCAAACAATCACTATCGTGTCTATTTATAATTACAGTGGAACTATTAAATGTGATCAAAACTAAACAAATTACAAGCTGTGTTAACATTTTTGTGTCAATACCCGCTGACTTACTTTTAAATACTAGATATAGTTCGCTGATGAGCGTCGGAAACTTTGTATATAATCTTATCGAATTGACCTTATAGAAGTCATTGTGATGAGAAAGATACAAACGACTTAACTAATACACATAATGGAACAGAATAGTATCACTAGTCGTTTCTTTAGTAACTAATAAAGACATCCAAAAAAATTAAAACGATTGGCGCAATAACTATATGCTGAAAATTAGGCAACCGCCAAGGGCTATAAAATATTATCCAGACAAAAACCAACAGTGCTAATCAAACATGTCTAAGTAAAGGTCTTAGCATACGTGACGTGTTTATTCTCGTGCCGGACGGAACGGGACGATTTTTTGACATCGTTGCATTTAAAAACATAGCAATAAAATACACGTGGCGAGAAACACGGGCGGAACGGGACGGCAATAGAAAAAACATCGTTATGGCATCTTCTTCATCTAATACTACGGCAACCATTGCTAGTTCTTCAAAAGTAAAATCGAACATTTTGTGCTGAAATATGGTTGCAGCACTAGCACGACTATCGTTGAACACCGTCCTGTACGTATGTTTTAAAACCACTTTCACGTTAGGAACTATACCTGTCCCGTCTCCGTTCCGTCCGAGAAATTACCCGTCACGTATGCTAAGACCTAAAAAGGCTAAGGTTCTAACACTGATTTACGGGAATGAATACTGAGTATGGCAGAAGAAGGATGAATGTAGAATTAATGCAGTGGAAATTACTGCAGAAGCATTAGAAGGATAGAATCAGGAATAGTGTAATTAGAGAGTTAAGCAGTGTGAAAAAACACGTAGTGAAAAACAATAGTTAGGTGTGGAAGGGTGTGTGTGTTTGCGTGTGTGAGATTTTGTGTACCTGCCAAGTCCTGCGATCGCCTTCTGTGATCCTTTTTTGACTATTTTATTACTTAACCATAAAATTATGTTAACCATAAAAAAATGTATTTGGATTAATATAATAATTTTTATAATGCCGCAAATCGTAAGTCTATGTGTCAATTATTTTGTAATCGTGTGAGCTGGTGAGGGAAACTTACTACATATATGTCATAGCTAATGTTTATTATATTACATATGTTAACAAGTTCTCGACATTATCATAGCTAGCATATGAATGCCCAAATACTAACTATTGACAAAGTTGATAGTAATCATTTATTATAATTCATTTATTGCCTCATCTTGTCTCGCTTCAATTGGACAGTATTAATAAGCTGTTACCGTTAATATTATGGATGAATTTCAGGGAATGTAAAAGTGTTTACAGACTGATAAAACTGACGTGAAATTAAGACATTAATCATGTCAGAAAACTCAAACACAGCTACTATTTCGACGACAAACCCGACCGGCCATTCAATTTGAATTAGTTAGGTATTTAGATACTTTATTAAGTTGTCTTTATAATAATGACAGCTCCCTAATTTCATTGCTCAAGTTATATGTTTATAAACCAATTTTGTTTGGAAATGTCAACTTCATATCGAATTACGTACTTTTTACGACTTTCTTTGTTCTTATAGTATCAGTAAATAACTTTTTTCAATAAGGTATAAATACAAAAATACAGGCATCTAATCTAAAGAAATAATACCAGAGTCGTGGTTACTCCAACCCCACACATGTGAGTGGAGACCTTTTTAGATTTAGCATATTGTAAACTTTTGTAGAAAATATATGGAAATTCACACGTGACAGGGGGTCTTTTTACGTGTCGAAACATGATGGAAACTGGCGAAAAAATGTACGCTTTCAGCGAGATGGTAATTGCAAACTTATGCTTATGTGAGCGAGACGTAGCGCAATGATAATGATGCTTCCGACCGATTGCGGCCATGATCACTTCGACTCCTAATCGGTTTCCGCTAGTGCGCTCGAAGATAGCTAACATAGCCGATGTTTGCAGTGAACTCCCGTGATATTTGTGTATATTTGCTTAAATTTTGGTTACGTTATAAATTGTACAATCTCTCCGTCCCTACAAAATCGTAAGCCTACGAAGGGGTTCAAATTTTCAAATAAAATAATTTTTATTACCTGCATTTAAATATGAAATCAATTACGAAGTTAAAATTTAAATCAAATTGATATAATTTTACTCCAAAAGAAATAAATAATAACAACATAATTTCACTGTCAATTCTTATATTATGTCAATCGTGTCATAATACTAATATCATAATAATCTACCGAGATCGCGTGCTTCATCTTCAGCCACATCGTCACAGGTGAGATTGTGGTCAAACGCGTATCCAGTTAATCATAAGAAAAATCTTTCATGCACACGATATAAAATACAAATAATACTTAACATAAATAGTAAAGTGTACAAAGGAGGTTTCATCGCTGATAGCGACTTCTTCCATTTAATGTCTTCCAATTAATGTCAATCCGTGTCATAGCAGTCCCCATTCACCCAAACGCATAGTTTAAATGTTCGGTATGTCAACAACAAACAGTTCGGCATGTAGAAAAACCCACCGCGCGCCTTGTAATATAAAATAGAAAGGCAATAGTGCAATATACATGTATACAAACATAATCAACAATTTTGTTAATAGCAATTTTATGGTGCGCAATACCGAACCAGAGATTATCCTTCCGTTTAATTTAGCTAAGTATGTACGGCTATTGGCTACTCCGTTGTTCGCTCTCCAGGGGGCTTCATTCACACTAACACCTAATCGGTCGATTAATCAAATTGGATACAAAATGTTTGCGATGACTAAATTAATTTAGGTACCTACTTAAGTATTTCAATTATTGTATGTACCAAATTATTGTTGGTAATTAAAAAAGAGCCTAAGGAGCCAACTCGATTTAAGAGGTAGAATTGAATAGTGTAAATAATAAACTTCAAGATGTTGTCTTAAATGTACTGATTACATTCCTTTGCATTGCGCAGTCTGGGAAAAAGGATACGTACACCTTCCTCCGCAAAGCTGAGAAGTGAAAACGGTATTTATTCTCAAACTTCAACAAGTACGTACTATGACTAACAAAAAAGAATAGCATATAGCTCGAATTGTATAAAAATTTTGCATAAATAAATAACTACATAAAAAAAATCTAACTTCTAACTAATATTATAAATGCGAAAGTTTGGATGTTTGTTGCTCAATCACGGCTGAACGGATTTGGATGAAATTTGGTATATAGGTAGAATATAAGCTGGATTAAGACATAGGATAATTTTTATCCAGATAAATCAAATCAAATCAAAATATATAGATAAATAGTTCGCGCAGTATAAAGAAAATCAACATATCCGCAATAAAGCAATAATAATCCAGGCAGGCGACGCCGCAGGCGGAAAGCCAGTCCTTTATAAATTATCGAATATGTCCAATCCAAGTTGGTATTTCATATTCAAATTGGTTTGGCAAAATTGGCAATGTAGATGCTCGCGGTAAGCTTTACCAGTCACGATCCAATCAAAGTTTGTTTACAACATTCCTAATAGCTGTGTCGGGCTTTGAGAGAACCTGCGTCGAAGTTGACAACTCTTATTGAAGTGTTTGAGTATGAGTAAGATTTGAATCCAGAAATGGCTAAATAAGGAGTGCTCACTCGGTCGATCACGATCGACTTGTCGATAGCTAGATCGATCTGCAGTTGATCGTTCGAGATTATTTCATTACCATAAACACTCATACATAACATCAACTTCGCTAAAAAATATTAATTAACGCTATCTCTGTCTAGCAGACCGCCTCCGTGATTCATTGTAAACAACAAATACACTTTATTGCACAACGGAAAAGAAAATACAGTAACAGAAAGTGGTAAGAATAGAACATACAATTTGGCGACAAACATATACGGATTATTATTAATCGGGTTCGATCCCCGGCGGTGAACATGTTTGGTACTCGCGTTGGTCGGTGGTAGGGCATTTTAATTGTCCACCTAGCCACCCACCCACCATCTTATCTAAGTCTGCCACCAAGCAGCAAGGTTAATAGCATTGTTGTGTTCCGGTTGTCAGAGATAAGATAGCCAGTCCCCCAAATAAAATGGGGTTTCCGGGTCAGTAGGTAACTTCTTGCCGAATGGAACACTTAACATCAGGTGTGCTTGAGGTCAAGTGCTAACCCCTTGTGCATAAAAAAACAAAAGCAGATGACATGTGTCGGCCATCAATAATTCGGGAAATGAATATTCCATGCCAAAAACATCCCATTTTTAGCTGTAGATCGTCGCCGGTAACATAAGTCTGAGTACCTACCTATCTATGATATGCTATACTATGCTATACTATGCTATACTATGCTATACTATGCTATACTATGCTATACTATGCTATACTATGCTATACTATGCTATACTATGCTATACTATGCTATACTATGCTTTGCTATGCTATACTATGCTATACTATGCTTTACTATGCTATACTATGCTATACTTATGCTAAGGTAAATTCCAGTGATCGGCGTTTCGCTAGATCGAATCAGGAATGAAGAAATCCGGAGACAAACGAAAGTCACCGACAAAGCCCAGCGGATTAGTAAGATTAAGTGGTAGTGGGCAGGGCATATAGCTCGAGGAACTGATAGCCGGTGGGGCATTAAAGTTCTCCAGTGGAGACCACGCACCGGCAAGCACAGCGTAGGACGACCACTCCCAAGATGGACAGATGACCTGATGAACGTCGCAGGAAGTCACTGGATGGAGGCCTAAGGCCTGTGGTCAGCAGTGGAAGTCCTGTGGATGATATTATGATGATGATAATTCCAATTCCAAGGAAAACTAGAAAGCTCGTAGTCAAGCTTCCTATTCAGAGGCGATAAAGCTTGTAAAGCGTGTAATGTTGAAATAGACTCATAGTTTCGATATAATAATAGATACCCAGCCTCGCGCCAGCATTCTGGGCACCCTGCCCAAAGGCGACGACAAGGAGTATGTGCTACCTATGACGTGGACACATGTTCCAAGGTCATGCATTTCATCATCAACGGACTTAGACGTCCCCACTGGTGGACACAGCCTTCTCTTAATAGGAGAGGGTATGGGCCGTAATGATTGGCGAGTTTGTTTGACTATTGGCCACCTGAGAGTCAGTGTTATTAAGCCGCCACTGCTGTAGGCCACCGATTTGGCTTAACTACTGCCTTCAATTGAAAACAAGCGGGACACACGGAAACGCTCGTATTCTACTATTGATCCCCCAAGGACTTGCTTGCTTAACTTCGCTATTCGAAAACGAATACCCTTGCATTTTATTCTTTATTATGTGTCATGGATGTCTGATGGATATGCGACGCTAAAGCCAAGACACCATAGCCGTAAGTACTTCAAACACATCTAGAAACTTCTTAATTAAAAAAATAAATTAGTACCTTGAGAATCGTGAGACGTGGACTTGAGGGCGGTATTTTTAAATTGAATCAACAGCGAGGGACGAGTTTAGCGAACTCTTAATCGCTTCTGGCACTCCTCGATATTCGCGAAATTTCTAACTTAATAATCCTGATTTATCTCTAAGTAAAGTTGTAATCGATGTCTTTAGAGCACGATGATAATTTGAAATGTTCAGAAGTGCATTGTTGAGATACGTATTCGACGACGGACTCTGTAATTTACTTATAAATATTATTTGCTCCAAAAAAAATCTATATTTACACCGCCTGCTCGCACGAGAGGTACATCCTGGACATTGCAGGGTTAAAACTGAATTTCTTCGGTATCAAAATAAACCCACGAAAGTCTATATCAAAGTAGATACTTTCAAGGGCTGATATAGACTTTCGTGGGACCACGGGCCACGCGACCCGGAACCCTAAACACATTTGGGGAACTGGTTATCTTATCTCAAACAGCAAGAACACAAAAATCCTATCAACATTGCTTAGACTTAAATAAGATCGTGATGAGATCATACTCCAGACGTGACATTCGTTTTATAAAGGACTTATGCTAGGTTATGTTTCGAAAACACGATAATTGAAATTTTCTCGATTGAAAAGAAAACCAAAGTTACTTCTGAAAGTACAAATAAATGGCTGATATTAAGTAAATAATTTAGGTAGAAACACGAAAGTTTGAGTGATAATTAAACCAAATAGATCTAATGCTTATATATTTTACATTTTCCAAATATACGTTCGAAATAAAAAGCAAATACCTAAATTTAAGCGTGCGCGAAAAGCGGAATGAGAGGTATAGACTTATGCGAACGTGTACACGATGGAGCAAGGTAGAGCTCTGATGATCTTATGTTAAAACTTTTATTTGTAAGACACAATTTCTTCACACCGTAAAGTTGAAGTTTGAACACCTTCTACATACATCTGATAGTGTAAAGTTCATATATCTATATACTGGACCTTCTTATTTACTAGTATTGGACGCACGAAGAAAAAAATATATAGCCGTGGGTACCTAGCGTAAGAACATTAAATTTTTATACCCATGACATATTTTGCGTTGCAAGACATAACTAATGAAATAGAGCTAGCGCAGGAACCCGATCCTCGCGCACTCGACATTTCACTGTCGATAGACATAGGTATGTCACTCTCACACTTACATGCGTGTGCGAAAATGACAAACCTATCGGTGTCTCGAAAATTGAAAATTCTCGCGTACTCGGAACTTCGCTATGGTTAGACATTGTTATGTCTATCATTCTCACACCATATACGAGTGCAAAAGTAACAAATCTATTGATGTCTATCGACGTTGAAAATTCGAACGCGTGAGAATCACTGTCGAGGCCCTTGATTCTCGCTCACTCAAGATTTCAGTATCGATGGACATCCATACGTTTGTCATTTTGGCACTTACCTTTAAGCATGAGAATCACTGCCCAGGACCTCAATACTCGCACGCTCGACAAATCACTGTCGATCGATATTAAATAAATAAAACAATAAATAAAATAAATATTTCGGACATTTACACCAATCATCTAGTCCCAAACTAAGCAAAGCTTGTGATATGAATACTATATGATAGATAAACATACATAAATATTTATATAAACATCCATGACTCGGGAATAAATGTTTGTATTCATCACTCAAACATTTACCCCTCGCGGTATTCGAACCTGCAACCGTTGGTTTCGCTGACAGGGTCACTATCTACTACTCCAATCGGTCCTCACAATATTGGCATGTCTATCTCTTTCACATTTATCCGCGTGTGCAAAAGTACCAAGCCTATTGATGTCTATCAAAAGTGAAATGTCCAGTACGCGAGAATCGGCGTCCAGAAGGCATACTTTTAACTGCATGCGAGTAAAGTCATGACGAGATTAGGAAACTGAATAAAGAAAATACTATGTAAGACTTTGTCTTTTCTTGAATAAGACAATTATCCAATCTCTCTCTCTCTCTCAAATCTTTCTTTTCGCAAAGCTCAATTACGACATATCTAACCAAATCCACTGAAAGCTGAAAACGATAAATTTCAAATTTAGACTAAACTGTATTTAAAGTTGAAAATGAGTTTGTTGAACCAATTTAAAAGTATTCGAAGTCTTTCTCAAAGAATTTCTAGTAAAAACTTGCGAAACTTGACGGACACGAACAAATTGCATTTCTAACTCTATCGTGACCCACCAAACCGAGCGCTAGTGTGTACCTACGATTTGTTGATGTCCTTGCGACATATTTCTCATCATTATCCTTACACGGTCCCACTGTGGGGCACAACTTCTTCTAAGTGGAAGAGGGTATGGGCTATGGCCCATGCGGGCCCGGAGCGGATTGGTGGATTTATGTGTTTTAAGCAGCCCCTGTAGGTCACCGACTTGGCGTGACATGACCTCCGAAATACGGAAATACTCATATCAAGGCTTGTCCTTCGTAAATTTGTGAAATCTATACGATATGCCCCGTATTATAGCCAAAACACGAATGACGTAATTTTATTCGATAAAAAAAAGTGCGAAGTGACCTCTCAAAAATCAGCAAAAATGAAAAATGTGCCTCAGTACTTGATATATCAAGATGAAATTATTCTTGAATATCCCTTACATAATTAGAAATATGACCATTAAGTAATTTTGTGACAGATCAAATAGTATTCGCTGTAGAAATATTTTATTCGACATTGCTTAATTACAGTAATCGTAAACGAATAGCGAATGTGTCTTCACGAGAATTTCTCATTAACAATGTTAAGCCTTTGCTTTCTTTATGTGAATACAAATTGGTGTTACAAGTTATTTATTATATTCAGTTAGTAAATCCAACTTCGAAAAGGTGGTCAATCGTCGAATCCAACTCGGATGGGCAGCGTTTCAGAAGCTACGTAACATTGCTCGCAGGACCGACGGCCGATGGGGCGGGGCGGGTCTCGAGCGGCGACCACGCACCGGAAGACGCAGCGTGGGCAGGCCCCCCACGAGGTGGATCGCCGATTTGGTAAAGATCGCGGGAAGCCGCTGGATACGGGCAGCGCAGGACCGATCGTTGTGGAGATTCTTGGGGGAGGCCTTTGTCCAGCAGTGGACGTCTTTCGGCTGATATGATGATGATGATTTAGTTATTAAAGATCTGTTTTTCTGCCAGTTTGAATTCAGTTCAAAGCGAGATTCTGTATGAAAAATGGCTGGTTAACGGTCACCTATATCTATAACATTAACCAAAGCAGCCTTACTGATGAAATTTTGTCTCTCACATAGTTTCTATTTTAATACTCAATATTAAAACATTATAATGTCCATTAGAATAAATGTATGGACCTAGAATATTAAAGCTGAAGTCTGGACAAATTAATATACCCCCTGTATAGCACAGATTCTCTACATCAAAGAGGCTTTCATTGCTAGTCATACATAATGTATAGTGGTATATGTTTTATTTAGAAGTATTTATTTTTGAAATTACTACATTCATAAATACTGTTAAAATTAAAATTAAATTAGCTGAGTTTCAATCGTAGAAGTCTTTACTGTACCTATACCTTCTATACTTCAACAATTACAAATAAAAATTCAATGTCTATCGGCAACCAGGATACTTAGTTATTATTTTATGGTGTTATTCCACAGCAGACTGTGGAAATATCTAAACTAGTCACACGGTGTGTTAGCATTATTTATTCTAATGTACCATAATGCTAAGCAAACTAATTCATTAAAAACTAATTACAACTTAAACCTAGCTCATGTAATATAACTTAATGAAACTATAAAATACAATTAAAATACTAATATTCAAAACAAATAAACGTGGACCTAAAAGCGTCTATTGGTTTTATAATCTACGTTACGTAAATCATCATCTTGGCGCAGCACTATTATCGTTTATGCGCTGGCGCCTCCCTTTTTCGCGGGAAGCGGCTCCAGGTCGTCGTCGTCGTCGTCGTCGTCATCGTCGTCGTCGTCGTCCCCCGGCCCCGCCCCGCCTCCCCTCACAAGAGGCCTCCCTAGCGTGACGAGACAAAACTGCACCGGACTTCAATAAAAAAAATGCATCGGGGTCGAGAGATCACGCTCTGTTCCGCGTTCCAAAGGCTAAATAAAGGATTACTTCACCTATATAATTGCATTCGAACCATCAAATACAGATAAATTCAGTGTAGTGAATTCCCCTCTTATTGGGTAAGTGTGAACAATAGTTTGTTATATTTAGTGCTTAGTAAAATGATAGAATACCTACTTTGACCCATTGACAAGTGCTGTAAGTAAACGACATTGATAAAGATAATGAAGTTAATTTTGAACTATTGGAACGCCGCCCGAATGTTACGACAAATTATAGATAGCTCACACCTGTGAAACATTCTCAATGCAACATATTGAATTCAGCTGAAATACGTGAACCAAATTATTCGAGTATTGTTTGATAACAGAAGCGAACGTCTGTAGGCGTTCTGTGAAGGACACGAAGCCAATTAAAATGTCCGGCAGACCTGTGAACCTGGATGATATACTAGTGAATGAGCTCGGACAATTCGGACGATTTCAGCTCTACAATATACTGCTTGTTGCAGTGCCGATGATAATGGCGCCTTTTATAAGTGAATACATTTTTTCAGCAGCTGCAACTCCTCACAGGTATCATATTGATAAACTTTATTGGTTAAAATATGTTGAAAAGTATTGTTAACGCAGGCTCAATCTTTTGTTAATACGGCCTAAAAATAAGAGACAGTGCTCAAGAATATACTTGAAGATAAATGATCATGGGTAGATTTCAATACAAGAGGAATGACACGATTATGAGGCATTATTATTTTGCCAAACTGAACGCAAATACCTATTCCAAAAAAATGCATTTGTTTAGGTAAACTTAACGTCGCAATAGCTAAAAAGATATAATGGTAAAGTAATAGTGACAATAACAGTAAGCTATAGTCTAATATTTGAAAATTAAAATTACAGATTTTCCCTTAATAATTTGCTGATTATTTTCTAGATGTCGAATCCCTGAGTGTGACGTCAGAGACATTCCTGCCTACGTCACCATTTGGATGCACAATGCAATCCCTGAAACGACTTCTGGCTTATCAAACTGCCAACGCTTCGCCCCTCTCGAGGACTTCAATTCAACTTTCGAACTCTGTCCCGTCGAAATCTTCAACCAATCGAATAGAGTTAAGTGTGAAAGTTACGTATACGCCAAGAATACCACCGTTGTTTCTGACGTAAGTTTTCGTGAAATATTAAATGGGTCAAATCGGGAGTAAACACTACAACAGATTTGTTTTTTTTTTCTTTTCAGTTTGACCTTGGTTGTCAAGAATGGCGGCGTGCATTAGCAGGCACTTTTAACAACTTAGGAACACTACTGGTTCTTCCAATCACTGGGTACGTCTCTGACAGATTCGGTAGACGAAAGGCCCTCGCCATCAATGTCTTCAATCTGGGACTTTTCGGTCTCCTTAGGGCCTTCTCAGTTAATTACCCCATGTATCTTGTTTTACAGTTATTACAAACAGCATTAGGAGCAGGCACATTTAGCACTGCTTATATTTTTGGTGAGTTCAAATTCTTGTCTTAGTAATATAAAATACTTCAATAAACCTCATAACGAGCTATAAAAAGCATTATTAAATAATTGGTGCAAAATTTTTTGGATGATAATTGGAATTTGAAATATTTCAGCCACTGAACTGGTTGGTCCAAAATACAGGATGGTAGCGGGTGTAACTTGTTCTTGTATGTTTGCCTTTGGTGAAATAGTTCTTGGAGGAGTTGCCTGGCTGATAAGACCCTGGCGATACCTAATCATGACGTTATTCACACCTTGCTTCTTTATCACCTCATACTACTGGCTTCTATCTGAGAGTGTGAGATGGCTGCTTTCGAAGCAAAAATATCAAGAAGCAAAACTGGTGCTTGAAAAAGTAGCGAAAATCAATAAAAGGCATATCAGCAAAGAATCTATAAACGCCTTGATGAAATCTCCGCGACCGTATATTACTGAGAAGGTAAAACTTTACCTATACGGGCATTAGTCTAGCGACGTTATTAAAATCTCTAGACTAATTCCCGCCCGACCTACTTTTACTTATTTGTTAGTTGAGGCTTAGCTCCAGTCAGACGAGACTTTCTAAATCCATCTTAACTTTTCAGCCTTTTGGGAAGAAACAAGGACTAATAACAACGATCGTCCATTCGCACATACTGCTGAGACGAGTGTGTACTACTCCAATTTGGTGGATCACCACCACTTTTATATATTACGGATTATCCATCAACTCGACGAGCCTCTCTGATACTATTTACATGAACTACATCCTGACCAGCTTCATTGAACTCCCTGGGTTTGCTACCGCTGTCCTCATTGTAAACAAGATTGGCAGAAAGTTAACATTGTCTTCTGGTTACTTCTTGTGTGCAGCATGTAACATAGCATTTGCATTCACACCAAATGGTTAGTTTTCTAGACAGTCGTTAAAATAGTCATAATCTTAATTAAGTATTTCTAGTTCCTCTGTTTTTTTATCGTTGTAAGCACCTGTTCGAAAATATAAATTGTTTAAATTTTTTGCAGGACTGAGGTATCTCCGTCTATTACTCTACCTGCTGGGTAAATATGGCATCGCTACTGTGTTCACATCATTATATCTTTTTACGTCGGAACTGTATCCAACTGAATACAGACACACCCTCCTGGCATTTTCTTCTATGGTCGGATGAATAGGCTCGATAGTCGCACCGCTAACACCTGTACTTGTAAGTTTCGTGCTTGTAATTTTTCTTTCTACTTGAATAAACAGGATCAATAAATTTACTATTATTATTTACGAGTGTCTATTTACAAAATACCATATTTATATTACACCTTCAATATATTGTATACATCCAACAATTTCTATCTGAATCTCTAGTGACTAAAGGTAAGGGTCACACAGAGGGTAACCTCATGAACGAATAGCATAGACCATTTGACATTTTTGCGGCGGCACTCCCAAAAAATTTGTAATCGCCGACTGGGCTGGGGCTTGTTGTGCCTTCTTTTTAATACATTAGCACTTGACCTGGATCACACCTGATGTTAATTAAAGATGAGGCCGAAAGTTAAGGCATTTCATTTGAATTTTTTTTTTTTTTGCACAACGGGTTGGTAAGTACCAACCTCAAGGTCAAGTGACCTCAATCACACCTGATGTTAAATGAAGATGAGGTCGAAGGTGGAAGCGTACTGACCCGGAAACCCCGACACATTTGGGGGACTGGCTATCTTATCTCTGACAATCGAAACACAACAATGCTATTAACATTGCTGCTTGGCGGCAGATTTAGATAAGATGGTGGTAGCTAGCCAGGCGGACATTTAAAATGCCCTACCACCACTTATTTGGGGCGATTGGCTATTTTATCTCAAACAGCAGGAAAAGAACAATGCTATCAACATTGGTGCTTAGTGGCAGACTTAGATAAAATGACGGTAACTAGCCATGTCGGTATTTCAGAAATGCCCTAACCGATATTTGAATTGCAAAGCAAATCTTGGTGGTGCTATTGTAGACGTTATAAGGATTTATTTCAGCAGATTAATAAATTTAAAACATATTTATTCCTTTTAGATGCAATATTGGGATGGTTTACCATCTATCATGTTTGGCACTATGGGCCTTCTAGCAGGATTGTTAATTCTGACACAGCCAGAAACCCTTGGGACCAAACTCCCAGATACTCTCGAAGAAGCAGAGGCACTAGGACAGGTAAATTCAGCGAGTTGACGAGAAGACCGCTGATCTCCATTGTTCTTGATTAAAATTGTGTAATTTGAATAATAAAGGTCCGTAATTTCATCCTATTGAGTTATTTACCATACCAACACAGAAAACACAATCAAACACGAAACAAGAGCAAATTAGACGATGTTGCTTTATATCACGGGAATAAACAAGGAAAAATTCCATGTTGAATATATGAAAATAGAACCAACCAGCCGGAAGTTATTAGGGTCCAGCAGGATTAATTAAACTTTCACTAAATTCCAAATTCGAACACCGTAAGAGGTAATCTAACAACAAATACACTGATGAGCAAATAGTTTTCTGACAATTTCCTAAACTGTCAAAATATAACCAGAAACTATAGGCGTAAATTTTAAATTAACGGCTGGGTGGAACACGTATGCTGATGTCACCCGTTTATATTTAAAGATCCTTCAGAGAAAAAGTGTAAAATTTCCAGCTTCTGTACCTTTGTAGATAGGTATACAAATATTTACATTATTCACGTTACCTAATGTATACCTGTTTTCGAAAATGTTTTCGGAACACGCGCCAACTTCGAATTCAACAGAACATTCACAAAATTGTGATGTTGTGCAATTAATTTAGAGCAAAGAATGCAAAGCGTGTAAATTGTATTAATTTGGTGCTTTTGGGTTTAATTAATTATTGTAACTTAGAACAAGGGGACACGGGGCGTGGCGATGAGAATTACAGTAAATTCAGAAAACAAGGGCACAACCTTATCAAAATTATTACAGAGGAAAGGGGCCGAAATGGAGCAACTAATTACGGACTTTGTACTTTCAAATTGACATGGGCGGTGCGAATGACATAGGAGCACATATGTGTTTTTAAATTAAATTGTTATTTATGCCCAACGGTTTAGCGTTTGACCTCTTGATGTTAAGTGAAAATGAAGCCGAACTAAATTGAGGCATAAAACAGCCAGAACACAACAATTCTATTAGCATTGTTGCTTGGCGACAGACTTAGATAAGATAGTGGTAGCTGACCAGGCGGACATTTAAAAATGCCCTACCACCAACCAAACCGAGCACCAAGCGGTTCGACTCTTCAGTCACAATCCGATCAGCCAAGGTATGGAACTGCCTTCCGGCGTCAGTCTTGTCTGCATCCTACAGTTTTCTTCAGGAGCAGCTAGAATAGGTATGGTACTGAGATCGAGTTCTTCATCTTCAACCGCAACGTCACTTTGCATCAGGTAAGGTTGTGGTTTAAAGCGTATTCAGTTTATCCCGCCTCCGTGGCTCAATCTAAACAACATTGGGTTTACGATTCGGAGGTCGCGGGTTCGATCCCCAGCGGGGTACACGTTTAAGTACTCGGTTTGGTTGGTGGTGTGACATTTTAAATGTCCGCCTGGCTAGCTACCACCATCTTATCTAAATCTGCCGCCAAGCAGCAATGCTGATAGAATTGTTGTTTTCCGGTTGTCAGAGATAATATAGCCAGTCCCCCAAATGTGTTGGGGTTTCCGGGTGAGTACGCTTCCACCTTCGACCTCATCTTCACTTAACATCAGGTGTGATTGAGGGCAAGTACAAACCCGTTGAACATAAAAAAAAAATACAAAAAATCATTTACCTACACCGTCAGAATTCGAACCCGCGACCTCCACTTTGTAAACCTTATGTTGTTTACATTGAAAAATTCCTTTTTAGATATTATTCCTTTTCATAATACGCACAGTAAGGTTGACCTCAAATTTACGGAGCTATCTGCATAAAATCTAGCTGTCTGATGACAGTCAAAGGCAGATACATCTCAAGTATGTAACCGCAGCTTAACAATAGACGCCTATGGCAATACACTGTTTGCTCGAGCAAAATATTTTACCTCGAATATGCTTTATTCTTTACAAATTACATGTCGGCTGTGCCTGCAATAAATTCACCCACGTTATGGAAATTTCGCTTCGTTGCCGGAGAAATATACGTGTGACGTACTACGCGTATAGATGGGCTATCAAACATTTCGGTCTCTAGCTACGGTAACATAAGAGAAGATACAGACTATACAGAGTACATATTGGGATTACATTTAACCCCTTGTTTTTTATGTAAAACTGAAAAATATTTTATTGATAAATACTTCTTCTACTTCTAGCTGAATAAATGTTTTTCTTTCTTTCTTTCTTTCTTTCTTTCTTTCTTTCTTACAAGTTACTTACTGGACAACTACGTTTTACTACTACGTACAACGATATTTATAAAATAAATATGGTTATACACCGTGTAACGGTTAAGTGTAGTCATATTTTAAGGGCTTGTTCTACCCATCAATACGAACAACTTTTACTATGGGGGCAACTTCGAAATCGCGAAAAAAAAATCAGCTGTTCCATAGAAAATTTCAATAACCTCCCGATGCAATGTATGAAACAGCTGATTTTTTTTTCGCGATTTCGAAGTTGCCCCCATAGTAAAAGTTGTTCGTATTGATGGGTAGAACAAGCCCTTAAAATATGACTACACTTAACCGTTACACCCTGTATACAGAGTCCTCTAGATCCACACTAAGCAATATATGCTTGTATTGTTGATACCAGATGGTTGACTACTTTTTTTGTGTAAATATGTAATACTTATTATAAATGAAAACATCCATAACTCTGGTACACGTGTCCGTATTCATCATACAAACGTATGCCCCTAGCGGGATTCGAACCCGTGACCTTTTGGTACAGCAGCCAGCGTTTCTAACCATTACAGCAAACCGATAGATACATACTATTGAAAAAATACACACCTAAACATGTCTACAGAACTCGTAATTTTAATATGTATTGGATATAGTTAAATTTTAAAGCTATGATATAAATGCAAATTAAAGAGATTTCACGAGATTTGGTGCCTTCATCACCATATAGTAGCGTCTGGTACCAATGAACAAACTTGTTGTTGGCTTAAAACCCAATTTGCATGAAATTTGGCCGCTCCGCCAGAAATAGTAACAGTATCTATCTACCTAACCCAAGCTAATCCTTGTTTGCAGAATGCATAGGAGTCTTATCTTTTTTTAATTGTATAAAATTTTATTGTTTTTTTTTTTCTGTAATAAACATAATTAACATTGGCAATTTGTTAATACACAATAGAATATATATGTTATAGTAAAAATACTCCCGGTTCCGTAAGGCCATAGTACCCAATACGCTAGCGCATTTGTCCCACTGAATGCATTAGCTCAGCTGCTGAGCAAAGTAGGCAGCAGCTCTTACATCTCCGGAGGCGTGGACAAGTCTAATGGTGGAGCTATTTTATATTATTATTGTTTGAATATAAAATACAGATACGCCGTTAAACACGTAACACACGTCGTTTTTCATCGTGAGTTAAAAAGATAATTGTATGATTCCCACATTTGTAATCATTTAGCTACTACAGGTACCGCCTCCCTGGCTCAATGTAAACAACATTGAGTTTACGATTCATGTCACGGGTTCGATCCCCAGCTGGGTACATGTTTAAGTACTCGGTTTGGTTGGCATTTTAAATGTCCGCCTTGCTAGCTACCACCAATCTTATCTAAATCTGTTTAAAAGAGCAACCCTAGAGTTTCTTGCTCGTTCTTCTCTGGGGAGTCAGTTTTGTGAATGAGCAGTAATTTAAATGTAATATTAATATTAATAGTGAAGTTTTCAAGTGATAATTTTATCCTATGAAATAAAATATTTTGATTTGATTTGATTTATGATAATGATGATGAAGGTTGAAATATTTTATTTTGAGCTCTGCTCTTGGTGTTCGCAATAAGATTACTAAGTAGATAAACTCGAATAAGCACATCACACTGCAAATTTTAATTTATGTGAATTTTGTGAGTACACACAAGTAATGTAATATTCGCGTTATATTATACGTTATTTTGTTTGTCGATATCAAAATACAGCACACATGAGAACATAAATAACTTCATCGACGAGCAAATATTTGGTATGGGCTCCGAGCATTACCAAATCATCATTTCGGACACGAACATAAATAGGAGTTTGGCCGAGCTACGTCCGAATTATTTGTATAACTGATTGAATTTTCCAGACGACATGGAGTGATGGGGGAGTTCATTAATTCGATATTAGTGTTCAATCAGAATGGTAAACTGTAGGACCATTGACCATATATTCCTTACCTATGAAATTGGAGTTTTTTTTTCTTCGTTAATCATAATACCAATTCCTCCGATTTTCAAGGCTATATCCAAATTTATTTGTTATTTGGAAAATGAAATATTATTTCAAGGTTTGACATGAAATATTTTTAAATTTCTGGGCTGAATCACATAATAAATAAAATTTGAACAGAGCTCTTTTCATGTGCTTCCCATAAACATTTCTTAGATTCGTTGAAACTTTTATAAAGCGGTTACTTTTAAAAATGAACGCTGCCCATACTTAACTTAATGTTATCCGATAATACAC